>JAYESD010000010.1:92954571-93554571 GCA_036927565.1 Tuctoria greenei
AAGCATCAAGTGAAGATGACGATGATGAGCTTGCATTGATGATGAGAAAGTTCTCTCGCTTGAACTCCAGATTGCCAAGAAGGTATACACCTTTGATCTCAAGAAAAAAGCTTTTCTACCAAGGAGAGATGACAACAAGACTTGCTATAATTGTGGTGATCAAGGCCACATCTCCTATGATTGTCCAAAACCGGACAAAAGAAGAGAGAACCACAAGGGCAAGCATCGCAAGCTTGAAGATAGTGAGGATGATGAAGAGGACAAGCCCAAATCAAGACTCTTTGGGAAGAAGAAGCATGACAAAGGCAAAAAGGCAAAACTCTTCCCAAAGAAGAGGAAAGGTCCACAAAAGGTGTTCATGTGTGAGGCAAATGAATGGATTACCGACAAAGAATCAAGTGATGAAGAGAGTGAAGCAGAAGAAGAAAGCTTGGCCGGCCTTGCCATTGCCAACAATGATGATTCATCTCTTCATCCACCTCCCATGTGCCTCATGGCTAAAGGTAACACCAAGGAATGTGATGACTCTAGCGATGATGAGTTTTCCCCTAATGACTTAACTTCATTGATAAATGAATACCACACTATCATTAAGAGGGAAAGAGTAAGGTCAAGGCTCTTGAAGAAACTCGTGCTAAGCTTGAGAGTGCTAACCTCGATTTGCTTGACAAGTATGAAAGCATACTTAAGGAGAATGACACACTCAAATCTCATGTCAAGCAAGTTGAGGAGTATAAGGCTCAAATCAAGCTAGATCATCATGAGCTTGACGTAGCACACCAAGCACTCTTGGGAAAGCACAATGAGTTAATTCAAGAGCATCAAATACTTAACCTTCCTTATGAAGTTCTTGATCAAGAATTGAAAAATATAAAGAAAGAAACCCTTAATGATAAGGTATCTATTAATTCTCATGCCACTAATGTCTGGCATAAGTCTTTGCCTTTGAAAGAGAATGCTAGGGAGAAGGACTTGTTGGAAGAAATTGAAAGTCTCCGCACTAGTGTGGCAAGACTATCTAAGGGAGAAGTAAGCACAAAGAAATCCTCTTCCAACAAGCAAGGGCCTTCAACAATAGAGGACTTGGATCCTTCCCGGTGCCTAACAAAGGAAAGGTGCCCACACCGGAGCTTAGAACAAGCTTCATCAAGGAAGTTGGTTCTTATTGCCAACATTGTGAGGTCACCGGTCACCATACAAGGGAGTTTCCTCTTCCTAACCGGCCTTCTACAAAATTGCCTACTAACTACAAGTCTACTTCCGATGATCATTATTATCTCTTGAGTAAAGTAGATGGCAAGGTGAAGGCAAGGTTCATTGGCAAGGACATGAAGGGCATGAAGGGGAAGCTTCCCAAGCAACTTTGGGTCCAAAAAACAATTGTATCACACATACAAGGACCTAAGTTGGCTTGGGTGCCTAAAGTCAAAAATTGAATTCATGTGTGTAGGTGAACTACAAAGCCGGAGGAAAGCATTTGGTACTTGATAGCGGGTGAACTCAACATATGACCGACAACGATGGTATGTTCACCACCATAGAAAACCCCAACAATCATGAACAAGTCACCTTTGGTGATAACTCTAAGGGGAAGGTAATTGGGATAGGTAAGATTGCAATTTCAAATGATTTATCTATTTCTAATGTATTGTATGTTAAGTCACTTAGTTTCAATTTGCTTTCTATTGCACAATTATGTGATCTTGGACTAACGTGCGCCTTTAGCAAGAATGATGTTGTTGTGACATCTCTACCTAGTAGACTTCTCCAACAAGGATGCTAGCTTGACCACTTGTATTTTCACCAAGACGAGTTTGGGTTGGCTATGGCATCGACGCATAGCTCACATAGGAATGAGCAAGCTCAAGAAGTCATTCGAGCTCGGGATGGTGACCGGCGTGAAGGATGTCACATTTGAGAAGAACAAGCTTTGTAGCGCTTGTCAAGCCGGGAAGCAAGTTGCTTCTCATAACCCGATGAAGTCAATGGTGTCAACCTCCAAGCCACTTGAGTTGCTCCACAAGGACCTCTTCGGACCGTCCACATATCAAAGTCTTGGCGGTAACCTCTATTGTCTTGTTATAGTTGATGACTACTCTCGCTATGCTTGGACTTTGTTTCTAGGTGACAAGAGTGAAACTCCGGAAGTGTTCAAGACCTTCGCTAAGCGTGCTCAAAGGGAATTTCAACTTCCCATCATCAAGGTCCGGAGTGACAACGGCACCGAGTTCAAGAACTACAACATTGGGGGGTGGTGTGATCATGAAGGCGTGAAGCATGAGTTTTCGGCCACATACACTCCTCAACAAAATGGTGTCATTGAAAGGAAGAACAAGACTCTCATCACTCTTGCGCGAGCAATGCTTGATGACTATGGCACGTCCGAGAAGTTTTGGGCCAAAGCAATCAACACGGCGTGCCATGCCACAAATCGGGTCTACCTACATCGACTACTTCAAAAGACCCCGTACGAACTTCTCATTGGGAGAAAGCCCAACATCTCATATTTCCGAGTCTTCCGGTGCAAGTGCTACATCTTTCTTGGTAGAAAAGGCTCAGTAAGTTTGAAAGAAGATGTGATGTTGGTATCTTTCTTGGTTATGCATCAAACTCAAAAGCATATCGAGTATTCAACCAAACCTCTGGTTTAGTTGAGGAAAGTTGTGATGTTGAGTTTGATGAAACTAATGGCTCCCAAGAGGAGAGTTTTGGTCATGATGAAATAGATGATGAGCCTCTACGAGAAGCTATGAAGAACATGACCATTGGAGACATCAAGCCTAAAGTTGAGGAGAGCCATGATCAAGGGGGAGCTTGAAGTTCCAACATCAACACATCTATGGCACCTCAAGTTGACGAAGAAGAGAAAGATGATCCATTGCCGACACAAGATTCACAAGCCACACAACATCAAGAAGAAGAACAAGTCCATGATCAAGTCCAACCACAAGAAGAGCAACACGCATCACCACCGCCAAGTGCTTCACAACCACTTATGAGGCATGGACGCATCTCCAAGCCGCATCCGATTGACCAAATTATCAGAAGTCCGTCAAGGGGAGTAAGTACACGTTCTCGCCATTTCGCTACATTTTGTGAGCACTACTCGTTTGTTTCATGTGTAGAACCCACTCACATTGAGGAAGCACTCCAAGATCCAAATTGGGTGATGGCCATGCAAGAAGAACTTAACAACTTCATCCGCAATGAAGTTTGGGTGTTGGAGGAGCGACCCAAGGACAAGAACGTCATCGGGACAAAGTGGGTGTACCACAACAAACAAGACGAGAACGGTGTTGTGATCCGCAACAAGAAAAGATTTGTGGCCAAGGATTTCTCACAAGTTGAAGGACTAGACTTTGGAGAGACATTTGCTCCGGTCACTCAACTAGAAGCCATCCGTATACTTCTTGCCTTTGCATCACATCGGAACGTAAAGCTTTATCAAATGGATGTGAAAAGTGCCTTTCTTAATGGTTATATTAACGAGCTTGTCTATGTTGAACAACCTCCCAGGTTTGAAGATCTGAGGATTCCTAATCACGTGTTTAGGTTGCACAAGGCGCTCTATGGGCTCAAGCAAGCACCTAGGGCGCGGTATGAATGACTACAGGATTTCTTGATCATGCAAGGATTCAAGATCCGGAGGGTGGACACTACACTCTTCACCAAAGACACCGGCGGAGAATTATTTATTTGTCAAATTTATGTCGATGATATTATTTTTGGTTCAACTAACGAAGCACTTAGCCATGAGTTTGGCAAGATGATGTCTAGGGAATTCGAGATGTCGATGATTGGAGAGCTCAACTTCTTCCTTGGATTTCAAATCAAGCAACTTCGAGAGGGAACCTTCATCTATCAATAAAAGTATACCAAGGACCTCTTGAAGAAATTTGAGATGGGAGATTGTAGCTCAAGAAGTACTCCAATGGCAACAAATTGTCATCTCGACGCGGATAAGGACGGTAAACCTATTGACCAATCTAATTACTGTTCTATGATTGGCTCATTGCTTTATCTTACTGCATCTAGGCCCAATATCATGTTTAGTGTATGCTTGTGTGCTCGCTTTCAAGCGGCACCTAAAGAATCGCATCGAAAGGCGGTCCTTAGGATACTTCGGTATCTCAAGCATACCACTAGTGTTGGCCTGTGGTACCCTAAAGGTGCAAAATTCCATCTCTTGGGTTACTCGGATTTGGACTTTCCCGGATGCCGTGTGGATCGCAAGAGTACCTCCGGTGGGTACCACTTGTTTGGGCGTTCTCTAGTATCTTGGTCTAGCAAGAAGCAAAATTTCGTTGCTTTGTCCATGGCGGAAGCGGAATATATAGCGGCCGGTGCATGTTGTGCCCAAATTCTTTATATGAAGCAAACCCTTTTGGACTTTGGTATGAAACTTGGTTGTGTGCCTCTCCTTTGTGACAATGAAAGTGCGGTTAAGATTGCTAAAAACCCTGTTCAACACTCCCGCACTAAGCACATTGATATTCGCCATCATTTCTTGCGGGACCATGAAGCTAAGGGAGACATCTCCTTGTGAGGTGTTAGGTCCGAAGAACAATCGGCAGATATATTCACTAAACCACTTGATGAGAAAACTTTTTCTAGACTAAGAAGTGAATTAAATATGCTAGATGCATCAAACGTCATGTAAGTTGCCATGGTCATGTAAGAATGCATCTCATATAGGCCTTGTCTAACTGTAAAAGGATAGGGGTGAGCAGGGTTAGCTTGGGATGGAGGTTCTTTTGGGTTTCCCCAAGGCTTGGAGAGTGGCTCTCCCTGAAGAAGCCCTTGAAAGGTTCAAATTTGGCAAGATAGATTTAAATTTGTGTCTTGCATGATGCCTGCCATATAGACTTGCACTCACGTTTAATTTCCTACATTATAAATTGTTTGGCATTGCATACGGTAGATTGTCACAAAGGGGAACCCACTTCATGAGAAAGAGACTTGTTTGAATTGCAATATCTCAACTCATATGATGTGGAAAGAACAAAATGTTAGGTGCATTAATGCCTAAAGGAACATGCTTTAAAGAGATAGAAGTCTTCATCCTCTAGCTCACAAAGCATGGGCCTTACATTTTATTTGGATTTATTCCTTATTTTCTTCGGTGTTCTATTTGATTTAAGGCTTAGCCAAGTTATTGGCAACTAGTCTTTTTTTTGAGGGGTAAGGGGTTGCCCAAAAAGTCCTGAGACATGTGTTTCTTATTGTTTGTTTGTTTGAGTCAAAGGACATATATGGGATGTTGCTGTTTTGTAATCATCGGATTATCCAATTCTTAGGGCAGAACCTTCATCGGATCAGTTTGTGCTCAAGTGCCAAAGGACAGCTCAGTCAGAAAGTCAAATCAACCGATGAGTTCATTCTGAGACACATAAGAGCATCCGATGTTCACATTTCTGGAGTTGTGCTAAATTCCACCGATGCAAATCTTTTCCACGTCGGATCATCCGATGCCAATGGTGCCTCTGGAATACCCTTACTGTACCATTCGACCGATGCAACCCTCATCCTACGTCGGTTCATCCGATGTTAAAATTTGAGCTAGGGTTCGGGCCCCACCTATTTAGCGCGCCCCTTCACCTTTTCACCTTCTCTCTCCCCGACCCACTGCCCCGTCGCCGCCGCTCCATCGCCGCCGCTCCGCCCTTCGCCCTGTCGCCGCCCTCAGAGCCGCCACCACCGCCGCTCAGAGCCGCCACCCTGCGCCCCTTCACCGCCACCGCCGCTAAGCGCCGCCGCCACTGCGCCCCAAGCACAGCCGCCGCTGCACCACTACCGCCGCCATTCACCAGCCGCCACCACTCCACTCCACGCGCCTAGCCACCGCTTCATCTTCGCCGCTAGGGTTCGCCCGGCCGCGACGATCTTTGCGTCGCTATCTCGTGCGCCCGAGCTCGTTGTCTCGTGTGCTCATCTTTATCGTCGTCATGGGCCGTGACAAGAAAGGAAAAGGAAAGGCTATTGAGGAGCCGGCCGCTAAGAAGCAGAAGTTGTCAAAGGAGGAGAAGAAAGCTTTGATGGCCGCTCGTGCCGCTGAGGAGCGAGACCATGGCCGAGGAGGATCGCTGAGGATCCGGGAGGCCCGACAGAGGCAGCCTTCGGTGCCTGAGGAGCCAGAGGAGAAAGAGGAGCCTGAAGTGCCACTTGTTTGCCAGCGCTCAGTCAGGACCCGTGTGGGTCATCCAGCTACAGCCTCGAGACCGAGACTATCATCAGCTGACCTTCAGGAGGACAGGGCGGCCCAGAGAGCCGTCTATGAGATGGACACCAACGTCCGTGTTGGTGAGGGTGTCCGCCTGACAGATTACAGGAAGTTGAAGGCCAAGAAGCTCAGGAAGCTCAGGTGGAGCATTTTACTTGAGGAGTGGTTCCCGCAGCCCAGAGAGTCACTTGTGGATAGCCGCTTCTGGACCCTGACACAGGCATCGTTGTACAAGACTTACAAACGTCGGGGCCATAAGCTCTTCCAGCATAACTTTCTTGATTGGGATCAGCTTGCACTTGCAGCCGGGACAGAGATTCGCCCTTACTTTGAGAGGTACTCAGGGCTAGTGGAGCTGATGTCTTACCAGCGGGGTGCCTACGTGGAGGACTAGGTCCAAGTGTTCTATGCCACACTTTACGTTTCTGAGGGCTGCAGATCCATTGACTTCATGTTCATGGGCCAGCATCATCACTTGAGTCGATAGACTTTGGGACAGCTGCTAGGCGTGGATCTTCAAGACACATGCCTACACAAGAGAGTATATGGACAGGCTGACCCACTGAGGAGGCCGCTCACTGGAGGTGTGGCACCACCTTATGAGGAGATACAATCACTCTTTGCTCAGCCTTTCTCTCCAGACCAACCGAGGGTACCGACTCTACTCACTCCAGCTGCGTGCACTGTGCACCTTGCCTTGCGCCGCACACTCCTTCCGAGGTCCGGCTACCTTGAGGGGTTAACCAGCTTGCAGCAGACCCTCCTGTTCTATGTCATGAACAGGATGAAGTTCGACATTGTGGACATCCTTATATGTGAGATGGAGGACGTCATCACTGATGGAGTTGGGATGATGAGGCAACTTGTGTTTGGTCACTTGATCAGTCACTTGCTCTACTTGATAGCTCCAGAAGGGTCCGCCGTCGTGACAGTCTCACCGACGAGAGTGTCACACGGTTCGGGCACTACCATGCTCCAGCTCCTGGAGACCGCCGCCTTGGTCGTCCAGTTGAGCGTCAGGTCTGTGCTCGTCTATCTGAGGAAGATTGGTCAGACCTGGAGAAGGAAGACGAGAGACTAGCACAGGCTGAGACTCAAGGTGAGAATCTACAGCACATTTGGTCCGAGAGTGACACTAGTGACAGTGTCGAGGAGTACTTCCCACCTCCTCCCTCACCCAGGCAGCATGACGCGGAGGCTGCAGGATCGACTGTGCCACCACCTACTCCACCTCCCGTGTCTGAGGCACAGGTCTCTCAGCCATCTGAGCTCACCTCCCTACTTCAGTAGATGAATGAGCAGCAGCGACTGGATAGGCTTACAACTGAGCAGGCCCGAGCTGAGCAGGCTACGCGTCTCATGGAGCTCCAGCAGCAGCAGGAGGAGATGCAACGATAGATTGCCCACGAGAGGCGAGAGGACACTGACAGGCTCACTGGGCTGATTGATCAGATGCACCAGCGTTCTCTCGACCAGCAATAGCAGATGCAACAGGCTATGATGGGCATCCTGGGGTTGATCACCAACCTCTACACTCAGACCGGTATTGCCCTCCCTTCACAATTGCCAGGCCTAGCTCCAGGTCTGCCTATTCTGGCACCAGCTTCAGCACCAGTGCCGACTACGCTGATCCCGACGATCAGCATGTCATCAATGCTTGCTCCAGGCGCACCTATCCACTCCCCCTGCCGGCTGCGATGCTCTTCCAATAGGCTCCGGTGTCCGTTGTCAGTGCCCCGTTGCCAGCAGTCTAGACTCAACAGGCACCGACAGCAGCTCCTGCAGCCCCCGTCACCTCCACTCCAGCTTCGGTAGCATCAGGCAACAGCTCCAACGACAGCACCCCCGACGGCGACCAGTTCGTCATCGCCCCGAGCGCTCAGGATCCTTAGGCACTCGGCTTCCCTTTTTGGTGCCTTGATGCCAAAGGGGGAGAAGAGTAAGGGGGAGGGTTAGCTTAGTCCCAGGGGGAGTCCTAGTTGTAGGGGGAGTTTATCTTTTTGGGAGTCTTTTGTAATTTGGGAGATTTGATTTGCTACTCTTTTGCTATTTATTGAGTATTCGTGTGCCTCTTAATTCTCTCATGTGTTATTGATCGCTTTTTGAGCCTTCGAGTTTCGTATGATGGATTTTGTACTTATTGCATATCTTCTTGAGTATTGTATTGTCAATTTCATTACTATTATGCTTTAATCATTGTGTTGTCATCAATCACCAAAAATGGGGAGATTGAAAGCATCTAGGCCCTCATGAGGTATGGTTTCGGTGATTAGTGACAACCATTGGATATTACTAATGTGTTTGTGGATGCAAGGTCTCTCGTATATCTCATCACACTTAATGGATTCTACACTTATATCATTTACTGCTCATTGGATACGATTGAAGACCCCTTAACAAATCATTTTATGAGGTCAATCGATTTTCATGAGGAGTAGAAGAAAAAGCTCATATGTCAAAATTATTCAACCAAAATTGACAGCACTCAAGATTTGGTAATCATCAGAAGAACATTTCAAACAAATTTCTAAGAGGTCAATCGAGCAAATTCCAAAAGAATCACTTAGAACAACTCGAAGCAAACAAAATCAACTCATCGGATCAACCGATGTTTCCAGAAAACAATACATCGGTTGAGTTGGTTTAGCAGAAGAAGAAATCCTCAGAACTAAGTACTCACCGGATCATCCGATGATGAAGGGAATGTTACATCGGTCCATCAGTACAGTAAGCAATCTCCGTGTACCAAGTGTAACACCGGACCATCCGATGTATAATTGATAACACGTCGGTCAATCTCTCCAGTAAGCATTAACTCTGAACCAATTCTGGATGAAGTGTCACCGGATCATCCGATGAGAAGGCAAGTGTTACATTGGTCGATCAACGGTCATATCTGAAATAGTGACATCAGCTAAGTTGGATTCGACCGATGACAACTGAAGGGGGAACATCGGATCATCCGGTGTTTGCAGAACAGTGATGTCAGCCTACTTTTCCAACGGCTATTTCGTGGAGGCTGGCTATTTATACCCCTTCAACTAGTCTATTCGATAAGTCTTGACAACCAGAGCTACTCTACACATTCTCAAGCTTTCAAGACATTGAGCTACCACTTCTACATCATTTACACCACTTGTACACCAAGAGATAGGCTAGAACTTGCTGGAGATAGTGCTTGTGTGCTTCCATTCTTGGTGATTGGAGTCTCTAGTATTGTGAGAGCTGTAAGGGAGTGTCTCTTGGTGATTGCACTCACCGTGTAAGAGTCGGTGATTGGAGAGAGCCTTCCGAAGCTTGCCAAGATGGTTGTGGAAGCCCGGAGGATCCAACTTATACAAGGCTTAAGCTCCACCTTGCCGAGGTTGGCAAATGGAGAAGTTTAGTGAAGATCCCTAGTCTCTGTGACTTGGGAGTGGTTATACCCTTTGGTGGGTGCCACAACGTGGATGTAGGAAGATCTTGATGATCTTGCCGGACCACGGGATAAATCTTTGTGTCTTCGTGTCTCCTCGGGAGTTTGCGCTTTCTTCCTCTCCCCTTACACTTATGCATTTCATATACCACAAAGTTACTATTCACTTGAATGCATAGGTTGTTTGCATAGGGAATTGGGCTTTTAGTAATTAAGTTTTTATCGCTTTAATTTTTGAAAAGAAGCCCAATTCACCCCCCCCCCCTCTTGGGCATTCGATCCTTACAACTGGGAACATTGCAAAGTGGGCAGCGGAATTCGCCGAATTCGATCTTGTATTCGTCCTAAGGGAAGCGATCAAGAGTCAAGCATTGGCAGATTTTGTGGCGGAATGGACCCCCTCTCCATCAAACCCTGGGGGCCCTAGTGAGCAGAAGTCGGAACTTAAGGCTCCGGTCTTCACCGAACCTCATTGGAACCTCTACTTCGATGGCTCCATGCAAAAGCAGGGGGCCGGAGCTGGAGTCCTTCTCCTCGCTCCAACCGGGGAGAAGGTAAAATACATGGTCCACCTTGACTTCAAGGCGACCAACAACATGGCGGAGTATAAAGCACTCATTTATGGATTAAAGGTGGCACTATCATACGGTGTCAAGCAGCTGTTGGTCAAGGGAGATTTGTAGCTCATCATTAAACAGGTGAAGGGTGAATGCTCCTGTAACAATCCTCAATTAGCTGCTTATCTCCTTGAAGTCCAGAGGCTTTACAAGGACTTCGAAGTCTTGGATCTCCACCATGTCCAGCGTGTCCATAACGTTGAAGCTGACAAACTCTCGACGAAAGCGTCAATCGGAGCTCCGGCTCCTGACGGAACCTTCGTCCGAAGGTTGTCAAAACCCACAGCTCAGCCTACCGAACTGAGCGAAGGGGACGAGACCAGCATCCCAAAGCTCGCGGTCCCGATGGCCCTGTTACCTTGGCATCCATCAAGGGTCGTAGGTGCTGCAGGAAGCTCTGAGCAACCCAGCACGCAAGACTCAAATGCTCAAGCAAGCTCTGATGCATGGATCTTGGTGATCCGGAGCTACTTCAAAGACAATATCCTTCCTGACGATGATGTATCTGCTGACCGGATAGTCAGATTGGCTAAAAGATACACGTTGGTGGAAGGAGATCTCTACCGGCGCGGTGCCAACGGCGTCCTAATGTGGTGCATCACAAGGGAAGAAGGCTGCGAGCTCCTCGTAGAAATCCATGGAGGCGAGTGTGGGAACCTTACGTCTTCCCGCACGTTGGTCGATAAAGCCTTCTGGCATGGCTTCTACTGGCCTACAGCGCTTCAGGATGCAACTGAGCTGGTGAAGAAATGCAAAGCATGCCAGTTCCATGCAAAGCAAATTCATACACCAACTCAGCCTCTACAAATGATACCTCCTACATGGCCTTTCGCCGTGTGGGGGATGGACATCTTGGGACCTTTCCAAAGAGCCGTCGGAGGTTACAAGTTCCTGTAAGTCACCATCGACAAGTTTACCAAATGGCCGGAAGCAACTCCAGTTGTGACAATAAACAAGCAATCAGCTATCAATTTCTTGCAGTCCATAGTATGCAGATTTGGAGTCCTGAACAAAATCATAATAGATAATGGGACCCAATTCACAAGCTCTGCTTTCCAAGGATACTGCGAAGACCTCGGCATCCAAGTCAGCTACGCCTCTGTAGCTCATCCGGCAAGCAATGGCCAAGCCGAGAGGGCAAATGCAGAAATCCTGAAAGGACTCAAGACGCGCACATATGAGCGCCTTAAAAAGCATGGAGCCAACTGGATTGAAGAGCTTCCGCCCACTTTATGGGCCAACAGGACTACTCCAAACCAATTAACTGGAGAGACACCCTTCTTCCTGGTGTACGGAGCTAAAGTAGTCCTTCCTCCGGAAATCACCTTGGGGTCGCTCCGAGTCCGGACCTCCGATGAAGCCACGCAGGACCAGCTCCGACGTGAAGACCTTGACCTCCTTGAAGAGGGAAGGTGTCGAGCAGCTGTTCGGAATGCCCGATACCACCAAGCTCTTCGCCGCTATCACCAACGGCATGTTCACAGCCGACAGCTCGAGGAAGGCGCTCTAGTGCTACGGAGAATACAATCCAGAGAAGGGTTAAACAAACTCTCCCCCAGCTGGGAGGGACCCTTCCGAGTGATCAAAGTATCCCGCCCCGGATGCGTTCGCTTGGCAACCAAGGATGGGACACCTCTCCCAAATCCTTGGAACATTGAGCACCTCCGTAAGTTCGCTTAGTATCACGGAGGTGAGTATGTAATTACATATGGTGTATGTTATAGAGTCATTGTACATAGTCGGGTAGCTCCTCCGGCAGGGCAGCTGGACCTACCCTGTTAGGTCCGCAACACCCATGCAACACTTGTCACAGTCTCAGAACTAAAAGTGTAGCTAGCTACCTTGGGTCAAACGAGAAACGAAACACACTTAGCCTGGTTCTGTACCCTAAGAGTGTACTTGTTTCCCCTGTACCCCGAACCTATAATGAAAGACATCATTGTGTGAAAACAGACTCCACATGCATTTACTTTGTACAGGCTCAATATTTTTTATTTTTCTCTTTCTCGTCTATAACAAAGTTGTGCAATTCTTAAGAAACTTTAGCTCGACCAGTTCATGTACAATTCGAGTTGCATTGTCTGTCCTTCCGAGTTCAAACATTGTTGATGGCCTACTTGTCTAAATGCCGCCAAGCCAATCTAGGGCCGGAGTGTGCTATCGACTTAGCCTGGTCCTGCACCCTAAGTACGCCACTCTACATACACCCCGGCAGGCCAAAGTAAGGCAAGTACAGAACTAGTCGGACCCGAAGGGAGCAAGACAGTGCTCTTGATTGTATTTAGGATTGTGCTTGACCTAAAAATTTCTTGGGAACAGTAAGCCGCAATGAAGTTGTAGATAGGAAACGGATTTTACTATTTTTCTTGACTTCAGTGTGCAGGAAAAATAAATAAGCTATGACACCCTCTAGGCAGTTTGTGGTCAATGTTCAAACATTGACATCGAGCATCTCTGGAGCTACTCAGTTCCGGTAAAGCGAGTCGTCAACGTAAAGATGGTGGAAAGACTCTAAAGTGGAGTCTAACGTTAACACAACATGTGTTGATGGAGGTCACTACCGGAGCCGCCAGAGCTCCGACACCCGGGAGGACTAACCATCGATGCTCCGGAGCTACTAAGCTCCGGTGATGGTCAATGCTGGAGCCACCAAGCTCCAACAGTCTCAGGGGGCCTACACTATCGAAGACTTCAGACTTACATTCTACAAGTTCGAAGCACGCAAGTCTTCAACAACTATTACATCCTCTTGGTACATGTTCACAATCAAATTGTGTACATCTACCAGGGGGCCAAGCGATACAAAGGTGTTGAAGACAAAAATGAAATTCGAATTCACAAAAATTTGGATTTCATTCATTTGGAGACAAGAGATTACAAAATTGGAGAAGAAGAAGAGAGAGTACAAGTGGGAGCTACAGGGAGACGATCCTAGACCCTATGGAAGAACTGGACAACCTTCTGGGCCACCTCCGACATGTTGGCTCGGACAGATTCTCCCTCTTCTTCGATGGGACCTTCAAGTACCGAGTCCAGAGGGAATTGAGGGTCCCGGCTGGTGTAGCACGTCAGTACATACTCTGCGACGTTCTTCGCCAAGGACTGACTCTCCATTTCCAATTGGTCCGCGATGACATGGCCCACCTTGGAGAGTTTGTTGCCTGCTGAACCCAGTGCCTCCAATGCCTGGTCTAGCTCCGGCTCCGGATCATCCAGACGCACAAGACTGAAGCCCATTGGCGTCAGCGCATCATTGGCCTTGCCCAGGAAGTCCCAAACTTGTTGGGACTCCACAGCCCTTGCACCACGCATCTTCGCCAAGGATCTTTTGGCCGCCGCCAGCTCCGAGCTCTCCCGAGCAAGACGCTCCACCTCTTTGGCATTCTGCTGAATCATTTCAGCAACTTGCCTTTCGAGCTTGCTGAGCTCTTCCTCCCGGAGGTGGATCTCGTTCCGGTGTTTGACCAAATCTCTCTCCCGGCCCCGCACTTTCTTCTCCCGGGCGGCGATGGCATTCTCCTACTTGTAGAGTTCCTGCCCTCGCTCCCAGGCTTTCTTTTCCTCCTCCTTGCAATGCTCATCCAATTTCTTGGTGCGTTCTTCAAGGATATTGTCAGCCAGAGTTGTCTTTTGGACAAGCTCCTCCTCCCTCTTCATGAGGTCGTCTCGCAGCTTCAGGAATTTCTGCTCTTCATCTTCGAGCCTGTCGGTGGTTTGGAACCGGCAGATCTCCCTACACTACTAAAGTGATAGGGGAGTTTGATGTTCGGTGTGGGCGCGCGGAGATCCAAGAAGGTGAATAAGAATTGACACAGGGGACACAAGAATTTACGTGGTTCGGGCCGCCTGAGCGTAATACCCTACACCACGGGTGTGTTGGTGTTGTATTAGCAGTATGAGCTTGTGATGAGCGTATGAGACGCGTGTGTCTGTCCTTTCCTTGAACGTGTCGTTGGCCTATCCTTTTATAGTTCAAGGGCAGGCCGTTACAAGTTAGCCTGGCCCGACATGTGGCCCTGGCGGTTACTAGTATTGATACACGTTTAATTGCTCTTAATTATCCTGTAACGGGCTTTGACAGCACCGTTACTGGTGTTAAGATCGTCCGTTTAAGTGTCATTAACATGGCATTAATGACACTTAATAGGGTCTTGAAGTCCTTGGCTCTCCTTTGAAGATCCGGAGCCGTTGCGGGGTCTTCCGGAGGTTAGGAGCTGAAGATCCGACAATTGGACACGTGGCAGCTCCGGAGCTTGCTGTGGGAAACAGAAAGCTCCGGGGCTACCTGACACATGTCAGGTCCGGAGCTTCTCTCGGTCTGGGGTTAAGTCCGGAGGTGCCGTTTCGGTACATGGCCCAGAGCTTCCCCCTTGTGGGCGGTAGCTCCGATTTGGTAGTACACGTGGCGACCTAGGGATTAACCATGTTGGAGAAGCAGGTCCGGTTATGTCTGACATGTGGGCCCCTGAGGGTCTTCAAACCAAGTAGATGACTTTCTTTTGAGATCTTTGTAACCTCAGGGGGTGTACGGTTTCTAGGGTACCGACAGTGGCCCCCTGGGCCGACCTCCGGGGAAGATCACTGGGGTGAAGTCATTCCGCCGGAGGTGGGTCCATCCCTGTGACTCTTGAACTGAGTCTTCAAGGGTCTTTGAAGGTGCCGTTGGCAGGAATTTATAGTTAGATCCCCGCCGCGTGGCGCACCCTGCGCGCGGCAGATGAGATCTTTGACGTGCGGATCTCACGCAATTGAAGGTCGCCGGTTCCTGATACTAAAACCGTATCGGTTCCGTGCGCCTTGTCAGGCCGCCGCCTTTGGGTTTCCCGCCTCGTGATGACAACTGTTCGCTTGGTAAGAGCCTTGACTTGATCGTCGGGGTGGTCCCGGGCCCTCTTGTCATTGGCAGGGTGAAATTTTTGAATGGTATCTTCGATTTCCTTGCGGTTTCCATCCAAGCGTTGCGAGGGCTTACTTAAGAAGGAAAGCACGCACCGTCGGGAGTTCTTTACGCCTCTCATCTGATCTTGCGTTCAAACTCCCAACTCGTGCTTTGCTCTTCTTCTCTCGCCTAGCCGTGCCGCGATGGAGTTGGGTCTCCGTGAGAGTCGCTTGAAGACCGATGGTGATTTGAAGAAGGTCCGGGCCCTCATGTGGTGGTCCTCGGACTTCTTCAACCGCTCAGTTCGTGCCGGCGGAGAGCTCCCATTCGAGAAGGAGCACGCCGGCGAAATGGTGTACTTTTCCTCGTACGCCATGGTGGGGTTGATCCTGCCTTTTTCTTCCTTTTTCTTGATGTTGCTAGACTTCTATGGTCTGCAGATATATCACCTTGGCCCGCACTCCATCCTCCTCGTGTCTATCTTCGTCCACTTCTATGAGTTGTGGGTGGGTATCCCCCCTGCATTGAACTCTTCCGGACCTTCTTCACCGTCCACACCACCGGCCGGAGCAATGAGTACCTTGGCTTCTACTACTTTGTGAAGCGCAAGAAGTGCCCATTCAAGTACCTCCGGTCGTTTCCTTCTGGGAAGTGGGATGACTGCAAGAAAGACTGGATAGTCGTCAGGGTGGAGGAGCATGAGAGGCTGGAGCTGCCCGATGGTCTTCCTAGCATCGACACGAAGATCTGGAGTGAAGTTCTGGTGCTCGCGGACGCTTTCAACTCTTCTTTAACCAGGATCCGCCAATGCGTGGAGGGAGGATTGACCCCTCAGGCGGTATTTTGCAATTTCCTAGTCAACAGGTGGGCGCCGCTGAAGAGGAGGGAGAAACTCGCTTGGGCCCTCAACAGCGTGATGGACGACGATCGGGTTGAGACCAGGTTGAAGTCCAACATGGTGGAGAAAACCTTGGAGTTCCACCTCAAGAAATTCCAGCACGGCATCGACGTCGAAGATGATGACTTGACTCCCCCGTCGGCCTTCCTCCCTTTGAACATGGAAGTGGAGTTCAGCAGTGAGCTCCGGCGAAAGATGCCCATACTTGACGACCTTGGTGTCGTCGAGAGAAGATCAACCACCCGGGTGGCGATCCCCGGAATGCCCGAATATGGCTCTGTCCCTGCCCCAAAGCCAAGGGTTGAGGTCGTCGGCAAAGGCAAGGAGCTGGCTGACGAACCCGAGAGCCGGAACAGGAAGCTGTAGCATGCCGACGGAAGGTCCGTCAGGCCCGCTACTTCCGCCTCGGCTCCTTCTCCCCGGAGGGGAAGGTCTTCTACAACCGCGGCGGTTGTTCCCGTAATGGGGTCTTCCCGGAACGAGACCGTTCCTGCAGTGGGGTCCTCCCGGAGCACGTTTGTTCCCGCAGTGGGATCCTCCCGGGGTGTTAGCTCCGGGCGCGCGACTCCGGCACCTGGGCCGGTGGAGGCCTCCAGGTTTGGGGGTTCCTCCCGATCGAGGAGAGCCTCGACCCGGGAAACGCCCGTGGCCGCGACAAGTTCTGGGGGGCCTTCCGGAGCTTCTACATCGACTATGGCCAGCCCAGAATGCCCGGGAGAAAGGTTCCGTGCAAGCTGGTGCGGCCTCCCAAGGTAATTTTTAATCTCTACCTTGTACAATTATTTTAATTGTGGCAACTGTTTGTTAATTTTCTTCGTCCATCGTTTGCAGCGTCCCCAAGAAGGAGAGCGAGGCTCCACCCTCAGCCACAGTGCCTGAGGCCGTGGGGGTGGGAGCTTCTGCTCCTGTCCCGGTGCCGCCCCAAGTGGTGGTTGAGGCTGTGACAGCTCCGGCGCCGGCTGTCGTGGTCATGGACCTCGACTCGTCCCCAGAAGTTCCCGTGGTAGCGCCAGACCACGGGAGTGAAGACATGCCAGCGGCACCTGTCCTGGAGGTTGAAGCTTCGGGTCCTCGTGCTGCGATGATGGAAGCTCCGGCTGTTGAGCCGGAGGAAGTAGTAATCCCGGCCTCTGAGCCGGTAATTGTCGAAGCCCCGGCGGTTGAGCCGGAGGTGACTGAAGCCCCGGCATGCGAGCCGGAAGATGAGGTAGTTCCGGCAGTTGGGCCGGCTACTTCCGAAGCACCGGCAGCTGAGCCGGTTATTGTTGGAGCTCCAGTCACAAGTCCGGACGATGTTGAAGATCTTCCGGCTCCTGTGCCGGTGGTTGAAGAGGTGACAGAACTTGAGCCTCCGTCAGAAGAGGTGCCCAGACCGGAGCCAGTAGCGGCTCTTGCTCCGGAGGCGACGACGTCGGAGGTACATGCGGCCGAGCCGGAGGGTTCAAGCGAAGTCGTTGGCCCCCTGCCCGAGGGGGTGAACAAAGACTTGGCGGCGGGACCTTCTTCGATGGCGACTGAGGCCATCCCAGAGGACGGCCCTAGAGCCATGGAGACCCAGGGGACCACTCTTGTAGAGTGGGACCCGATTTTTGTATCTGAAGACCCGCTGGAACCAGCGGAGGAGACCCCAGCAGGTCCGGAGCCAATCCCGTTGTCGCTGTCCATTGACAACGCATGTTCCAGTGTGCGTCAAGTCCAGCTAGCCTTCTTCCATGACAGCAAGGCTCTTGAAGAGGAGCGCCAAACCCTTAGGCGGTGGCGTAACCGGCTCTACTTCGAGACCAAGCTGGCTCAGTCGAGGCTAGCGGATGACAAGGAGTGGATCAAACAGGAGAAGATCCGCCTGGAGTACTGGGGCAAGTTACTGGATGAGAGGGAGAGTATGACTCATGCCCTCGACGCTCAGTCCCAGGAGATCTACAATCAGGCCAAAGCTGCCAATAACGCGGCCGATGCGCGCCACGAACAGCTTGAGGCCATTAACACTGCACTCATCAAGCGCCGAGAGGCACTTGAAGAGAGGGAGAAACGGCTCGAGGATGAAGAGCAGAAACTCCTAGAGCTGCGGGATGACGTCCTGAGGAGGGAAGAGGAGCTCGCCGAGAAAGTAGCTCTGGCTGACAAGGGCCTCGAGGAGCGCGCCAAGAAATTGGAAGAGCGATGCCAAGAGGAAGAGGAGAAGACCTGGGTGCGAGGGCAGGAGCTCTATGAACAAGAGTGTGCCCTTGTTGCCCGGGAGAAGAAAGTGAGGGGTAGGGAGAAGGACCTGGTTGACCGCCTGAACAAGATCCACCTCCGGGGGGAGGAGCTCGGAAAACTCGAAAGGCGGGTTGCTGAGAAGATTCAGCAAAACGCCAAGGAAGTTGAGCGCCTCGCTCGTGAGAATTCTGAACTGACGGCGGCCAAGAGATCCCTGGAAGAGATGAAGGGTTTGAGGACTGCGGACTCCCTACAGATTTGGGAGTTCCTGTGCAAGGCCAACGACGCGCTGACGCTGATGGGTTTCAGCCCCGTGCGCCCGGATGATCCGGAGCCAGAGCCGGACCTAGCGCTGCAGGCATTGAGTGCAGCAGGTAGCAAGCTCTCCAAGGTGGGCGATGTCATCGCGGACCAACTGGAGGTTGAGGGGCAATCCCTGGCGAAGAACGTCGCAGATTATGTGCTGACGTGCTACACCAGCCGGAACTCCCAATTTCCTCTGGATCCGGTGCTTGAAGGCCCCGTCGAAGGAGAAGGCAAAGCTACCCGAGCCAGCGTATCAGAGGTCGCCCAGAAGGTCGCCCAATTCTTCCATAGGGTCTAGGACCATCTCTGTAATTCTCACTTGTATTTTTTCTTCTTCTTCCTCAATTTTGTAATCCCTTGTCTCCAGATAAATGAAATCCCCAAATTTTGCGAATTTCACTTTTTTGTCTTCAACACTTTTATCTTCACTTGGCCCCCTGGTAGATGTACACAATTTGATTGTGAACATGTACCAAGAGGATATTGTGCATTGTTGAAGACTCTTTTGCTCCGAACTTGTAGAATTTAGGTTCGAAGTCTTCGATAGTGAAGGCCCCCTGAGCTTGTCGGAGCTTAGAAGCTCCGGCATTGTCTGTTGCTGGAGCTTAGTAGCTCCGGTAATAGTCTCTATCAACGCGTAGATCATCGATAGTTAACCCTCCGGGGTGTCAGAGCTTAGTAGCTCCGGCAGTGACCTTTGCCAACACCCAGTTTGTTGGCAGCAGACTCCATCTACGGGGTCTTCTCACCATCTTTTATTCGGCGTCGACGGCTGGCCCCCTTAGGGGAGTCGGAGCTTAGTAAGCTCCGGCTTTTCTCCGTCAACGTAGATTTTATTTTTCCTGCACACTTAAGCCAAGAAAAATAGTAAAATTCGTTTCTTGTCTATAATTTCGTCGCGACTTACGATTCTCAAGAAGACTTTAAGTTAAACGCGATTTTAAATACAACCGAATGCATTGTCTTTTCTTCTAGATTCAACTGTCCATGGACCCGCCTTACTTCAGCCTGCCGGGGTGTAGGTAGAAGGGCGTACTTAGGGTGCTTGGCCAGGCTAAGTCGATAGCACACTCCAGCCCTAGATTGGCTAGGCGGCTTTCAGACGAGTAGGCCATGAATGATATTTGAATCCAAAAGAACTGACAATACAACTCGACTCGTATATAAACCGGTCGAACTAAAATTTCTTAAGAATTGCACATCTTCGTTATAGACAAGAAAGAGAAAAATAAAAATGTTGAGTCTGTACAAAATAAATGCACGTGGAGTCTATTTCACATGAAGATGTATTTCATTATAGGTCTGGGGTACAGGGGAAACAAGTACACTCTTAGGGTACGGAACCAGGCTAAGGGTGTTTCATTTCTCGTTTGACCCAGGGTAGTTAGCCGCACTTTTAGTCCTGAGACTGTGACAAGTGTTGCATGAGATTTGCGGACCTTTCGGGAAAGGTCCGGCTGCTCGAACTACCCAACTCTGTACAATGACTCTATAACCTACACCTCAAGTTACTCAAGACTCACCTCCGTGGTATTAAGTGTAGAACTTACGGAGGTGCTCAATGTTCCAAGGATTTGGGAGAGGTGTCCCATCCTCAGTAGCCAAGCGAACGCTTCCGGGACGGGATACTTTAATCACTCGGAAGGGCCCCTCCCAGCCGGGGGAGAGTTTGTTTAACCCTTCTCTGGATTGTATTCTCCGTAGCACCAGATCGCCTTCCTCGAGCTGTCGGTTGTGTACGTGCCGCTGGTGATAACGCCGTAGAGCTTGGCGATATCGGGCATTCCGAACAGCTGCTTGGCACCTTCCCTCCTCAAGGAGGTCTAGGTCTTCACGTCGGAGCTGGTCCTGCGCGGCTTCGTCGAAGGTCCGGACCCGGAGTGAACCCAAGGTGATTTCCGGAGGAAGTATTGCTTCAGCTCCGTACACCAGAAAGAAGGGCGTTTCTCCGGTTGACCGGTTTGGAGATGTCCTGTTGGCCCATAGAGTGGGCGGAAGCTCTTCGATCCAGTTGGCTCCATGTTTTTTCAAGCGTTCATAGGTGCGCATTTTGAGTCCTTTAAGGATTTCAGCATTTGCTCTCTCGGCTTGGCCATTGCTGGCTGGATGAGCTATGGAGGCGTAGCAAACTTGTATGCCGAGGTCTTCGCAATATCCTTGGAATGCGGAGCTTGTGAATTGGGTCCCATTATCAGTGATGATTTTGTTTGGGACTCCAAATCCGCATACAATGGACTGCAGAAAGTTGATAGCAGATTGCTTGTTGATTGTCACAACTGGAGTTGCTTCCAGCCACTTGGTGAACTTGTCAATGGCGACGTACAGGAACTTGTAACCTCCGACGGCTCTTGGGAAAGGTCCCAAGATGTCCATCCCCCACACAGCGAAGGGCCATGTAGGAGGTATCATTTGTAAGGGCTGAGCCGGTGTGTGAATTTGCTTTGCATGAAATTGGCATGCTTCACATTTCTTCACCAGCTCAGTTGCATCCTGGAGCGCTGTAGGCCAGTAGAAGCCATGCCGAAAGGCTTTACCAAACAGCGTGCGGGAAAACGCGTGGTTCCCACACTCGCCTCCATGGATTTCTGCGAGGAGCTCGCAACCTTCTTCCCTTGTGATGCACCGCATTAGGATGCCGTTGGCACCGCGCCGGTAGAGATCCCCTTCTACCAGCGTGTATCTTTTAGCCAATCTGACTACCCGGTCAGTGTCACGCCCGGTCATCGTAAAGATGAACAGACGCTAATCACATGTACGCCAGGATCAGTTGAATCGTACATGCGTCGACGAAAGTGAAATACCATTACATTGCCATGTTCGATTACATAAATAGTCTTACAGTATGACCTGAAGGTCTACAAATACAAACCACAACTATTACAACACTAAACAGTTCATTACTACAGAAAACAAGATAGGAAAGCGGGGCTTCATCTCCACAGGCAGCCGTTGCGTGTATGGTCGCCAGCCTAGGCCAAGTCCTCCGGATTAACGAAGAAATCCTCCGGTGCAGCTTCTTCTTCTTCATATTCTAATGGAAAAATTAAACGCTTGAGTACATAGAGTACTCAGCAAGTGCGGGAAGAGAATGACATGATTGGCTAGAGCAAGGAAAGGCCAAATATGGCTTAGCACTATGCTTAGAACCTATCCTTAGCTTCCAATTATCAATATCATAATTCAATAAGTAATCAACACATGATTAATGATAATGAAAGTACTT
Source organism: Tuctoria greenei (assembly GCA_036927565.1). Taxonomy (NCBI): domain Eukaryota; kingdom Viridiplantae; phylum Streptophyta; class Magnoliopsida; order Poales; family Poaceae; genus Tuctoria; species Tuctoria greenei. The sequence goes on from JAYESD010000010.1 coordinate 92,976,329, forward strand.
GAATCATAATGAACCATCATTTCCCAACCGTAGACTAATTATGAACTGGCCCCCAAGCCGCTCTTGTCCGTGAGCACGACTGTCATGACAGTTTTACCAAATCTCTGCAGAGAGTGTACCCTTTCCCCACAAGCAGTGATTTCATCCCCTGTTGCCAGGTGGACTAAGTGAACCTCCCCGATTGCCCGTGGTAGCTAACCACATTCCACACTTCCTTTGGTGTGAGGTTAGGAGATCACTACATGGTCTTTACAAAGGTACTCCCGACTAGTGCTAGCCCTCTAAGGTTTCCACCACTGAGGATTCTCGGAGTAACCCTCCGCCCCAGAGCCCCCTCTTGAGCCTTGCGGTTCCAAGAGCAGATCACCCGCCTCATTCCCCGCACCATCCAACCACTAGCAGTTCATCGGGAGAAACCTAATTAATTGACCAAGCTGCCCCATCTCAGTCTCGTGGTGGTACTATAAAGCTTAGTGGCTTCATCCATAAACCGGTCCATAGAATCCGGTGGTGACAAACCCCAATCCCGGGTCTCGTGCAAACTGCACCATACCAATACTAACCAACCACCAGATTCTTATCCACTACAATTGTGTAAAATCACCACAAGTTCAAGTAACCAATAAAGTTTGATGTAGCACAATTGTATGAAATCCCAATCCCAATATCTAAGCATGGCTAAGCATAAATAGAGCCTATCTACTTCCCAACCCATTTCAGGTAACAAGGAATAATAAGGAACAGGGCATGTAAACATGAAGTAGGACATCAATTTAATTAGCATGCAACTAGCTAAACTCCTAAAATAGGTACAAGATGGTCAAGGGCACTTGCCTTCGTTGAAGACATGGGTGTTGTCAAAGTCTTGGTCTTGGAGGTTAAGATTAGGGTCGTAGTACGACTCTAGACATATACCCAAGCATGGCAAGAATAGAATAAAGCTAAATAAGTAAAGGGCACGCGAAACAATGCATCACAACACACACACATAAGCATAACATCCTATATTAATGCGTCCCTACGAAGTATTTATTGCTTAACATGGTCAAAGTATGCATTTTAGATTTATCCTACAATTTTGGGATTTTATTATAGCCTAAAACCATTTTTATTGAATTTTCTATAGCAAAAATGTATTTTAAAACATTTATAATAAATATTCCATGGACCAAATATATTTTATCTGAACACTACAATTAATTCACAGCATAAAATGGATTATACCAATTTTTCATAACATTCCTACACTTAATTACCATTTTTATCTAATTTCTATACCTCAAATACAATTAAAAACCTTATTCAGCAAATAAATAAAAGTCCAGGGGCTAAATAAATAGTTCTCTACACTGTACAGGGTCTAAATACATTATTCTACAAAATTACAGAGGTTAGAACGCGCCGCCCCCTGGGCCCCACCCCGCGCTCGCCCCGACGCTCGCATCGCGCAACGCGTGCGACCCCCGCCTCCCGCCCCGCGCCCCGAGGGCCGACCGCACCTGGCCCCGCGCGCTGCGCCCCCCAGCGCGCCGCTCCCGCGTCCCATCCCGCCGAACCGCGCCGCCCTCCCTACGCCCCGACTCCCCTGTCCCCCACGCCTGACGCGACCCGCCGCTCGCCCCGGGGCCCACCCTCGTGCGCCGCGCGCACCAGGCCCCGGCCCCGCGTACGCCTCCCACGCCCGCCCCGCGATTCCCGCCGCACGCGCGCCCGCTTGGACCTCGCCTCCCTCCCGATTCCCGCGCCGAAGCTCACAGAACCGACTCAACCGCCGTATCGCGCACTACGCGCCTATAAAAAGGACCGTAGGTCCCTAGGTTCTTCCCTAGCCGCCGGTTGCAGCAGGAAAAAAAACGCACCCGAGAGCAGCTCCGCCGCCAGGGGAAGGAAAGCCACGCCGCCAGGAAGAAAAGAAATAGAAAAGCACCAGAGCCGCCGCCGCCAGGGGAAGAAAAAGAAGAAAAAAAAGAGGAGAAGAAGAGGAGGAAAAAGAGGAGGGTGCCACCGTTCACCGGAGATCGTCGCCGTCGTCGTGCCGCCGAGGGACTCCTGCGCCATCCACTTCGTCTACGCGTCGCATTCGTTCCGCGACCGTCAAGCCGTCAGATCTACGGTAGGCCATGTTCCCAATGCGAATTTTAGCGACGCATTAGAACTAATAGACATAAATTGATTTTAGTTGCACCATAATTTTATTTTCAGCAGCATTAATCCACGTTAAAATCCCCGTAAACTCATATGAACGCGTATGAACTAGTTGCATCTAATTAATAAACAACCGTAGTTAATTAATTATTGTACCTTGCATGCATGCATATCATCGCATGTTGATTAATGTGTGTGCATCATGATTGATTTGTATGTATATTCTTGTATGTGTGATCACGAGTAGAGGGATGTGCTCAAGAGATCGTGTACGAGGATTTTCGGAATCAAGACTTCGAAGCGCTTGAGCAAACCCATCCGCCGGAGCAAGGCAAGTGTCCTTGAAGCATATTGATCCTATTTTAAATTAAATGTTTTGTTTGCAAACTTGCATGCTTGTGTCAAATTGATGGGAATCCTATGGTAGGAAGTTTACTAGTTTTGTTTGACCACCCTTGTCGCCTGGAATTTATGGTAGAGAGTCGGAAATGGTTTTTACCTTTTTGCTTCGCTTAATTAATTGGGATGGAAAAACCAACACTACACATTTAATTATGCATCAATGATACTCTGGTTAATGTGAATTGGTAAATACGATGGGTGATCTAAGCAAGCCTGGTATGTGGATGGGTTGGATGTTATGGTGGTTTGCTTGCTTTAGATCTAAGGACCGGTTCATGCGAGAATAAGCCAGGACTACAGTGCCACCACGAGGCCAAGTATGGGTGCGGCGTAGCTGATTAATTAGGGCTTTGCTAGTGCTGTTTGGACCATTGTGGATGCTCGGGGAAGGGGTAGTCGGATTGGGTTTGTTGATGATTGGTGGGACTACCCTGGGATCCGAATGGCTCAAGAGGGGGCCCTTGGTTGAAGATGTGCTCAGTTGGAGGCATCGCCACCGGTGAAACCTCAGTGGGGTCTGAATAGGCTAGTAATCCCTTTGTAAAGGCTATTTTGTGATCTCTTGGCCATACACCAAAGGAAGTGTAATTGGCATAAGGGAGGTTCTTTAGTCGCCGACGGGTGATGAAATCACAAACACGTGGGTAAAGTGGTACAAACTCTGCAGAGTATAAAACTATCTTGATAGTCGTGCTCCCAGTTATGAGCACCTGGACAACTTCCATGATTAGAGGGAAATTGGGATTTGGGATGGTTATGGTTTGGTAATGGTCATGGTTGATATTATGATTATGGTTACGGTTATGAGATGGAATTATGGTTTATGACATTGATTATGGTTATTGGAAATGTTGAATTATGGACTGGTATTATTATGGTTACATGGTTAATGATGGGTTTACATACACATAAATGTAATATATTGCTTTTCAAATGTTTTACTGTACTTTTCAGCACTTTGCCATTATTATTGTCGTCATTTGAATCAGCCACATTTCATACTTTCCACACTTGCTGAGTACGACATGTACTCACTCTTGCACCCCCCCCCCCCCAACAGTTGCAGGTCAGGATTGTGAGTTTAATGGCGATAATGCGGAGTTCTAGGTCGTGTCTACCGTCAGCTTTGCCTGTGGTGTTATTGGAGCTGCGCTATCCCTTTTGCTTAGTTTGCTTAGTTGCTTAATTAGTTTATTTCCGCTGCATTAGTTGAACCTGTCATTAATATTCATTAGAGCTTGTATTCGAGGATTTAATGAATTATGTAATAAGAGTACTTATTTAGTAATTTGAGCTGTGGTAATTATCTTTTTATCATTTGTGAATCACTCGTGTATGTGTGTTGAACATCCTGGGCACACATATGCGTTAGCTTGGTTCATTTTCGGAACTGGGCGTCACATATCCGGAGAACGCCTACTGGCGTTGGCATCTTCAACACCAGATAGCCATAATGAGCAGCCGCCATGAATTTGTACAGGGCAGGTCTACCCAAGATGGCATTGAAGGGTAAGTTGATCTGCGCGACGTCGAAGACCAACTTCTCGGTGCGGTACTTCTCCCATGTCCCAAAGGTAACAGGGAGAGTAATAGCTCCGAGTGGGGTGATGGCCCCTGGACCTACTCCGAAGAAAGGTCGAGAGGGGTGGAGATCCGAAGGTCGGAGCTGAAGCTTAGTGAAAGCTTCGAAGCTGATGAGGTTAAGCCCCGAACCTCCGTGTACCATGACGTGGTGGAGCTGGATGTTGTTGATGGTAGGCGATACCATCAAGGGTAACTGTCCTGCTCCAACCATGCTCCAAGGACAATCCGAAGCATCAAAAGTGATGGCTATGTCCATCCACTTTCGGTGAGGTTCCGGCCTGACTGTAGGAGCTACAGCGGCCATATCTTGACGCATAGTCTTGATGACGCGACGGGAGGTGATATCCCATGATCCACCAAAAATGGTGTTCATGATCTTCCGACGCTCGTTGTCAGAGACGTCAGAATCATCGTCGACGGAGGTGTAGACGGTCTTCAGGACCTTTTTGGGATCCTGGAACCCTAACTCCTCTTCAGCCGGAGCTTCGTCAACTTTTTGCTTTCCTTCCCTCTGTCGGAAAGGAGATTCTTCTCGGCGCTTGCTGTAGCGCTCGGCAAGGTTTTGGACCTCCCGGCAGTCTTCCAAACTGTGGCTGTCCGTCTTGTGAATGGGATACCACACTTTGGGTTTGCCACCGTCTTCAGAAGATGGTCGAGGTCACTTCTCAGGGCGTGGCCCCCGGCCACCCGGAGCTGCAGCGGCTGCAACGTTGGATGTGCCGGCCGACGGCTTCTTCTTGCCGTTGGTCTTCTTTTTCTTCTTGCCACTCCCGGAGGTAGCGGCTTCTTCTTTGGAGGGTTTTTTTTGACCCTCCAAGGTTTGTTTGGAGTGCATCTCACGGCCCTCCGCAGCTCGGGCACATTTGTCAGCCAAGCTGAAGAGTTCCGTGACACTGGTGATCTCCTTGATCGCAGTTTCTCCAACATCTTCTTGTCCCGTACACCCTGTCTGAATGCCACAATGACAGAGGCGCTAGAGATAGAAGGGATAGTGTTTCGTACCTGAGAGAACCTCTGGATGAATGACCGCAAGTATTCTCCCCCTTTTTGCACGACCGCAAAAAGATCCAGTTCAGTGCCTGGCCGGGTGTATGAACTCCCGAAGTTGGCAGTGAACTGATGGCACAGCTCCTCTCAACTATTGATAGAGTTGGGTGGAAGGCTCACAAACCAGGACCTGGCAGTCCCAGTTAAGGCCACTGGAAAGTAATTGGCCATCACGGCCTCGTTTCCTCCGGCTGCTAAGATTGCAGTGGAGTATATCTGAAGAAATTCGGCAGGATTGACAGTCCCGTCAAATTTTTCCGGCAGATGAGGCTGGAACTTCTGTGGCCATCTAACCATGCGCAGATGCATGGCCAAGGCTGAACAGCCTCCTCCTACTCCTTAAGGAGTAGAAAGGTCCTGAGCTTCCCGTCTTTCACGGGCACGCTCAATATGGACTCGACCGTCCTGCTAGCGGTATCGGCGATCAAGCTCCGCCCGGAGGTCATGAGTCGAAAGCCTGGATACCGTGTGAGTGCGTTGAGCCCCGGAGGGCAATGACGTCACTTGTTGTGATGCATCACGTCTCCTGCTATTAGAGACATACGGACCAAGTCTTCCAGACAAAGTCCGCCGCTGCGACGGGGCTCTTCCTGAAGGAGGAGGACCCTGGTTGCTGAGGCGTTCGGCTGCTGCTGCAACCAAATGATCCACATCGGCCCTCCACTGCTCCAGTGCATCTCGAGATGCATCCGGAGGTGGTGGGCGTTGGAGAAGAGCACGCGCTGCATGGAGCGCGTGTTCCGGGTTGTCATGATTTGCCGACGCAGTAAGCGACGCCGGCGCACCATCACGTTGTCCAGCACGATTTGCTGGAGGAGACGGTGGTGGTGGGAGTGTGACTCCTGCTGGTGCTGAGGCTCCTGCTGGTGGCTGCCTATTGGAGGGATTGCCTCCAACAACCTGAGCAGCAGGTTGGCCGTTGGATGATCCAGCAGCAGAGTTCACCATTCTCGAAATCTAAGGCGCCCCCTTCCTGGCGCGCCAACTGTCGGTGGTTTGGAACCCGCAGATCTCCCTACACTACTAAAGTGATAGGGGAGTTTGATGTTCGATGTGGGCGCGCGGAGATCCAAGAAGGTGAATAAGAATTGACACAGGGGACACAAGAATTTACGTGGTTCGGGCCGCCTGAGCGTAATACCCTACTCCACGGGTGTGTTGGTGTTGTATTAGCAGTATGAGCTTGTGATGAGCGTATGAGACGCGTGTGTCTGTCCTCTCCTTGAACGTGTCGTCGACCTGTCGTTTTATAGTTCAAGGGCAGGCCGTTACAAGTTAGCCTGGCCTGATATGTGGCCCCGGCGGTTACTATTATTGATACACGTTTAATTGCTCTTAATGATCCTGTAACAGGCTTTGACAGCACCGTTACTGGTGTTAAGATCGTTCGTTTAAGTGTCATTAACATGGCATTAATGACACTTAATAGGGTCTTGAAGTCCTTGGCTCTCCTTTGAAGATCCGGAGCTGTTGTGGGGTCTTCCGGAGGTTAGGAGCTGAAGATCCGACGATTGGACACGTGGCAGCTCTGGAGCTTGCTGTGGGAAACAGAAAGCTCCGGGGCTACCTGACACGTGTCAGGTTCGGAGCTTCTCTCGGTCTGGGGTTAAGTCCGGAGGTGCCATTTCGGTACATGGCCCGGAGCTTCCCCCTTGTGGGCGGTAGCTCCGGTTTGGTAGTACACGTGGCGACCTAGGGATTAACCATGTTGGAGAAGCGGGTCCGGTTATGTCTGACATGTGGGCCCCCGAGGGTCTTCAAACCAAGTAGATGACTTTCTTTTGAGATCTTTGTAACTTCAGGGGGTGTACGGTTTCTAGGGTACCGACAGAGCCATTTTTCCCGAGCTTCAAGAGCCTCCCGGCGCTTGATGAGACTATCGTGGATGGCAGAGAGCCTTTCCTGGCGTTCATCAGCTGCACTATTGGCAGCCTTGGCCTGATCATATATGGCACGAGATTGATTGTCGAGGGTCCGCGTCATGCTTTCCCTCTCATCGAACAACTTACCCAGTACTCCAGGCGGACTTTCTCCCTTCGCACCCACTCCTTATCGTCAGCCAGCCTCGACTGTGCCAGCTTGGTCTCAAAATGGAGTCGGTTGCGCCACCTCCTAAGGGTTTGGCGCTCCTCCTCGAGGGCCTTGCTGTCGTGGTAGAACGCTAGTTCAACCTGGCGAAGGCTGGAGCAGGCGTTGTCGATAGACAACGATAGGGGGATCGGGTCCGGGTCTGCCGGAGTCATCTTCGCTGGCTCCAGCAGATCTTCAGCAACAAAAATTGGGTCCCACTCTACGAGAGCGTTACCCTGAGCTTCCACGGCACTAGGGCTGTCCTCCGGGATAGCCTCGGCGGAATTGGTTCCGAAGGCCCAGCCACCAGGTCATCAACAATTGGTCCCTCCGGCAGGGGGCCATCAGCTTCATCCCGGCACCCTGGCTTGGCAACGGGCACCTCCGGGATCACTGCTTCTGGAACGGGCATTGAAGGTTCGGCCGGAGCAGAAGCTACTTCTGGCTCTGGCCCAGGCACTTCCTCCGCCTCTGGTTCGGGTGCTGGCGCTTCAGCCATCATGGGCTCTGGCGCTGGCGCTTCGACCACCATAGACTCAGGCACAGTCGCCTCCGCAGCAACTGGCTCAAACGCCGGAACCTTTCAACAGCCGGCTCCACAGCTGGAACTCCTGCAGCAACCAGCTCTGCCGCCGGGGCTTCCTCGATGGCCGGCTCAAGTGTCGGAGCTTCATCAACACCCGACTCTACTGTCGGGACCTCCTCAACCACCGGCTCGACTGTCGGGGCTTCAACAACATCCGGCTCTAGGGCCGGAATCGCAGCTTCCTCCGGCTCTATGGCCGGAATGTCCAACATCACAGCATCCAAGCCCGGAGCTTCAACCTCCGAGGATGGCACTGCTGGTACATCTTATGTCCCATGGTCCGGTGCTACCACGGGAGCTTCTGGGGATGATTCGTCCAATACCACGATAGCCGGCACTGGGGCTGCCGCATCCTCTGCCACCTCTTGGGGCGGCACTGGAATCGGAGCTGGAGCTTCAGCCTGCACAGCCTCAACTGCTGCTGCAGGGGTCGGAGCTTCAGCCCTTTTCTTGGGCACGCTGTGAATGAAGGACGAAGAGACTCAAAATACAGTTAACAATAAAACAACTGACTGAGGTAAAAAATTAGAAATTACCTCGGAAGGCTTCCGCACCAGTTCCCACGGAACCTCTTCCCCGAACGCTCCGGACTGGCCCCAGCCGACACTGGCGTGGTAGTCCCGGAGGGCCCCCTGGAGCTTGCTTCTGCTGTCGACATTGCTTTGGTCGAGGCCCCCCTTGACCGGGAAGGACCTCCGGACCCGGAGCCCTCAGCTGGCTCTGGGACCGGAGTCACTTGGCTAGAGCTAGCACCCCGGGAAGATGCCGCGATTAGAGTAGACACCGCCATTGAAGACCTTCCCCTCTATGGAGAAGGGGACGCTGTGGAAGAAGAATGTATGGCCCTCCTCTCGGCATGCTTCCTCTTACGGCTCGAGGGCTCGGCCAATTCCTTGCCCCTGCCGACGACTTCGGTTCTTGGCTTAGGGGCGGGGACGAAGCCACCCTCCGGAGCTTCAGAGATTGCCAACCCAGTGCTCGAGTGCCTCTCAACGACACCAAGGTCATCAAGCACCGTCATCGTTCGCCGGAGCTCCCTACTGAATGCTGCCTCCATGTTCAATGGGAGGAAAGCTGGCGGCGGAGCCAAATCTTTGCCCTCGACGTCGATGTCATGCTGGAATTTCTTCAGGTGGAACTCCAAAGTTGCACCCTCCATGTTGGACTTCAAACCGGTCACGATCCGGTCGTCGTCCAGCATACTGTTGAGGGCCCAAGCCAACTTCTCCCTCCTCTTCAACGGAGCCCACATGTTGGTCAGGAAGTTGTAAAACACCGGCTAGGGAGACACTCCTCCTTCCACACACAGGCGGATCCTGGCCAGAGTAGGATCAAAGGCATCCGACAGCACCGGAGCTTCACTCCAAACTGCAGTGTCGATGTTGGGGAGGCCTTCCGGCAGCTCCAGCTTCTCGTGCTCCTCCACCCTGATTATAATCCAATCCTTCTTCTAGTCATCCCATTTCCCAGAAGGGAACGACTGCAAGTACTTGTACAGGCACTTCTTGCGCTTCATAAAATAGTAGAAGCCAAGGTACTCGTCGCTCCGACCTGTGGTTTGGACAGTGAAGAAGGTGCGGAAGAGCTCAATGCAGGGTGGAATGCCCACCCACATCTCGCAGAAGTGAACAAATATGGACACCAACAGAATGGAGTGGGGGCCAAGGTGGTAAAGTTGCAGACCATAGAAGTCTAGCAGCATCAAGAAGGAGGAGAAAGGTGGGATCAGTCCCACCATGGCGTACGCGGAGAAGTACACCATGTCGCCGGCGTGCTCCTTCTCGAACGAAAGCTTGCCGGCGCGGACCAGGTGGTTGAAGAAGTCAGGGGACCATCCCATGAGGGCCCGAACCTTCTTCAAATCATCATCGGTCTTCAGTCGGCTTTGGCGGAGACCCAACTCCATCGCGGCACAGCGAGGCAAGAGAGGAAAGGCAAGCAAAAGTTTGGAAGGTTTGAGCGCAAGATCGATTGAAAGGTGTAAAGAACCCCAAACGGTGCATGCTTTCCTTCTTAAGTAAGCCCCCGCAATGCCTGGATGGAAACCGCAGAGGAGCCGACGATACCAGTCAAAGATTTCACCCCGCCAATGACAAGGGGGCCCGGGGCCACCCTGACGATCAAGTTGAGGTTCTTACCCCAGGCGAACGGTTGTCATCATGAAAGGCGGGAAACCCGAAGTCGGCGGCCTGACAGGGCGTGCGGAACCGATATGATTTTCGTATCGGGAACTGGCGACCTTCAATTGCGTGAGATCTGCACGCTAAGATCTCACCTGCCGCCTTCAAGATACGCCACGCGGCGGAAGTTTAACTGTGAACTACCGCCAACAGCATAACCAAAGACCCTTGAAGACACGGTTCAGAAACCGAAGAATGGACCCACCTCCGGTGAAATGACTTCATACAAAAGGTCTCTTCCGGAGGTGAGTCCAGGGGGCCACTGTCGGTACCCTCCGTACCGGATACCCCTTAGGATTGCAAAGATCACAAGGAAACTCCATATACCAGATTTGAAGACCTCCGAAGGGCCCACATGTCAGGTGTAGACGGACCTGCTCCCCCGACATGGTTAGTCCCAGGGCCGCCACGTGTATCACAAGACCGGAGCTATCACCCACACCTGGGAAGCTCCGGTTAGAATACCAATATGGCACCACCGGACCAAACCCCAGACAGGGGGAAGCTCCGGTACTGACACGTGTCCAACAGCACTGGACCTACCCGTCCACGACGATGAGCTCCGGTGCTGCCACGTGGCAACTGCCAGACCTTCAACTTCAACTATCAGGCCGATGGACCCCCCAACGGCTCCGGACCTTCAAGGATCAATCAAAGACTTCAAGACCCAATTAAGTGTCATTAATACCATATTAATGACACACGATCGGATGGCCCTTAATACTGGTAACAGCACTGTTAAGGCCCATTACCAGGCTATTAAGGGTAATTAACCCCATTTATTGTGTATCAAGCGTGTGTAACCGCTGGGGCCACCTATCGGGCCAGGCTGACGTTGTAACGACCAGTCCTTGTACTATAAAAGGACTGGTCGACGATACACATGGGACGACTCTAGACCACCGCCGAACACTCTGAGCTAGACGAGCTTCTTCTTCTGGAGCTTCTTCTAGACTCCTGAGCTTAATACAACACCAACACACCCCGTGGAGTAGGGTATTATGCTCAGGCGGCCCGAACCACGTAAATCCCTGTGTACACACGTGTTTTTCACCTTCTTGAATCTCTGCGCGCCCATTACCGAACTACAACTCTTTGATCTACCAAAAGTAGTGTCGGGAGATCTACCGGTTCCAAATGCCGACATATATGATTTACTAGCAGTCGGCTACCCCCCTTAAACAGGCAATTGCTATAAGTTTATTGTTCTTATTAATGTTAATCAAATATAATAGATCAAGCAACGTGTTCTAATTCGCTGTGAGAAAGGTATGGGCTTCACTTGCTAACCAAAGGAGACCTAAACAAGTGATGTGTAATAATGTTTAAGAGTCTTCTTCTTCTTTGCACTATCCTCATACATCGGTCTTCAATCTTCTGTCGATTGAGTTGAATCTTTGTCTTCATAAGCGAGGTCTAAGGAAAGTCTAAGAAGTCTATTTTAACTAAGGTCACGTGCCTAGAGTCGATATATAACTCTGAAACCACTTTGTCACACCCGGTTTTATTAAGCATAAAACTAGCTGCAAAATACATGTATGCCAGGATCAGTTTCACCATACATGTATGACAAATAGTGATAAGCAGTTCTATAACGCATGCAAACAACATTTATACCTTCAAAAGAGTTTTGAAGTAGCAGCAGAAGAGGAAAACTCTAGGGCAACAACAGGCAAAATCGACTGGCGGCAACGCGGCCTATACATCGTCTTCTCTTGTCACTATCTTCATTATACCTTCTCTCTACTGAGCAGCATATCAAAAGTACAACAAAGCAAGTGTGAGTACCATCTCGTGGTACTCAGCAAGTGTGGGAAATAAATAACATGTAAGCCAATCAAAAAGGAAAGGCTGATAGTGGTTTAAGCACTAAGCATTAAACTTATCCTTAGCTTTTATTAACATCTACATATAGGTGTATATTCCCAACCATAATATAATAATAATAATAAATCAATACCAATATCATTCCCAATCCATTATATCAACCATCATTCCAACCATCAACTAATTCTGAATTTGAGACCAAGCCGCTCTTGTCCGTGAGCACGGCTATCATGACAGTTTTCCAATCTCTGCAGAGAATGTATCATTTACCCACAAGAAGTGATTTCATCCCATGTCACCTGGTGGACTGAGTAAACCTCCCTGATGCCAGTGGCGGCCAACCACATTACATACTTCCGTAGATGTGTGGCCAGGAGATTACTACATGGCCTTTACAAATGTACTCTCAACTAGTGGTAGCCCTCTATGGTTTCCACCACTGAGGCATTTCAGGAGTAACGCTCCACCTCAGAGCCCCCTCTTGGGCCTTGTGGTTCCCGGAGCAGTACCCCTACATCATTCCCCGCACCATCCAACCACTAGCATTTTATTAGAAGAAACCTAATTAATTAACCAAGCCGCCCCATCTCAGTCTCGTGATGGTACTGTAAAGCTTAGTGGCTTCCTCTATAAACCGGTCCTTAGAATTCGGCGGTGTCAAACTCAATCCCGAGTCTTGTGCAAACTGCACCATACCTAACCATCCAACCGCCAGATTCATACCAATTACTTCATCATTTCCAATGTAACATAATGATCATAATTAATAATACAATCATGTGTCCAGATTTCCATCCCAACTACTAAGCATGGTTAAGCATGATTGAAATACCCAAAACCACCCAATTCAACCCGGGCGACGAGGAATTATATGGAACGGTAAATAAAATAGGATTCACATTAATTAAGCATGCAACTAACTATAATTCCTAAAATAGGCACAAGATGGTCAACGTCACTTGCCTTTTATTGAATAGTTGCTCAGTCTCTTAATTGAACTCTTGTCTTCATATCTTCACGTCGTGTCGAAATACGAATGCATGCAAACTAGGGTGACGTGCACGAAGAGAAATGGCCAGAGACGAGTTGGCTACAGCGAGGTCAACGGCTCGGACTTCGGTTCCGCAGGGTAGCATCTCAGGTGATGGAATTTCGTCGATTTTGGGTCCTGCGCGGGCGGAGGGGCTTGGGGATCCTCAGCAGATCGTCGGTGGCGGCCGGAACGGTGTTGAATCACGGGGCACCGAGCTTCACGGTGCGGCAATGGTTATGGCTAGGGTTTCGAAGGGGAAAATGAATAGGAAATGGGGGAGAAGAATGGGGGAGGGGCTGGGGTACTTGTAGGGGGCGGCAGTTGCTAAGGAGGCGGCGACGGTTGCCGTGCGCGGGAGCGAGCGCGAGCGGGGCAGGGGCGACATTGGGGGCAGCGGTTGAGGACAATGACAAAGATGATAGGTGGGGCCCGCGTGTAAGTGAGAGAAGGGGGAAGGGGAGTGTGGGTTGGGATGGGCTGAGAGAAGGGAAGGAAGGAGATGGGCCGCTAGAAGAGTTTGGCCTAGGTAAGTTTATTCCCTTTTCTTTTCTTTTTCTTTTTATTTTCTTTTATTTTTCATTTTATTTCAAATTCAAAAGTTTGGTGAAAAATACTTGTTTGAATTCAAATAAACACACAAAATGCACGAGCACATGCATGCAAATTATTTTTCCTTATTTTTGAAAAATGTGGGTGTTACACCCGACCCGATGGATACGGGTTTGGGTACAATTCTGTACCCGCAGGTACGGCTTTGGGTAACAGACTCTACCCAATGGATAATTCTTATCGGGTAGAAAATACTCCTATCCATACCCACTACTCGAACTGACATGTGGACCCAAAAAACATATATATATATATATATATATATATATATATATATATATATATATACTTAGGGTTTGTTATTCCCAATTCCCATTCTGCCGCCCAGCCGCCAGCCCCCAACTGGCCGCCAGCAGGCCCGCACGACCGCACCCTCCCACCCCACAGAACTCGCGATCCTCCCGATCCCAACCCTAATCACCGGTCACCGTCTCCACTGCCAGCCCGCTACGCGGCTCGACCTCGCCACCCGTAGCTCGACGTCGCCCCTCCGCCGGCGGCGCATCGAATCGCTGCCTCTCCGCCGTCGCATCAAATCGCCGTCGCCACTCCGCTGCCACCGCCTGCCGCCGCACCAGCTCACCGACGCCACACGGATGCCGAGGACGACCACCCTGTACCCTGGCCCTTCACCAGATCCGTATTCCAGAGCTCGTCTCAGACGGTCGCGCCTCCACTCCGCCAGCTCGAAGATCCAACGACCCCATCGCCCCCTCTGCTCAACCAGGTAATCCCTGCACTGTTAGGTTTAATTTAGGATTAGTCTAGCTCTTAGGATTAGCTATGTTCATCTTTTGTGTATTAGATCTAGATTTGTGGTTTGTGTGGTCTATATTTATTGAATCTAGTGCAATCATACGTTGTTGTTTGGTAAAGATAATGTTGTAGCAATTTTTCTGCTGCATTTGTTGCATTTGGTGAACCAGACTAACCAGTCAGCACAATGGTTAACATTGTAGCTATTTATTTTGATGTGCAGTATTGCAGTGGTGATTTTGAATCATGGTAGCAGCACACACCAAGGCTCGACAACTGGTCCAGTCATCCCTGTTGAAGATACTGTTGATGTTGATTCAATTTCATCAGAGGAAACAGACGTGAATGCCTCTCCTGGTTCAAAAAGAAAGCGCAGATCAGATGTGTAGAGTGACTTTGAGATTGTGAATTATGATGGAGTACAGAAGGCGAAATGTAACTGCTGCAAGAAGAAGCTCTCTGCTGCATCAAAAAATAGTACATCGCATTTAAAATCTCATTTAAATACTTGTATTTATAAAAAACAAGAACAGGGAGAAAAGAAGCAAACTAATCTAAGATTTGCTACAACATGAAAAAGGAGAAGTGGCAGTAGAGAATTATGTATTCAATCAAGATATGGCTAGAAGAGCTCTTGTTGTCATGATTATATTGCATGAATATCCATTGTCTATTGTTGATCATCATGGTTTTCGTAAGTTTGTAGTGCATTGCAACCTTTATTTAAAATGGGCACTGGGAATACCGTCGAAGTGGTTAAACGACACTTCCCCCGGTACTACTAGATTGTAACCCGCGGAGGTTCTTGTATTGGTTTGTGCATGCACAGATCAGGAACAACATGGTGACACAGGAGATTTACGTGGTTCGGGCCGCCTGAGCGTAATACCCTATTTCACGGGGTTTGTGTTGTTGTATTAAGTCACCCTAGTATGTGTGTGAGCCTGGATCAGCCTCCCCCCTGTATCGTGCGGCTCAGTCCTTTTATAGTCCAAGGACTGACCATTACAACGTTTGTCTGGCCCGACATGTGGCCCTGACATATTTAATAGCCTAATACACTGTCTAAGAGCATTAAGCGTGGTTAATAGTGTGATAACGTGCCTTAATGGCTACGTTATCCCTATTAACAGTGCTCTGATCGTGTGTCATTAATACATCATTAATGACACGTAATCAAGTCTTGTAATTGCCGCTTTAACTGTCTCTTGAATGTTTGTGTTGTTGGAGATCCACCAGTGTACTCATTGGTGGTGTAGGTTCAGAGGCTCCACACGTGGCAGTTTCGGAGCTTCTCCCTGCGGGGAGGTAGCTCCAGAACCGCTATACATGCGGTGGCACCGGAGCTCCCCTCTGCTCGCGGTTCGGTCCGGGGTCATTATACACGTGTTGACTGCGGAGCTTCCCTATGTTGGGAGTTCGGCTCTCGACTTACATTACACGTGTCAATCCCGGAGCTACCCATATGACGGATGTAGTTCCGATGTAGTGTGACATGTGGGGCCTGAGGAGACCTTCAACTTTGACAGGTGGAACTCTCTTGCACTTCTTGCGGTAACATGGGGTACCCGGTACGCAGGGTACCAACAGTGGCCCCCAGACCCACCTCTGGGTGAAACCCTTCGGGTTAAATTATTCTACTAGAGGTGGGGCCATCCTCGATTCTCGTGCCTCAACTTCAAATGTCTTATGATATTCCATTGGGGCGATGGTCCGAGATTAAACCATCGCCACATGGCTTGTTATGAATGTGGCAGATGAGATCTTTGAGTGTGGATCTCACACAATTGAAGGTCGCCAATTCCCAATACGAAAATTGTATCGGTTCCGAGCGCCTTGTCACGGTTCCGCCTTTGGGTTTCCCGCCGCCCATCATGACAACAGTTCGCCTGGGGTAATAACCTGACCTCTTCATCGGGGTGGCCCCAGGCCCATTCGTCATTGACGGGGTAGATTTTTTAAATGTGACCCTGCTCTCTTTGCGGTTTCCATCCAAGCATCATGGAGGCTTATTTAAGAAGGAAAGTATGCACAGTTTGAGGACTCTTTATGCTTTCGATGAAACTCGCGCTCAAAGCCTCCCAAACTCCGCCTAGCTTTCCCTTCCTTTGCTCCACTTTGCCGCGATGGAGTTGGGTCTTCCCAAGAGCCGCCTCAAAAGCAAGACGATATGATGAAGGTTCGGACCTATATGTGGTGGTCCAGTGACTCCTTCGACCACTTGATCTGCACCGGCAAGCTCCCATTCAAGAAGGAGCGCAATGGCGACATGGTGTACTTCTCAGCGTACGCCATGGTGGGATTGATCCCACCTTTTTCAAGCTTCCTCTTAATGCTGCTGGACTTCTACGCCCTCTAGCTGTATCATCTTGACCCCCATTCTCTTCTGCTGGTGGCAACCTTCGTCCACTTCTGTGAGTGTGGGTGGGTGTTCCCTCCTGCATCGAGTTGTTCCGTACCTTCTTCACGGTCCATACCACCGGCAAGGGGACTGAGCTTATTGGCTTCTACTATTTCGTGAAGCGCAAGATCTGCCTCTTCAAGTACTTGAAGTCATTCCCCTCCAGCAAATGGGATGATTGGAAGAAGGATTGGGTCATCATTGCAGTGGAGGAGCACAACAGGTTGGAGCTGCCCCAAGGACTCCACGACGTTGATATCGACGCCTGGTGTATAATTCTGAAGCTGTCGGATGCATTTAACCCTGTTCTGACCAGGATCTGAGAATCCGTGGAGGGTGGAGATTGTCTTCGGGAATTTCTTGGTAAACATGTGGGCTCCGCTGAGGAAAACGGGGAAGCTCGCTTGGGCTCTCAAAAGTGTGATGGATGATGACCGAATTGAAACCGGTCTGGAGTCCAACTTGGATGACAATGCTTTGAAGCTTCATCTCAAGAAAATTCAGCATTGGCTAGTCGATAGTGATGACTTGGCTCCGCTGGCTACTTTCCTGCCCTTGAACATGATTGCAGAGATCAGCAGGGAGCTCCAGAGGAAGATGCCGGAGCTTGATGACTTGGGTGAATTGGAGAAGCGCCAGACCTCCAGGGTTGTAATCCCCGGAGCTTCCAAGGAGATGGCCGCCTCTGCTCCAAACCAGAGGGTTGAAGACATCGGAAAGGGCAAGGGCAAGGAGCCAGCCGAACCTTCCAGCCGGAAGAGAAAATTGAAGCACGCTAATGGGAGGTCCGTCAGGCCTGCTCCCTCTACAACAGCTCCTTCTCCCCGACAAGGGAGATCTTCTACAGCTACACCTTCTCCAGCGCGAGTATCTTTGAGGGGCGCCAGCTCCGGACAGTCAACTCTAGCCTCTGTGCCGGCTAAGAGCTCCAGGTCTGGAAGCTCTTCCCGATTGAGGGAAGTTCCGGTCGAGAAGACTCCAACTGCAACATGTGGTCCCCAGCTGAGGTCCAAAGTTGTTGTCTCACAAGACTTGGTGGGCTCTGACCCCGGGCCTTAGAAGAAGAGGTTCCGCGGCGACTGGGGCAGTAGCATCCCTAGGTAAGAATCGCGGGCTCGTCTTGAAATGCTAATCTTGTTTTTATTATGTTTTTGATCTTCTTGTCCCTTTATTTCCAGGGTGTCAAGAAAGGAGTCAGAGACTTCAGCATTTGTTGTAGCGACTGTGGCTGCGCATGCTAACGCTCCGGCTTCAACCATTAAGTCTCCTCCTCAAGTGGTGGCAGATGTCACAGCAGCTCCAGTGCCAGCTTTTGTGGATTTGGATTCAAAGTCTTCACCGAAAGCTCCCGTGGTAGCGCCGGTCCATAGGGGAGAAGTTGAAGATACACCACTAACAACGGCGCTGGAGGCTAAGGTTCCAGTGCAGGAGCCGAAGATGTCAGAAGTTCCTGCTCTTGAGCCGAAAGTCATTGACACCCTGGCCGCTGAGCCAGAGGCGATTGAAGCCCCGACCATTGAGCTGGAGATGGTTGAAGCTCCAGCCCTTGACCCAGAAGTTGTTGAAGGTCCAGCTGTTGAGCCAGAAATGTTTGAAGCTCCGGTTGCTGAACCGAAAGTGGCTACCGTGTCAGCGTCTGAGCCAGAGGTAGTAGAGGCACCGGATGAAGCCCCCACTGTTGCTCTGGAGGTAGCTGCTCCGAAGGTGTCTGGGCCAGAGCTGAAGCACCATGAAAAAGTGGCGGTGGATTCTCCACCCTCGGAGCCGGCAACTGAAGACCCGGAAACATCACCTTCGACTTCTGCTCCGGAGGTTGAAGTTCCCCCAGTGGGTTCTTCCTCTACTACTGCTGAAGAGCTTTCAGAGAGTGGCCCTAGTGCCGCAGTAGCCCAGGGGACCACACCTGTAGAGTGGGACCCCATTTTTGTTATGGAGAATCCTCTAGAACCGGCGGAGATGACCCCAGCAGGTACGGAGCCCATTCCCTTGGCGTTGTCCATAGACAATGCCTACTCGAGCCTCCGACAAGTTCAGCTCGCCTTTGATCATGAGAGCAAGGTCATAGAAGAGGAGCGCCAGGCGTTGGCGCAACATGCTTTATTTTGAGACCAGGCTTGCTCGGACAGGGCTTGCTGACCAGAAGAAGTGGGTCAAGAGGAAAACGGCCCGGATGGAGTACTGGGGCAAGCTGCTGGAAGAGAAGGAAGCCGCCATCAGGGCGCTCGATGCTAATTCTCGGGAGATCCTCGAGCAAGCTACAGAAAGGCATGATGCTAATGATGAGCGTCACGAAAGTGTCAATTAATTAAATGAGGTCCTCCTGAAGCGTCGAGCGAACCTTGAGGCGGGGGAAGCGAAGCTCCTGGAACAGCAGGAGGATCGTTTGAAGAGAGAGGAGGAGCTTGCCCAGAAGCTGACTCTGGGAGAGCAAAATTTGGCGTATCGCTCAAAGAAGTTTGAGCTGTGGAGTAAGGAGGAAGAGGAAAAGTACTGGAAAATGGGGCAGGAGCTCTCGAAAAGAGAAGGGAAAGTAAGAGGCAGGGAGAAAGACCTGGCAGAACGGCGAAACCGCATCCACCTTCGGGAGACGGAGCTAACTGATCGCGAAAAGCAAGTTGCTGAGAATATGAAGCAACATGATGAAGTGGTCGAGCGCCTTGCCCGCGAAGGTTCGGAGCTTGCAGCCGTCCGGAGGTCACTAGAGGAGTTGCGGGGCTTGAGGGAGACTGAGTCCATTCAAGTGTGAGACTTCTTGGGGTGAGCCGACGACGCATTGACACCACTAGGCTTCAGTCATGTATGTCCGGACAATCCGGAGCTGGACTTGGACTGAGCACTGGTGGCCCTCAATGTTGCTGGCGGCAAACTCGACGCGATGGGTGACGTCATTGCGGACCAGCTGGAGACAGAGGGGAAATTTTTGGCTATGAACATCACATAGTATGTGCTGACATTTTATGTTAGCCGAGATCCCCAATTCTCTCTGGACCCGGTGCTCAAAGGTCCTGTTGCTGAAGAGGAGGACGCCACCAAGGCCAGCGTCCAAGAAGTTGCCAAGAAAGTCGCCTCATTCTTCCGCAGGACTTAGATCCTCCAGTAGATAGGACTTTTTCCTTTTGCCCTTTGTTCTAATCCCGATTTTGTAATCCAGTACTTTGAATTAATGAAATCCATTCATTTTGCCATGAATTTCACTTTTTCTTCAATATATTGTGCTCTGTCTTGTTGGCCCCCTGGTATATGTGCACAATTCGAGTGTGTACATGTACCAAAAGGATTTGATAGTATATTGATGACTTGAATGCTTCGAGCTTGTAGATTTTAGGTCTGAAGAATTTATCTTCGATACGTTGACGGCGGGTCCCCTGGTGCTCTCGGAGCTTGATAGCTCTGATGGCACCCACCATCAACATATAACACGTCGACGTTGGGCCCCCCTAGGATTAATCACAGATTGATAGGTCCTGTAGCTCCCGATGTCAACGCATGAATCGTCGACGGGAGGCCCCCAGGGGTTGCCGGAGCTTTGTAGCTCCGACATGACCCACTGTCAACATATTGAACGTTGACAGCGGGCCCCCCTTGGAGGATGTCGGAGCTTAGTAGGTCTGACGTCGTCCACCATCGCTATGAGTTTCTATTTTTCCTGCACATTAAATACAAGAAAAGAGTAAAATTCGTCCTCTTGTCTATAAATCGTTTGTGACTTATCATTCTTATTTGAGCTTTAGATCCAAAGATACTCGATATGATAACCAGCATATTGATGTATTCTTTCCGGACCCATATGCTTTTTTAGTACTCACCCTACTAAGGCCTGTCGGGGTGTAGGTAGAGTGACGTACTTAGGGTGCAGGACTAGGCTAAGTCGATAGCACACTCCGGACCTATGTTGGCTTGGAGTTCAGGCAAGTAGACTATACAACATGTTAAGATCCAAAGAGATCATCATTATAACTTGTAACACATATGAATAACTTGGACAGAAACTTAAAAAAGAACTGCACAACTTCATTATATACAAGAAGGATAAAAACAATAATTTGATATATCGAGCCTTGTACAAAAATTAATGCACGTGGAATCTGTTTTCACACAAAAATGTCTTTCATTATAGGTCCAGATTACAAGGGAGACAAGGACACACTTAGAGTGCAGGACCAAGCTAAGTGCGCTATGCATCTTGTACTAGCCCTGGGCAGGTAGTTACACTTTTAGTATTGTGACTGTATCAAGTGTTACTTGAACTTCCCGGACCTTCCCAGAGGGGTCTGGATGTTCTCCCGGAGGACCTACCCTTCTCTGTGTATTGACTCTATAACATACATTGTGTGAAATTACAGACTCACCTCCGTGATTCTAAGTATAAAACTTACGGAGGTGCTCGATGTTCCAAGGATTAGGAAGCAGAGTCCCATCATCAGTTGCCAAGTGAACGCATCCGGGTCGGGATACTTTGATCACTCGGAAGGGACCTTCCCAACTGGGGGAAAGTTTATTCATCCCTTTGTGAGTTAGTATTTTCTGCAGCACCAGGTCGCCTTCCTCGAGTTGTCGATTGCGCACATGCCTTTGATGATAGCGCCGGAGCGCTTGGCGATAGCGTGCATTCCGAACATCTGATTGGCACCTTCCCTCATTGATGAAGTCATGGTCTTCGCGCCGGAGTTGGTCCTGCGCAGTTTCATCGAAGGTCCAGACCCAGAGGGACCCCATGGTGATCTCCGGAGGAAGGATTGCTTCAACTCCATACACCAGGAAGAAGGGTGTCTCCCCAGTTGATCGGTTAGGTGTTGTCCTGTTTGCCCACAATGTGGACGGAAGCTCTTCAATCCAGTTGGCTCCATGCCTTTTTAGGCGCTCGTATGTGCGCGTCTTGAGTCCTTTTAAGATTTTTGCATTTGCTCTCTCGGCTTGGCCATTACTTGCTGGGTGAGCTACTGAGGCGTAGCTGAGTTGAATGTCGAGGTCTTCACAATATTCTTGAAATGCATCACTTGTAAATTGAGTCCCATTGTAAGTTATGACTTTGTTCGAAACTCCAAATCTGTATATTATGGACTTCAAGAATTTGATAGCTGATTGCTTGTTAATTGTCACAACTGGAGTTGCCTCCGGCCACTTGGTGAACTTGTCGATGGTGACATACAGGAACCTGTAACCTCCGACGGCTTTTGGGAATGGTCCCAAGATGTCCATGCCCCACATAGCGAATGGCCATGTAGGAGGTATCATTTGTAGTGATTGAGCCAGTGTATGAATTTTTTTGTGTGGAACTGGCAAGCTTCACATTTTTTTCACTAGCTCAACTCCATCCTGGAATGTTGTAGGCTAGTAAAAGGCATGCTGGAAGGCTTTACCAACCAACATGGGGGAAGATGCGTGGTTCCCACACTCGCCTCCATGGGTTTCCGTGAGTAGCTCACGACCTTATTCCCTTGTAATGCAACGCATTAGGATGCCGTTGGCACCACGCCGGTAAAGATCCCCATCTACCAGTGTGTATCTTTTAGCCAACCTGACAATCCAGTTAGCGGATGCACCGTCTTCAGGAAGGACGTTGTCTTTCAAATAGCTCCGGATCTTCGAGATCCATGCATCAGAACTAACTTGAGCTTCTGAGTCCTTCTTGCTGGGTTGC
Source organism: Tuctoria greenei (assembly GCA_036927565.1). Lineage (NCBI taxonomy): Eukaryota > Viridiplantae > Streptophyta > Magnoliopsida > Poales > Poaceae > Tuctoria > Tuctoria greenei. The sequence goes on from JAYESD010000010.1 coordinate 92,998,610, forward strand.
TTGGAGCTTCCGACAGCACCTATGACCCTTGGTGGACGCCATTGTAACAGGGCCACCGGGACTGCTAGCTTTGAGGTGCTGGTATTGCCCCCTTCGCTCAGTTTGGCAGGCTGAGATGTTGGTCTTGACAACCTCCAGATGAAGATTCCGTCAAGAGTCGGAGCTCCGGTTGAAGCCTTCGTCAAAGTTCGTCAGCTTCAGCATTATGACGACGCTGAACATGGTGGAGATCCAGGACTTCGAAGTCCTTCTGGAGCCTCTAGACTTCAAGGAGATAAGCAGCTAGTTTGAGATTGTTACAGCAGCATTCACCTTTGACTTATTTGATGATGAGCTGTAAATCACCCTTCACCAACAGCTGTTTGACACCATAGGATAGTGCCACCTTGGGTCCGTAGATGAGAGTTTCATACTCCACCATATTGTTGGTCACCTTGAAATCAAGGTGAACCATGTACTTGACCTTCTCCCCAGTCAGAGCAAGGAGAATGATTCCAGCTCCGGCCCCCTGCTTCTGCACGGAGCCGTCAAAGTAGAGAGTCCAGTGTGGTTCAGTGAAGGTCGGGACCTTGGGTTCCGGCTTCTGCTCACTGGGGCCCCCAGGGTTTGATGGAGAGGGAGTCCATACCACAAAGTCAGCCAAAGCCTGACTCTTGATTGCTTATCGTGACACGGATTCTAGGTCGAACTCGACCAACTCAGCTGCCCACTTTGCAATGTTCCTAGTAGAGTTAGGGTTATGCAAAGTAGCACGTAGTGGAAAAGAAGTTACCACTGATATTTTGTGGGCTTGAAAGTAGTGATGAAGCTTCCTTGAGGCAATAAGAACTGTATAAAGTAGCTTATGCACCTCAATGTATCTTGTCTTGACGTCATGGAGTACTTTGCTGATGAAGTACACTGGGCGCTGGACGGTCTGGACCCTCTGGGAGGGGCCCAAAGATTCTTCTCCATTGAGCTGGATCCTCTTAGAGGGGTTCGAACCTTCTTGTTGAGCTTCCCTGACCCTCCCGGAGGGGTCCGAATCTTCTTCCTGTTCAACCCGAACCTTTTTGGATGGGCCCGAATCTCCTTGAACAGTCGTTAAAACTCCCTCAGATGAGAGAGGTATATCTTCAAGCACTCTGTCTTGAAGATTCGTGTTTGGGGGCTGGGACCCAGACTCGTCTTCAGGTAACTCCGGACCCTCCCGGAGGGGTCTATGCTCTTGAACTGGATGTGGCTCTAGCCTTTCCATGACCAGAACCATACTGACAACTTCTGTAATTGCAGAAATATAAAGCAGTAAAGGCTCACCAGGATTCAGAGCTACCAATATTGGTAGTGTGGTGACGAGCTGTTTTAGCTCTTGAAACACTTTTTCTGCTTCTTCAGACCAATGAAATGGTCCAGACTTCCTAAGGAGTTTGATGAAGGGAAGTGCCCGCTCTGTCAGTCTTGAGATGAACCGGCTGAGTGCAGCTAGACATCCAGTTAGTTTTTGGACGTCCTTGATGCGGGCTGGAGGACGCATGTCTTCAATGGCCTTGATCTTCGCTGGATTTGCTTCAATTCCTCGGTGAGTCATCAAGAAACCTAAAAGCTTCACGGAGCTAACCCCGAAGACACATTTGTCCAGGTTCAGCTTAGTGTGCGTGTTGCGCAACTTGTCAAAGACGGCTTGCAAATTATCAAGGAGTGGCTCCTTGTTCTTGATCTTCATGATGATTTCATCGATGTACACCTCCACCAAGTCTTTGATTAGCTCTCCAAATGTTTTGTACATAGCTCGCACAAATAATGAAGCGACAATTTTGAGACCAAAGGGCATGTCAGTATAACAATACAATCCATCTACTGTTATGAAGGCAATATGCTCTTCATCTTCCTTAGACATTTGGATTTGATGGTATCTAGAATATGCATCTAAGAAACACAATAGCTCGCACCCAGAGGTGGAGTCCACTATCTGATCTATCCTAGGTAGTGGAAATGGATCCTTTGGACATGCCTTATTTAAGGTGGTGTAGTCGATACACATCCGAAGCTTCCCGCCAGCCTTGGGCACCACAACTGGGTTTGCCAGCCATTTTGGATGAAACACTTCTCGGATGAAACCAGCTTCGAGCAACTTCTTGATCTTATGTCACATGAAGTTTTGTCGCTCGATTGATTGCTTCCAGGGCTTCTGGTGTACAGGCTGTGTGTCGGGATAACTCTTTAGATTGTGCTCAATCACCTCCCTGGGGATCCCAGGAATTTGTGTCGGTTGCCAAGCAAACACGTCGATATTAGCCCGAAGGAAAGTGATGAGCGCGAGTTCCTATTTGTTGTTCAGACCTCCCGATATACGGGTTGTCTGAGCAGCATCGGAACCAATTTGGACGACTTTGATAGGAACATCAGTGTCGTGGCTTGGTTGCACACGAGGTGCGGAGGTTGAGCCTCGATGATGAGAACTCGAAGGTTTCAGAGCTAGCTCCGTACCAGATGCTTCCTCCTGCGTTGTAGCAAGCGCATGGAGTTCTTCCAATGCAGTGATTCCTATAGTGCGATCCCCACAGATCCGGAGAGCGCCAGTAGGTGTTAGCATCTTTAACACCAAGTAGCCATAGTGGGCGGTGGCCATGAACCTGTATAAAGCAGGCTTGCCCAGTATGGCATTGAATGGTAAACTGATCTGCGCTACGTCGAAGACCAACTTCTCAGTTCTGTAGTTTTTCCGAGTCCCGAAGGTCACCGGGAGTGTGATGGAGCCAATAGGGGTAATGGTCCCCGGACCTACCCCAGAAAAAGGTTGAGAGGGGCGAAGGTCCAAAGGTCGGAGCTGGAGCTTGACGAAGGCTTCAAAGCATATGAGGTTCAGCCTTGCACCTCCGTCCACCAATACATGATGGAGTTGAACATTGTTAATGGTCGAAGATACCATCAATGGGAGTTAACCAGCTCCGATCATGTTACGAGGGCAATCTGAGGCATCGAAAATGATGGGAGTGTCCATTCACTTCCGTTGAGGCCCCACCCTCACAGTGGAAGCTGCAGCAACCATATCCCGCCGCATTGTCTTGAGGATGCGGCAAGATGTGATGTCCCAAGAACCACCATAAATGGTGTTCAAGGTCTTCCAACACTCGTTGTCAGAGACATCAGAATCGTCGTCGACGGTGTTGTAGATAGCCTTCAAAACCTTCTTGGGGTCCTGAAAGCCTAACTCCTCCCCAGCCGGAGTTTCGTCGACTTTTTGCTTTCCTTCCCGTTGGCATAAAGGAGCTTCTTCTCGACCCTTGTTGTAGCGCTCGACAAGATTCCAAACCTCTTGGCATTCTTCCAGATTATGTTTGTCCATCTTGTGGATCAGACACCACATCTTGGAACTGCTGCCGTCTTCTGATGAAGGACGATGTCGTTTCTCGGGGCGTGGCCCCCGGCCACCCGAAGCTACAATAGCCGCAGCAGTAGGTGCGCCGGCCGACGGCTTCTTCTTGCCGTTGGGCTTCTTTTTCTTTTCGCCACCTCCGGATGTAGTGGCTTCATTCTTGGAAGATTTATTGTTAGCCTCCAGAGGGGGTTTGGAGTGCATCTCACGTCCCTCCGTAGCTTTAGCACATTTATGTGCTAAGCTGAAGAGTTCTGTGACACTGGTGACTTCTTTGGTCGTCAGCTTCTCCAGCATCTTTTTGTCTCGCACACTCTGTCTGAATGCAACGATAACAGAAGTGCTTGAGATTGAGGGGATGGTATTGCATACCTGAGAAAACCGTTGAATAAAGGATCGCAATGATTCCACCGTTGTTTGCTTCACAACAAACAAGTCCAGTTCAGTGCCGGGCCAGGTGTAAGAACTCCCGAAGTTAGCAATGAACTGTTGGCATAGTTTCTCCCAACTATTGATGGAGTCGGGTGGAAGACTCATAAACCAGGACCTTGCAGTCCCAGTCAGAGCCACTGGGAAGTAGTTGCCCATCACGACCTCGTTGACCCCCGCCGCAAGTATAGCAGTGGAGTAGATTTGGAGAAACTCGGCGGGGTTGACAGTCTGTGATGCCCGGTTCCGAAAAATGAACCAAGCTAACGCATATGTGTGCCCAGGATGTTCAACACACATACACGAGTGCAATCACAAAAGAGTATACAGAAAATTACCACAAGACAAGATTAATTAACCAAATTCTGTTACACAAACCCTATTATCCTCGAACACAAGCTCTAATGAATATTAATGACAAGTTTAACTAATGCAGCGGAAATAAACTAATTAAGCGACTAAGCAAACTAAGCATAAGGGATAGCACAGCTCCAATCAACACCACAGGCAAGCTGACGGTAGACACGGCTTAGAACTCCGCATTATCACCATTACACTCCCAATCCTGACCGGCAACTGTTGGGGGGGGGGGGGGGAATTGCAAGAGTGAGTACATGTCGTACTCAGCAAGTGTGGAAAGTATGACATGTGGCTGATTCAAATGACGACAATAATAATGGCAAAGTGCTGAAAAGTACATTAAAACATTTGAAAAGCAATATATTATATGTATGTGAAGTAAACCCATCATAATCATAAGTGATATCATAATACCAAACTGAATTCACTGCCATCATCAATAATTCCAGATTTCACCATTGCCAATAACCATATTCAATACCAGAAATTAATCCATAACCATAATACCAACCATAACCATCCCAAATACCATCCCAATACCAAGTTCCCTCTAATCATGGAAGTTGTCCAGGTGCTCATAACCAGGAGCACGGCTATCATGATAGTTTTAGACACACTCTGCAGAGTTTGTACCGCTTTACCCACGTGTTCGTGATTTCATCACCTTTCGATGACTAAAACCTCTATTATGCCGTCTCACACTTCCATCAGTGTGCGGCCAAGAGATCACAAAATAGCCTTTACAAAGGGATTACTAGCCTATTTAGACCCCACTGAGGTTTCACCGGTGGCGATGTCTCCTACAGAGCACATCTTCAACCAAGGGGCCCCTCTTGAGCCATTCGGATCCCAGGGTAGTCCCACCAATCTTCAACAAACCCAATCCGACTACCCCTTCCCCGAGCATCCACAATGGTCCAAACAGCACTAGCAAAGCCCTAATTAATCAGCTATGCCGCATCCATACTTGGCCTCGTGGTGGCATTGTAGTCCTGGCTTATTCTCGCATAAATCGGTCCTTAGATCTAAAGCAAGCAAACCACCATGACATCCAACCCATCCATATATCAGGCTTGCTTAGATCACCCATTACCATATCATATTGACCAGTTCACATTAACAGAATAACATTAATGCATAATTAAATGTATAGTGTTGTTTTCACATTCCAATTAATCAAGCGAAGCAAAAAAGGTAAAAACCCTTCTCGACTCTCTACCATGTAATCCAGGTGACAAGGGTGGTCAACAAAACTAGCAAACTTCCTACCATAGGATTTCTCATCAATTTGACACAGCATGCAGTTTTGCAAACAAAACATTTATTTCAAAAAAGGATCAATATGCTTCAAGGACACTTGCCTTGCTCTTGCTGTTGATTAGGGTCAAAGCCTTAGAACTCTTGGTGTTGTAGATCCTCCGCGGCACTTTCTAGCGCAAATCCGTCTAATCCACACAATAAACATACAAGACAAGAAACACAATCAAAGAGTGCACATATATTACTCAATATGACATGGCATGCATGATTAATGCAAACGCAAGGTAGAACCTGTTAATTGATTGCTTTTAATAGTCAATAACTAGTTCTAATAGCTTTTATCAAGTTTATACAGGTTTGAATGTGATTAGATCAGACTTTAGAATCAATTCAACACAATTTAACCAGGAATATCGGACTAGTCCGCTAGGGACCGGACAAGTCCGCACTCTGCGAGATCAGCAGATTAGGGTTTTCTAGATCGATGTAAATCTGGAGATTAGGGGTTAAATTCTCGTAAGGAAAAGAGAATAGAAGGTATACCAGGTGTTTAGGGCTCCAATGAATCAATAAACTTGGAGGTAGCACTTGGATCTTGGTGATGTAGGGTTGGTGATGAACTTGGAGACGAATTGGTGATGAAGATCAAAACTTGATGGAGATCTTGATCCTCTTTCGTTTCCTCCTCTTCTTCTTCTTGCTTGGGATCTTCTCCTCCCTCCTTGATGGTGGCTCCCCACGAACTAGGGTTTGGGTGGGTGGAAAAGTGGCAAATAGATGTCAATCCAAGATGTGGGGTTGTTTATATAGAGGTGGAGGCTAGGGTTAGATGGATTTCGAGTTTGGGATGAGTAGAGGCCGGTTTAGAGTCCCACATGGGCTCTAAAAGAGTTAGGCACAACGTACATAGGTCCACTTAACGTGAAACCCAAGAAACAAGTCGTAAAATGGAAGATCAACTCGGAGTCGCGAAATAACAGACAATTCCGGAAAGGACCAGACTAGTCCGAAGTCGTCCAGAGAGAAAATCGGACAAGTCTGGCCAAACATCAGACAAGTCTGACTTTAAACAGAGAGGAAATCGGACAAGTCTGTTGGAACACCGGACTAGTCCGGAAAAGTCCAAGGACATAGCAAATTTTCAAGTATTCTTGGAATATCGGACTAGTCCGCACAAAATCGGACAAGTCCGGAAGTTTGCAGTCCGAAAAATCGGACTAGTCCGCAGCAAAAACGGACAAGTCCGCACTTTCCTGCATTTTAAGTGCAGTTTTGTTCCAAATCAATTTTTAAACTCCTTCCTCTTATCGTGGGTTAATGTTAAACTTGTATATGAGTGTATGTAGGGCATGATGCATGAAAATGAGGGTGTTACACAGTCCCGTCAAATTTCTCTGACAAATGAGGTCGGAACTTCTGTGGCCATCTGACCATGCGTAAGTATATGGCCAGGGCAAAACAGCCTCCCCCTACTCCCCGTGGAGAAGGGTTGTCCCGAGCCTCTCGCCTCTCACGAGCACGCTCGATATGGTCGCAACCATCCTGCTACCAGTAACGGCGATCAAGTTTCGACCGCAGGTCATGAGTCGGAATCCTAGTGATGGTGTGGGTGCGTCGTGCCCCGGAAGGCAGCGAAGTCACATGCTGAGATGTAGCACACTGTCGGTTTTGTGACACGTGAGGACCAAGTCTTCTAGACAAGGTCCTACGTTGAGATGTTGCCTGCCCCAAAGGGGGAGGACCTTGGTTGATGATGGCATCGGTTGCAGCTGCAACCAGATGTTGTACATCAACGCGCCACTGCTCTATCACACCCTGAGGTGCTCCAGGCGCTGGTGGGCGCTCCAACAGAGTTCACGCAGCAATTAGCGTGTTCTCGGGATTGTTGTTTGCCGATGCTGTGATCGACACAAGTGCCCCATCCTACTGTCCGGCATTGTTTGCTGGGGCAGATGGTGGTGGTGGTGGCATGACACCCGCCGCAGGATCCTCCAACGAGTTCACCATCTTGTGATCTCAGGCGCTCCTTACCTGGCACGCCAAATGTCGAAGTGGTTAAGCGACACTTCCCCCGGTACTACTAGATTGTAGCCCGCGGAGGCTCTTGTATTGGTTTGGGCACGCAGAGATCAGGAACAAGATGGTGACACAGGAGATTTACATGGTTCGGGCCGCCTGATCTTAATACCCTACTCCATGGGGTTTGTGTTGTTGTATTAAGTCGCCCTAGTATGTGTGTGAGCCTGGATCAGCCTCCCCCCTGTATTGTGCGGCTCAGCCCTTTTATAGTCCAAGGACTGATCTTTGTAACGTTTGCCTGGCCCGACATGTGGCCCTGGCGTATTTAATAGCCCAATACACTGTTTAAGTGCATTAAGCGTGGTTAATAGTGTGATAATGTGCCATAATGGCTACGTTACCCCTATTAATAGTGCTCTGATCGTGTGTCAGTAATACAACATTAATGACACGTAATCAGGTCTTGTAACTGGCACTTTAACTGCCTCTTGAATGTCCGTGCTGTTGGAGATCCACCAATGTACTCATTGGTGGTGTAGGTCCGGAGGCTCCACACATGGCAGTCTTGGAGCTTCCCATTGAGGGGAGGTAGCTCCAGAACCGCTATACATGCGGCAGCACCGGAGCTCCCCTCTACTGGGGTTAGGTCCAGGAACATTATACACATGTTGACTGCGGAGCTTCTCTAAATTGGGAGTTCAGCTACGGACTTACATTACACGTGTCAATCCCGGAGCTACCCATATGAGGGATGCGGGTCCGATGTAGTGTGACGTGTGGGGCCTAAGGAGACCTTCAACTTTGACAGATGGAACTCTCTTGCACTTCTTATGGTACCGTGGGATACCCGGTGCGCAGGGTACCGACAAATACCATAAGAAGAGATATTCTAAATTTCTATGATGAGGAGAAAAAAAGGCTAGATCATTCTTAGAGAAGAGTAAATGTAGGGTTGCTATTACTACTGATCTTTGGACAGCTGATAATAAAAAAATAGGTTACATGGCTGTAACTGGACATTTTATTGATGACTCATGGACATTAAGAAGCTGCATACTAATGTGATTTTGTTTATTATTCTATCTTTTATAATATGATGCATGAGGTAATTATGTCCTAATTTATTGTAGTCGTATGTAGGTTTATATATGTGCCATGTCCTCATACTGCTGATATTATATGTGATGCATTGCACAAATGTCTTCTAAGTTGGGATATTGATCGATGAATGTCTACAATTACACTTGATAATTGTAGCACCAATTATAGCATGGTTGGTTTAATGGAGGCAAGGCTCGGTTCTCTTAAGATGATATTGAAAAGAAAAATGCTTCATATGAGGTGTTGTGCACATATTCTTAGGGCCCATTTGGATCAGTGAATCAGTAGAATCTCATCCAAACAGTAAAAAAGCAGAATCGAAACGGGGAGAATCGGAACTGGAAATTAAACTAGAGGGTAGAATCACCCGAAAAGGTGTTCCGCAGGGTGGAACCGGAACCAGTTTCCCGAGAAGGCATGATCCCGAGGGAATTTACCAGACCTGCCACCGCAATCGTGAGTTTCCCCGAGAAGGTTCGGTACCGTGCAGGGTGAAATGGCTTGCCAGGCCACGACCTTCCCCTGGAAGGTTCCAGAACAAGAGGTTGGAAGAGAAAAAAAATGAAACGAAAAAAATAAAACCAGATAAAAAAGAAAAGGGAAGGAAAAAAGAAAAATAAATAAAACCAGATGGGATGATTAGAGAGCAATTTTTTAATAGTCAACCTGATTACATGAACACAAATGAAATCAAATAAAAACCACAAAACAGCCAGGGGTAAATAGGTCAATGCACTCTTTCTCTTATTTCTACTGTTACTGAAACAGAAATGTTAGCCAAATGGTTCTAAAGTGATTATGTTCCATTATCTGAAATCGATTCTGGGTTGAAATGGAATTGTTTCTAATTTTGTGTGAATCTGGAACCATATCAAACGAGGCCTTAACTTAATTGTCAAGGATGGTTTGGAGGTTATTGGGTCTGCTGTTACTCACATCCGTGATAGTTGCCTATTGGATTGCTACTCCAAAGAGGTATGAGAAATTTGAAAAAAAACAGCTCGTGTTGAAAATGTTGAGCTAAATAAGAAGTTGAATTCAGATTGCAAGACTAGATGGAACTCTACTTTCACTATGCTTAGTCTTTCTATACAATATAAGAAGGTGTTTCAACGTTTGGGTGATCTTGATAGAAAGTTTGTTTGTCCATCTCATAATGATTGGACATTTGCTTCTATTATTTGTAAGAAATTGGAACTGTTTTATGAGTTGACCGGGCTATTTTCTAGAACAAAATATGTGACAACAAATCTTTTCTTCCCAAAAGTTTGTGAAATAGTACTAAAAATCAGTTCTTGGGGTCATGATGAGAATGACATTATTAGAAAGATGGCTGCTGCCATGATAGAGAAATATGACAAGTATTGGTCAGATATTCATGGTCTTATGGTTGTTGCTCTTATTCTTGATCCACGATTTAAAATGACCATGTTGCATGCTTGCTATATTGCTTTGTTTGGTGAGGAATCAGCCGTAAAATATGTTGAGGCTCATGAATTGCTAACTGAATTAATGAAACACTACGACGTGAAAGAACCAGATTTTACCGGTACATCTTGTGGTTCTGGTTCTTCAGTTAGTGCAACTGCTGTGTTGTCAATTTTTAAATCACTTGCTGCAAATAAGAAGGCAAATACCTTTGTAAGAAGTAAGAATGAGTTGGATCGATATTTATAGGAAGAAACTCTTCCTCATGGTGATAATGATTGCTTTGACATCCTTGGTTGGTGGAAATTGGAGGGAGCCCGTTATCCTACTTTGATATTAGGTTCCCGTGATATTTTGGCTATTCCCATAACAACCGTTGCTTCAGAGTCAACTTTTAGTACAAGTGGGAGGTTGTTAAGTGAACATCGTAGTCGCCTTGCTCCTAAAATGTTGGAAGCTTTTATGTGTTCTCAAAGTTGGATCCGTCAATCTCTCAAAGGTAATGTTTTTGTTTCAATTATGTTATGTTTCAAGTGCACTATTAACATCTTGGCATATTAATGTATATTTAACTTGTTTGTAGGTTTCCGATAAAAGGATGAATTGTTTTTGGTCTTGTCTTGAGGATAATGAGAAGGATATGAAAGATGAATCTTGCATAACTGGAACTTCAATAGGTTCCGATTGAATGTTCATGTAACCGTGTATAAGTATTACCTGTTCTTGTTAAAATTTTGTTGTTTAAATTTTGCTGTATTCAGTGTTTAGTGCAGTTTGTATTTACTTTGAGTTCTGTTGTTTAAATTCGGATGTTCATGTTTTCTGCTGTATTAACTTCAATAAATATAAAGCATGTTTTGTGACCTTAGAGGGTTTGCTGTATTCAGGTGAAGGGTGCTGAAACTGCTGCACGAAAGCTTGATAAAGCAGTGAGGTTGAAGCAGTGAGGATGAAGCTACTGCATTTTGTATTGCAATTACTAGTGTATTTGAACTATTGTCTATCTGGCTATATGCTGAACACTTTTGAACTTTGATGTTATGGTCAGAACATGTAATTCTGTTATGAACTTACGGTGATGTGTTTAACTTGTAACTTTGTTGAATTGTGACTGTGAGATGATTGATAAACTGAACTGATAGCTGTTCATTTGTTGAACTGAACTATGATCTTTGTGGTATTTCGGGTAACGGATATACCCGCGGGTAAAAAATACCCGTGGGTAATGGATACGGGTACAGGATTGTAATCGTAGCAGGTAACGGGTACGGTTTTGGATGATTGGGTACAGGTATCCAGACGCACTATCCGCGGGTTTTTTACCCGTTGCCATCTCTATTCATGCGTGCATGTTTCACCTTGTCATGGATACAACTTGTATGCAGGTTATTTATTAGGCTATCTCAACAATGATATGCAAAAATGGTGCCCCATTTGCTCTTTTGCTCACTGCTACAATAGTTTTTTTATTGGCAAAATTTCCACATCCCCAACAGGAAACGCATCTCCATCTATCTCACCTCGTGCGTCCGCCGGGCCCACATCCACGGAGGCGGGAGCGGCGGCAGCTGGAGTCGCGCGGGATAGGGGAGCGGCTACGGCCGGCATCGCGCGGGACGTGGGAGCGGCCGGCGTCGCGCGGGATGTTGGAACGGTGGCGGCCGGCGTCGCGCGGGATGGGGGAGCGGCTACGGCTGGCGTCGCGCGAGATATGGGAGCAGCGGCGGCGGCCGGCGTCGCGCGGCAATGCGGAAGCGGTCACGGCCGGCATCACACGGGATGCGGAAGCAGCGGCGGCCGGCTTCACGCGGGATGCGGAAGCTGCGGCGACCGACATCGTGCACGATGCGGGAGCGGCGGCGGCCGGCGTCGTCTGCTCGAGTTCGTGGTGGGTGGAGGAGAGTGGAACCGAGGAAGAAGGCGCCACGAAGAAGACGGTCTACAGTAGATGCGTCGGTTCTCCAGCGTCGGCATATTTGCAGACGGAAGACGCTCGAAGGCAAAATGAAAATCTGGTATGGCTCGGCTGTTGGAGGATAAAAAGTGGGAGAGCAAGAGGCATTTGAGGAATAATTTTGCATTTGCCTCCTCCGTTGGAGACAGCTTTAGTAGGCTAAGTATAATGAAAGATGATCTTCATCATTGTCCTGTGCATACATGCATGCGTCATATTGAGTTGTCGCTCTTAGACGAACCGAATCTGGTATACCGGCGACTTGTTGGGGTAGAAAAGACCGAACTGTTTCTCCGTGGGGTCCCCGGCTTCTGGTCCTCTTTGAACATGGCGAAGATGAACGTCTCCAGCGCCCCGCGTCTCCTGGGCGTGCGGCGTGCCCTGTCCGACGTGATCGATCAGCCCTTGGTTGTAGTTCCGCGCATTGTCCGCGCTGGCGCCGAACCTGCCGGTGGACGGCCAGCCACTCTCGGAGATGACGACCCTAGCGTTGGGCGTGCCGGCCTTCTCCAGCACGGCGTAGATGGCGTCCACCATGGCGTCGTCGAAGAGGTTGGTGTAGGTCAGCCCATTTCGGTCGTCCCTCACTGTGGTGCCCGGCCGGACCGTCGCGTTGTTGAGGTTGATGTCGTTGAGGTTGCCTCTGTAGGCGAAGTAGGGGTACACGTTGGCAAGCAGCGGCGCACCGATGCTCGCCAGAAACCGCGTGACGTCCGCCATGTACGACTGCACGAACACGCCAGTAGACGGCGGGTACGAGCTGCCGATGACGTCGAACCTCACCGACGTGGACACCTTGATGTCACCGAGGCCGGCGGCGGCCAAGGCAGCGTTCAGGTTGTGCATCGCTGGGAGGATGCTCTGCGTCGCGCTGCCCTGGACCTCGTTGCCGACAGCGATGTACTTGATGTTCACGAAGGGGTAGTAGGGCCTCACGTTGTTCTGGACCCACGACGCCGCGCTCGAGGGGTTGGACGCGAACTGGCCGAGAACGTCATTACCGGTGTCGAGGATGAGGCCGATGCCGGAGTTGCGCAGGGCTTCGAGGGCTGCCCTGTGGAGGTCGTAGAGGCGCATCCCGTTTATGCCCTTGGACCTGTACAGCATCACGACTTGGCTCGGGGACGGGAGGCTGTTGCCCACAGCGAGCCGTAGCAAACGCCGATGGATTGCATCGCTGCATGGGATCGAGTAGTTCAGTGGGTGTGAGTGCTTAAGTTATCAGATGATGAAACACGAAATGGATGAGGTGTGAGTCCTTAATTTAGCTGTCAACGAATACCATCACTAATTCTAGATGAAACCTAAAGTTCCCCGTTTGCCGTGCACGCGTGACAAACCAAGGGGCCATCTTAATTTTTGCCTTTCAAAATTATTTAGCAATTTCCATCTATAGTCTATTTCAAATTGACAACAAAAAATAGAAGAACCAGCAAGTCATTCAAACCCTGTACTACATATGTATGCGCAGTAGGTGCATGCATGCAGAACAACAGAGGAAATAAACAGGGAACGATGAGTACTTATGGGAACAGAAGCAAGTGCCTCAATGATCACAGCAACTGCAAGCACCGAAGCAACATGTCGCCTCGCCATGGTTCCCTTCACCCAGCTATGATCTGAGCGTCGTTGTCGAACGATATGTACGAACGAGTGAGTAGTCTAGAGCATGCATCCCTTTATATAGAAGTTGTTTTGACTGTTCCGTTAGTAAGCTGCAGCTGTCTACATTTCATATGTCTGCAATTAATCATTAATCCATACAATTAACAAAATTAACAATTATTCTCTATGATCTATACATTTACAAACTCATTCTGATTGATTATTCTACAAATAACATAATCTTTACAATTTACAAATTAACAATATTAATAACTAACAACATTAATACCTCTTCGTCCTAGCGTGCAGCCCTGCCGCACCACTGAGGTAAGAGAGAAGATAAAGTTGAGTAAACACGAATTTTAAAGCAAGATCAGCGACCCATGATGTTGCTTCATTTTTTCTTGATGCAAATAGAATTTTTGTAGTACGTTTGGTAATTCCCGGCAGCCACACACAGTGCGCATACTTGTAACTATGTTCTGACCAGTTGATCCTAAAAACGAGTTGGCTGTAATTTTTTATTTTTAATAAATTGCGTCCGACACGATTCACGAATTCGAGATCTCTTACCTTGATATCATGTTAAACTATTATATGCTGACTAGTTGACTATAAATCTAAAATTGATGAAGAAAGGTGAACAATTCAACTTCAATATTTCCCACGAAAAAACAGAGCGGCCTGCTTAGGCGAAACGGTCCACGAATGGCGGAAGACAGACTGTTTCTTCGTCGTGTACTTGAGCAATAAGCGCTAGCTTGCTAAACTAGATATCTATGTGCCGCATGGAAGTTGCTGGATCTATTCCAGCAGCGCGCCATACTCTAGGAGACCAGTTGCAAGTTTGATTTTTTTTTTCTCCAGACCGTATGTATGCATATATGCACTACTGTACATGGCATTAACTTTGTACTTATGACACGGGCAAGGAAATGCAAGTCTGTCTTCATGAATTGAATGTGCGCGTGGAAATTTCAGGTCTGGAGTGCTAAGATTGCTCACACTTATGAACCTCTATATCAGCCTTTTATATCATCTTTACAGTCACCTCTAAATTTTACAGTTCTATTTTCCGCACTTGTTCACCTCTAATCGGACCTCTATATCATCTACCACCTATTTTATATTATTTTAAACAACTACCTCTTATTTTCCATTTTCTCTATTTCATTTTCATTCCTATTATTTTGTTCTTTTTCATATTTTTTTTCATTTATTTATTTCCCCAATATTTTCTATATTTTTCTTCTCTTTTTTATTTTCTTTCCTTTTCTCTGGCCTACTCACGTTCATTCTGGAAGATTACCGGCAAAAGATATTTTTTCTCTTTTACACCGGCTCTTTCTAGAACATTACCGGCGTTAGATATTTCTTTCCACTCCCATCGTCTACAACGAGCTAGCTGGAGAGCGAGCATGGCGGAGCCTTCCTCCTCCACTGCGATCACCAGCACCTCCAACAAGCAGGGATCTCGCCGGCCATTCACCAGCAGACTGCTCGGAACGCTACCGTTGTTGTTGGTGCTGATTATTCCACCGGGGGCCAGCTGCCCAGCATCCAGTCGCCGGTGCCAGGGTCGCTCCCCGCCATCCCGCCGGGCTTCTTCTCCCCACAGGTCGGAGCTGCTAGTGGTGACGCCGCGACGGCATCAATCTGCACGCAGCCAGGCGGTCGAGTGTGTGTGCCATCGTGGAGCCTGTGCCCTCGGATCCGAGCTCGAGCCGACCGTCATCCTCCTTGCCGGCCCCTCTCTCCTCCTCGTTGGCCTCTGTCTCCACTCTACAAACTGTCTGGCGCGAACCGACCGTCACTGTTTGGAGGTAGCTACAGTCGACCTCGCTCTATGGCGGACGGCTGTAGATATCGCCATTTCACAGTCGCCTCTATAACAGATTTATGCGGTGGTCGTAGTGATGGATTGTTTATCTTTGTTTTGTCAGGTTACCCCTGTTCATTGCCATTTCTGTTGAAAATACTCTATTCATCTAAAAAAGAATCACGTTTTTTGAACTGATTCACGTATGTACTTATTATATAGTTATCTTATCCTTTTAGAGCCGTACAATGAGTGATCAGTATCATATGTATCTGTATGCTACCGTATGTAGAGTAGCCCCGTGTTGTTGGGCCGTCACGCCTGTCAGCACGGAGATGAGGGTGAAGGACATGCGAAGTTTGGAAAGAACTCTGCAATACAACACTGATCAGAAGTAGAAAATAAGGCAAGCTATTATGGTATAGAAATCAATGGAAGTGTGTGCCTTCTTATGAGAGAGGCGATGCTGCATTTATTTATTAGACTGGTTGCATCGTGCCCGTAAAGGCAGCGCTGTCGCCGTTTTAGCGGCTTGCGTGGCAGCGCCAAATGGCACACTAAAGTAACGCCGGCAGCAGTGTCGCATCATAGATGGCGCTGACTGTAGCGGCTGGTATGAAGACAGAGATATGAAGTGAGGAGGAATAAAAGAAGGGAAAAAGAAAGGAAGGAAGGAAAAATGAATAAAATAAGTAGGAGTTGGTATAGATGTGTGATATAGAGGTGCAGGAGCGTGGAAAACTAAACACTGTAAATCAAATAATCTTTTAGAGATAGAATATAGAGGTAGGATATAGAGTTGCATGAGTGTGAGCAGTCTTCCACCTGCAAGGATACCGGATGCAGAAAATTGGTAGCCTTACTTCACCTGATCTCCGTCTGGTTGACAAGGTCAGTGGTGGATATAACAGTAAGTTTGGCTTCTTAAAATTAAGCTTGGCTTCTTAAAATACTACTCCTTGATGCAAAAGGAGATGTAGTGCTAAGCACAGATGGTTAAACTGCTCGCACTCATAGATCTCTATATCGGACCTCTATATCTCATCTCTAAAAGATTCTCTCATTCACAGTTTCGTTCTCCATGCCCGTTCACCTCTATATCACACCTCTATATCCACTATTTTCTATTTTATAATATCTCTCTCCTTTTTTTCTTTTTTCCCTCTCCTCTTCTCTTCCTTCCAGGGGCCGCGGTTATAGCGCTTGGCTTAGGGGCTCCGTTATTTCGCGGAGGTGCACCAGCTCGCCATACAAACACCACGAATTACAAAGACAAAGAAGAAATCTGCAACCCTTTTGCCCTAGCCGACGACCATAGCTTTATCATGTCCGAGATGTCGTTAAGGATATGTGGTAGCGATTTTTTCTTGAGATCGAATACTCGCCGATTCCTTTCGCACCATAAGGCCCAACAAATTAGCATAGCGAGTGATCATGACCCCTGGGTACGGAGATCTTTGCCAAGACCGCCGAGCTGCTGGAACCATGTGGCTACATTATCTGTGGCGGTCCAGTTCTTCGGGTTAGCTGATGGCAATCGCATAGTGCGAGCAACAGACGACCAGATCACGCGTGAGACAGGACATTCCATGAAAATGTGCAGGGCCGCCTCAACACTTCCTAAGAAAGAGACGCAGAGGTACTGGTTCGGCCACCCCTTTCGTTGGAGTTGAGCTGCTGTCCACAGCGATCTTGCACCATAAGCCAAGCAAATGTTTTACACTTGGGTGGTGCTCACTCCTTCCAGATTCTGCCTGGAAACCATGAGAGGGTGCTGCCTTCAAATTGCAGATTTTACGCTGATCGTACTGAGTAGGAACCATCGGTAGAGAAGATCCAGGTTATCTCATCGTGCTGTTGGGGATCATCCACCAGCGTCACAGCTTGGAGGGCCTCCCAAAGCTGCACGAAGTCAGTAAGCACTTCCAGAGAGATGGTGGATCAAGTCTCGTACCCAGTTGTTGTTGTGCCTCGCTTCCGCAATAGACCTGTTTTTTTGGCGGCTGTGATGGAAGAGCATTGGGTATGTCATCGCCAAGGGGCAGCCGTCAAGCCAGTTGGTTGTCCAGAATCGTGCGGTATGTCCATTCCGTACCAGAGCCCTCGTGGCCACGGCGAAGAGGCACTCATCTGTTGGATCAACCGGTAACTTCATTCCAACCCACAACTTGAACGGGGAACGCCATCGATGCACTCATCGAAGGGCGCGACCAAACTTATTTCGATCAAGGAGGCCCAGACCCGCCCGTTCCGTACCAACTGAGTTTGCACTTTGCACCGTGAGGCTCCATGGTCCCAACCAAAAGAAACTGTCGTCGCAATTTATCGAGTGCTTTGATGAACTATTTAGGGAGCTTCAGAGCAGTCAACACATAAAATAGGCAGGGTGCTATAAGAACCGATCCGACTAGTTCTCGGCGCGCGGCCGAGTGCTTTGATGAACTATTTAGGGAGCTTCACAACAGTCAACGCATAAATCGGCAGGGTGCTAAGAACTGATCTGACTAGTTCTCGGCGCTCTGCCAAAGAGAGCAGACCACCCTACCAGCCCGCTAGGCATCCTTGAGCGCGATCCAAGATTGGTTGCAGTTGTGTCATTGATAGGCGGGATGTGGATAACGACAGTCCCAGGTACGTGACTGGCAGGTCCAACCTCCGTCCCTCGAAACCTTGAAGAATTGTTTGTAGGTCCAAGCTGCCACACTATATGGGACTAACGGAGCTTTTCCTCATATTGACTTGCAGCCCCGTGGAGTTGCCAAATCCTTTCATGATTTGCATGACCGTCGCAACATCAGATTGCACTGGGTTCACTAAGACAATCACATTATCAGCATATAGGGATACTCGAATTCTGGATGTGCTCTCAGTAAGTGGTGTGAGGAAGCCATCTCTGGTAGCCACTTCAAAAATCCTCTGCAAAATGTCAATGCCTAGGATAAACAAATATAGTGAGAGAGGGTCCCCCTGCTATAGCTCGCGCTGATGTTTAATCCGTTGTTTTGTGGACCCATTGAGATTAACTGCAAACATCGAAAAGGACCAAAGGAGACATAGCCAGTCGATCCACCGCCGCAGAAACCCCTGCTTGAGCAGCATCTCAGTCATGAATTCCAAAGATATAGAGTCGAATGCCTTCGAAATGTCAAATTTGAACATTAAGATTCGTTGTTCCTTGCGGTGGTAGAGGCGTGCCAGGTTGCACACGTAGAGAAAATTGTCATGTATGCAGTGTCCACAAATAAAACCGCCTTGTGCTAGAGCAATCAGCGCATCCAAATGAGGTTGCAGACGACGGGTGTTAACGATCCTTAAGTGCCATATTTAGACCGTCAATTCACCTCATAATATGCACAAAAAAGAAACACAACATAGTGGTAGGGGTAAAAGCTAACTAATTCTACAAGTGTTGGTGTTTATTTGTATAAAGGTGAATTTATACCCAAAAATACCAAGACATGCAGGGAGTAATCCATTAAATTGGATTTCGACGAATCAGGCGACGCCATGTGGCACCACATGGATCAAATGGCCCACAAACAATAGTATCCGATGCCATCCAACGGTGTATCACTCATAGTAGTCAATGGGACCCACCTGGAAGTCACTCCGAGGAAGCACTGTGGAATTGGTCCACTTTTCTGTTCGGCCGAAGTGGGGGTTTGACCGCACTATTACGTGGCAAAACTTGGTCAGCTTCAACGTCTCGACTCCCTATGTTGCCCTGGTCACGATGAAGACTGATTCAGGCGCAATTGAGGCGGGAACCGACCCTTATCCACCTATTAATAGCACCCCACACCCCACTTCACAATCACCAGTAAATATCTCGTAGACCCACGGATTGAAGAGGTAGGCAGTAGGTGGTGACAATTCTATCTGTCATTTGTAATCCTCCACGTTCGGTTATGCCATAGGCTCTTGGCGGGAGTCGTCCTAGTGTTGCTAGAGGTAAACCCGTGCCCGAAGCAAGCAGCTATCGCAAATTCCTTTGAATTAGAGCCAATACTTTGAATTTCTCTCTATTCCTTGCCTACAAAACAATTTTGTGTCCTTGGGTGAATTAGTTCATAAGATTTGCACACAGGTTCCTTGGATTCGATACCATTGGGAATACTCATTAAAAGGGGAAGTGCTACACGACAGTTTTCGTGCGCTTTCGGATTTTTATCCTTGACGTAAGGAATGTCAACAAAAGCATTTCTAGCGTCGTTGTTGGGAATGGTTACTATTAATCTTCGAACCTTGTTCACCATCGTATCTATCTTTATCTTACGTTTCCTTTTCTTACCACCGCCCCATATATGGTGCAGCCCACCATTCTTTCTTATTCTGTCCCAAAGGGCAAGTTTTGTGTGCCACTGCCTTCGACGGAACCAATTTGTTCTACTAGCTATGAACTTCCCCAGACTTTATAGCCATTGTCGGTACCCTAGAAACCGTACACCCCCTGAGGTTACAAAGATCTCAAAAGAAAGTCATCTACTTGGTTTGAAGACCCTCGGGGGCCCACATGTCAGACATAACCGGACCCGCTTCTCCAACATGGTTAATCCCTAGGTCGCCACGTGTACTACAAAACCGGAGCTACCGCCCACAAGGGGGAAGCTCCGGGCCATGTACCGAAATGGCACCTCCGGACTTAACCCCAGACCGAGAGAAGCTCCGGACCTGACACGTGTCAGGTAGCCCCGGAGCTTTCTGTTTCCCACAGCAAGCTCCAGAGCTGCCACGTGTCCAATCGTCGGATCTTCAGCTCCTAACCTCCGGAAGACCCCGCAACGGCTCCGGATCTTCAAAGGAGAGCCAAGGACATCAAGACCCTATTAAGTGTCATTAATACCATGTTAATGACACTTAAACGGACGATCTTAACACCAGTAACGGTGCTGTCAAAGCCCGTTACAGGATCATTAAGAGCAATTAAACGTGTATCAATACTTGTAACCGCCGAGGCCACATGTCGGGCCAGGCTAACTTGTAACGGCCTGCCCTTGAACTATAAAAGGACAGGTCGACGACACGTTCAAGGGGAGAACAGACACACACACGCGCCTCATACGCTCATACAGCTAATACAACACCAACACACCCGTGGAGTAGGGTATTACGCTCAGGCGGCCTGAACCACGTAAATTCTTATGTCTCCTGTGTCAATTCTTATTCACCTTCTTGAATCTCCGCGCGCCCACACCGAACATCAAACTCCCCTATCACTTTAGTAGTGTAGGGAGATCTGCCGGTTCCAACCCACCGACAGTTGGCGCGCCAGGTAGAGGCGCCTGAGATTTTGAGAATGGTGAACTCTGCTGCTGGATCATCCAACGGCCAACCTGCTGCTCAGGCTGTTGGGGGCAATCCCTCCAATAGGCAGCCACCAGCAGGAGCCTCGGCACCAGCAGGAGCCACACTCCCACCACCACCGTCTCCTCCAGCAAATCGTGCAGGACAACGTGATGGTGCGCCGGCGTCGCTTACTGCGTCGGCAAATCATGACAACCCGGAACACGCGCTCCATGCAGCGCGTGCTCTTCTCCAACGCCCACCACCTCCGGATGCATCTCGAGATGCACTGGAGCAGTGGACGGCCGATGTGGAGCATTTGATTGCAGCAGCAGCCGAACGCCTCAGCAACCAGGGTCCTCCTCCTTCAGGAAGAGCCCCGTCGCAGCGGCGGACTTTGTCTGGAAGACTTGGTCCGCATGTCTCTAATAGCAGAAGACGTGTTGCGTCACAACAAGTGACGTCATTGCCCTCCGGGGCTCGGCGCACTCACACAATATCCAGGCTTTCGACTCATGACCTCCGGGCAGAGCTTGATCGCCGATACCGCCAGCAGGACGGCCGAGTCCATATTGAGCGTGCCCGTGAAAGACGGGAAGCTCAGGACCTTTCTACTCCTGTAGGAGTAGGAGGAGGCTGTTCAGCTTTGGCCATGCATCTGCGCATGGTTAGATGGCCACAGAAGTTCCGGCCTCACCTGCCGGAAAAATTCGACAGGACTGTCAATCCCGCCGAATTTCTTCAGATATACTCCACTGCAATCTTGGCAGCCGGAGGAAATGAGGCCGTGATGGCCAATTACTTTCCAGTGGCCTTAACTGGGACTGCCAGGTCCTGGTTTATGAGCCTTCCACCCAACTCTATCAACAGTTGGGAGGAGCTGTGCCATCAGTTCACTGCCAACTTCGGGAGTTAATACACCCGGTCAGACACTGAACTGGATCTTTTTGCAGTCGTGCAAAAAGGGGGAGAATCCTTGCGGTCATTCATCCAGAGGTTCTCTCAGGTACAAAACACTATCCCTTCTATCTCTAGCGCCTCTGTCATTGTGTTATTCAGACAGGGTGTACGGGACAAGAAGATGTTGGAGAAACTGGCGATCAAGGAGATCACCAGTGTCACGGAACTCTTCAGCTTGGCTGACAAATGTGCCCGAGCTGCGGAGGGCCGTGAGATGCACTCCAAACCAACCACGGAGGGTCACAAGAAACCCTCCAAAGAAGAAGCCGCTACCTCCGGGAGTGGCAAGAAGAAAAAGAAGACCAACGACAAGAAGAAGCCGTCAGCCGGCACATCCAACGTTGCAGCTGCTGCAGCTCCGAGTGGCCGGGGGCCACGCCCCGAGAAGCGACCTCGACCGTCTTCTGAAGACGGTGGCAAACCCAAAGTGTGGTGTCCCATTCACAAGACGGGCAGCCACAGTTTGGAAGACTGCCGGGAGGTCCAAAACCTTGCCGAGCGCTACAGCAAGCACCGGGAAGAATCTCCTTTCCGACAGAGGGAAGGAAAGCAAAAAGTTGACGAAGCTCCGGCTGAAGAGGAGTTAGGGTTCCAGGATCCCAAAAAGGTCCTGAAGGCCGTATACACCTCCGTCGACGATGATTCTGACGTCTCTGACAACGAGCGTCGGAAGACCATGGACACCATTTTTGGTGGATCATGGGATATCACCTCCCGTCGCGTCATCAAGACTATGCGTCGGGATATGGCCGCTGTAGCTCCTACAGTCTGGTCGGAACCTCACCAAAAGTGGATGGACACATCCATCACTTTCGATGCTTCGGATTGTCCCCGGGGCATGGTTGGAGCAGGACAGTTACCCCTGATGGTATCTCCTACCATCAACAACATCCAGCTCCATCACGTCATGGTAGACGGAGGTTCGGGCCTTAACCTCATCAGCTTCGAAGCTTTCACTAAGCTTCAGCTCCGACCTTCGGACCTCCACCCCTCTCGACCTTTCACTGGAGTCGGTCCGGGAGCCATCACCCCACTCGGAGCTATTATTCTCCCTGTTACCTTCGGGACACGGGAGAAGTACCGCACCGAGAAGTTGGTCTTCGACGTCGCGCAGATCAACTTACCCTTCAATGCCATCTTGGGTAGACCTGCCTTGTACAAATTCATGGCGGCTGCTCATTATGGCTATCTGGTGTTGAAGATGCCAACGCCAGTAGGCGTTCTCCGGATCCGCGGAGATCGCACCGTCGGAGTAACTGCACTGGAAGAACTCCATGCGCTCACCACAGCACAAGAGGAGGACTCCAGGCCGGAGCAAGCTCCAAAACCCCCGAGCATTCGCCAACGAGGCTCGACTTCTGCACCTCGAGTGCAGCCAAGCGGCGGCACCGACATTCCCGTCAAAGTAGTCCAAATTGGTTCCGATGCCGCTCAAACCACCCGTATATCGGGAGGATTGAACGACAAATAGGAACTCGCGCTCATCACTTTCCTCCGGGCTAACGTTGATGTGTTTGCTTGGCAACCGTCACAAATGCCTGGGATCCCTAGGGAAGTGATTGAGCACAATCTGAAGATCTACCCCGATGCCCGGCCTGTACATCAGAAGCCTCGGAAGCAACCCGTAGAGCGACAGAACTTCATCCGACAAGAAGTAAAGAAGTTGCTCGAAGCTGGATTCATCCGAGAAGTCTTCCATCCAAAATGGCTGGCAAACCCAGTCATTGTGCCCAAGGCCGGCGGGAAGCTTCGGATGTGCATCGACTACACCACACTAAATAAGGCATGTCCAAAAGATCCATTCCCACTACCTAGAATAGATCAGATAGTGGATTCCACCTCCGGGTGTGAATTACTATGTTTCCTAGATGCATATTCCGGATATCATCAAATCAGGATGTCTAGGGAAGATGAAGAGCATACTTCATTCATCACAGTAGATGGATTGTATTGTTACACAGCCATGCCCTTTGGTCTCAAGAATGCAGCTTCAACTTTTGTACGAGCTATGTACAAAACTTTTGAAGAACTTATTAGAGACATAGTGGAAGTGTACGTCGATGACATCGTGGTCAAGGTCAGGAACAAGGAGTCACTCCTTGACACCTTGCAGGCTGTCTTTGACAAGCTGCGGGCCACCCACACGAAGCTAAACCCAAACAAGTGTGTCTTCAGGGTTAGCTCCGGAAAACTTCTTGGTTTCTTGGTAAGTCACTGGGGCATAGAAGCTAATCCGGCGAAGGTTAAGGCCATTGAAGACATGCGGCCACCAACCCGCATCAAGGACGTCCAAAAATTAACTGGATGTCTAGTAGCCCTCAGCCGGTTCATCTCAAGACTGGCGGAACGGGCACTCCCCTTCTTCAAGTTATTGAGGAAGTCCGGACCATTCCAATGGTCCGAAGAGGCAGAAAAGGCATTCCAGGAGCTGAAACAGTTCCTCACCACCCTACCAATTCTGGTAGCTCCGAACCTTGGTGAGCCTTTATTGCTTTATATTTCAGCTACTGACGAAGTCGTCAGTATGGTTCTGGTCGCAGAGAGACCAGAACTACCCCACACACAGGGATCCAGACCCCTTCGGGAAGGTCCGGAGGTTCCTGAAAGTGAGTCTGGGTCCTAGCTCCCAAATTCAAATCCACCGGAAGTCGTTTCAGGAGACCTAGACCCTTCCGGGAGGGTCCAGGTCATTTCTGAAGAAGCTCCGGGTTCCTCCAGCCAGAACCCGGAAGTCCCCGAAGAAAATCCGGACCCTTCCGAGAGGGTCTGGGTCAATGAAGAGGAAGCTCCGGACCCCTTCGGGAGGGTCCGGACCATTCAACGCTTGGTGTACTTCATTAGTGAAGTATTACATGATGCCAAGACTCGATACCTAGAGGTGCATAAGCTGCTCTATGCAGTTCTTATTGCCTCCAGGAAGCTTCGACATTACTTCCAAGCTCACAAAGTCTCGGTGGTGACCTCCTACCCACTAAGAGCAATCTTGCATAATCCCAATTCAACTGGGAATATTGCAAAGTGGGCAGCGGAATTGGCTGAATTTGATCTTGAATTTATTTCAAGACAAGCAGTCAAGAGTCAAGCATTGGCAGATTTTGTGGCAGAATGGACTCCCTCTCCATCAAACCCTGGGGGCCCCAGTGAGCAGAAGACGGAGCATCAAGTTCCAACCTTCACCAAGCCTCACTGGACTCTCTACTTTGACGGCTCCATGCAGAAGCAGGGGGCCGGAGCTGGAATCCTTCTCCTTGCACCGACCGGGGAGAAGGTGAAATACATGGTACACCTTGACTTCAAGGCAACCAACAACATGGCAGAGTATGAAGCACTCATCTATGGACTAAAGGTGGCACTGTCATATGGTGTCAAGCAATTGCTGGTCAAGGGAGATTCACAGCTCATCATTAAGCAGGTGAAGGGTGAATGCTCCTGCAATAATCTCCAGCTAGCTGCTTACCTCCTTGAAGTCTAGAGGCTTCAGAAGGACTTTGAAGTCCTAGATCTCCACCATGTTCAGCGTGCTTACAACGCTGAAGCCGACGAACTCTCGACGAAAGCGTCAACCGGAGCTCCGGCTCCTGACGGAACTTTTGTCCGGAGATTGTCAAAACCCACAGCTCAGCCAGCCGAATAGGGTGAAGGGGGCGAGATCAGCATCCCGAAGCTGACGGTCCCGATGGCCCTGTTACCATGGCAGCCATCAAGGGTCGTAGGTGCTGCCGGAAGCTCCGAGCAACCCAGCACGCAAGACTCAAATGCTCAAGTTAGTTCCGATGCATGGATCTCGGAGATCCGGAACTACTTGAAAGACAACATCCTTCCTGACGATGATGTATCCGCTGACTGGGTAGTCAGATTGGCTAAAAGATACACGCTGGTAGAAGGGGATCTCTATCGGCGCAGTGCCAACGGCATCCTAATGCGGTGCATCACAAGGGAAGAAGGCTACGAGCTCCTCGCAGAAATCCATGGAGGCGAGTGTGGGAACCACGCATCTTCCCGCACGCTGGTTGGTAAAGCCTTTCGGCATGGCTTCTACTGGCCTACAGCGCTCCAGGATGCAACTGAGCTGGTAAAGAAATGTGAAGCATGCCAATTTCATGCAAAGCAAATTCACACACCGGCTCAGCCCTTACAAATGATACCTCCTACATGGCCCTTCGCTGTGTGGGGGATGGACATCTTGGGACCTTTCCCAAGAGCTGTCGGAGGTTACAAGTTCCTGTACGTCGCCATTGACAAGTTCACCAAGTGGCCGGAAGCAACTCCAATTGTGACAATCAACAAGCAATCTGCTATCAACTTTTTGCAGTCCATTGTATGCAGATTTGGAGTCCCAAACAAAATTATCACTGATAATGGGACCCAATTCACAAGCTCCGCATTCCAAGGATATTGCGAAGACCTCGGCATACAAGTTTGCTACGCCTCCGTAGCTCATCCAGCCAGCAATGGCCAAGCAGAGAGAGCAAATGCTGAAATCCTTAAAGGACTTAAAACGCGCACTTATGAGCGCTTGAAAAAACATGGAGCAAACTGGATCGAAGAGCTTCCGCCCACTCTATGGGCCAACAGGACATCTCCAAACCGGTCAACCGGAGAGACACCCTTCTTCCTGGTGTACGGAGCTGAAGCAATCCTTCCTCCTGAAATCACATTGGGTTCACTCCGGGTCCGTACCTTCGACGAAGCCGCGCAGGACCAACTCCGGCGTGAAGACCTAGACCTCCTTGAGGAGGGAAGGTGCCAAGAAGCTGTTCGGAATGCCCGATATCGTCAAGCCCTACGACGTTATCACCAGCGGCATGTACACAACCGACAGCTCGAGGAAGGCGATCTAGTGCTACGAAGAATACAATCTAGAGAAGGGTTAAACAAACTCTCCCCCGGCTGGGAGGGACCATTCCGAGTGATTAAAGTATCCCGTCCCGGAAGCGTTCGCTTGGCTACTGAGGATGGGACACCTCACCCAAATCCTTGGAACATCGAGCACCTCCGTAAGTTCTACACTTAATACCACGGAGGTGAGTCTTGAGTAACTTGAGATGTATGTTATAGAGTCATTGTACAGAGTCGGGTAGTTCCTCCGGGAGAGCAGACGGACCTTCCCCGAAAGGTCCGCAAAGCTCATGCAACACTTGTCAAAGTCTCAGGACTAAAAGTGCGGCTAACTACCCTGAGTCAAACGAGAAACGAAACACCCTTAGCCTGGTTCCGTACCCTAAGAGTGTACTTGTTTCCCCTGTACCCCGGACCTATAATGAAAGACATCTTCATGTGAAATAGACTCCACGTGCATTTATTTTGTACAGGCTCAACATTTTTATTTTTCTCTTTCTTGTCTATAACGAAGACGTGCAATTCTTAAGAAATTTTAGTTCGACTGGTTTAAATACGATTCGAGTTGTATTGTCGATTCTTTTGGATTCAAATATTGTTCATGGCCAACTCACCTGAAAGCCGCCAAGCCAATATAGGGCCGGAGTGTGCTATCGACTTAGACTGGTCAAGCACCCTAAGTACGCCACTCTACCTACACCCCGACAGGCCAAAGTAAGGCGGGTCCGTGTACAGTTAGATCTAGAAGAAAAGACAACACATTCGATTGTATTTAGAATCGTGTTCGACTTAAAATCTTCTTGAGAGTCATAAGCCGCGACAAAGTTATAGACAAGAAACAAATTTTACCATTTTTCTTGGCTTAAGTGTGCAGGAAAAATAAAATCCACGTTGATGGAGAAAAGCCGGAGCTAACTAAGCTCCGACTCCCATAAGGGGGCCAGCCGTCGATGCCGAATAAAAGATGGTGAGAAGACCCCGTAAATGGAGTCTGCTGCCAACAAACTGAGCGTTGGCAAAGGTCACTGCCGGAGCTACTAAGCTCTGACACCCTGGAGGGTTAACTATCGATGCTCTACGCGTTGATAGATACTATTGCCGGAGCTACTAAGCTCCAGCGACAAACAATGCCGGAGTTTCTAAGCTCCAACAACCTCAGGGGGCCTTCATTATCGAAGACTTCGAACCTAAATTCTACAAGTTCGGAGCAAAAGAGTCTTCAACAATGCACAATATCCTCTTGGTACATGTTTACAATCAAATTGTGTACATCAACAAGGGGGCCAAGTGAACATAAGAATGTTGAAGACAAAAAGTGAAATTCGCAAAATTTGGGGATTTCATTTATCTGGAGACAAGAGATTACATCTGGAGACAAGGGATTACAAAATTGAGGAAGAAGAAGAAAAAAATACAAGTGAGAATTACAGAGATGGTCCTAGACCCTATGGAAGAATTGGGCGACCTTCTGGGCGACCTCTGATACGCTGGCTCGGGTAGCTTCGCCTTCTCCTTCGACGGGGCCTTCAACCACCGGATCCGGAGGAAATTGGGAGTTCCGGCTGGTGTAGCACGTCAGCACATACTCTGCGACGTTCTTCACCAGGGATTGCCCCTCAACCTCCAGTTGGTCCGCGATGACATCGCCCACCTTGGAGAGCTTGCTACCTGCTGCGCTCAACGCCTGCAGCGCTAGGTCCGGCTCCGGCTCCGGATCATCCGGACGCACGGGGCTGAAACCCATCGGTGTCACCGCGTCGTTGGCCTTGCCCAGGAACTCCCAAATCTGTAGGGAGTCCACAGTCCTCAAGCCCTTCATCTCTTCCAGGGATCTCTTGGCCGCCGCCAGTTCGGAATTCTCACGGGCGAGGCGCTCAACTTCTTTGGCGTTTTGCTGAATCTTTTTAGCAACCCTCCTTTCGAGTTTTCCGAGCTCCTCCTCCCGGAGGTGGATCTTGTTCCGGCGCTCAACCAGGTCCTTCTCCCTACCCCTCACTTTCTTTTCCCGGGCAACAAGGGCACACCCTTGTTCATAGAGTTCCTGCCCTCGCACCCAGGTCTTCTCCTCTTCCTCTTGGCAGCGCTCTTCCAATTTGTTGGCGCGCTCCTCGAGGCCCTTGTCAGCCAGAGCTACTTTCTCGGCGAGCTCCTCTTCCCTCCTCAGGACATCATCCCGCAGCTCAAGGAGTTTCTGCTCTTCATCCTCGAGCCGTTTCTCCCTCTCTTCAAGTGCCTCTCGGTGCTTGATGAGTGCGGTGTTAATGGCCTCAAGCTGTTCGTGGCGTGCATCGGCCGCGTTATTGGCAGCTTTGGCCTGATTGTAGATCTCCTAGGACTGAGCGTCGAGGGCATGAGTCATACTCTCCCTCTCATCCAGTAACTTGCCCCAGTACTCCAGGCGGATCTTCTCCCGTTTGATCCACTCCTTGTCATCCGCTAGCCTCGACTGCGCCAGCTTGGTCTCGAAGTAGAGCCGGTTACGCCACCGCCTAAGGGTTTGGCGCTCCTCTTCAAGAGCCTTGCTGTCGTGGAAGAAGGCTAGCTGGACTTGATGCAGACTGGAACATGCGTTGTCAATGGACAGCGACAACGGGATTGGCTCCGGACCTGCTGGGGTCTCCTCTGCTGGTTCCAGCGGGTCTTCAGATACAAAAATTGGGTCCCACTCTACAAGAGTGGTCCCCTGGGTCTCCATGGCTCTAGGGCCGTCCTCCGGGATGGCCTCAGTCGCCATCGAAGAAGGCCCCGCCGCCAAGTCTTCGTTCACCCCCTCGGGCAGGGGGCCAGCGACTTCGCTTGAACCCTCCGGCTCGGCCGCAGGTATCTCCGACGTCATCGCCTCCAGAGCAGGAGCCGCTACTGGCTCCGGTCTGGACACCTCTTCTGACGGAGGCTCAAGCTCCGTCACCTCTTCAACCACCAGCACAGGAGCCGGAAGATCTTCAACATCGTCCGGACCTATGACCGGAGCTCCAACAATAACTGGCTCAGCTGCCGGTGCTTCGGAAGTAGCCGGCCCAACTGCCGGAACTACCTCATCTTCCGGCTCACATGCCAGGGTTTCAGTCACCTCCGGCTCAACCGCCGGGGCTTCGACAATTACCGGCTCAGAGGCCGGGATTACTACTTCCTCCGGCTCAATAGCCGGAGCTTCCATCATCGTAGCACCAGGACCCGGAGCTTCAACCTCCAGTACAGGTGCCGCTGGCATGTCTTCACTCACGTGGTCCGGCGCTACCACGGGAACTTCTGGGGACGAGTCGAGGTCCATGACCACGAACGCCGGCGCCAGAGCTGTTGCAGCCTCAGCCACCACTTGGGGCGGCACGGGATAGGAGCAGAAGCTCTCACCCCCACGGCCTCAGACACTGTGGCTGAGGGTGGAGCCTCGCTCCCCTTCTTGGGGACGCTGCATACAATGGACGAAGAAAATTAGCAAACAGTTGCTACAATTAAAATAATTATACAAGGTAGAGATTAAAAATTACCTTGGGAGGCTTCCGCACCAGCTTGTGCGGAACCTTTTTCCCGGGCGTTTTGGGCTGACCATAGACGGCGTAGAAGCTCCAGAAGGCCCCCCGGAACTTGTCGCGACTGCGGGCATTTCCCGGGTCGAGGCTCTCCTCGATCGGGAAGAACCCCCGGACCTGGAGGCCTCCACCGGCCCAGGTGCTGGAGTCGCGCGCCCGGAGCTAACACCCCGGGAGGATCCCACCGCGGGAACAGACGTGCTCCGGGAGGACCCCACTGCAGGAACGGTCTCGTTTCGGGAAGACCCCATTACGGGGACAACTGCCGCGGTTGCAGAAGACCTTCCCCTCCGGGGAGAAGGAGCCGAGGCGGGAGTAGCGGGCCTGACAGACCTTCCGTCGGCATGCTGCAACTTCCTCTTCAGGCTCTCGGGTTCGTCAGCCAGCTCCTTGCCTTTGCCGACGACCTCAACCCTTGGCTTTGGGGCAGGGACAGAGCCATCTTCGGGCATTCCGGGGATCGCCACCGGGGTGGTTGGTTTTCTCTCGACGACACCAAGGTCGTCAAGTACGGGCATCTTTCGCCGGAGCTCCCTGCTGAACTCCACTTCCATGTTCAAAGGGAGGAAGGCCGACGGGGGAGTCAAGTCATCACCGTCGACGTCGATGCCGTGCTGGAATTTCTTGAGGTGGAACTCCAAGGTTTTCCCCACCATGTTGGACTTCAACCCGGTCTCAACCCGGTCGTCGTCCATCACGCTGTTGAGTGCCCAAGCGAGTTTCTCCCTCCTCTTCAGCAGCGCCCACCTGTTGACCAGGAAATTGCAAAATACCGCCTGAGGGGTCAATCCTCCCTCCACGCATTGGCGGATCCTGGTCAAAGCAGGGTTGAAAGCGTCCGCCAGCACCGGAACTTCACTCCAGATCTTCGTGTCGATGCCGGGAAGACCATCGGGCAGCTCCAGCCTCTCGTGCTCCTCCACCCTGACGACTATCCAATATTTCTTCCAGTCATCCCACTTCCCAGAAGGAAACGACCGGAGGTACTTGAATGGGCACTTCTGCGCTTCACGAAGTAGTAGAAGCCAAGGTACTCATTGCTCCGACCGGTGGTGTGGACGGTGAAGAAGGTCCGGAAGAGTTCAATGCAGGGGGGGATACCCACCCACATCTCACAGAAGTGGACGAAGATAGACACGAGGAGGATGGAGTGAGGGCCAAGGTGATATAACTGCAGACCATAGAAGTCTAGCAGCATCAAGAAAAAGGAAGAAAAAGGCGGGATCAACCCCACCATGGCGTACGAGGAAAAGTACACCATTTCTCCGGCGTGCTCCTTCTCGAAGGGGAGCTCTCCACCGGCACGGACTGAGTGGTTGAAGAAGTCCGAGGACCACCCCATGAGGGCCCGGACTTTCTTCAAATCACCGTCGGTCTTCAAGCGACTCTCACGGAGACCCAACTCCATCGCGGCACGGCTAGGCGAGAGAAGAAGAGCGAAGCACGAGTTGGGAGTTTGAGCGCAAGATCAGATGAGAGGCGTAAAGAACTCCCGACGGTGCGAGCTTTCCTTCTTAAGTAAGCCCTCACAACGCTTGGATGGAAACCGCAAGGAAATCGAAGATACCATTCAAAAATTTCACCCTGCCAATGACAAGAGGGCCCGGGACCACCCCGACGATCAAGTCGAGGCTCTTACCCAGGCGAACAGTTGTCATCACGAGGCGGGAAACCCAAAGGCGGCGGCCTGACAAGGCGCGCGGAACCGATACGGTTTTCGTATTGGGAACCGGCGACCTTCAATTGCGTGAGATCCGCACGTCAAAGATCTCATCTGCCGCGCGCAGGGTGCGCCACGCGGCGGGGATCTAACTATAAATTCCTGCCAATGGCACCTTCAATGACCCTTGGAGATTCAGTTCAAGAGTCACAGGGATGGACCCACCTCCGGCGGAATGACTTCACCCCAGTGATCTTCCCCGGAGGTAGGCCCAGGGGGCCACTGTCGGTACCCTAGAAACCGTACACCCCCTAAGGTTACAAAGATCTCAAAAGAAAGTCATCTACTTGGTTTGAAGACCCTCGGGGGCCTACATGTCAGACATAACCGGACCCGCTTCTCCAACATGGTTAATCCCTAGGTCGCCACGTGTACTACCAAACCGGAGCTACCGCCCACAAGGGGGAAGCTCCGGGCCATGTACCGAAACGACACCTCCAGACTTAACCCCAGACCGAGAGAAGCTCTGGACCTGACACGTGTCAGGTAGCCCCGGAGCTTTCTGTTTCCCACAGCAAGCTCCGGAGCTGCCACGTGTCCAATCGTCGGATCTTCAGCTCCTAACCTCCGAAAGACCCCGCAATGGCTCCGGATCTTCAAAGGAGAGCCAAGGACTTCAAGACCATATTAAGTGTCATTAATGCCATGTTAATGACACTTAAACGGACGATCTTAACACCAGTAACGGTGCTGTAAAAGACCGTTACAGGATCATTAAGAGCAATTAAACGTGTATCAATACTAGTAACCGCCGGGGCCACATGTCGGGCCAGGCTAACTTGTAACGGCCTGCCCTTGAACTATAAAAGGACAGGCCGACGACACGTTCAAGGGGAGAACAGACACACACGCGCCTCATACGCTCATATAGCTAATACAACACCAACACACCCGTGGAGTAGGGTATTACGCTCAGGCGGCCCGAACCACGTAAATTCTTGTGTCTCCTGTGTCAATTCTTATTCACCTTCTTGAATCTCCGCGCGCCCACACCGAACATCAAACTCCCCTATCACTTTAGTAGTGTAGGGAGATCTGCCGGTTCCAAACCACCGACATGGTTCGGGAACAATCCTTCTTAGGAATGGATTTTGAAAACCATTACCACCATCTACGAGAGGTTGAACAACTATGTTCATGCCTTCTAATCAAAGGTATGACACATGAAACTCTCAAATGGAAGTTGTTTCCTTTTTCCCTCAATGAAAAAGCCAAACAATGGTACGGCCACAACATTGGAAAGACAAAAAGAAATTGGAATGAATTATGATATATATTTTGTCTTACTTTCTTTCCAATTGCTCGAATTGTTTCCTTATGAAAGGAAGTACTATGCTTCCACCAGATGGAGAAGGAATCCATATGTGCAGCTTGGGATAGATTTTCTCTTTTGAGACATTCTAGCCCAGATTTGTCCATCCCTAATCCGTTGCTTTTACAACACTTCTACATGGGATTGAACAAAGAGTCTACCCTACATCTTGACATTACGGCTGGAAGGTCTTTTCTCCATAAGACGCCAGAAGAAGGCAAGGATCTTCTGGATAGAATTCTAGAAAATTCTTCCTTCATTATGGGTCTTAATGAGCCTCCTCAAGAGGAAGTCGTGTCAAGATTTGAGGATAACTCCATGGATAAGGATGAACCCATTTCTTGCTTATCCCATACCTCGTCGGAAGAAAAAATTCAACCTTCAGAGTTTCCCTTCTATTTCGAGGGAGAAATATTTGAAGATTTTGGTAATACCTCGAAGTACTGTTGCCATAGGAAACCATCATTGCCACTAACTCCACCTGATCCACCTGATAGAGTGTTCATCCAACAGATGGTCAAGGAGTTAACCTCTATTCTAAGCAGAGAAGGGGCTGCGGAAGTTGAGCAGTCACCCGAAATTCTTCAGATGACCTCACCTTTGGCAATCATTTTATGTTTCATTAGAGGGACACCAATAAGGGTCCTATACAACCCCACTGTTGGAGCAAATCTCATTTCCGATTCTTGTGCTCTCGCCATTCTGGGCGATGTGCCGTTGGCACCAACATGTAAATCCTTCCGAGATTCTTTTGGAAACATCCTTGAAGGATGCGGGGTTTTGCAATAGGTGTTTGTAAGACACAAATATATTGAGGCTATCCTAGACTTCTATGTGTTTGAAATCAAAGATTTTTACATTATGATTGAGATTACCATTGAGAAATTTTTCATAGAAATTCCCTTGGAAGGAAACCTCAATGTCAAACTTGGAGGGAGAAAGTTCTCTATTCCTATCTTGCATTAGAAGAACACATCCGCAGAATCTCCCGTCCAAGATGAACCAATAGAGGAGGTTATGACTCTTCAATTCTTAGCACCTTCTAAAATTGAAGGAGAAGAAGATTTCATCCAAGAGGAGGATGAATTTCAGGAGGCAATTGAATTGCCAAAAGAAGAGTTCTCTAAAAAAAACCACTGTCAAACTCAAAATCCTACCTCCAGGCCTATGTTATGCCTTTCTAAATGGCGATTTGGAAGCCCTTGTCATCATAAGTGACAAGCTTTCAGATGATGAGACACTCAAACATATAGCCATGCTAGAAAAGCATATAACTGTTTTCGGTTGTGCACTAGAGGATATCAAGGGGATTAGTCCAGCATTATGAACCCATCACATTCTTATTGACGCCGAGAGTGTCCCCTCATGGTAACCTCAAAGGTGACTGAATAATGCAATGCAAGAAGTTGTCAAGAAGGATGTCTTGAAACTTCTACATGTCAGGATTATCTACCATGAGTGAATGGGTCAGCCAGTTCAAGTAGTGCCTAAGAAAGGAGGTATGACGGTCGTTCAAATGAGAAGAACGAGCTAATTCCTCAACATATCGTCACATGTTCGAGAATGTGCGTCGATTACAGAAAACTTAACAAGGCTACAAGAAAGGATCATTTTTTACTGCCCTTCATCGATGAGATGTTAGAGCAGTTAGAAAAACACTCCTACTTTTGTTTCCTTGATGGGTATTCGGGTTATCGTCAAATCACAATGCATCACGACAATCAAAGTAAGACCACATTCACATGTCCTTACGGGACTTATGCCTATCAGCGTATGTCTTTTTGACTGTGTAATGCTCCTGCCTCTTTTCAAATGCATGATGTCTATCTTTTCTGATGTGATTGAGGAAATCATGAAAGTTTTCGTGGACGATTTTTCCATCCATGGAAAAACTTTTGATCATTGTATGGAAAACTTAGATAAGATCTTACAAAGATGCCAAGAGAAGGACATAGTGCTTAATTGTGAAAAGTGCCACTTCATGGTCCGTGAAGGCATTGTTCTTTGACACCTAGTGTTTGAGAGAGGGATAGAGGTGGACAAAGCAAAGATTGAAGTCATTGAAAAACTTCCACCTCCCATCAACGTTAAGGGAATCTGCAACTTTTAGGTCATGCGGGGTTCTATCGGCGATTCATCAAAGATTTCTCAAAAGTTGCTAGACCCCTCACCAACCTACTAGCTAAGGAAGCTCCCTTTCATTTCGATGATGAATGCCTTAAATCATTTGATACACTCAAAAAGGCACTCATCTCAGCTTCAATCATCCAACCTCCTGATTGGACGCTGCCATTCGAAATCATGTGTGATGCTAGTGATTTTAGTGTTGGTGTGGTCCTAGACCAAACCAAAGATTAAAATCATCATGCAATTGCTTACGAGTAAAACTCTAACAGGATCTCAAGTCAATTATGCCACAACCGAGAAAGAGCTCTTGGTTGTAGTTTTTGCTATCGATAAGTTTAGGTCCTATTTAGTTGGAGCCAAGGTCATAGCCTACACAAACCATGCTGCCTTGAAGTACTTGCTCACCAAAAAGGATGCTAAACTTAGGATAATCCGGTGGATTCTTCTACTCCAATAATTTGACTTAGAAATCAAGGATAAAAAGGGAGTAGAGAAATCCGTTGCAGATCATCTCTCACGTATGGAATTTACTACAAACCAAGGACAATCCTATCATTGACTTCCTACAAGATGATACGCTTTTCAAGGTGACTGACTCTCACCCTTGGTATGCGGATATCGTGAACTTCATGGTCACGGAATACGTACCATCAGGGGAGAACAAAAAGAAACTCATATATGGGAGTCGTAAACACCTTTGGGATGACCCATACCTCTATCGAGTCTGTGCTGATGGCCTTCTAGAAGTCGCATCAATCGAAGGCACCAAGATTATTGAGAAATGTCATGCTGGCCCCTACGGTGGTCACTACGGTGTTTCCGTACCCAGGCAAAGATCTGGCAGTGTGGATTCTATTGGCCTACTATGTATAAAGACTCAAAGGAATTCATTCTCAGATGTTGGACATGCCAAAAGCATGGAAGAATCTCTCCTCGCAATGCGATGCCCCTAACATATAATCTTCAAGTGGAATTATTTCGTGTATGAGGGATCGATTTCATGGGACCTTTCCCAAGGTCCTATGACTGTGAGTATATCCTGGTGGCCATAGATTATGTGTCAAAATGGGTAGAAGCCCTGCCATGCAAGAATGTTGATTCCAAGTAAGCTAGAAAAATATTCCATGAGATCATTTTCCCATGCTTTAGCACTCCCCGTATGGTCATAAGTGATGGAGGGTCTCATTTCATAGATAAGACCTTCTAGAACTTTTTGAGGGAGCTTGGTGTACAGCATAATATTGCTACTCCATACCACCCACAAACAAGTGGTCAACAAGAAACATCTAATAAACAAATTAAGAATATTTTGCAAAAGACCATGTTAAAAATGAGAACATTATGGAAGCATAAGCTACTCGACGCATTGTGAGCCTACCGTACTGCCTACAGAACACCCATCGACATGTCTCCATTCCAGCTTGTCTATGGGAAAACTTGTCATCTCCCTGTAGAATCAGAACATAGAGCCTATTGGGCCATCAAACGGTAGAACATGGATCTCCATGAAGCCGGAAAATACCGATTGAAGCAAATTTCTAAGTTGGAAGAGTGGAGAGATAAGGCATATCATAGTGCCAAAATCTACAAGGAAAGAACCAAAAGATGGCATGATAACAGCATCATGCCAAAAGAGTTCAAACCTGGAGATAAAGTCTTGCTCTTTAACTCTAGGGATAAACTCTTTGGATATGGGAAGCCTAGAAGTAAATGAGAAGGACCCTTCACTGTAATAGAAACCTCATCCCATGGAGCAATCACACTCCAAGGTGATGATGGTCAACTATTCAAGGTGAATGGGCATCGACTCAAATTATTTCTTGAATCCCAGGAGGAGGAGGCAGAAAAAGAAATCGACGTGATAAATCTTATTGATTTCCACGCCATTTCTTTAAATTATATTTAAAATACTCATGTCCAACTGATGGGCCCATTCAATTAATCATCTATGGGGCCCATTTAGTCGACCCATGGAAACTTGGACTGAGCGGAGCCAGAAAGGGTTCGGCCAAACCCTAGGTTTGACCGAAGTCCCCTTTGCGCCGTCGGCGCTCTATTTTCTCATGCGAACTCTCCCAATGTATCCAAACAAGATTCTCGGTGCTATTGTATTTTCCCCGCTTATTTATTGATAGGAATAGAGAGCGGAACCTTGCACCTCCCAGAAAACTATTCATCTCCTGTTCCTTCCATCCAAGTCATGGCCGACAAGAAAATTGTCCCTCATGCCTCCTCTAGCTCAACCTTCAACCTGAGCGGAGACATCGTGTCGGCCAACAACAACACTACCCTCGCTTTGGAGTCCGTCATGGCACTAGATGCTAAACCTCTCGCCATGATCCCGCCAACAATGACTCCACGTGGGCGTAGCACCACACCTTGTGGTACTGACCGGTGGCTCTCCCCTCGGAGGACACCCATGAAGTCGACGATGCCTACACGTCGTCTGACTATAGCTAGCCTTAAGCCAGTCAAGACTCGTCTTTTTCTTGAAAAGACGAGTCTCTCCCAAAGTTGCAGCCAGGTGAGGAGTTTATGTACACCGTGAAAACCAAGGATGGTGATGTAGTGAGACACCACTACAAGTCACCTACGCACACCTTGCCAGAGCGTATGGGATACCGCCTCATTATCCACGGGGTGCGCAAGTCTGAAGGAGGCAATGCAAAAGTCTTTTTCAAGAGCATGGATAATTTGGCGATGGAGGAGTCGACGGGCTCGTCACCCTCCAAGATTAGGCGTCACCTCTCGCCGCCTGCCATTAGAGGGCCACCTAGCCAAATTGAGGACAGCGATGGGAAATCTCCTCGTGCTCCTAAACTGGCACGAGTTTCTAAGGAGTTAGCTTCTTTCCATTTGGAGAACAAGAAGCTTTCTGACTTAGTGGCTGAAGGGCGCATCGAGAGGACGGAGCTGAAAGATGAACTCATCTCCCTCAAGAGAAGATTGACGGTGTTCGCCGTGGCATGAGCGCCAAGCTGCGACGTTTATGCAATGCCGTTGTGGAGCCCGACATCACTACAGGAATCCCGACCATTTGCGACGGCCAGGGCCGTCGCAAATAAGGAAAATACCGTCACAAATAAGCAATTTGCGATGGCTTTTCTTATTTGCGACGGCTTCTAGCCGTCGCAAATAAGCTTATTTGCGACGGCTCAAAGTGGCTGCCGCAAGTTATCGCCAGGGGCTGGTGGGCCCCGCAGTAGTATTTGCGACGGCTTCTAGCCGTCGCAAATAAGCTTATTGGCGACGGCTCAAAGTGGCTATCGCAAGTTATCGCCAGGGGGCTGGTGGGCCCCGCAGTAGTATTTGCGACGGCCGGGCCATCGCAATTAAAGGTCTATTTGCGACGGCCAGGCCGTCACAAATAAGTTCAGCCGGCAGGGTCCACGTGTCATCCCTCCGGACCCACGCCCCTATTTGCGATGGCCTAGCCGTCACAATTAATGCTTAATTGCGACGGCCGGGATGGTTATTTGCGACGGTACTGTATAAAAAGCCGTCGCAAATAAGGTTTTTTATTTCTTTAAAAACAAAAAATACTACCTAGCTCGATGGATAGAATCACAGAATAGACAGTATAAACATTACAACACATCACAATAGTCTTAAAACACATCACCACATCGTCGAAACATGGCACCAACATCAACAAACTAAACAGGGGCTCACTCGCCTGTTTGACCTCCGTATCCACCTCCGTAGCCACCTCCGGAGCCACCTCCGAAGTCGAAGTCGCGCCTAATTCCAGGTGGCGGTAGCGACGGCGATGACGTTTGTGCAGCGGTCGCGGATCCTTGCAATTAATGAAACTTAGAGTTAGAATATAAATGCATCAACATCTCTCTCCTTCCCTCTCCCTCTATCTTCATCTAGATCCCCCTCTCTTCCTCTCTCTTTTCATTTCTCTCTTTCTCTCTTCCTCTATCTTTCTCTCTCACTCTATCTCTCTATTGCTATCCTTTTCCCTCTATCTTCCTCCCTCTATCTCCATCTACATCTCCTTCCCTCTATCTTCCCCTCCCTCTTTCTCCATCTACATCTTCCTCTCTCTCTTCATTCCTCTCCTACTCTATCTAACTATCCTTCACTCTTTCTTTTGTCTCTCTCTTTCTTCTATCTCTCTCTTTCTTCTATCTCAATCATTTTCTCCTATCTAACTATCTCCCTCTTTCTTCTATCTCAATCTTTTTACGCTGGAGAAGAAGGATTACATAGAAAATTACCTGACCCGCAGAAGAAGGATCGCCTGGAAGGACCGGTGGTAGTACTGGTAGCTGGATCCCCAGACCTTGCGCCCGAGCCATGGCCTGTCATTGCAAACATTAAATTCTATCTATTAGTAAGTCATTTACACTAAATTAATGAGAACTTTAGTTTTTATTTTGTTACCTCCATTGCTTCCTGCATCTGCGCCAACGCTGCTGCCTGGGTTTAGATCGTGGCCTCGATCGCGATCCTTTGGCGTTCCGACTCCTCCTGTCGCCTGAAGAGGGACTGCATCTCAATGTCCCTATGCGAGGCCCGACGTCCAGATGTGCCCATCGAAGAAGCCTGCGTGGAGCTGCCTCTCGCAGGTCTCCCCGCCCTCGAGTCGACAACTCCGTCGAATATGGCGAGCCTATAAAAAAGAGATTCAGTAATATGAAATTGAAATATCTTGAATACTTTGAATTGAAAATGATAAAATGACTTGTAAACTCACCTTCCGTGTGCTTTTCCCACCGCTTGCATACGCGGCTTGATGATCGATTGGTTGACGTTCCCAATTGAAATCTTCGCCGTTGGAGGAGGCGGCGTTGGAGGAGGTCGCCGGCGGGCGGTGTCCGAGGGATGGCGGCGCTGCTGTCCGAGGGACAGTGGTGGGGGCAGGGCCGCGGTGGGGCGGCGCTGCTAGGGCGGCCGGAGGGGCTGGTGGGGGCAGGGCCGGAGGCGGGAGCAGGGGCGGGAGCGGGGCCGGAGGCGGGAGTAGGGCCGTAGGCGGGGGCGTGGCCGGGGGCGGGAGCAGGGGCAACCGCCGGAGGGGCCGGTGGGGGCAGGGCCAGGGGAAAGAGCAGGGGCGGCGACGGGGCGGCACCGCGCGGAAGGCGGCGATGCGACTTGGGGTCGGGTCGATGCTGCGGGGGCGGGGCCGGGGGCAGGAGCAGGGGCGGCGGCTGGGCGGCGACGGCGGGCAGGCAGCGGGGCGCGGCAGGGCGGCGGGCAGGCGGTGGGGTGAGGCAGGGCGGCGGGGCTGTGGAGGTGAGTGGACGTGAATGAACCGTCGGGGTCGGGGCGACCGATAAAAGCCCTTATTTGCGACGGCGTCCTTAATTGCGACGGCCCCACCATATGGCCGTCGTGATTAACATTATTTGTGATAGTCTTTTTAGTAGCCGTCGCAAATAAGCATTTATTTGCGACGGTTTTCTTAGTTGCGACGGCCCTAGGGTTGGCCGTCGCAAATAAGAGGTTATTTGCGATGGCCACGTTATTTGCGACGGCCACCGGCGGGCCATCACAATTTAATCTATTTGCGACGGCTGGCCGTCGCAAATAAATCCAGCCGTCGCAAATGATCGCATTTCTTGTAGTGCATCTACAACGCACCATAGTTTAGATGTTCCGACAACATAGGATGTTTACTTGTTTAAGTTTAGTTTTATGGCAAATTTTATTTCCTCAATTTAGATTGAATAATGTAAGCATCTCCAATTTTTTACTTCAATAAAGTGAACTTACCGGTTCATCTTACACCGGTAATGTACCCCCTTTAGTTTAATTTTAGTTGACAAAAGAATTCAGGGAACAAGTGTGGGGGAGGCACTCCAAATCGCGAAATCCCGACATGCAAAAATGGAATTAGATCCCAAAACACGTCGCAACCGAACAAACAACTCGAACGTATTTTCATCTGACGTTCCGGGGTGCCCGATTCGCTCGTCGAAGTGGAGCACCAGAGAGGCAAGAGGGGGTTCTGCCGAACTCCCTGTTCGGCCGCACAGGTGTGGGCCCCACATGGCCCCAATTTGCTCCACAAGTCCGGTTTGGATCTCTTAACCTCGAATATATATGCTATCCCGCTGTTAAAGTTGATTTTCTATTTATAACTGAATATTTGAAGAAACTCAACTCAACACTTAAAATTAAAACTTGGTAGTCAAAATTTGCTTGAGCTGAAAATTTGAATACTTTATATTTCATATTATTGCCTTGTTTGTGATTCTCAAAATTAAAATGGGAAAAACACGTCATCTAAGTATTTGACTAGTGTGATATGGTAAATGAGTTATTTGAGGAGATATCTCTTTGCTTGAAATTTATTTTAATGTTTGCAAAAATTTGGAGTCTTGAACTTTGCCTAACTCTCTCATTGAAAATTTAAATACCCACCAAGGCCATATGATACAATTTTTTGAAAACGACATGCATATGCCACTTTGTTTTTCATTGAAATTTGTCAAACTCGTGACCCAACTGAGTGACATTCATGAACTTTTGACTTAGAAATTCTTGTGCACCCCATCGATGCAAAAATTTCTCACATTATGAGTTTGCATCCAGTATTCATCCATCCAATAAAGAAAATCCATACATTATGGTCATCAAAATCTTTCTAGAAAAATAAAAGGAGTAGAAGACATGACTACAAAAAAAAAAGAGAAAGAAGAAGCATCTACTCTTCAAAAGAAGAAGTATGCCAAAAAAAAGAGAAAACTAGGCATGTTTC
Source organism: Tuctoria greenei (assembly GCA_036927565.1). Classification (NCBI taxonomy): domain Eukaryota; kingdom Viridiplantae; phylum Streptophyta; class Magnoliopsida; order Poales; family Poaceae; genus Tuctoria; species Tuctoria greenei. Next base: position 93,040,420 of record JAYESD010000010.1, read on the forward strand.
ATCCTTAAAGAGAGAAAATTCATGGAGTCCACATTTATCCATTCCACTCATGTGCACAAGGATCTTCTTTGTCAAATTGTTTGTAGCATAGGTCTCTTATAGGATCATGTTTTTGACTTAGTAATATATGAATTGCAATATGTGCCACATTTATCCCTACCAAGCTCCTGACATAATCATATTGAGTGAGATCAAAACATACCAAGGTGAGGATCAAAACACTTTGAGAGATTCCAAATGAGAGATAAAAGAAATTGTTTCTTTGACTTTCCGAATATAGCAAATTATCAAATCATTTCAGCAGGAGAAGGTCCAAGGGAACTACATTCCAACCATTCCACTCTTCAAACACCCAAGATTGATGTGGTAGCCACATTCCAAAGAGGGAATTTATGAATTGAGGTATGGTTGAAATATCTATGTCGGTACCCTGTGTACCGGATACCCTTTGGGACTGCAAAGAATGCTAAGGAACTCCACATACTTGAGTTGAAGACCTCCGAAGGCCCCACGTGTCAAACGGAACCGGACCTGCCTCCCTTCTATGGTTAGTCCTAGTGCCGCCTCGAGTATCATAAAACCGGAGCTACATTCCTTACCTGGGAAAGCTCCGGGCTAAATACTTGTGCGGCACCCCCGGACCTAACCCCTGACAGAGGGAAGCTCCGGTACCGACACGTGTACAACAACACCGGACATACCCGTCCCAGACGGTAAGCTCCGGAGCTATCACGCGTCCAACCGCCGGACCTTCAAGTTCAACAAGCTGGTTGGTGGACTTCCAACGGCTCGGACCTTCAAGGAACATTAAAGACCTCAAGAACCGATTAAGTGTCATTAATGCTATCTTAATGACACACAATCGGAGGGCCCTTAATACCAGGAACGGCACTGTCAAGGCGTGTTACCACACTATTAAGGTTAATTAAGCTAATTAATTGTGTATTAAGCATCAGTAACCGCCAGGGCCACATATCAGGCCAGGCTAACGATGTAATGACCAGTCCTTGTACTATAAAAGGACTGGTCGAGCAATACACGGGGGACCTCTTCCTGACTTCCAGACTCTGCTCTGACACACGCCCACAAGCGCTCAGATGCTCAATACAACAACTACACACCCTGTGGAGTAGGGTATTATGCTTAGGCGGCCCGAATTACGTAAATCCTCGTGTCAACTTTCCATCGTGTTATGAATTTCTGCACGCCCACAACCGAACTACAAACTCCGCGGGCTGCAAACGGTAGTACCGGGAGAATTGTCGGAATCACACTCCAACAATCTAGTACTCTTATTTTCTAACTTATAGCAAATTTATGACAACACCTTAGTTTTTTTCTTGCCTTCACTCGAGGACGAGCAAGGGACTAAGTGTGGGGGAGTTTATCAACAATTCTTAAGTGCCATATTTAGACCATCAATTCACCTCATAATGTGCACAAAAGAGAAACACAACATAGTGGTAGGAGTAAAAACTAACCAATTCCACAGGTGTTGGTGTTTATTTGTATGCAGGTGAATTTATGCTCAAAAAGACCAAGACATGCAGGGAGTAATCCATTAAATTGGCTTTCGATGAATCAGGTGACACCATGTGGCACCACATGGATCAAATAGGCCACAAACTATAGTATCCGAGGTCATCCAACAGTGTATCACTCATAGCAGTCAATGGGATCCACTTGGAAGTCACCATAAGGAAGCACAGTGGAATTGGTCCACTTTTATGTTCGGCCGAAGTGGGGGTTTGACCGCACTAAAATGTGCACAAAACTTGGTCAGCTTCCACGTGTCGACTCCTTGTGGTGCACTAGTCACGATGAAGACTGATTTGCGCGCAATTGGTGGTGGGAATCGACCCTTCTCCACCTATAAATAGCACCCCACACCTCACTTTACACACACCAAAAGTTGAGAATAGAATACAACTCTTAAGGTTTAGAGTAGTCCTAGAGGCTGTCAAGTAGAAGGAGAGTGTGGTGAAGAGTCTAGGAGGAGGAGGCTTGGACTTGTCAAGCCCCTCTTTCACACTTGTACCTGTACAAAGGTTCTACTCAAATCAAGTAATCCTTTGTGATTCATCTCGAGTTTGATTTTCAATTCAAAGTAGTTTGCACAAGTAGTTACTTGTGGGTTAATTGCTTTAAGTCATTAATGGCTCTAGTTGTAGCTTTGTGTTCGAAATAACTAGAGTAGTGATTTAGAACGTAAGCATGGTGCTTAAGTTAGAAATCACTAGTGAATATCTCGTACCCCACAGATTGAAGAGGTAGTCAGTAGGTGGTGACAACCCTATCTGTCCTTTGTAATCCTCCACGTTTGGTTATGCCATAGGCTCTTGACGGGAGTCGTCCTAGTGTTGCTAGGGGTAAACCCGTGCTCGAAGCAAGCAGCTATCGCAAATTCCTTTGAATTAGAATCAATACTTTCAATTCCTCTCTGTTCCTTGCCTACAAAACAACTTGTGTCCTTGGGTGAATTACTTCATAAGATTTGCACACACATTCCTTGGATTCGATACCCTTAGGAGTACTCTTTAAGTAGAAGTGCTACACGACAGTTTTCGTGCGTTTTCGGATTTTTATCTGTGACGTAAGGAACGTCAACAACGGGCAAGTACCTTCATGACCAACTTGTCAAAAGAATGGATCATGCTGATTGGACGAAAATCGCTTGGTAGCTCCGCAACCTCAGACTTAGGAAGGAGTGTAATGAGAGCTCCGTTCAGTGTCCAGAGCAGCCATGTTAGGAGGTCGAAAAGACTTTGGAAGGCAGCTGATAAATCATGTTTAATGACCTCCCAACAACTGCGATAAAATTCCCATGTGAAGCCATCGAGCCCCGGGTCCTTTTCTGCCGGTAGATCCCTAGTAGCCCCCTTAATCTCAGAATCGGTGAAGGCATGGTCCAGGGCATGATGCTGCAGTGCCGGTATACCAAGAATATCCCACCATAGAGTGAGCAGACGTTGTTGCCTAGTGCCCAAGGTGTTCTGAAAATGTTGGAGCATCATGGATGCCATACCATCCTGTGTTGAGACATAGGCATGGTCGGGACCTTTAAGTCGTGGAATAAATAGCTTTTGTGATTTTTGTGACCGAGCGTTCCCTTCAGGTGGAAAAACTTCGTGCAAGCATCTCCAGCTCTAATCCAAATTAGTCTTGAGGCTCCTTGCTCTGTTAATTGCAGCAAGGCCAAGGATACAAACTTTCAGCTCGCGTCTTACGGCGACCTCATCAGCCGAGAGGGCTCAGAACTCCCGCACTGCATCTAGTTAAAGAATGATGTTATTGGCCATGGCCAGTTGCATCCGGGCCTTACCAAATACCATACGGCTCTATTGCTCCAGCACCACGGTCGTTGCTTTTAGCTTAGCCTGGAGGGTGTTCAGTGGGGAGCTTCGTGCTTGTGTAGTTTCCCATGCCTCTTTAACTATGTCCAAGAATCCAGGTACCTTTGTCCAAAACGTTTCAAAATGGAATATAGCTTGCCGCCTTGATCTTTGTTGCACACTAAGAAGGATTGGACAATAATCAGATAAGGATGATGATAGAGGTCGCAGACATAGATCAGAAGAGCATGTCCCGATCCTTATTGCAAAAAACCCAATCAAGCCTCACCAACGTCGGGTTGACGTGCTCATTACTCCACGTGAACCGCCGTTTTTACAAATGATACTCAAGTAGCTCACATCGGTCAATAGTGCGGTGGAAAGAACCCATCAGCTGGCGATTGATGTTGCTGTTGTTCTTGTCACTAACTTGGTAGATGAGGTTGAAATCCCCTGCACAGACCTACGCGACCCCATCTGTCGGCTTCATAATCACAAATTCCGTTAGGAACTCCCTCTTCTCATTGTCATGACAAGGGTTGTAAACCGATGTAAGCTTGAACGGCCCATCGATACACCGTAGTTGCATCAGTGTTGATAGACAATAGCGAACCCTTTCTGAATTGAGAACATGGATGTACATTAGGTCCCAAGCAATAAGAACTCTGCCACATGTGCCATCTGCAGGTAACAACTCCAAGCCACTGAGTCGGGCTCCTAGGACCTCTTTGCACATTTGGCGAGATGCATGCTAATTTTGTTGCCTGAAGAAATTTAATCAACAGAGCAACTGACTGGATCATTTGCTGGACAACCTCCCTCCAAGCCAGTAGGTTTAAACCACGTATGTTCCATGACAGGAGGTTAAGTTGTTTGCGATATATGGAGAAAACCAGAATTCAACTGAGCACTGGATGGGAACTGCACACGATTACAAGTGAAGACACATAACACTGCTGGTGGCGAACATTGAAGACGAGGTGCAGATCAAAGCCTGTTGGCTTCCACAGACAACCTACTTGCTGACAAGGTGACTGGGCACTATATAAGAAACCCAAATAGAAGACAAAGATGAGTAACACGCTCAAAGGCGCCCGTCTCTCATAAGCTTAAGCGAGACGAGGCCACTTAAGCGAGGATCAGATATGGCTCGGTTGAACGTTCAAGGAGACGCGTTACATTATAGCCCGTCTCAGTTAAGTATGGATACGAGACGGGCCTACTCTCTGGACAAACGGGAGACACACTTCTAACACAACGTGTCTCCTATAAGCGAGTGAAATGAGACATTCTTTACTGAAAGCCGTCTCCTTTGTCTTCGCTTACAGACATACATGAACACGACTCTGAACGATGAACACATTCATTCACAGTTGAACACACAAAATATTCATCACACAGATGAACATAGATAACACATTTAATCATTCACACAATTGATCACAAATAACAAATATATTACAAAACACAAGAAAGAAGTACAAGATACAAGAAAAGAAAAACATCAACTACAAAACAACAAAAGAAAATCTAAATCCTACTCCTCCTACCCCTCCTCCTCCTCCGGCTACTCTGGCTGCTCCGGTTGATCCGGCTGCTCCGCCTGATCCGCCGGTTACTCCGGCTGCTCCGTCTGATCCGCCGGTTGCTCCGACTGGTCCAGATCTGGTGATGGAACCTCGAACCGAGGTTCCTCGCCATCGCCGTCACTAGGATACTGCGGCCCTCGGCACCGAGCACCTCGGCTATCGTCTCGAGCAGCCTCTGGAACCGGTCAAACAGCCTGTCAAACAGCATCTCGAGCAGCTCATTGTTTAGCCTCTCGGGGGAGCGGCAACACTATTTCTTACAGGGTGGCTCTCTCGGTGGGCTTGGCGGCAGAACGTTGGCCATGGTGGGTTGTCTGAGTGGAATGAAGCGAATAGGAGAGACTGATGGCGCCTTATATAAGGTATGTGATGTAACGCAAAATGGAGACGAGCTTCGCTGCGATGCGCGTCTCCAATGACCGAAGTCTCCCTCTCCTCTACAAAAAGAGAGACGTTCTCTAACGGAAAGCGCGTCTCCGATTCCAAACGTCACCTTTAGCTTCGTAATTTTCTCCATTTTGCTTCGGTTCACTGTTTTATATTACACATCTCACTTGATAACTAAATCATTCTCTTGTCCCGAATATAATCAAAACATTCCTTATGATACCTGAAGAACACGATGAACACACTACACATTCATTCATACACACAGTTGAAGAACACACAAGATAATATTCAATCACATAGATGAACAAAGATAGATTTCATTCATTAACAATATTTACAAAACAGAAGCAACTAAAAACAACAAAGAAAAACTAAATCTTAATCCTACTCCTACTCCTACCCCTCCTCCTCCTCCTCCTCTTCTTCTTCTTCCTCCTCCTCCTCCTCCTCCTCCTTGTCCTCCGGCGGTGACTCCGGCGTCGGTGCAACAAGAGCCTGGGCCTGCTGCGCCGGCTGCTTCGGCTGCGTTGGATGCACCGGCGGTGCAACCCCGAGAACGAGGTTGCTCTCTGTCGCCTCCACCAGGTTTCTGCGGTACACCGATACTGGTGCCACAAATCATATCATGGGCGAGCTAGAGAAACTCACGACATGTGAAAAATATCAAGGGCAAGATCAAGTTCACGCTGCTAATGGAAAATGTATGTACATTGGTCACATTGGCAATACCTCGATTTATTCCCCAAAAAAATTCTTGAATCACCAAAATATTCTCCATGTTCCTAGCTCTAGAATAAATTTCTGCTCGTTTCATAAGCTTGCTAAAGATAATAACGTATTCTTTGAATATCATCCTTGGTATTTTTTATTAAGGACCGAGCTACGAAGAGAACAATCCTTGAAGGCAAGTGTGAAAGTGGTCTCTATCCCATCAAGTCCTCAGCTCGCCCCCAACTCAAGCAAATTCTAGCAACAACCATGCCGTCAATGGAGTCTTGGCATAGTCGATTAGGTCATCCATTGTTTGTCATAGTAGATTATGTTCTAAAGAAGAATTGTCTCTCTTTTTCTGAAAATTCAAGTAATAGAGTCGTGTGTGATGCCTGTCAAAAGGCCAAAAGTCATCAACTCCCTTATCAAAAGTCAGAAAGTCTTCTACTCGTCCTCTTGAGCTTATTCACTCGGATGTATGGGGACCTGCCCCAAAATCCATCAATATCAATAAATACTATGTTAGCTTCATTGATGACTTTAGTAAGTACACATGGATCTATTTACTCAAAAACAAAACTGAAGTCTTCCAAATCTTTCACATATTCCAAATCCTTGTTGAGAGACAATTCAATCAAAAAATCTTTGCTATGCAAACCGATTGGGTGGTGAGTATGAAAAGTTGAACTCCTTTTTTCAACAAATAGGAATATCTCATCATGTGTCATGTCCTCACGCGCACCAACAAAATGGTGCTGCCGAAAGGAAACATCGTCACATAGTTGAGATCGAACTTGCTCTATTAGAAAATGCATCCATGCCCTTGAAGTTCTGGGATGAAGCCTTTTTGACGGTTGTATATCTCATCAATAAGCTACCATCTAGGGTGGTACGCATGAAAACTCCTACTGAACTCTTATTCAGTCAAAAACCAGATTATTCCAATCTAAAAATCTTTGGGTGCGTGTGTTGGCCCAATCTTAGACCCTACAATACAAGAAATCTTGCCTTCCCGTCATCTCAATGTGTCTTTTTAGGATATAGTCCCATGCATAAAGGCTTCAAATGTCTAGAACCTAAAACCGGAAGAGTATACATCTCTAGAGATGTAATCTTTGAAGAGCAAATATTTCCTTTTTCCTTGTTGCATGAAAATGCAGGAGGCAAACTCCGAAAAGAAATTCTTCTCCTTGAATGTGCATCTAGGCATTCCCGTGGGTTTTGTATGATTGATGATGAAAATTAAGAGTCTAATGAGCTGAATTGATCTTAAGCACAAAAATTATGGATAAAATGAGATGAAATCCCTCAAAAAGGAAAAGGATAAAACGGGCGTCAAAGCCTTAAGAGTAGAAATTAGGGTTTCTATGGAGTTGAGCTTATATGAGTCCTATCATGTGAGAGGGTGGATGTATCATGTGCATTGAGATCATTCTAAGGGGCTCAAAGTGGTGATTGAGAGAAACACCTAAGTGAGAAGTCAAAAATGAGAAAAGACCCTAGGAGGTCGGACTAGTCCGGACCTCAGGGCCAGACCAGTCCGGCCAGGCAGACCAGTCCGTTTTGAGATGCACCAAACATCTCTGGAGTGATTCTCAGTGAATTTGGAGCTAAGTCCCAAAAGACCGAACTTGTCTGTTTTTGGATAGACCAAAGCTCTCGGGAAAGGTTCGAACTTGTCCGTTTGGGTACGGACTAGTCCGTTTGAGACTTAGTGAGATAAACCGAGAGAAACCCTAGAGGGCCAGACTAGTCCGCCCCCTGTGGTCGGACTCAAATCGTCTGCAGTAACTGCACTGCAGTTACTGCAACTGACAAGTGGGACCAAGGGGTGTGGGGCCCACTTGTCAGCTGCAGTAACTGCAGTTACTGCAGAGGATTTCAGTCCGTGGTCAGACTAGTCCGGGCCTACCCAGATGAGTCCGTTTTGGGACGGACTAAACCCTTCTGTCCTACTTCAGACTAGTACGTTTTGGATTGGACTAGTCCGTTGGTTAGTGACCGTTTGAATTTGGAAATTTGGTGGGTAGCGTGACGATCATCGTGCAGTGTGGCAGTTGTCGGGGCCTGACCAGAGGTATGTGGTCCCATTGGGCCAGACTAGTCCGGGGCCAGTGGCCGGACTAGTCCGCCCTTTTGCTGGGGTCAACGGAAGGGGCTCGGGACCCCTATAAATTGGGGATCCCCGACCTCATTTGAACAAGTCTTGAACCCTAGCGCCGCCACATGTGACCTAAAACCATCCAAAGCCTTCTACTCATCCTACTAGCCCTCTAAGACCAAATCTTGAAGAGATTAGAGTTTGGGGAGGAGAGTGAAGGAAGATCATCGCCCTTTATCTCTCGGTTTGATCTCTTTGCACATTGTGATTGTGTTTTGTGGCTTGTGTGAGTTGAGCTTCGTGTGCTCCTCATTGTATCGATTTGTGGGAGCCTCAAATTGTGAGCAGCCCCGTCAAACTTGGTGATTACCCATTGATATAGTGGAAACAAAGCCGGCCATTGTGGTGGCTTGGTGAGAAAAGGGTCAAGTGAGACCCGGTCCTTGTGTGGACTTCTCAACGTGGATGTAGGCTTCTTCATGGAGCTGAACCATGGGATAAATCTTGTATCACTTGCCTTTTACTGCAGAGGATTTCAGTCCGTGGTCAGACTAGTCCGGGCCTACCCAGATGAGTCCGTTTTGGGACGGACTAAACCCTTCTGTCCTACTTCAGACTAGTACGTTTTGGATTGGACTAGTCCGTTGGTTAGTGACCGTTTGAATTTGGAAATTTGGTGGGTAGCGTGACGATCATCGTGCAGTGTGGCAGTTGTCGGGGCCTGACCAGAGGTCTGTGGTCCCATTGGGCCAGACTAGTCCGGGGCCAATGGCCGGACTAGTCCGCCCTTTTGCTGGGGTCAACGGAAGGGGCTCGGGACCCCTATAAATTGGGGATCCCCGACCTCATTTGAACAAGTCTTGAACCCTAGCGCCACCACATGTGACCTAAAACCATCCAAAGCCTTCTACTCATCCTACTAGCCCTCTAAGACCAAATCTTGAAGAGATTAGAGTTTGGGGAGGAGAGTGAAGGAAGATCATCGCCCTTTATCTCTCGGTTTGATCTCTTTGCACATTGTGATTGTGTTTTGTGGCTTGTGTGAGTTGAGCTTCGTGTGCTCCTCATTGTATCGATTTGTGGGAGCCTCAAATTGTGAGCAGCCCCGTCAAACTTGGTGATTACCCATTGATATAGTGGAAACAAAGCCGGCCATTGTGGTGGCTTGGTGAGAAAAGGGTCAAGTGAGACCCGGTCCTTGTGTGGACTTCTCAACGTGGATGTAGGCTTCTTCATGGAGCTGAACCATGGGATAAATCTTGTATCACTTGCCTTTTACTCTTTGTGATCACTAGTATTGCTATTAGGGTTCATATTGTTGATATTGTTTTTCACTCTTGATCTTTGTTGAAAACTTGTGATCTAAGTGCTTAAATCTTCCAATCTTAGTTGTACTAAGTTACTATACATTGTTTACATCTTGAGTTGAACTTAAATTCCGCAAATAACATGTCGAAACCAAGTTTTTAGGTTTTCACCCTGTGTTGAGCGGACTAGTCCGGCCCTGTCCAGACAAGTCCTACCTCAGGAGTTTAATCTCGTTTGATTAAGACATTTCAGGTCTTATTGCCTATTAACCCCCCTCTAGGCGACTTTCAAGTTTGACAGAAATGATTACTCTATGTGGAAACATAATATGAAGATGCACCTCATTTCCTTAAACCCTAGCTTGTGGCAAATTGTTATGACAGGTGTTCATCTTCCAAAGAATGAGGAAGACATCACTCCGGAATAAGCCATTATTCTCCATCGCAATGATCAAGCTATTGGAGTGATTACCGCCTCATTGACTCGAGAGTAGATCAACCGCATTGAAGGGTTAGAGGTTGCCAAGGAGATATGGGATACCCTCAAGACGGCGCATGAAGGCAACTGCATCATTAGGGAGGCGAAGATCGAGATGATCGAAGGATAGCTTGAGAGGTTCACCATCATGGATGATGAGTCCCCACAAGACATGTATGACCGCCTCAAGACTCTCATCAACAAGAGTTGGTCTTATGGAAGCACCCGGTGGACCGACCATGAGGTGGTAAAAAGGATGATTCGAGCATTCATGCCTCGAAATTTCACTCTTTGCTCACTAATGCGTGAGAGTCCGGGTTTTCATTAGATGACTCTCGAAGAAATGTTTGTAAGAATTATCAACCATGAAATGATGGAACAAGAAGCTATGTTCTAAAATGATCTACAGAAGCTTTCCTTCTCCAAGAAAAGGGATGTTGCATTCAAAGCAACATCCTCAAGATCACAAGAAAAGGAAGAGAGTGATGAAGACAGCCCCAACACCGATGAAGAAGAGGCACTCTTCATCAACAACTTCACGAGGGTGTTTAGAAGGAGGAGGGGGAGCTACCAAAATGAAAGGAAAAGCAAAGACAAGCCCAAGATAAGATCAAAGAGGGCTTGCTACAATTGTGGGGAGTATGGCCACTTCATTGTGGATTGTCCACATGAAGAAACAAGAAGCAGAAGGAGGGAAGGTCCAAGGAGAAGAAGTACTTCAAGAAGAAGAAGAAATTTGGACATGCCCACCTTGGAAAGGAGTGGGATTCAAATGAGAAATCCTCCTCTGATGAAGAAGAGAAGATAGCAACTATTGCTATGAAGAAGACAACTACGGAGAACAAGCTCTTCCCATACCTGGAGACTTCAAGGCCAACTTCTCTCATGGCCAAAGAGGGAAGAAAGAAGGTTAAATCTAAATACTCTTCTTCAATTTCGTCTCATGATGATTTTGATAGTAGTAGTGAAAATGAACATATGCTTAAGGACATGAGTAAAAGTACTTTGAAAAGATTGAGATTGTTAACGGAGGAGATATTTGAGAAGGAAGAGCTCATCAACCATCAAGAGGACATGCTCATCCAACAAAAGGAGAGATGTCAAGAGGTTGAAGAGCTCTTGGAGCTTGAAAGAAAAAGAAGCAAGACACTTGAGCGTGAACTCGATTTGAGCAAGGAAACTTGCTCAAACCTTGAGAACACTACAATTGTGCTCAAGGATGAACTTGTTAGTTTGACACAAGCTAACAAGATCCTTGAGACACAAGTGAAGTCTCTCAAGGTCAATGCACCTTCTTCCTCCACAAGCTCACCTTCCACAAATGTCAAATACGAAGCATCTCAACCTTGTAAATGCTCAAACTTGATCATAAAGCTTAAAGATGAGCTTAAGTTGGCACAAACCAATCAAGCACCAAAGGGTGGCATCTTTGACAAGGAGAAGGTGGCATATGCACGTAGTGCATATACCAACACAAGACATCCTCTTGTCAAGGATGGTCTTGGTTATTCTAGGGAGATGATGCAAAACGCCAAAACTCCCAAGAATGGCAAAGACTTGATTGTTTTTGTCAAAGGAGGCTCATACAACAATAAAGGGAAGAACATTGCTACTTCACCCAAAATGCCTAAGAAAGAACCTCATCCATTGTTCCATGATTTCGATGCATCATATGTTTTATTGAGGAACAGGTTTGGAAAGGCCCATGCTAGATATGTTGGGCCACACCGCAAGAGTCCTAAACCTTGTGTGTGGGTGCCCAAGTGCCTCTTGACTAACATCAAAGGACCCAACACCGCTTGGGTACCTAAAGCCAAGGCTTAAATCTTTCTTGTAGGCATACTCCTCCTGAGGAACCAAATGGATTATTGATAGCGGGTGCACTAATCATATGACCGGAGAGAGGAAAATGTTTGTGTAGTATGAGCTGAATGAAGATCCAAGTGAAGGAATATATTTTGGGGACAATAGCCAAGGAAAAATCCTTCGCACCGGTAAAATTGCTATATCCCCTAATCACACTCTTTCCAATGTTTTACATGTTGATTCACTTGATTATAACCTCTTGTCCATATCACAACTATGTGACAAAGGTTATAATTGTTTATTCACTAATGAGGGTGTGACCGTCACAAGGAGAAGCAATGACTCAATTGCCTTTAAAGGTTTACTCAAGGGAAAGCTCTATCTTGTGGATTTCTCCACGGATAAATCCCAACTTGATATATGCTTAATCGCAGAAACTAACATGGGATGGCTATGACATAGAAGGCTAGTCCATGTTGGGATGAGGAATTTGCAAAAACTCCTTAAGGGCGAGCACATCTGTGGTTTAAAGAATGTTGTGTTTGAAAAGGATAGTCTATGTAGCGCATGCCAAGCCGAAAAGCAATTTGGAGCATCACACCCATCCAAGAACATTATGACAACATTAAGACCATTGGAGCTTCTACACAAGGATCTCTTCGAATCGCCTACATAAGTATTGACGTTAACAAATATGGTCTTGTTGTTGTTGATGATTTTTCACGTTTCACGTGGGTATTTTTTTTGCATGATAAGAGTGAGACTCAAGGTGTCCTTAAGAAATACTTTAAGAGAGCTCAAAATGAGTTATTCTTAAGTTTCAAGACCATAAGGAGTGATAATGGCACCGAATTCAAGAACACTCAAGTTGAAGAATTTTTTGATGAGGAAGGCATCAAGCATGAGTTCTCGGCCCCCTACTCCCCTCAACAAAACGAGGTGGCCAAGAGGAAGAATAGGACTTTAATTGAGATTTCAAGAACCATGCTTGATGACTACAAGACGTCAGACCGGTTTTGGGCAGAAGCGGTCAACACCGCTTGCCACGCCATAAACCGGTTGTATTTTCACCGCATACTTAAGAAGACGTCTTATGAGCTCGTAACCGGTAACAAGCCCAACATTTCCTACTTTCGTGTTTTTGGGAGCAAATGCTACATTCTCAACAAGAAGGCTAGGACTTGGAAGTTCACTTCTAAGTTCGATGAAGGTTTCTTACTTGGTTATGACTCAAACACTTACGCCTATCGTGCCTTTAACAAATCCTCTGGAATTGTTGAAGTAGCATGTGACGTAGTGTTTGATGAGACTAATGGCTCCCAAGTGGAGCAAGTTGATGGTCGTGTGCTAGATTAAGAAGAAGCTCCACAAGTGGTGATAGGAAGAATGGCACTTGGAGATATGCGACCACAAGAACAACCTCAAGATGCAAGTGACCATCTCACACATCAAGCAAGCTCCTCCTCAAATGATCAAGATCAAGTCCCCCAAGATGCGCTACAAGAAGATGAAAATGGAGGCATCAATCAAGGGGGAGACAATGAGGATGAGGAAGACCAAGATGATGACTCAAGACCTCAAGCGCCTCACCCAAGAGTGCACCAAAGCGTCCAACGGGACCATCCTGTTGACAATATACTTGGAGATATCTCCAAGGGGGTAACTACTCGATCTTGTGTTGCAAATTTTTCAAAACATTACTCTTTTGTTTCTTCTTTGGAGCCTCACAAGGTTGAAGAAGCACTACGAGATCCGGATTGGGTGATGGCCATGCAAGAAGAGCTCAACAACTTCGAAAGAAATCAAGTATGAGAGCTTGTGAAGAGGCCTAATGCGAATGTTGTAGGCACCAAGTGGATGTTCCGCAACAAACAAGATGAGCACGGGGTGGTTACAAGGAACAAGGAACGACTTGTGGCCGAAGGTTATTCACAAGTTGAAGGTTTGGATTTTGAAGAAACCTTTGCTCCCGTAGCTAGGCTTGAATCAATTCGTATATTACTTGCCTTTTCTACTCACCATGATTTTAAGCTATATCAAATGGACGTCAAGAGCGCATTCCTCAATGGTCCAATCAAGGAAGAGGTGTATATAGAGCAACCCCCCAGGTTTGAATATGAAGAATTCCTAAACCATGTGTACAAATTGTGTAAGGCTCTCTATGGACTCAAACAAGCTCCTAGAGCTTGGTATGAGTGCCTTAGAGATTTCCTAACTCAAAATGGTTTCGAAATTGGGAAGGCGGATTACACTTTATTCACTAAGCACTTTAATGATGATTTGTTTGTTTGCCAAATATATGTTGATGACATTATATTTGGTTCTACTAACAAAGCTTTTTGTGATGAGTTTTCTAAGATAATGACGAAAAGATTTGAGATGTCCATGATGGGGGAGTTGAAGTTCTTCCTAGGTTTTCAAGTGAAGCAACTCAAGGAAGGCACGTTCATTAGTCAAACCAAGTACACACAAGATATTCTCAAGAAGTTTGACATGGACAAGGCCAAACCCATCAAGGCTCCTATGGCAACCAATGGGCATCTCGATCTCAATGAAGATGGTCCAAGTGTGGACCAAAAGGTATATCGTTCCATGATAGGCTCATTACTTTACTTATGTGCATCTAGGCCCGATATCATGCTTAGTGTGTGTATGTGTGATAGATTTCAAGCTGCTCCTAAGGTTTGTCATATGACCGCTGTTAAGAGAATTCTTAGATATTTGGTTCACACACCAAGCCTAGGACTTTGGTACCCCAAAGACTCTAAGTTTAACCTCATTGGATATTCCGATGCGGACTATGCGGGGTGCAAAGTTGATAGGAAGAGTACATCAGGAACTTGGATATTCCTTGGTAGATCTCTAGTCTCTTGGTCCTCAAAGAAACAAAACTTCATTGCTCTTTCCACAGCCGAAGTGGAGTATGTCGCCGCCGGAAGTTGTTGTGCACAACTTCTTTGGATGTGACAAACTCTTAGGGACTATGGCATAAACTTGTGCCATATTCCCCTCCTATGTGACAATGAGAGTGCCATCAAAATAGCCCACAATCCAGTTGAACACTCAAGGACCAAACACATCGATATTCGACACCATTCTTGAGAGATCACTCCATCAAAGGAGACATTGCAATTTCACATGTGAGAACCGAAAAACAATTGGCCGATATATTTACCAAACCCTTAGATGAGAAAAGATTTTGTGAACTTAGGAGTGAGCTCAATATCTTAGATTCTCGAAATGCGGCTTGAGTCTTGCACATCTGATTGTCATATTCAATATTCACACATGCTTGCGAAAAACTCACCCTCCTCAATTTTCTGCAAATTATTTTGAAATTATTGAATCCTTGTGGACCATGGTCATAATTTGATTGTTGACTGCTTACTGACCATGTTTACAAAGATCTTTTGTGAAATATAGTCCAAAAGGATCAAATCTCCACTGAAAATTCAATATATAAGAGTTTTCAGCCTTAGGACCGGACTAGTCTGCCCTCTGACCGGACTAGTCCACTGGCTCAGAGTAGTCCGGACCCAGTCCAACAGCCGGACAAGTCCGGGTCCCTGACCGGACTAGTCCGGCCCTTGGGGACTTAACCTCCCCAGGGAGCCCTCGACCTCTCCACTTCCACTCAAACCCTATCTCTCTCCAAAACGCATGAAAACCGCCCCCCAAACCGCGATTTTTGACTCCCACCACCAAATTTTGACTCCAATCCGTGGATTGAAGCCCTAAGGTGCTAGGGAACTATTCCCCAAGCATCGAAGGCCGATTATTCATCCACATTTCATTGATTTGAAGATTTGAAGAGGTATTCTTGACCTAACCCAAAACCTTTGAAATTCAATTCTTTTAGGTCTATTGATAGAAACTTCTTCACAAATGTTGTTGTCCACATCATTGTGATCATGTACCTCCATTTTTGTGGTAGGATCCATAGTTTTTGCAAAATTTCTCTAGATTAGGGTTCTTGCTGTGTGAACCGGACTAGTCCGGCCGTAGGGCGGACAAGTCTGATTTTGTACGGACTAGTCCGACCCCTGGGTGGACAAGTCCAGGTTACACAGTGAAAACCCTAACCTAGGTTGATTTTGTGAATTCTACCACTACCCCTTAACTTCCTTGGACTCATAAACTTTCCCTTGCACCTCTTATCAGCAACTATGTCGGATTCCGAGTATTTTCCCCTCTCTGACTTTGAGGCCGAGGCAGGAAGGCAGACTTGTTACCGCCGCAAGCGCGAGAAGGACCAGCTTGTCATGGCGTATCTTGACTCTCAGGCCGAAGCAAGAAGAGCAAAGAAGACACAACGAGGAGCTCACAACTCCGCTGCAGCCGAGGTAACCCCAAAGAAGAAGAGGCTTGTGACTGTGGGGGAGCAAGCTAGAATCCAGGAGGCCAGGACCTCCAAGGACAAGGGAAAGGCCCCAGCGGATGCTGCACCCATGAAAAGGGTCATAGTGGCCAAGAAGGCAGCAAGCAAGGCCAAGAAGGGTGCCTCTCAACCCATTGGCCCCTTGAAGATGTCATCTCCTGCAGAGAACCCAAACCGTGCAGCTGCCTTCGATGCCAACATTTTCAAAGGCAAAGGGACTGAGAAAGCAAAAAAGCTCCGAAAGATCAATGTCTATCGGAGGGACAGGAGCACAGTGGATCCCAGCTTCTGATGTGACTTCCACTATTATTATTATCGAACTGTCTACATGTCCAAGCAAACCCCGGTCACTGATGCTCAGTGGACCGACTAGGACTACATGTACCAGAAGGATCATGTGGCCTTCAATGCTGTGATTGAGGCCGTAGAGCGCCATGGTCTAAAGAAATTCATGACCTTTCAATATGACTGGAATGTGGAGGTGATTGCTCAATTCTACTCCACTATCTATTTCCACACTGATGGGGACAGGAGGATCACCTGGATGACCCATGGAGAGCAATACTCCACCACCTACTGGGAGTTTGCTCAGTTCCTTGACTTGGAGGATCAACTGGACGATGAGATCATTATCTCCAACCTAAGGCCAGTTGATCGTGACACCCTGGAGTACTTGTATCCTAGCCATATACCCTTTGAGGATGGGAACATAAGGAACATCAAGCCCTTCTACAGTGTCCTCAACAGGATTCTCTGGAAGACCATTGCCCCCAAGGATGGAGATGCGGGGATTATCCAAGGAAACTTAAGGCACATGATGGTGCTAATTGATGGAGATGTCTGCTTCAATGTGGTTGACTACATCTTTGACAACATCTTCAACATCTCCCATACTCCAAACCGATCATGTGGATATGCTCCTTACATCATGTACATGATCGAGAAGGTCTCCGGACTCAACTTCAAGAAAGACATCACTCACTAGAGGCTTCGACCTCAACTCCCTCCTCCAGAGCCTGCTACCACTAGGAGGAAGAATGTGGATCCTCCTGCTTCTTCTTCTCGCTTTGTGCCATCTCCTCCTCCACCTCCGCCTTCATCACAATGCGGGAGTGGATTTATCAAGTGCTTCAAAGCCATATTCACCTCTTGTCGTAAGGCGGAAGTTTGGCAACGTTGCATGGAACAGCGCCAAGAGAAGTATCACAAGGCAGTGTTCGATAAGTTGTACTTCCCCATGTATCCCGCTGAAAAGAGTGATGGAGAGTCACTCCATTCCCGGAGTTCACCGCCGAGGAGCTCTCTCAATTTGGTGAAGATGGTACTTCCACTGCGGCCCCGTTCGATGATGATGCTCATATTGATCCGGAGGCCATGGAGAGCGATAGCGGGCACAAAGGCGGAGACGATGACGACGACGCCGATGATGATGAAGAATAGACCTAAGGACTCTTCCTTCCTTCTTTTCGTTTTTGGTGTCTTGATGCCAAAGGGGGAGAGATTGATGGATGCAGTACTTAGAGAGGAGAGAGTTTGAAAAAAGGGGAAAGGGGTTCTACTTAGTTGTATGGGGGAGAGATTTATCCAATATGGACTTATGTTTTAAAACTCTCACTTCAATTATTGTAAGACCTAATTCATATCAATTGTGATGTTATGCTTGAGTTACATGTTTATCTTGCATATTTGTTGCTTTATCACAATTTATAAGCACATCACTTAGGCACCCCACCATAACATGTATATGTATGAGAACTCTCTCAATTACTCCATGATGTATACATTGAGGGGGAGTCACTCATACAAATACATGTCATGAAAAACAAATTATTATCTTTGTGTTGAAGTCTTAATGTGTTGCCATCAATCACCAAAAAGGGGGAGAATGAAAGTGCATCTAGGCATCCCCGTGGGTTTTGGATGATTGATGATGACAATTAAGAGGCTAATGAGCTGAATTGATCTTAAGCACATGAATTATGGATAAAATGAGATGAAATCCCTCAAAAAGGAAAAGGATAAATCAGACATCAAAGGCTCAAGAGTAGAAATTAGGGTTTCTATGGTGTTGAGCTTATATGAGCTGTGTCATATGAGAGGGTGGATGTATCATGTGCATTGAGATCATTCTAAGGGGCTCAAAGTGGTGATTGAGAGAAACACCTAAGTGAGAAGCCAAAAATGAGAAAAGACCCTAAGAGGCCGGACTAGTCCAGGCCTCAAGGCTGGACTAGTCCGGCCAGGCAGACCAGTCTGTTTTGGGACGGACCAAACGTCTCTGGAGTGATTCTCAGTGAATTTTGAGCTAAGTCCCAGAAGACCGGACTTGTCCGTTTTTGGACGGACCAAAGCTCTCTGGAAAGGTTCGGACCTATCTGTTAGGGTACGGACTAGTCCGTTTGAGACTTAGTGAGATAAACCGAGAGAAACCCTAGAGGGCACAGATGAGTCTGTTTTGGAACGAACTAAACCCTTCTGTCCTACTTCAGACTAGTCCATTTCGGACCGGACTATTCCGTTGGTTAGTGACCGTTTGAATTTGGAAATTTGGCGGGTAGCGTGACGATCGTCGCACAGTGTGGCAGTTGTCGGGACCTGACTAGAGTTCAGTGGTCCCATTGGGTCGAACTAGTTCGGGGCCAATGGCCGGACTAGTTCGCCCTTCTGCTGAGGTCAGCAGAAGGGGCTCAGGACCCCTATAAATAGGGGACCCCGACCTCATTTGAACAAGTCTTGAACCCTAGCACCGCCACAAGTGACCTAGAGCCATCCAAAGCCTTCTACTCGTCCTACTAGCCCTCTAAGACCAAATCTTGAAGAGATTAGGGTTTGAGGAGGAGAGTGAAGGAAGGTCATCGCGCTTTGGCTCTCGGTTTGATCTCTTTGCACATTGTGATTGTGTTTTGTGGCTTGTGTGAGTTGAGCTTCGTGTGCTCCTCATTGTATTGATTTGTGGGAGCCTCAACTTGTGAGTAGCCTCATCAAACTTGGTGATTACCCATTGATATAGTGGAAACCAAGCCGACCATTGTGGTGGCTTGGTAAAAAAAGGGTCAAGTGAGAACCGACCCTTGTGTGGACTTCTCAACGTGGATGTAGGCTTCTTCGTGGAGCTGAACCACGGATAAATCTTGTCTTACTTTTTTTTTACTCTTTGTGATCACTAGTATTGCTATTAGGGTTCATATTGTTGATATTGTCTTTCACTCTTGATCTTTGTTAAAATCTTGTGATCTAAGTGCTTAAATCTTCCAATCTTAGTTATACTAAGTTACTATACATTGTTTACATCTTGGTTGAACTTTAATTCCGCAAATAACTTGTCGAAACCAAGTTTTTAGGTTTTCACTCTGTGCTGAGCGGACTAGTCCGGCTCTGTCCAGACAAGTCCGGCCTTAGGAGTTTAATCTCGTTTGATTAAGCCATTTCAGGTCTTATTGCCTATTCACCCCCCTCTAGGCGACTTTCACTCCTTCCACAAAATCTTTATGCCAATCCAGGGGATATGACGGATATTGTTGATTTAACTAATGCTACTCATCTTGTACATGAGAGTATTGAACTGCAGGAGAATGAGGAAAGAGGAGAAGGAATATTGCCTGTGATTTCAAATCATGTCAAAAATTGCAGAAGAACAGGGGGCGAATCAGAAGAATTCTGTGGTGATCAGACAAGTGCTGGTCACGAGGCCGATACGGCACCTGATCAAAGACAGATCACGGTTGCATCAGATTCAGACTCTGAGTCGCATCCGCATGGAAGTTTGCACCCACAAAATTCCGCTGTCGATCATGTATCGGTCCGAACTGAACAATAAACGCTCTTCCCGCGCAACAGGGGGGCAAGAGTTTCGCTGATCCACCTGCACACGTGTTACGCGCTGAAGGGTCCGGTTCTAATAGCAACAACGATCATGTCTTGATACAACAGGATGACAGATCTTCTGTGACCGATAGTGGTGCAGTATAGCCCGTTCAAATAATTCGCACAAGACAACAATCTGGAATCTCCAAGCCTAAAGTCTATACAGATGGAACAATTCGATATACTTAATTTTCTTCTACCGGAGAACCTCAATCCTTACACGAAGCGCTTGATAGTGATAAGTGGAGAGATGCAATGGATGAAGAGATTAAGGCACTGGAAAATAATAAGACATGGTATCTAGTACCACCAAAACCAGGAACAACATAATTGATTGCAAGTGGGTGTATAAAATCAAACACAAGGCAGACGGGACAATTGATTGATACAAAGCTCGATTAGTTGCAAAAGGCTTCAAGCAAAGATATGGGATAGACTACGATGATACTTTTAGTCCCTTAGTAAAAGAGGCAACAATTCGTCTTTTGTTGGCAATCGCTGTTTTAAATAACTAGTGCCTAGAACAGTTGGATGTGCAACATGCATTTCTTTATAGTATTCTTAAAGATGAGGTATATATGAAGCAACCACCAGAGTATGAAGACAAAAGTCAGTCTACTCATGTGTGTAGACTAGATAAGGCAATGGACTGGAGCAAGCTCCAAGAGCATGGTACTCAAGATTAAGTGCAAAATTACATCAACTCAGTTTTATCTCATCCAAAGCCGATTAGTCACTATTCATCTATAAAAAGGAAGGTATAACAATCTTCATGCTGGTTTATGTGGATGACATCATAGTTACAAGTTCTTCACAAGAGGCAGTCTCTAGACTATTGGTGGAGCTGAAAAATAGTTTTGCTTTAAAGGATTTAGGTGATCTTCATTATTTCCTGGGTATTGAAGTAAAGAGAACCCAAGAAGGGCTTGTGCTGTCACAAGGTAAATATGCATGTGATATATTAAAGAGTAAGGATGGACAAATGCAAACCGGTCACAACACCTCTCTCGGTTTCTGATAAACTCTCAGCTTATAGTTGTACACCTTTGGATTCCGAAGACAGTACCAACTACGTAAGTGTTGTAGGAGCCTTGCAATACTTGACTATTACAAGGCCATATATTGCCTATGCAGTAAACAAGGTTTCACAATTCTTGCATGTGCCCACATCAGTTCACTGGACAGCTGTGAAGAGGATTATTCGGTTCATTCAAAAGACCAATAATCTTGGTCTTCTATTTTGGAAGTCGTCATAAAAAAAATTCTATGTCTTCTCTGATGCAGATTGGACAGGCTGTGTTGATGATCACGGTCTTCAACCGAAGCTGAATATAAGGCGATTGCTAATGCAGCGTCTGAAGTGATTTGGCTTCAATTCATTCTCAGAGAGCTCGGGCTGAAAGAAGATAGTATACTATGCTTATGGTGTGATAATTTGGGAGCTACATATCTCGCAAAAAATCCAGTGTTTCATGGACGAGTTAAACAAGTCGAGATTGGCTATCATTTTATTCGGGAGGAGGAAGTCAATAAATAGAGAGAATTGCGGCACATCTCTTCAAAGGATCAGGTGGCAAGCCATTAACAGCACAGCTGCAAGGAAAATTCCAAAACAATCTTAACTTAAGTAAGTTATGATTGAGGGGGGGGGCTGTTAGAAGTAATTAAGATGCTACAGATAAGATCTTACGTGATCAGAGTCTGTTGCACAAATAGAGTCCGTATTAGATACAAGCTGGTACCGAGTCTGTTGTAACCGTGTCGGACTTGTATTCCATACCAGATTATAAATAGAACCGTGAGCTCCTGTTGGAGTATCACGCATTGCCTCACAAGTTCTGGTAGACGTTTCATCTGGTCTAACGAGCAGGCTAATCCTACCACGACCCGCATAGACAGAACGTTCAAGTCCACAGACTGGGAAGCATTATACCCTGAACCGATCCTCCAACCTCTATCGTCCTCAGCTTCAGATCATTGCCCCATTTTACTCAAACCCCTTGCACAGGACTACAAAAGCAAAACCTTCAGATTTGAAGTCCACTGGATTCATATGCCAGGCTTTCTTGAATGTGTTCAGCAGTCATACTCAAAACCAGTCCCATCGAGGTTCAATGCTATGGATGTGCTTAACATCAAACTAGGGAGAGTTGCAGCAGACTTGCGCAAATGGTCCAAGCCACTGATTCCGCAAGGCAAATTAGTAGTAGCAATCTGCAGAGAGGTAAGATTCCAATTAGATAGTGCTATGGAGGAGAGAAACCTGACAAGAGAAGAATACGAACTACGCCGGGAACTAAAATCCAGAATCCTGGATTTGTTAGCAATTGAGTAATCTTGTGCAAGACAACAATCCCGTATCACATGGTTGAGATCAGGATATTCAAACACAAGTTACTTTCAAAGCACGGCTAGTGCTCGGAGAAAGACAAACTTCATCCAATCCCTGGATTCCAATGATGGCTGTGTGATCACCCACAAGCACAAAGTTATTCATGAAATTTTCTCAAAAACCTAGGAACTTACATCCCGCGGAAGCGCAAACTGCATCTGGAGCACCTTGGATTGAGTAAAATGAACCTAGATCACCTTGAAGTCCCATTCAATGAAGAGGAAGTCAGCAAAGTGATAAAGACTTTGCCCAAAGAGAACGTGCCCGGACCCGACGGGTTCACAGGGTTTTTTTGTATCCCACTGCTGGATGATCATTAAGGAGGACTTCCTAAAAGCAATTGAACAGTTCTACAATATGAATCAACAAGGTCTGTCCCAACTCAACCGAGCACTAGTGGTTCTAATTCCGGAGAAAGCTTCGCCAACCAAGATTACAGAGTTCCGGCCAATAAGTCTAATACATATGTTTGCAAAAATAGTTTCTAAAATTCTGGCCAACAAACTATCACCGATTCTCAGTGAGATCATCTCTGTAAACCAGAACGCCTTCATTAAACAAAGATGCATACACGACAATTTCATGTTTGTGCATCAAATGGTTAAGCACTTAGACAATATGAATACCCCCTCCATGTTTCTAAAATTACACATATCCAAGGCTTTCTACACGGTGAATTGGGCATACATGCTTGATATAATGGAGCACCTAGGATTTGGCCTAAGATGGAACTGGGTCTCTATGCTTTGGGGCACTTCTACTTCATCCTTTATTCCTAATGGTGAACCAGGACCAAAGATCACCCATGCTAGAGGGGTGAGGCAGGGGATCCTCTTTCCCCCACACTTTTCCTGTTGGCAATGGAACCTCTCAACAAACTCTTCCAGTTCAGCGCAAGGGGCTCCTCACCACACTGCGAGGGGTGGAAAGGCAACTAAATGTTTCCTTGTACGTGGATGGCGCTGCAGTCTTCATATCTCCAATAGCTCAAGACCTGCAGGCGACCCAATGCATCCTTGATATCTTCAGCCAAGCGTCTGGCCTCATCACCAACATGAAAAAAACTGAGGTTTTTCCGATAAGATGCCATGATTTGGAGATGCAGGGGGTAGAAGCTCAACACCTTAGAATAGAACATTTTCCATGCACTTACTTGGGACTGCCACTGCACCTTAGGAAGTTACCAAAGACATCTGTGCAACCGATTGTTGAGAGGATTGAGCATCGGCTGCAAGGTTGGAAAAAGAACCTGCTATCATACTCAGAAAGGGAAGTTTTGATCAAATCTGTTTTAGAAGCAATACCAACATACTTTATGTCGGTATTCAAGCTTCCTACGTGGGCGATAAATAGAATTGAAAGAATCAGGAAAAATTTCCTTTGGAAATGCGACGACCCAGACAGAGTCCATGGAGGACACTGTTTAGTGAGATGGAAGCCATGTATTAGACATAAAATATGGGGGGGGGACTTGGTTTCAAGGATTTAGACAAATTTGGTCGATCTCTACGCTAAAATGGCTTTGGAATCACTGGGATCACAGAGACCGACTTTGGAAAACTCTCATCAAGCTTCGTGATAAATCTGACCATAATATCTTCTTCTCTTCTACATTGGTGTCAGTGGGGGATGGCATCAACACGCCTTTTTGGGAAGCTCGATGGTTGAATTGACAGTCCCCCAAATCAATGGCCCCAAATCTATATAAACAGGCCCATTTCAAATATTGATCAGTGGCTAAAGAAATTTCCAATGGCAACTGGATGCGTAACTTGCGTACAGTCAACCCCGTGTAGCTTTTGGATGAGTTAATACTACTGTTTTCTAACATTGCTGAAATTTCATTATCTAATGAGAAGGACAAGATTGTATGGAGATGGACATCTAATGGGGAATTCTTAGTGGCTTCAGCCTATGCTATCCAGTTTACAGGCGCCACTAACATGGACTGGCCTGCTATGATTTGGAAGGCTCACGCACAACCTAAGTGCAGATTTTTGGCATGGCTAATACTGCACAATAAAGCCCTAACAGCAGATATCTTGGCCAGGAAACAATGGCCTCATGAAAACAACTGTTCACTCTGTTATTGCTTACCTGAAACGGCTGATCACTTATTTTCTTACTGCAACTTGGTAGAAGCCACTTGGCATCGAGTTGTTCAACACATAATCTTCCTCCCCAGACTCTGCAGGTATGCACTGATGGTGCACATCAATGGTTAGCAAGGTTGACGGCATCAAGTTCAGGCAGGGACCGGAGAAAGATCATTGGTGTACTTTTATCCTTCTGGTGGCAAGTCTGGAAAGAACAGAACCTTCAAATATTCCAACACCAAGAAATGTCTTTTATACAGGTGACTAATCTCACTATTGAAGAAATACATCTCCACCGCTAGTTAAATCTTAACAGTTGGGGAAACCCTCCTCTTCATGTTTCGTCTACTTTGTACTGTGTTTCCTCCCTGGCCATTGCTGATTGCTGGGAGTTTAGACCTTGTAAACTTTAGGATGTAATATGTTATTCCTGCTCTTAATGCATGGCAGTGCTCCCGCCTTTTGTTTAGAAAAAAAGAAGAGAGAATTGCAATCTGGAGATGACATCATGCACTGTGACGAACGCCACGGACACTGAGAGCCAAACGATGTTCAAGGGCACCTCCTGCTTGTTCACTCGGTACCAAACAATCGAGAATGGCATTGCC
The DNA here is from genome assembly GCA_036927565.1 of Tuctoria greenei. NCBI lineage: Eukaryota > Viridiplantae > Streptophyta > Magnoliopsida > Poales > Poaceae > Tuctoria > Tuctoria greenei. The sequence goes on from JAYESD010000010.1 coordinate 93,065,472, forward strand.
CTGATGGAAATCTGAGATGTTAAGGAGTCACTTAAATGTTTGGGTTAACATTGAAGAAGAAAACAATCAATCATATCCTAACTAAATAATTGATTAGTCATCAAGAACATAAACATGATTAGGACACAAAACCTATCTTCTCTAGATGAATTCGAGCTCTATGTGGCCATCGAGCCTGTTGGCGATGGTGGCGCAGGGAGACTTGTTCCCCCTTGTTTTTCCAATCAATGTGATTAGTGACTTAAAAAATCAATGTGATCAATTACTTAGTGTTTATGGGTGTTTTGAATGCAATGTCGTGTATCATCCACAACAGACTGCACCCCACATTTACACTTACTCTCATGGGACGCGAGAGGAGGCCTCCCAAGCTTTGGGGATGGTTGTGTCCCCCGATCAGGGACACAACCATTCTTTAGGTTGTGTCTCTTTAATTAAACACATGCTACATACATTTTAATCTGTGTTCACACACTCACATTTTTCCCCTTGAACTCGGATTAGAACTTACTAACTTAACACTAAATTTATTATTCATTTCCTCATGCGCGACATATAGGACATGACAAATCAAAACAGCTATTTACATACTGCTTGACTCGAAGGCTACAATCATCTTACACCTAAAGTTGACCTTATACTTAGTTTTAACCTCTTAATATCCAGAAAATCATAGACTCTTCTTTAAACCCGTGCGCACTTTGTGTTCACTAAATACATTGGAGGAAGTCCTTCCGTATGCGAATCTACAAGCATTCACTCAATACTTATTTGTTCAATAGTTATTACTTAATATGATCTTGGATTTACTCTTTTTCAACATGTAACTCATGTCAATATGTTTGGCAACACACCTGACTTGTTGCCTCAGGAGTACGAAAAAACTTTGGTCTAATCCTTTCAACTACTCTCAACTTGGAACTTTTATTGTGTCTACTCGGTGGTCTATCATAATACATATTTGGTATGCATCACATGATGCAATGACCCCAAGTTAGCAACTTTTCTATAATAAAGTTCCAATTTGCGAGTGTTAATTACTGACGTTGATTTACTACACAACTCGCAAAACTAAGACTTATTCATAAGTATATTCTTATACTCAACTAACCATATGGCCTTAGTTACTTGTAAACTGTAAGTAATTCTTATTTTCAATCTGACCATATAGTTTGGACTTATGTTGGTATTTCTTACGAAAATAGAATAATCTGCAAGCGCATGGAAATCCGTTATAGCACTTCCCCTTAAAGAGTATTCCCAAGGGTACCGAATCCAAGGAACGTGTGAGTGATCTTCTAGCTTGTTCTTCCAAGCACACACAATTTGTTGGGTAAGCAAAAATTTGAGAGGAATTCAATGGTTTGAAATCTAGGCCATAGTAGTCTACGACAACTGCTAGCTTTGGCCACGGGTTTACCCTTGGCAACACCAAGATGATTCCGCCATGAGCCTGGTATAGCCAAACGTGGAGGATTGCTAAGGACAGATTGGGCAGTCACCACCTACTGTCTACCTCTCCACCAAGGGTATGTTTTCTGTTATTTGTGGTGAGGCCAAAAAAATGTATGTTATCTTATAGATTTAATATCAAATATAAGTAACTATAGTTACACAGATAAATAAACAACATGATATGATACAGTTCCATAAAAAACTATAAAATTGCTATGCTAAAATTGCTATTTGGCCTAATGTATCATGCTGTAAAAGTTAAGTTGTTCACTTGCCTTCATCTCCATTGTGGTTATCACCCTCCTCCTGTATTGGAGAAATCGGTTGTGTAGGAGTATCTATGCTTTGGGTGGACTCATTGGTAGGAACAGTCATGCTATGGGTAGCCTCTTGGTTCATTTTAGCAAATCCTTGCCTAGTGACTCTAATTGGTTGATTCTGCACAGGTACCATAATTCTTTTATTTCCTCTTGTTACTTTTGTAGTCATCAGTGCTTTTAATTGTCCAAGGCCTAGCCGTTGGACATTTGATTGTTCTTCATCATATTCACTGCCCTCAGTTTCTCGTATTCAGTCGTAGGGGCTTTTGTACATTTTAAAAAATTAATAAAGTATATGGCTGTAGAATTGACTCTATCTGAATCATTGCCTCGTGAATGAACAATAACAACACAAGCAAGAATATCAATTACCTAAAGGTAATCCCCAATCAAACGATTTTCGTTGCGCCGAGGTCGGCACGCCATGGGCTGCATCTTCCCTCTCTCCCCATGAACTCAGTTCTCCATCGTTCCTCATGGTGCCGAGGCCAGCACACGTGGACTTCTTCCCTGGGGGCATCTTGGTCGTCCTGGATAGGTTGCTGTATCCACTGCCGCCGACTGCGATGAGGCGACGCCAGCCGTGAGAAGAGAAGTAGGAACGAGGGCGTGAATTGCAAGCATGATTTGGGGGCGTGAACAGGGGCGTGATTTTGAACGGCGATCGCCCTCAGCCCCCAAAATAATCTGGAGGGAGGAGATGTGGGGTAGGGTTTAAACAGAGGGAGGAGACAAGGGGTCAGTTATGTGCCCCAAAATAAACTAGAGGGAAATCCAAAATTATGGAGGAAAATAAAATCAACATGGAGGGAATTAGCTGTACGTAGAGATTTGGATGGAATGGGGTTGGAACCCGCATGTCAGTCAGAGCTTCCTAGGAGATTTGACTATGATTCTCTCCATATTGACTTGACACCAACTTATGCACAAATTCTTTAATTTTTTGCCATCCTTTTCTTGCCATAATATGACTACATACTAAGTTTCAAATTTTTTGGACCATATTTGCATATTATTTTATTTTATTGAAAATGACTTTCAAATAGAAATGGATGCCACGATGTGATGCAAGACGCAAATGACTTGAACATTTGTGAAGATGTTGGTGCTTAGGTAAAGAATATCATGCAACTAGAATTACCCAATTTGGAGTTTTATAGAACACGATACAACCTAAACATTAACATCGATGTTTTTCTATGTGAAAATAAAAGTGTTAAGTAAAGTAAATTTGTAAGCCTTAAGTAAATGAGTATCCTAAATGAATGTTTACACCAAATTAGAAGTGAAAATAATGAAAATAAATTTTTATATAGTACAAGGTAGAAAGTTGTAGTTCAAGTTTATGAAACTTAGTTTGAGATTTGTTTATTTGTGAAGAACATGACACTAACTTATACACAAATTTTCTAATTTTTTTGCCATGCTTTTTTGTCATAATATGACTACATACCAAGTTTCAAATTTTTTTGGACCATATTTGTATATTATTTTATTTTATTGAAAATAACTTGCAAATAGAAATGGATGCCACGATGCGATGCAAGACGCAAATGACTTGAGAATTTGTGGAGATGTTGGTGCCTAGGTAGCAAATATGATACAACTGAAATTACCCAATTTGGAGTTTTATAGAACACGATACAACCAAAACATAAGCATCGATGTTTTTGGTATACAAATAAAAGTGTTAAGTAAAGTAAATTTGTAAAGCCTAAAAAATGAGTATCCTAAATGAATGTTTACAACAAATTAGAAGTGAAAATAATGAAAATAAATTTTTATATAGTACAAGAACCATGCTTTTCTTGCCATAATATGACCACATACCAATTTTCAAAATTTTTGGACCATATTTGCATATTATTTTATTTTATTGAAAATGACTTGCAAATAGAAATGGATGCCACGATGCGATGCAAAATACAAATGACATGAAAATTTGTGGAGATGTTGGTGCTTAGGTAAAGAATATGATACAATTGGAATTTTATAGAACACGATACAACCAAAACATCGATATCGATGTTTTCCGATATAAAAATAAAAGTGTTAAGTAAAGTAAATTTGTAAGGCTTAATAAATGAGTATCCTAAATGAATGTCTACACCAAATTAGAAGTGAAAATAATGAAAATAAATTTTTATATAGTACAAGAACCAACCTTTTCTTGCCACAATATGACTACATACCAATATTCAAATTTTTTTGACCATATTTGCATATTATTTTATTTTATTGAAAATGACTTGCAAATAGAAATGAATGTCACGATGCGATTCAAGATGCAAATGACTTGAAAATTTGTGGAGATTTTGGTGCTTAGGTAAAGAATATGATACAACTGGAATTACACAATTTGGAGTTTTATATAACACAACATCAAAGTTTTTTGGTATAAAAATGGATGTCACGATGCGATGCAAGATACAAATGACTTGAAAATTTATGGAAATGTTGATCTTAGGTAAAGAATATGATACAACTTGGATTAACCAATTTGGAATTTCATAGACCACGATACAACCAAAACATCGATTGCGTGTCTCAATGGTCACCTGCTTCTTCTGTAAACCTGTTACAGATAGAACAAGACTTCAACTTGGCATAACTAGTTAGTGCACCAACGTGTGATGCAGCAGGGCACGGGTTCGATACCTGTTTCCTGCATCCTCAATCTTGTTTTTCTTGACCTAAAATTCAACCGTGATAATACAAGAGAAAGCACATAGGTTGCCTGTACATACAGAAAAAGAACCAATTTTTTTTGTTCCATTAAATTCATTACGTCATGGTAATATAAAAGGAACACACATAGGCTGCCCGTATATACAGAAAAAGAACCATTTAGGATATTATGACACAGAAAACACCATCTAGTCATCATCGCTATCATCATCAACATCTTTTGGGATTGTGCGCTCATCATTATCACTGTCATATTGCCATCCTGTTTCATCTTCTTCATTTTTAGAATAATTTTGCTCCCCTTCCACTTCCCTTTGTCTACGAAGATCCTGAACTAAACTTGCATCAATAATAACTTCATTTTCTACCCCCGTTGTTACATTGTTCAAATTCACTTCAGTATGATGAATATTAGAAGCAACACACTCACCATCTTGGTAAGAAAGTGCCACACCCTTGGATATTTCATCACTAGAAGTTTCTTCAACATTCGATAGGTGCCTATGACCAAATATTTGAACTACCCTCCAAGAACCCCCATATTTCGTGTCTTGTAAATAAAACACCATTGTTGTCTGTCGGGCAAGAATAAATGAATCATTTTTGTACCAGCAGGATGATTGGTTGATGCTTTTGAATAATCCATCATCTTTTACTCTTCCTTTCTTACTTTTTGTGTTGAACCAATCACACCAAAAAATAACCACTGATCGACGATGTCTGCTACTGTTATCTGCATTGTACTACAACTGAATTATTTATCTTAAGCAACCATAAAATTCAATATCTTCACCATTATGTGTGCTTGTGCCATGACTCCACTATTTTGTGTCCTCCTATTTTTCTCACTGTCAATAGTGTGATATCGAACACCATCAACAATACATGCTGAATAAACTCTAATTTGTAGATCCGGTTCACATGACAAAGCAAAAAGATCATCACTGACATCTCCTCGCACGTACCGAAGTGTTCCAATCTGTACACATCAATTCTGTATACGTTGAGAAAAGTTCAGCTACAAAAAAGATTAAAATGAAATATAAAACAAATTCTCACATGGTTTTTGAACCAGGAAGAAAATTGCTTTTCTACTTGTTCTTCAACATCAACAAAACCTCCATACTATAACTCCTTTTTGTACAACATGTGCAACATATGAAATTCGACAACTAGCATGCAATGAATACGAAACTAACAAGAGGAAGCAAGAGACAAAGTGAGAATACATACTCTATATATGGCTCGACCTCTGCACAATTGTTTATCACATACTAAACCATCTTATCATAATCTTTTTTCTAGATGTTTAATCATAGGGGCTCCAAGTAAAACTACACCATGTTGGAAAACAGATAGATCACCCTTACTCATATCAACATCCTCTCTATTCCTTCCCTCACGATTGTGTGTTGTCTCAAGATCATCAAAATACCTCGAACATGCATGCAAGCATTCATTAGCAACATATGCTTCTACAATCGAACCCTCAGGTCGTGCCATGTTCCTCACAGAATGTTTCAAAGTGTATAACCTTCATTCTAAGGATTGCCTCGTCGAGCAAATGGGTCGACAAGTGCAACATCACATCAAACACTGAGGGGAGGAATATTTTCTCAAGCTTGCATAGAACAATCGAGATATTGTCTTTCATTTGGCGCAAAACGTCTACTTTAATAGTCCTAGCGCATAGTTGCTGAAAGAAGTTACCAGTTCTGCAATTGCTACATATATATCATTATGCATGATTACTCGGAGAGCAACAGGTAAAATCCATTGAAGTATGATATGGTAGTCACATGAGTTTTCAATCCTTGGAGGTTACATCCATCAGCAGTGATGCATGATGCTAGGTTAGAAGCATATCCATCTGAAAACTTCACACTCCTCAAGAAGTCATAAAAAGCTACCTTTTAATTTCGATCCATTGTATAGGGGCATGAGGAACCGTATATGAATCCCCATCACACTTCAAGTATAAATCTTTTCTTATGCCCATATCTTCGAAATCAAGCTTAGCATTAATACTATCCTTTGATTTCCTGGAATACCAAGAAACGTACCAAGGAAGTACTCATATATATTTTCTGTTGATGTGCATTACATCAAGATTGTGGTGCAACTTCAAATCTTCCCAATACGGCAAATCCCACAAGCACGAACTTTTCTTCCAACATTGACCATCATTTGCATCTTGCTTCCTCTTATTGTTGTCTGGATGCTTCCCTGGTCTAACATGCTTCACCCTTTCCAGTTGCTGCATCAACTCATTTGTATTAAATTTCTGCAGCTTCTCACGGTTCTCAATTTGGCCATCATAATCCTTCTTTTTCCTCCATGGGTGGTTATGTGGAAGCCAACGTCGATGACCAACATAGCATATTTTATTCCTTATTCTTCTAGAGCAAGGATCCCTGTCACAATGCACACAAGCGTAGTATGCTCTAGTAACTCTACCAGACAACATGCTCAAAGCTGGATAGTCATGAATACACCAGATTACTACAACACGTAGACCAAAATATTTTCTGCTCAATGCATCGAATGTAGAAATGCCCAACCCAAGTTCTGGTAAGTCATCAACTAGTGGCTCTAGAAATACATCAAAATCTATTCCCGAACATTCTTCCTGACCAGGGAAGAGTAGACACATCATGAAGTTAGACACCTCCATACATACCCATGGAGGAAAGTTATAAGAGATAGCAAAAACTGGCCACATACTTTAAGAGGAGCTCATTTTCCCGTAGGGATTAAGACCATATATTGTGAGCCCAAGCCTTATATTTCTAGGCTCTTCTTCAAACCAATTATGTTTTCTGTCAAAGTCTTTCCATGCCTCGCCATCAGCTGGATGGCTAAGCTTATTTTCCACCTCTTTCCTATTCAACTTGTGCCACTGCGCTTCCTCAGAATTTTTGCCGAAGCAAACATCCTCTTCAATCTAAGACTCAAAGGAAAATGCCACAACACCTTCTGAGGACTCTTATTTCTTGCTTCACCATCTTTCCATCTTGATGCACCACACTCTGGGCATGCATTATTTTTTCGTAATACTTCCGAAACAAAACACAATTATTAGGGCACACATGGATTGCCTCATATCCAAGTCCCAATGCATTAATAAGTTTCTTAGCTTCCTTACAAGATGCCGGCACACAACAATGTGGGAAAGCCAATGATAACAACTTCAGAATTGCAGAAAAGGCAACATTGCTGATTCGGTAAAAGGATTTGAACGAAGTAACTTAACCACAAAAGAAAATCTTGTGTATAATACACTTGGGTGAAGTTCTTGCTTCATCTCTTCCAATACAGCTGCAAACATAGAATTTTGTGCACCTTCTTCTCCAGCTGTAAACAACTCTTGTACTATATCAGGCAATTATCTTCTGGGTGTTCAAACTCATTCATACTAACATCCTCATTTATACTATATTGATCATCTATGTTGTCAGCTTGTTCATTTATTACAACATCCAATTGTTCCTTCCTATGATGTATCCACTCAGTGTATGTGCTCGCTATCCCATGAATATATAAATGATCCTCCATCTGTGACTTAGGTTTCACAAGCTGATTCAAACACTTTCGACAGGGACGTAGTACCTCCTCACTCTCAGCAAATCGCTCTGTAATTAACTTCATGAAATCCCTCACTTCTGCCTCCTGCGATGTGTTGCTTGCTGAAAAGCCTACTATCGATCCATGATTTGTCCATTTGCAGAAACAAATTAAAAAAATCGAATGAACAAAATTAAACTAGGTAGCGAAAAATGGTTGTCTTCGCCTCTAATTGTTGCTTACAAAAACTTAGTCATCCAAATTCAACTAGACGCAAAAAGATCAAATTAGCATACCTGGATGGCGACATGAGCGGGGTTGGAGCTGAAGGCCCGGGCCCCGGACCGGGCGGCGCTCAAGGGGAAGCGTGTGTGCGCGGCGGCATAGGGGGGGGGGGACATTGTTCCGGAGCATGGCTCGGGCAGTGGCGCTGAACCAGGCGATGCGACCCTGTTGCGGAGCTCGCGTGGGAGGTGGCGTTGCGCTGGATTGTAGCGGGCGAGAGGTCCAACACTTGGCCTGGCGGCGCTGGGGAGGAACGAGGCTGACACAGTAGGTTAAGCCCGCACATACACAAGAAGATGTCAAGTATATTCAGATCATTGTTTAATATGAGTGTTTCAATGGTCCAGCGGTGTAGGCGATTTTGCCCAACTCTGTGGTCCCAAGTTCGAATCTTGACTATGAGCAATTTTTTTCCTTACTTTCATGCCATATAGACTATGCACACTAGTGTCTCATGTTTAATTCCGGACCACAAGTATTTTTTTCTTAATTTTCACACCATTGCGCACCAACCAACACTTGGTCCATGTAAATAATGGTGTTGCTTAGGTGTCAACAACATTTATTTAGAATTATTTTTCATTTAAAATAAATTGTGCAATTATGAAGAAATATGAAATGTCATGCAATATTGTCACAAAAGAGAGTTATGATAGTTTATTCATATGACAATTGCATATTGTCATAAAATATCATCACAAATATGCAGCTCTTCTAAATTATGATGATTTTAATGACGAAGGAAATTTTTTCGTCACTAGATTGGGTCACCTATTAAAAAAAGTCATAAATGGAACAAGTTTATGATGAATACCTCTATTGTCATTGTATATTCATCATAGAAGGCCTAAAAGGTTGTAGGACCTCTACCTCAAGGTCACACTTTAATTGGAACCAAATGGGTGTTTAAAAATAAACAAAGTCAGGATGGGGTTGTGGTTAGGAATATGGCTAGGTTGGTTGCTCAAGGTTTCACACAAGTTGAAGGTCTAGATCTTGATGAAACTTTTGCTCCCGTTGCTAGATTAGAAGTCATTAGAATTTTGTTAGCATTTGCCACATCTGAAAGTTTCAAGCTATATCAAATGGATGTTAAAAGTGCTTTTCGTAATGGCGACATAGATGAGGAGGTTTATGTCAAGCAACCACCAAGTTTTGAAAATCCAAATTTCACTGATCATGTTTACAAACTGTCCAAAGCCTTGTACGGTCTCAAGAAAAACCCTAGAGCATGATATGATAGATTAAAAACATTTGTACTTGAAAATGGGGTTTACTATGCGCAAGGTTGATAAAACTCTTTTTGTGCTTAAGCATGGCAATGACTTATTATTCGTTCAAGTGTATGTGGATGATAATATGTTTGGTTGTGCTTCTCATGATCTTGTGTCCAAGTTTTCAGCTATGATGAGTTCAGAAATTGAGATAAGTATGATGGGAGAACTCACGTACATTTTGGGGCTGCAAATCAAGCAAACCAAGGAGGGTACTTGTGTGCATCAAACAAAATATACAAGAGACCTTCTTAAGCGCTTCAACATGGACAAAAGCAACAACATTTGAACTTGATGAAGATGGTGAACCTGTGGATCAAAAAGAATATCAAAGCATGATCGATTCACTTTTGTACCTCGCAACATCAAGACCGGATATACAATTCAGCGTATATCTTTTTGCATGATTTCAAGCTTCCCCACGTGCTTCACATCGTCAACCGTCAAAAGGATTCTCAAGTACTTACATGGAACTCAAGAATTTGGCATTTTTCTTCCTTCTTCCTCAACTGTTACTTTGAAAACTTTTTCGGATGCTAATTTTGGGGGTTGTAGGATTGATACGAAAAGTACTTTGGGTGCTTGAATTTCTTGGTAATTCACTTGTTGCTTGGTCCTCTAGAAAACAAAATTCAATTGCCCAATCCACAATCGACTCTTAATATGTAGCTGCTGCTAGCGCTTGCCGTTGACGGCTGTTATATACCAATTTCACCCATCAATATAACTCAATTATGTGAAGAAAATATCATTTCTTGCACACATCACCTTTCTATTTAACATATTTCCACTTGTACTTGGGGAAATTGGTGCATGCAAGTATTTTATAGAGAATTGAAGTGAAACAAGGGGATGGATCCTATAAAATCATCCCAGCCCATCAAGTGCTGATATGTGGCACCACATGGATCAAATGGCCCACAAATAGAAGTATCCGAGGCCATCCAATGGTGTACACCCTATATTAGTAAAGGGGACCCACCTGGAAGTCACCCTAAAAAGCACAGAACGTTTGGAGGACTTACCAGGTCGACCGACCCCCATAGTCGGCCAACTTGGTCTCTCCTCCAAACTAAGTCAGCTTCCTCGTGTTGGCTCCTCCCGACTCGAAGAAGTTGTTGATGACTGATTCGTGGCCCTTTTTCAAGCTATAAATAGGACCCCTCACCCCTCACTTCAACACACACCACTTGAGCATCCTTCTATTTTATACACTAGTTCTCTTAGTCCTTAGTGGAGTTAGGCTATAGAGACGAGAGCCTCTAGTCCCAAGTCCCGATTGCGAAAGGTATGGCTCATGTATCTTTTCTTATATTTGTGACTTTATGCATAATAAAGATATTATCTTTAGTCTTCTTTTATGCATATACTAGGATGAAGCGTTTCTTGTTTGATTGTGGATTCCATGTATGTGGTAGGAGTAGTCTTTATGATTATTGTCATAATGATCATAACTTATCGTCATAAACACTACAAACCCCCACTATAGTCTAATTAGTTATGATATGATCATGTTGATATGAATAACTTATGCTATATCTCAACATTGGTTCAACGATGTTTAGGTTAGTCATTGCCCTAGAGAGGTACTTGTACTCGAGCCTCTAAGGTATATACTTAGTATGCTAGCATGGTGCTAGGATAGTAAGTAGCGTTGGATGTCTCGTAGACCCACAGATTGAAGAGGTAGGAAGTAGGTGGTGATAGCCCTATCTGTCCTTTGTAATCCTCCACGTTCGGCTATGCCACAGGCTATTGGCGGGAGTCGCCCTAGTATTGCTAGGGGTAAACCCGTGCCCAATGTGTTGAACAACTTAGCATAAGGATCAGTGTTTTTCAGGCATCGCCTAGGTGATGCCTAGTTGCCGCCTAGGCATCCAGTCGGCTGGCGGCGGACGCCATGGTGGCTCGCCTCGCATCGACCGAGCAAGACGCACGCCTAGGACGACGGTTAGGCGTCTCCCGCTACCTAGGCGTCCTGTTCAGTGGATGGCCAGCGAGCAGGAGGGGGAGCTACGCTACGCTGGAGGAGGAGGAGGGGCAGCTGCACCGCGCCGCCAGAGGGAGGAGGGGGAGCTGTGCCGTGCCGCCAGAGGGAGGAGGGGGAGCTGCGCTGCGCCGACCGGGACGAAGGCGGAAGGAAGACAAGGTGTCGGGCGGCTGGACCGTCGGGTGCAGAAGGCAAAAGCAGAAACGGATGGCTAGATCAAAGAAGTAAAAGATAGATGGTTGGATGGGGTTATGAGTTAAAACCCTAGGGTGAAGGTTAATGGGCCTGATTGGGCCCAAGAGCCTCCCAACCGCCAATTTTTTGCTTGGGTTCCCTACTTCCACTCATCCCTCCGCCGACCGCTGTCAATCACAGAGAGACTTAGCTTCGTGCGTCGCCGGTGACAATGGCGGCCTCCAGCCCTAGTTCGTCCTCCGTTCAAGCTTCCTCCCATGCGCTGGCGACCTTCAAGTCCTCCTCCCCTACTGCCTCCCCCTCCCCAGCCCTTCTCCCCTGCTGTCTCCCCCTCCCCTGCTGGCATCTGCGGTCCTCACCTGACGCTCGCCTAGGCGCCTAGGCGTCGAGGCGACTGGCGGGCGTCTTGGCGTCCAGGCGAGAATTCACAACCCTGATAAGGATTCACCATTAACATGCTCATTAGTTTCTAACCTAGGCTATGTATATGTATATGAGAAGCACTGCAGGAGTAACTCCCCAACTCTTAGGCTAACCTCCATTAGGACCCATCTACCCTTTAGAATAGATTCTTAGGTGTGTGTCACAATACCCATATATTATCAACTTACCCCTGCCTTGATAATTGATTAGTATCCCATAGCTTAATCATAAAAGTGGTGTTTAATTTACTCAATTGCCTTCCTTTGAGATAAATATGATACCCTTGGGAACACTCTTGGGTGAAATGCTACACGACAGTTTCCGTGCGCTTGCGGACCTCTTATCTTTCGAGAGATGATCTGTGATGTAAGAAACGTCGACAAGCATTTCTAGCACCGTTGCCGGGGAAGGCAAAGGAAGTAAAGGATAACTATCACTTATGATTAAGCTATATGTACTAATAGTTATTAGACATGATTACCCTTGTTTGTTTTCCCCTTTTATGTAAAAATAGGGTAGTGTTGGCTAACCCATTTCATAGGATGGCCAACAAGGACGCAAGTGCTCAACTGCAAGATGATTCACGGCGTACCTCAACAAATGTACGCTAGGCAACACCATTGCCTTTCGTGGAAGAATTTCAGCTTCAAGTAGGAGCCAAATTCATCCATCCCCAAGCTTGTGGGAGGCTCCAAGAGTTCTTCTTGGTTTGCCTCCATAAGGGGGTGGATAGTTGGCTCTTAATCCAACACTCATGTCATGGATTGGCTCCACCAAACCATGACCACATTCGTGCTGGAGTTGAAGGAGTCCTATTCTCATTCATCATGGATGAGAATATGGTCTCCACTCAAGGGGTGGATTAAGAATGCTCTAGTTCCCTTAGCTTGGCATGCACACCACTTAACAATGTGGACAAGCTAGTTATGGTACTACACCTCCCATTCAGTAACATGAAGATCAAGCCAACGGAGAATTTTTTGGAATTATCCAAGTCATGGATATTCACATGATTTGTGAAAATCCATGGCAACATGGCTCACTTGGGGAATCATTCCCTACGACCCATGAGGGTTCTTCCTTTCGAACAACAACTCCAATGGCTACCACTCACAAGGAGGTCAATGGTTGAATCAACATCATCCTTGTAATCAAGGAGGCTATGGGGATTTCAATGGATTTATGTTCAACTAGCCTACCTTGAAGTATCTTGTCCATAGCCAAGCAAGAAATGAAGACAACCTTTACATGAAGCTCTTGGCCAAGGACAAGAAACTTAAATAGCATTCAGGATCAAAGATATCCCAAAATCACTTATTGGGATCTCTACCCTTCAAACAAGCTCATGCAACCTAGGGCAAGTGACATTGTGGATGAAGCGTTTCTTGTTTGATTGTGGAGTCCACACGTCATCATGCCCAAGGAAGCTTTTGATCCATGATCAAAGTATGGGTTGACCTTAAGGAATATCAAGAAGGTCGAAGTGGCACCCCAAAAGAAGGACAAGCCTCACCAAGCTTACAAAAGAATATCTTCGAGAGGGAGAAGCCATCACTACATCAACAAGTACTTATCAAGATGACGGAGAGGCTAGGGCCATCATGTGGCCCACTTGTCCAACTCACATGCCAAAGGAGATTTGGCATGTCAATCAAGAGAAGTTGTCCACATCTTCAACTCCGGGATTGGACAACAAATCATCGCACTAAACAGGACGGAGGTAAGTCCCACTCATCAGACTTCAAAAATTTGGTGAGTCCTTGCAAATAGGTAAATTGGTAACTCATATTTGTTTTCCCCAATTACATATTTGAATTTCTTATTTGCATTTAGCATATTTGAATTTTCACATTTGCATGTTGGTAAAGTAAAATTTCCAACCGTCATAAAACTAAAATTTTAAATTAGGAAATAAATTTATTTGGGTATGAATCTTGGGCATAACCACATGAATTCATCTTCCTAATTCAAACTAAAAAAATATTTCCCTTAATATGCATTGCGTTTGCAAGTTGTTTCAAGTTGGGCAAAACAATTTGACAAAGGGTACAACATGCTTTTGAGCTAACGTAACCCGTTTTTGAGTTATTTTGTTTAATCTTGATTTTAGTGCAGCTAGGACAAAATGTGTAAAGAGTGGGAAGGCCTTATCAGGCGCATATCCCTCCATCAATCTCATTTTGAGTTTTTGGTGGATGAATGCTCAAGATGGTGGCCCAATTGAGGATCAAGATGAAGCTCATTCAACTCCAACCTCAACTTTGCAGAAGACATTGAACATGAAGGCTACACCAAAATTCATGGTCGTGAATTTCTCACACCACGACCTTCAACCAGGACTGCTCTTCATTTGAGGTACAAGTTTAAAATTTTCCGTCTTTGAATTGCATTAGGATTGAATGATTTTTGCTTACATCGGTGAGGAAGGTTTACACCTTCTCATCATTCCATTCTTATGCATCCTCACGAGTGTAATTGCTGGCATTGCTCTTTTTTTCTTTAAAAAGGAATGTCACCTTACTTGGGAATAAATTAACAAGTACCTAGAATTTCATAAGCATTGCTAAAATTGACTTAGACATTTTTTGCCTAGGTAATGCTTATGGAATTACTTAATAGTTGAATTGGTATGTAGCAACCTAGGAATAGTGATGTCCATAATTTTGATTTGAAACTCATTCATTCATGGATCACTAAATTTCAAATTCCTAGGCAAGAAGGTAAAAATGTTCAAGAGGATAAAATTGAAAATCTTGTTTGCCATGATCAAAATCATAAAATTTGCTCTTGTGTAAAAAACTATGATGGTTAGAAAATTTACAAGGTGAAGGGATCCATATAGTGTATTTATATCACTTGCATTGTTATGAGTAGGATCTTTAGAAAATGTGCAAATTGATTTATCCATAAAGCCCCACTGTTATCAACGAATAATACATTATTCATGGATACACTTGAAATTGGACCCAATGCATCTTTTATTTTGTTCTTCCCCATATGTACAAATGAAGATTCGATTACCTAACCTGATAATTCATTTGTACAAGTATCGGGAGATAATTATCCCTTTTTATCATAGAGGGGAAGTCTGCAGGAGTAAAATAACCATGCACACATTCAAAGATCTGACTGTTGGAAACCCTAAGAGGATTCTATTTCAACATCTCTTGGCCAAAGAGTAAATTAAGATGGTTGCTACCTATCAGAAATTTAGCCCGAAGGTCAACCATAACTATACGAGGCTGGAGATTTGACATGGAAACCCTCCATGAGCGACCAATGGGCTCCTACGAATATGTGAGAGCATTATGCTCTCAACTATTCTAAGCACTCATTCATGCTCAAGGGAATTGCCACCATCATTAGGTGTAAGTTTTTTTTTGGCTAAAAGGTATGATGCACCTTAACCAAGGAATGACAAGATCACATCCAATGTATATTGGATGCAAGTTGTTCCTATGTGGCTAGAAGGTATTTTATACCTTAGCCAAGAAACAATGGATCAAACTCACCCATGTTGAGTGCACGTCATCCCTTTGTGGTGATAGGTATGTTGTACCTTAGCCAAGGAATAACGGACCGTACTCAACACACATTGGGTACAAGTCACTCCTTTGTGGCTAAAGGTTATCATTACCTTAGCCAAGGAATGACGAATCACACTCAATGCATGAGAGGTACAAGTTATTCCTTTATAGCAAGAAGGTATGATACACCTTAGCCAAAGAATGACGGAACACACTCAACCATGTGCAGTGCACATCATGCCTTTGCAGCTAAGGGTTATTATTACCATAGCCAAGGAATAACAAGTTACATCCAACCTATGGGAACCTTAATGTGTGAATGAGCGACATCAACAACACTCTCCTCGACCACAATAGTGGAACCCATGGAAGGCAACCCAACATCAACACTCAACCCTCCAATGTCAAAGCCATGCTGCAGCAAGGTTAGGCCAACCTCATGGCCTACATACGTCGTTAGGGTTTCAACCCCTATTGCAGACCTTGACCAATAACAAGCTTGGGAGAGGACCCCCACTTGAGGTAACTTGTATCACATCCCATTTGCATTCCATTATTTTATTTATTTATTTCTATAACAATTGCATCTAAAAAAAGAGATTAATAATAATGTAGTATAGGTTAGGTTAATAAAATAAAAGATGTGAGGTAAGAATGATTTGGAATTCACATAGATGAAATGATGAATAGTTGCTTTGTTTTAATTTTCCTAAGTCCCTAGTTTACAACTTACTACCCTCCAAAATATTGCTTTCATTGGCTAGAATTACTTTTGCCTTGATTTAGAAATTGTGGGTAGCAAAAGCTTAATCCAATTATAAGTTGTTGTGAGATATGATATAGTGATAGGGCTGCTATTCCTAGTTTGAAAGTGAAACTTAGATTTTTGGAGAAATTATAAAAAGGTTTAAGTTACTCTCATTTATGATACATTACATTGATAGACCTTGTGCATATGCTATTTGTCTTCACATTGAGCTTTGTCAAACTAGTATAGACCATTGTGAGATTTCATTCATTACTTTTTGAATTCAAGACTTCACTTGCACATGCTTTACTTCTACACTAGAATTAAGCAAAATCCCATCATACCATCCTTCCACAATAAAAAGAGAAACTCCATACCATTCATGTTAAGTACTCTCTCCAAATTTCTTGCATAAAAAGGGAGTATAAAACATGGCTACAAAAAAAAAGAAAATGCATGCTTACATCAAAAGCATGAGAAAAAAAAAGAGAAAAAAAGTAGCCATGTTTCATCTCTGCAAAATAAGAGAGTCCACATAAAAAGGAGTCATCTAAAATATCCACATCCACTTCCACTCCATCACACATGCACAAGTATTGAATCAAATAGTTTTGAAATGATTTCTCCTAAGGCTTGTTTTTTTGACTTAACAATATTATGTGTTGCAAATATGCCTACTATATTCCCTACCAAGCTCCACATACAAGCCTTATTTAGTGGTAGGATGAATTTAGGCAAAATGCCTTGGTGATGACATATTTCCACTACACATAATGGAGAGACTGAGGGAATCAAATTGAGGTACTTATAATCTAAATTGAACTCTCTGGAATTTGAGTGGAACTTTGTGTGCTCCACTTGTTGTTCTATCTTTCAACCACCCATGAATAGGAGATGACATAAGCCCTATAATGACTTAAGATGGGTTAAGTACCATGCCAATTTGGCCAACCTGGTCTCTCCTCCAAACTCGGTCAGCAAATGTGTTGGCTCCTCCCAGCTTGAAGAAGTCGTTGATGACTGATTCACACACTTCTGGCGGCGCGAACTGACCCTTCTCCAAGCTATAAATAAGACCCCTCACTTCAACACATATCACTTGAGCATCATTCTTTTGTATACACTAATTCTCTTAGTCCTTAGTGGTGTTAGGCTATAGAGAGGAGAGCCTCTAGTTCTAAGTCCAAATTGAGAAAGGTATGGCTCATGTATCTTTTCTTATATTTGTGAATTTATGCATAATAAAGATATTATCTTTAATTTTCTTTTATTCATATAATTGGATGAAGCGCTTCTTGTTTGATTGTGGATTTCATGTATGTGGTAGGAGTAGTCTTTATGATTATGCCATAATAATCATAACTTGTCATCATAAACACTACAAACCCCCACTATAGTCTAATTAGTTATGATATGATGATGTTAATATGAATATCTTATGCTATGTCTCAACATTGGTTCAACGATGTTTAGGTTAGTCATTGCCTTAGAGAGGTACTTGTACTCCAGACTCTAAGGTATTTACTTAGTATTCTAGCATGGTGTTAGGATAGTAAGTAGCGTTGGATGTCTCGTAGACCTACGGATTCAAGAGGTATGCAGTAGGTGGTGGTAGTCCTATCTGTCCTTTGTAATCCTCCATGTTCGGCTATGCCACAGACTCTTGGCGGGAGTCACCCTAGTATTGCTAGGGGTAAACCCATGCCCGATATGTTGAACAACTTTGCATAGGGATTCACCATTAACATGCTCATTAGTATCTAACCTAGGCCATGTATATGTATATTAGAAGCATTGTATGAGTAACTTTCCAACTCCATTAGGACCCATCTACCCTTTAGAATTGATTGCTTAGGTGTGTGTCACACTGCCCATATATTATCAACTTACCACTGTCTTGATATTTGATTAGTATCCCATAGCTTGATCATAAGAGTAGTGTTTACTTTACTCCATCGACTTCCTTTGGGATAAACACGATACCCTTAGGAATACTCTTGGGTGAAATGCTACATGATAGTTTTCGTACGCTTGCAGACCTCATCTCTTTCGAGAGAAGATCTGTGACATAGGAAACGTCAATACTTGCTCACAAATTCCTTGGATTGTTCAAACACTTAAGGACTATAAGGTTGATCTAGATAGTGTTCCACTATTTTGTGATAATACTTACTATTTGCATTGGTAAAAACGCCATGCAACATTCGAGAACAAAGCACACTGGCATTAGGTATCACTTTCTTCGTGATAATGTTAGAAAAGGAAACATTGTACTTCACCATGTAGATACCGAACAACAATTGGCTGACATTTTTACAAAACCTTTGGATTTCACTCGTTTTTGTTTCATTTGTAGTGAAATAGGGTTTATGTATCCTCATGGCTTAAATTGAGGTGGGTTTGAAACTTGGGACGTCAATGTGTGAATCTGAATTTAAAATAATATGAGCATAGTATTTCATACATATATG
The DNA here is from genome assembly GCA_036927565.1 of Tuctoria greenei. Lineage (NCBI taxonomy): Eukaryota > Viridiplantae > Streptophyta > Magnoliopsida > Poales > Poaceae > Tuctoria > Tuctoria greenei. Next base: position 93,084,412 of record JAYESD010000010.1, read on the forward strand.
ACTTTGTGATCCTTTTTACATGCTGAAAGTTCTTACTACATTACTCGTGTTATACATTTTGTTGTTTTTGCCATGACTAGTAATTGGAATAATCACTTACACTAAATTTTATCATGATCGAACTTTCTTGCTGTTTTAAACTTGTTGTATGCTCACAAGTGCTTTTAACAACGAAAAAAATAATCATTCAACTATCCACATGTTAAGTTTTTATGATCAAATAAAAAAATGAGAAAAGATCAAGAGAATATGCGTTTCACACTTCTTCTTTTGAGATGGCTTATTATTGCACTTAGATATAAAATTGGAAGAAGTTGTGTATGACTAAAACCATGTCTTTAAGCTTCTGATTGTCACATGACATAGGCTTGGCTTGGTTGGTTAGAATAAGGCTGATGCGGCATATAATCTCTTGCAATTGTTGTATGATCCAAATTTGTGCTTTAAAAATAATAGAAATGCAGCAATAAGTGTCATGCTCTCAGGTCTTGAAATACTTAAGTTTCTGAGATCATGACTTGCTTAAATTGGAAACTACACTTGATCTCTTGCATGGCTTACACTACTTTATGTATCTCATTCATGTGATAGTGTAAGTGACTTGATAGTATGACTTTGATGAGCTTTGTTTTATATGTATATGTTATAATATGCTCATAACAATTGAAATTCCTCTTTTGAACCTTGCTGAATACATTGTCAAAGGGAGATAAATATGTCACACATTGCACATTTTGAAATTTCTTTCACATTTGATTTTTGATTGTCAAAAAGGGGGAGAAATGTTCTTTCAAAAATTTCCATGTGAATAAGCCAATGTTTGGACTTTATGTGGTGTTGCCAATGCATTCATCAAGGGGGAGATTGTGAAACCTATGTGTGTTGAATACATTGGCAATTTAAATAAAGGCGAAGGGTTCACACGCAAAGTTTTGAATATTGTTGAAAAGCCCACTTCGGATTGTCCGAACTTGGGAGAATCCCTTTTGCACTGTCTGAACTTTCAGTTAGTGAGCATCACGTGCTTTTCACTCTGGACTGTCCGAACTTTTCCTCACATGAGTTGCACATGTTCTCCAGTTTAGATTGTCCGAACTTGTAGCACACATGAATTGCACATGTTGTTTGTTTCACACTGTCCGAACTTCGCTCACATGATCTGCACATGATCGAATGCTTTGGAGTGTCCAAACTTTTCTTATACTTTGCATAGTAGCTGCCTTGGACAGTTTGATCTTTCATTTACTGGAATATTCGTGCGACTGTTATGTTTTTATTTGCAATGTCTTGAAATTGCTTTTTGGCTGATAGGGAAGTTTGCTTAGTATTCTTTTACTAAGTTTTTGATACATTTTGGCTGATTATTGTGGTTAAATATTACTGTGTTTTGCAACATGCTTATGTGGCGTACTCACGTGGGTGTTGTGGTTTTCGAACTAAAGAGAGTCAAGTTGAGAACTTGGGTTCTCAAAGAATTGGTTGTTTGTTCATGTGCATGTGTTGCTTGAGGTCAAGACATGGCTGGTGATTGGATCCATTGAACTAGTCTTAGGGAGAAGATGAGGTTCAACAACCATGTTCGGGAGGAATTGTGGTTGAGTTGATCTGGAGGTCGCACATCATGTTTGGGTCAAGAACAATGCATATGAAGGTATCGTGGACATTGTTGGAAAGTGTTTGCACATGTGAAAGGGAAGCATGGGCGTGGCAACATTATTCCAAGGCTGGATGAAGAGAAGTGGACGTAAAGAATTGGTCAAAAAGGTCCAACCAACTGGATTATGGAATCAGGCTGCGGCTGAGTCGGTTATGGCTCAAATATGGAAAGATTTGAGTTGGTTTTGGTTAGATTTCACGGTGAGCACGAAGTTGAGTTGTTTTAGGAATGTTTAGGACATTCTTAAGGTGTTTGTAAGTCTTAAGATTGTTTCTATCTGCGTATGGAAGAGTCTTGAGCAGTTATGGAAAGTTACGGTTAAAACTGAGCAGGATTAGAGTCCTAGTTTGGACTTGGTTGGCCTGAGGGGCTGGTTATAAAAGCGAGGGAGGCCAGAACATGTGAAAATACGACTTTGGGATGTTCCTCTTGTGTTTTGATCAATAAAATTCGTAGTTTAGAGGAGCTTTTGTGCCTTGTTTGTCCGACTTGTTTCTGTCAAGTCTTTCTCGTCGAGTTTCCGGACAGCACAATGTTGGCTCGTTGTTTTGATCATAACTCGAGTTTTACAGATCCAATCGACATGATTATTTCTGTGTTATCACAACTCAATTGTCTATCGTATGTGATAGTATCACATTCATTGGATTCGTGGTTTCAGATCTACATGAGTTTCTTTGCAGTGTTGCAGATGTTTTTTACTCGGGTAGAACAGATTGACCCTTGTTCGATCTTTTGATCATAACTTGAGTTTTTCTTGACGGTTTTTCATGATTCTTGTTGTTATGTGTTCGTGACTTGATTCTCTACAATCTCTATTACTTTTTCCTAAGTTATACACGTTTAGATTAGTCGCACACATTGCTTCTTTATCAAATTGATTTTTTACCGAGGGGTTTTTGTTGCTTCCGCTGAAAAAGTTTTAATCTACCATTCACCCCCTCTGGTAGCTTCTCACGTGCTCTTCGATCCTACAATTCCAGACTCCGACGAGGAATTCCCTCCGGAGCAAGCACAAGCCATCCACTGCGACACACTACCTATCACGGTGATCACTTCATCTCTAAGCCGGGAGGAGTTTAAGAAGGTTGATGGACTCGAGGTTGCTAAAGATATATGGGACACCATGAAGACGGCACATGAAGGAAATCACTCCGTCCGAGAAGCGAAAATTGATATGATTGAGAGGGAGCTAGGGACGTTTGCCATCAAGGATGGTCAAACTCCTCAAGAGATGTATAATTGCATGAAGGTTCTCATCAACAAGAGTAGAGCTTGTGGGAGTGTTGGTATTTATTAACACCACAAATCATCTCTAGTAAGAGATGAGGTCCGCAAGCGCATGGAAGATAGTGTTGTAGTATTTCACCCATGAGTATTCCCAAGAGTATTTTATTTATCCAAAAGGAAGGCGATGGAGTAAAGTACACACTACTCTTATGATCAAGCTATGGGATACTAATCAGTTATCATCACATGGGTAAGTTGATAATATGGGTAGTGTGACACAGACCTAAGCAATCTATTCTAAAATGGTAAATAGGTCCTAGTGAAGATTAGACTAAGAGTTGGTTAGCTACTCCTACAATGCTTCTAGTATACATATACATAGCCTAAGTTAGGTACTAATGAGCATGTCAATGGTGAATCCTTATGCTAAGTTGTTCAACACATCAGGCATGGGTTTACCCCTAGCAATACTAGGACGACTCCCGCCAAGAGCCTGTGGCATAGCCGAACGTAGAGGATTACAAAGGACAGGTAGGACTGTCATCACCTACTGCCTACCTCTTGAATCCGTGGATCTACGAGACATTAAATGCTACTTAACTATCCTAGCACCATGCTAGCATACTAAGCAAATACCTTAGGAGCCGCGGCACAAGCCATCCTAAAGAAATGAAATAAATCATCATTGAAACCAATGTTGATACATAGCATATTTATTCGTATTAACATGATCATATCATAACTACATAGACTATAGTGGGGGTTTATAGTGTTTATGATGATAATATATTAACATTAAAGCATGATCATAAAGACTATTCCTATCACATACTTGGAATCCATAATCAAACAAGAAACACTTCATATAAACATATGTATAATGGAAGACTAAAGACAATATCTTTATTATGCATAAAAGTCACAAATACAAGAAGGAATACATGAGCCATACCTTTTCCAATTTGGTATTGGGAAGAGAGACTTCCTTTACTCCTTTCCCAATTTGGACTTGGGACTAGAGACTCTCCTCTCTATAGCCTAACTCCTCGAAGGACTAAGAAAAGTAGTGTATACAATAGAATGATGCTCAAGTGGTGTGTGTTGAAGTGAGGGGTAGGGGGTCCTATTTATTAATGGAGAAGGGTTGGTTCCCGCCACCAAAAGCACGTGAATTAGTCGTAATCGTTATCAGGGCACCACAAGTAAGTGACACGTGGAAGTTGACCGCGTATGGCGCCAGGAGCAGGTCAGCCGACCTGGTCTTTGCCTTACTTCGCGTGTGCTTTCTCGGGGTGACCTCCAGGTGGGTCCTATTGACTGATATGGGTGATACACTATTAGATCTCCTCGAATACGTCTGTTTGTGGGCCATTCGATCCATGTGATGCCACGTGTCATTGCTTGATTGGATGAGATGGTACTTTTTAGGATTCCTCCCCCTCTTTCAACTCAATTCCTCTATAAAAAGTCTGCATGCACTATTTTTCCAAGAACAAGTGGAAATAAGTTAAGTAGAAAGGTATTGTGTGCAAGAAATGACATATCCTTCACATAATTGAGTCATATTGACAGATGAAATTGGAATATAAAAGTCTTCAACAAACTCCCCCAAGTTTATCCTTTGCTCGCTGAAAGTGCATCTAGGCATTCCCTTGTGGGTTTTGGAAGATCGATGACAAACAAATGAGACCCTAATGAATTCATTGAGATGAATGCAGGTTAACAAAGGTTAGATATTATGGTGCAACCAAAAAGGTGAAAAATGAGAAGTTAGAAAGGAAGAAGCCCAAATGATTAATGGAAGCGCAAAGTAGACATAATTGTATAGGATGTGTGTTAGAGTCACATCCCAAGAGCTCATGTCTTCGCGTAGAGAGTAAGGGCTAAAATCAATCTAAGTAGTTCACTGAGCACCGAACCATTCCGAGCACACACTGGACTAGTCCGTTAAACTTTCTAATGTCACAGTTCACTAAGCACCAGACAAGTCCGAAAACACACCGAACAAGTCTGTTAAACTCTCTAATGTTCCAATTCACTTTGCACCGGACAAGTCCGAACACGGACCGGACAAGTCCGTTCAACTTTCTGATGTTTCACTCAGACAAGTTCAAAAACACATTTCACATTGGACAAGACAAGTCCGCCTCATTGCGAACTAGTCTGATCAACTCTCTAAAATCACAACGAACTAGTCCGATGAACTCTGTGTTCCAATATGGACAAGTCTGGTATACCTCACATAAATTAGGGTTTTTATTGTGCTGCACATTCCACACGAATTTTACACAGCACACTGGACAAGTCCGATCACCATAGCGGACTAGTCCGTCCGTCGGGATCCCTAACGGTAATATTTTTGGAAACACTGTAAATAGGCAATCCACGATCCCACAAACATAAGCATCGTACACAATTGTAAAAAACATAAACCCTAGCGCCACTACTCGTCCCAAGAGCACAAAAACACATCTCCCCACACATCTAAAGGCCTAAAGTGTTAAATCTTTTAGGTATCCAGATTTGGGATAGGCAGATCGTCGTCTACACATCGTTGAGATCTTGGGGTTTGATATCTTATACACTCGTGCATTCTTTATAATATTTTGAGTGTATTAGATCACCTTTTTCTCGCTGTAATTTTGTGGGAGCCCGCAACGTGTGAGGTTGCCCCACCAACTTGGTGATTACACCGTGATAGTGGAACTCAAGTCGGCCTTGTAAGGTGACTTGACAAGGGAAAATGAGACCCGGCTCTGTGTGGGCTTCCTCAACGAGGTTGTAGATCTCTTTGGTGAGATCGAACCTCAGTAAAAATCCGTGTCTCGTGTGTTCCATTCTTTAACTTTTGCAAGTTTCATCATCTAGGGCATTAGAATTGATAAATCAAGTAATTTGTATTCCACGTGGAAATTAAGCAACCTTATCTCTTCTTCAAGTTGTAAAGAATAGTAATTACATTTCGCTGCCATTTCATTTGAAATTTCTGCTTAAATACTTAATCCTTTCGGAGTAATTGAATAACCGGACTAGTCCGTACCTTATACCAGACAAGTCCGGTCCCTTTGTATTTAACGTATTTGTTAAGTGTTGCAGGAAAAATTTTAAAGCCAATTCACCCCCCTCTAGGTCACATTCAATTGGTATAAGAGCGAGGTTCTCCATTTACGAGACTCACCGTTCGGAGATATCAATGGCCACTGACAAGAACAACGAGATCCCGAAGGTGCCCAACATCAAAGATGAACATGACACCAAGGCATTCGATGTACTCAAGGAAAACAAACATGATGATGAAGTGAGTCAACTCAAAGCGCTTCTAAGAAAGAAACTTCTAAAAAGGGCAAGGAAGAAGATGAGAAGACGACGGGGAGTGGTCATCATGACTACTCCCGATATCCTTTTAACTACAATCGTCTTAATTCTGACAATTATTATTTTTCAATTCCTATGGGAAAACCTCCACATTTCGATGGAAATGACTATACAATGTGGAAGTATAATATGAAAATGCATCTTATCTCCTTAAATCCCAGTCTTTGGCATGTTGTGTGTAGAGGTATAGATATCCCGGATACCGACGATGAACTCACTCAGAAGCAAGAGCAAGAAATTCACTGCAATGCACAAGCCATTGCAGTGATCACGTCTTCCTTGAGCTGAGAAGATACCAAGACTGATGGACTGGAAAGTGCCAAGGAAATATGGGATACACTCAAGACTGCACATGAGGGAAATCGTTTGAAGGAGAACTAGAAAGGTTTGCCATTGATGAGGGCGGATCATCTCAAGAGATGTACAACTGAATGAAGGCGCTCATCAACAAGATCCGTGCCTATGGAAGCAAGAAGTGGACTGACCATGAGGTGGTCAAAAGGATGATTAGAGCATTTATGGCAAGGAATGTCACCTTGTGCTCTATGATCCGAGAAAGCCCGGGGTTTCAGAAAATGACTCCGGATGAAATGTTGGGCAAGATTATCAACCATGAGATGATGGATAAGGAGGCCCAATATGTAAAAGACTTAGCTGAACTTACCTCCTCCAAGAAGAAGGAAGTTGCCCTCAAAGCAACTTGCAAATATAAAGAAAAGGAAGTTCGTGAAGCACAAGATGAAGAAGACACAAGTGATGTGAGCATCGATATGGATGATTAAGAGATGGTGCTTTTCATCAAGAAATTCAAGCGCATGATGAGAAGAAGGAAGGGCAACAACTCAAGTTATGAGAAGAGCAAAGAGAAAGGAAAATCCAAGGCACGACGTACCTGCTGCAATTGTGGCGAGTACGGTCAATTTATGGTTGACTGCACATATGAAGAAACTAAGAAGAAGAAGGAAGTGGAGCCACAAGAGAAGAAGAACTTCAAGAAAAGGAGGCAACCTCACCAAGCGCACATTGGTAAGGAGTGGGACTCAAATGACGAGTCCTCCTCTGATGAAGAAGAGGAGATGGCTACCATTGCCATCAAGAAGCCTACCAAGAAGTCTACGCTCTTCCCAAACATAGGAGGACGGAAGACTCATAATCATACTTGCCTCATGGCTAAGGAAGACAAGAAAAAGGTTCAACTTACAACTCCCTCGCTTAATTCCTCCATTGATGATTTTGATAGATCAAGTGAAAAGGAGGAAATGCTTAAAGGTCTAAGTAAGACTGCATTAAGGAAAATGAAAATGTTGTCAGATGAAATTTTTTAGAAGGAGGAGCTTGTCAACCGCCACGAAGATATGCTTGTCTGTGAAAGAGATATCAAGAGGTTGAGAAACTCCTTGAGCTTGAGTAGGAGAAGAGCAAGGCACTTGAGCATGTGCTAGCTTTGAGTAATTGAACTTACTCAAAACTAAAAGACTCACACATTGCAATCAAAGATGAACTTGCTAACTTGTCAAAAATTAACAAAATCCTTGAAGTGCAAGTTGAGTCACTCAAGCAAAGCGGCACTTCGTACTCCAAGAACTTACCCTCCCAAGGTGTAAATTCGACAACAACTAAAACTTGCACATGCCCTAGTAAGAGGAAGATTGTTAAAGATGATTCCTCTGTTTCACATGCTAAACATCCATCCCAAAGTGGCATCTTTTAAGAGGAAAAAAATTAAGTATGCACGTATTGCATACATGGTCACAAGACCTCCTAACTTCAAAGATGGTCTTGGGTACACAAGAAAGAAAAGATGCATTCTAATGTTTATAACCAGAATCATATTGTGTTTGTTAAAGAAAACTCGCATGGATCTAAAATGCAAACATTGTTTCATACTTTTGATGCCTCTTACGTTCGTATGAGAGATAAATTTGGACATGTCTTTGCTAAATATGCAGGACCACGCCACAAGAACTCAAAGACTTGTGTGTGGGTGCCTAAGACTATTGTGAAAAAACAAGAGATAATCTTTATTTTGCAGGCCTACTCCTCTAGAGGATCCAAACGGGTGCTGGACAGTGGATGCATAAATCACGTGACCGGAGAGAGGAGTATATTCGTAGAGTACGAGAAAAACGTGGATCCAAGTGAGGAATCTATTTTGAAGACAACATCCAAGGAGAAGTCCTTGGCAGCGGTAAAATTGAAATTTCTTCTCAACACACTCTTTCAAATGTTTTACATGTTGATTATTTAGATTACAATCTTTTGTCCATATCTCAACTATGTTGCAAAGAATACAACTGTTTGTTCACTAATGAGGGTGTGACAATTTTTAGATGAAGCGATAACTCAACTGCATTCAAGGGAATGCTGAAGGGAAAGCTTTATCTTGTTGACTTCAACAAAGATAAAACCGAACTCAACACTTGCTTGGTTGCAAAAACTAACATGGGATGGCTGGGGCATAGACGACTAGCCCATGTTGGGATGAAAAATCTGCAGAAACTTCTAAAAGGTGGTCACATCCGAGGTTTAAAAGATGTTGTGTTTGAGAAAGACAGGTCGTGCAGTGCATGCCAGGTGGGAAAACAAGTTGGAGCATGACACGCTGCAAAGAACGTGATGACTACATCAAGATCGCTGGAACTTCTTCATATGGACCTCTTTGGTCCAATTTCTTATATAAGTATCGGTGGTAACAAATATGGATTAGTAATTGTTGATGATTTTTCTAGATTTACCTGAGTGTTTTTCTTGTATGATAAATAAGAAATCCAGGAGACCCTCAAGAAATTTTTGAAAAGAGCGCAAAATGAATTCTCCTCAACCATCAAGAACATTAGAAGTGACAATAGAATGGAGTTCAATAATACTCAAGTTGAGGAGTACCTAGTTGAAGAATGAATAAAACATGAGTTTTCGGCACCCTACTCGCTCAACAAAATGGGGTGACCGAAATGAAGAACAGGATGCTCATTGAGATGGCGAGGACAATGTTGGATGAATACAAGGAATACAAGACTTCGAACCGGTTTTGGGTTGAAGCGGTAAACACCGCCTGTCACGCCACAAGCCGACTATATCTTCACCGACTTCTGAAGAAAACGCCATGTGAGCTCCTCACTAGTAAACCCAATGTTTCATATTTTAGAGTATTTGGAAGCAAATATTTTATCCTGAACAAGAAACCGAGGACTTCGATGTTTGCTTCAAATCTGATGAAGGGTTCTTGCTTGGATATGATTCGAATGCCTACGCCTATCGTGTCTTCAACAAAGTCTCTGGCATTATTGAAGTAGCACGTGACATAGTGTTCGATGAAACTAATGGCTCCCAAGTGGAGCAAGTTGATAAATGTGTGCTAGATCAAGAAGAAGCCCCATGTCAAGCATTGGGAAGGATGACACTTGGTGATATTCGACCGCAAGAGCAATCACAAGAACCAAGTGCTCAATATATACCTCAATAGGATAGCAATGATCAAGGGGGAGCTCAAGCACAAGTTCAACATGAGCTGAACCAAAAAGATCAATATGTGCATGGAAGCAATGATCAAGGTGGAGACATTGAAAATGATGAAAATGAAGAACAAGTTACCTCACAAGTGCCTCACCCAGGACTACATTAGAGTATACTAAGAGATCATCCCATCGACAACATCATTGGAGATATTGCAAAGGGAGTAACCACTAGATCTCGTATTGCTAATTTATGTGAACATTACTCTTTTGTCTCATTTCTGGTAGCATACAGGGTTGATGAAGCACTAAAAGATCCGGATTGGGTGATTGCAATGCAAGAGGAGCTGAACAACTTCAAGAGAAATGAAGTATGGAAGCTGGTAGAAAGACCAAAGGCAAACATTGTAGGCACCAAATGGGTCTTTCAGAACAAGCAAGATGAAAATGGAGTTGTAACAAGAAACAAGGCACGACTTGTGGCAAAAGGTTACTCACAAGTCGAATGTTTGGATTTTGACGAAATTTTTTCTCCCGTAGCTATACTTGAGTCCTTTCGTATTTTATTAGCCTATGCTACTCACCACAATTTTGAGCTGTATCAAATGGACATCAAAAGCGCATTCCTCAATGGTCCTATCAAGTAGGAAGTATACATGGAGCAGCCACCAGGATTTGAAGATCAAGAGTACCCCAACTATGTGTACAAACTGCGTAAGGCTCTCTATGGCCTCAAACAAGCTCCCTGAGCTTGTATGAGTGCCTTAGGGATTTTCTCACTCAAATGGTTTTAAAATAGGAAAAGCTGATTATACCTTATTTACAAAACATTTTGATGGCCATCTATTCGTATGTCAAATTTATGTTGATGACATCATTTTTGGTTCTACTAATAAATCCTTTTGTAAATAATTTAGAAAAAATATGACATACAGATTCGAGATGTCTATGATGGGCGAATTGAAGTTCTTTTTGGGATTTTGTAACACCCTCATTTTCATGCATCTTGCATTGCATAAGTTCATATACATGTTTAACATTAATCCACATAAAAAGAAATGAATTTAAAATGAATTAGGAGCAAAACCGCACTCAAGAGTTCTGAGAATTGTGGTCTTGTCCGTTTTTGGTGCGGACTAGTCCGATTTCTCTCTGACCTTCTTCAGACGTGTCCTTTCTTGCTGCGGACTAGTATGGTTTTGTCTCTGCACAATTTTCAAACTTGTCCGGTCCCGTGCAGACTAGTCCGGTATCCCAATTCCATAAAATTTGCCAAGTCCCTAGACTTGTCCGGACTTGTTCGACATCTAGCGGACTTGTCCGTTTTTCCCTCTGACTAGAATCGGACTTGTCCGATTTTGGCCAGACTTGTCTGTTTTTCTTCTCACTAAGTTCGAACTTGTCCGATGTGCAGCCCGGACTTGTCTGATATCTCTTTGACTAACTTCGGAGTAGTCCGGCCTTTTGCGGACTTGTCTGGTGATTGCAATTCCGAGTTGATCTTTTGGTCCACGATGTGTTTTTTGGTTTTACCTTAGGTGGGCCTAAGGACGTCGCGTCTACCTCTTTTTGGAGCCCATGTGGGACTGCACACCAGCCTCCACCCTCCCCAAACTCGAAATCCATCAAACCCTAGCCCTCCACCTCTATATGAACAACCCCACCCCTTGACTTTACATCCTTTTGTCTCAATTGGGAGACCAAAAACCCTAGTTCATGGAGAGCCACCACCAAGGAGGGAGAAGGAGATCCCGAGCAAAAATAAGAAGAGGAGGAAACGAAAGAGGATCAAGTGATCAAGATCTCCATCATGTTTTCGTTCTTCATCAACAATTCACCTTCAAGTTCTTCATCAACCCTAGATCATAAAGATCCAAGTGTTGCATCCAAAACCCTTGGTTCATTGGAGTTCTAAACACCTAGTATACCTTCTATTACCTCTTTCTCACGTGAATTCAACACCATTTCTCCAAATTCACGTCGATCTAGAAAACCCTTGCTGCTGTTTCTGCGTAGGGCGGACTAGTCCGATGCTACAGAGGACTAGTCCGATTTTGCTCACTGTTTTCTGCTGAATTAATTCTAAATATATTTGAATCAATTCTAGACCTATCTAAACTTGTTAAAAATTATTAGAACTAGTTAGTAAACATAATTAACAACTCATTAACTAGTTTTGCTTCGCGTTGCATTAACCATGCATGTCATGTCATATCGAGTACACTTATTGATTGTAATTCTTGCTTTGTGTGTTTCTTGCGAGGTTTAGACGGATTTGCGCTAGAGAGTGATGGGGAGGACCTCTAGCACCAGGAATTTGAAGACTTTGATCCCAATCAAGCCCAAGAGCAAGGCAAGTGTCCTTGAACATATTGATCCTATTTCGACAATAGATGTTTTATTTGCAAAACTGCATGCTTGTGTCAAATTGATGAGAATTCCTATGGTAGGAAGTTTACTAGCTTTGTTTAACCACCCTTGTATCGAGAATACATGGTAGAGAGTCGGGAAGGGCTTTTTACCTTTGCTTCGCTTAGTTAATTGGGATGGGAAACAACTATACATTTAATCATGCATTAATGATATTCTGGTTAATATGAACTGGTTAATATAATATTGTAATGGGTGATCTAAGCAAGCCTGGTATGTGGATGGGTTGGATGACATGGTGGTTGCTTGCTTTAGATCTAAGGATCGGTTCATGCGAGAATATGCCAGGACAACAGTGCCACGACGAGGCAAGTATGGGTGCGGTGTAGCTGATTAATTAGGGTATTGCTAGTACTGCATGGATCATTTGGCGCACTGGGGAAGGGGAGTCGTATTAGGTTTGGATTTGAAGCGGGACTCTCTGGGATCCAAATGGCACAAGAGGGGGCCCTTGGTTGAAGATTTGCTCAGTTGGAGACATCACCACCAGTGAAACCTCAGTGGGTCCGTACATGCTAGTAGTCCCTATGTAAAGGCTATTTCATGATTTCTTTTCCATACGCCAAAGGAAGTGTAATTGGCATAAGAGGGGTTCTTTAGTTGCTGACGGGTGATGAAATCACAAACATGTGGGTAAAGTGGTACAAACTCCATAGGGTATTAAAACTATCATGATAGTCGTGCGCCCAGTTAAGAGCACCTGGATGACCTACATGATTAGAGGGAACTTGGGGTTTGGGATGGTTTGGTACTGGTTATGTTTATGGTTGGTAACATGATTATGGATATGAATTGAATTATGGTTTATGGCAATGGATATGGTTAATGGCAATGAGAAATCTGGTATATGGATGATGGTAATGAAATATGGACTAGTATTATGATAACTACATGGTTTATGATGGGTTTACTTCACATACATATAATATATTGCTTTCCAAATGTTTTGATGTACTTTCCAGCACTTAGCCTTTATTATATTCATCATTTGTATCAGCTACATGTCATACTTTCAACAGTTGCTGAGTACGACATGTACTCACCCTTGCAATTCCCCCACCAACAGTTGCAGGTAAGGATTGAGAGTATAACGATGATAATGCGGAGTTCTAAGCCGGTTCTGCTGTCAGCTTCGCCTGTGGTGTTGATTGGGGATGTGTTATACCCTTATTACTTAGCTGCTTAGTTGCTTTATTTAGTTTATTTCCGCTGCATTAGTTCAAACTTGTCATTAATATTCATTAGAGCTTGTATTCGAGGATATTCTGAATTCTGTAACAAAAGTGGTTAGTTAATCTTGTTTTGTGGTAATTTTCTATATATCATTTTGTGAATGCACTCGTGTATGTGTGTTGAATGACCTGGGCACACATATGCGTTCACTTGGTTCATATTCGGAACCGGGTGTCACAAATTGGTATCAGAGCCACAAGTTGACCGTAGGACGCAACCTAGATAGAATGGACATTTTATAGCACATAGGAGCACTCAGAAATCGATGTGTTTTTGCTTGGTGTGCTGATAGCTATGTATTGTTGCTTGTGTGCTTAGCAGAGGATTTTGGGATGCTTTAGCATTGCCATGTCCATATAGGCTAGTATAGGTAGTTGCTTAGTTTCATATCCCTTGATGCCTATAGTTGGGGACGTCTTCTAAATTCTTATCTCTTGCTTTTCTTCAGATGGTGAGGACTCGCAACCAGAGGGATGACAATGATGAGGAGGAGAACAATGGAGCACCTCACAACAATAATGGACAAGGACCTGCCCAGGGAGCTATTTGTCTTGAGCAGCTATTGGCCATGCAAAACTAGCTCATGCAGACCATGATACGAACTATGGGACAGCTGCAGGCTGGCAACAACAACAATCAGCCCCACATGCCTCCTCATAACCGATTGGGGGAATTTATATGGACCAGGCCGCCGACCTTTGCTCATGCTGCTGACCCCATGGATGCTGATGATTGGCTCAAGTCTGTGGAGAAGAAACATGCAATTGTCCAATGCAGTGACCGGGAGAAGATGCTATACGCATCTCATCAACTTGTTGGAGCAACTGCCAATTGGTGGGATTCACTATGCAACGCCCACGAAAATCAGGAGAGGATCACTTGGGCTGAATTCAAGGATAGCTTCCGTTCTCATTATGTGCTGGAAGGTGTTATGATCCTAAAGAGGCAGGAATTTGAGAACTTGCGGCAAGAAAGATCAAGCGTGAGTGAATATCTTGGTAAATTCACTCAACTCTCAATATATGCGCCTGAGGATGTGAGCCGGGACAGCCGGAAACAATACTTGTTCATGAGGGGCTTGAACAATGAGATCCAAGTGCAATTGCTCACTAGTGATTATGCCAACTTCCAGAACCTAGTGGACAAAGCAATTGTGGTGGAGAACAAAGTCCATGAGATGGATCTAGATAACAAGAGGAAGGCGCCATATCAAGGAAAACAACAAAGAAGTAATGTGCTCCCTCGCTTTGCACCACCCAATGTGCCTTATTACAACTCTTCTGCTCCTGTATAACGCCCTGGTTATGCACGGCGCCCAACTCAGTTTGTGCAGCAACGCCCTGTCATGCAAGCACTTAGGCCTCTAATGCCTTTTGCACCTCGTGCCAACCTTCCTGGTGCAAATGTTCAGAATCAAGTTTGTCCCAATAATTCAGGTGCAGTTAGGAAGTGCTATGCATGTGGAGAAGCAGGACACCTTGCGATTTAATGTCCTAAGTTAGACCTTGGTCAAGGAAGCAATGCTCAAAGACAGAACCCAAGACCAAATGTAGGAGCGCCACAAGGCAACTGTGGACAACGGAATTTTGCTCGTGGCAATGTGAACCATGTCTCTACGGAGGAAGTGCAACAAGCGGATCACGTGGTTATTGGTATGTTTCTCGCAAAATCCAACCCGGCGACTATGTTAGAGCATCGCATTCATTCAGTGCATAGAAGTATGTTGCCAAGTATAGTTTGCCTATCTCTCATATGTTGTATACTCTATTGGTTAAGTCTCTTGGAGGAGAGATGAGGACAAATATAGTATGTCCAAAAGTAAGCCTTATAATCAAGGGGGTAGACTTCTTTAGCAACCTCATTGTCTTGGATTATCAAGGATTGGACATTATACTTGGAATGGACTGGTTGAGGAAGCACAATGGAGTCATTTAATGTGCCACAAAGACGGTGAGTTGACCAATGAGAAAGGGATCACCATAGAATTTGAAGCATCTCAACATACACCGAAGCAATTAGAGCTGAATCACATGGATGATGCCACAATTGAGGAGATTCCATTGGTGCGTGAATTCTTGGACGTATTTCCGGACGAGTTGTCAGGTATGCCACCTGATCGAGACATCGAATTTGTAATTGATTTACTGTCTGGAACTGCACCCATAGCTAAGAGGCCATATAGGATGCCTCCTAAGGAGTTAGCAGAGCTCAAAGCAAATCCAAGAGCAACTAGAGAAATATTTTATTCGCGCAAGCTTTTCACCTTGGGGAGCGCCTGTACTTTTCGTAGACAAGAAGGATGGATCACAAAGGATGTGTGTGGATTACCGAGCTCTTAATGAGGTGACCATCAAGAACAAGTACACCTTTCC
Source organism: Tuctoria greenei (assembly GCA_036927565.1). Lineage (NCBI taxonomy): Eukaryota > Viridiplantae > Streptophyta > Magnoliopsida > Poales > Poaceae > Tuctoria > Tuctoria greenei. The sequence goes on from JAYESD010000010.1 coordinate 93,100,161, forward strand.
ACACATAGAGGACTTGTTTGATCAGATGAGGGGTGCTTGTGTCTTCTCCGAGATTGATTTGAGGTCAGGATACTTTCAAATGAAGATTAGACCATTGGACATACCCAAGACAGCTTTTCGGACATGGTATGGGTCCTATGAGTACACCGTGATATCCTTTGGATTGACAAATGCACCTGCGTATTTTATGTACCTCATGAATACGGTCTTCATGGAGTACTTGGATAAATTTGTTGTGGTGTTCATTGATGATATTATAATCTACTCGAGGAGCAAGGAGGAGCATGAGGAACACTTGAGACTTACGTTGCAAAAATTGAGGGAGCACCAATTATATGCCAAGTTCAGCAAGTGCCAACTTTTGTTGAAAGAGGTGTCGTTCTTGAAGCATATCATCTCCAGAGGAGGAGTATCGGTTGACCCAAGAAAGGTGAGAGATGTACTAAAGTGGGAGCCACCGCAAAACGTAAAGAAAATAAGGAGATTTCTTAGAATGGCTGAATATTACCGTAGGTTCATCTAGGATTTCTTGAAGATAGCCAAGCCAATGATGGAGTTGCTAATGAAATGGAAAGATTTCGAATGGACTCAAGCTTGCCAAGACAGCTTTGAGGAGTTGAAGAAGAGGTTAACAACGGCCCCAGTCTTGATATTGTCGGATGTGAGCAAGAGCTTTGATATTTATTGTGATGTATCAAGACAAAGACTTGGATGTGTGCTCATGCAAGAAGGTCAAGTGGTAGCCTATGCATCAAGACAATTGAAGAAACATGAGCAGCATTATCCAACGCATGATTTGGAACTTGCAGCCATGGTATACACATTGGAGATTTGGAGACACTATATCCTTGGACATAGGTGTGAAATTTATACGGATCATAAGTCTCAAGTATATTTTCGCACAGATGAACCTGAATTTGAGGCAACGAAGATGGTTGGAGCTCATCAAGGATTATGATGTTGGAATCCACTATCACCCGGGGAAGGCTAATGTAGTGGCTGATGCTTTGAGTCGGAAAGGAGTAAGCCACCAACTCGCGGTTCGAGAGCTGCCATCCGAGCTATGTAAGGAGTTTGAAAGGTTGAATCTTGGATTTGTGAATGATATGGGGATAATGGAGTTGAATCCGACCTTAGAGCAATAAATTCAATAGGGACAGACAAAGGATGAGGAAATTCAGGAAATCAAAGAATGGACCCAGGAGGGAAGGGAATTCAAGTTTGATGAGGATGACCATGGTACTTTATGGCTTGGAAAGAGGATTGTCATGCCTAATGTGAAGCATATTCGGGAGACAATATTAAAGGAGGCACATGACTCGCCATACTCAATCCATCCCGATTGTACGAAGATGTACAAGGACTTGAAGACGTGTTATTGGTGGGCCAACATGAAAAAGGACATAGCCGAATATGTAGCTTTGTGTGATGTGTGCCAACTAGAGTCTATGCAGACAATAGAAGAAGGAAACTAGCCTTTGAAGTGGGAGATTTTGTTTACCTCAAGGTGTCACCAATGAGAGGTCAAAAATGGTTTAATGTCAGAGGCAAGCTAGCACCTCGATACATTGGACCATTCAAGATTTTGGACAAAAGAGGAGAAGTGGCATATAAGTTGGAGATGCCAGCTCATCTCTCAGATATGCATGATGTGTTTCATGTTTCCCAACTCAAGAAGTGCTTGAGGGTACCGGAAGAACAAGTGCAAATGGAAGAATTGGAATTAGAGGCAGATTTGACTTATGCCAAGCAACCGGTCAAAATCTTGGAAACCAAGGAGAGAGTCACAAGGAACAAGGTGATACGATAGTGTAAAGTGCAATGGAAGAATCACACAGAATCGGAGGCAACTTGGGAGCTGGAGGATGATCTCAAGAAGGAATTTCCCTATATCTTCTCTTCCACGTCGAATCTCGAGAGCGAGATTCATTTTAAGGGGGGTAGGTTTGTAACACCCTCATTTTCATGCATCATGCATTGCATAAGTTCATATACATGTTTAACATTAATCCACATAAAAAGAAATGAATTTAAAATGAATTAGGAGCAAAACCGCACTTAAGAATTCTGAGAAGTGCAGACTAGTCCATTTTTGGTGCGGTCTAGTCCGATTTCTCTCTGACCTTCCTTGGACTTGTCCTTTCTTGCTACGGACTAGTCCGGTTTCGTCTCTGTAGAATTTCCGAACTTGTCTGGTCCCGTGCGGACTAGTCTGGTATCCCAATTCCATGAAATTTTGCCAAGTCCCTAGACTTGTCCAGACTTGTCAGACATCTAGCGGACTTGTCCGTTTTCCCTCTGACTAGAATCGAACTTGCCCGTTTTTCCTCTGACTAAGTTCGGACTTGTACGATGTCCAGCCCGGACTTGTCTGATATCTCCCTCACTAACTTCGGACTAGTTCGGCCTTTTCGGACTTGTCCGGTGATCGCAATTCTGAGTTGATATTTTGTTCCACGGCGTGTTTTTGGGTTTTACCTTAAGTAAGGCTAAGGACGTCGTTTCTAACTTTTTTTGGAGCCCATGTGGGACCCCAACCGGCCTCCACCCTCCCCAAACTAGAAATCCATCAAACCCTAGCCCTCCACCTCTATATAACCAACCCCAACCCTTGACTTTACATTCTTTTGCCTCAATTGGAAGACAACAAACCCTAGTTTGTGGAGAGGCGCCACAAAGGAGGGAGAAGGAGATTCCGAGCAAGAGTAAAAAGAGTAGGAAACAAAAGAGGATCAAGTGTTTAAGATCTCCATCAAGTTTTCGTTCTTCATCAACAATTCACCTTCAAGTTCTTCATCAACCCTAGATCGTCAAGATCCAAGTGTTGCCTCCAAAACCCTTGATTCATTGGAGTTCTAAACATCTGGTATACCTTCTATTACCTCTTTCTCACATGAATTCAACCCCGTTTCTCCAATTTCACGTCGATCTAGAAAACCCTAGCTCACTGTTTCTGCGCAGGGCGTACTAGTACGGTCGTACAGCGAACTAGTCCGATTTTACTAACTGTTTTCTGTTGAATCAATTCTGAATTGATTTGAATCAATTCCAAACCTTTCTAAACTTTGTAGAACTATTAGAACTAGTTAGTAAACATCATTAACAACTCATTAACTAGTTTTGCTTTGCATTTGCATTAACCATGCATGCCATGTCATATCGAGTATTATATGTGCACTTATTGATTGTAATTCTTGCTTTGTATGTTTCTTGCATGGTTTAGACGAATTTGCGCTAGAGAGTGCTGCGGAGGACCTCCAACACCAGGAATTTGAGGTCTTTGATCCCAATCAAGCCCAAGAGCAAGGCATGTATCCTTGAACATATTGATCCTGTTTTGGCAATAAATCTTTTGTTTGCAAAATTGCATGCTTGTGTCAATTTGATGGGGATTCCTATGATAGGAAGTTTACTAGCTTTGTTTAACCACCCTTGTCACCGGGAATACATGGTAGAGAGTCGAGAAGGGCTTTTTACCTTTGCTTCGCTTAGTTAATTGGGATGGGAAAACAACTATACATTTAATTATGCATTAATGAGTTTATGATTAAAATGAACTGGTTATATGATATGGTAACGGGTGATCTAAGCAAGCCTGGTATGTGGATGGGTTGGAAGACATGGTGGTTGCTTGCTTTAGATCTAAGGACCGGTTCATGCGAGAATATGCCAGGACAACAGTGCCACCACGAGTCCAAGTATGGGTGCGGCATAGCTGATTAATTAGGGTATTGCTAGTACTGCATGGATCATTTGGCGCACAGGGGAAGGGGAGTCAGATTGGATTTGGATTTGAGGCGGGACTCCCTGGGATCCGAATGGCACAAGAGGGGGCCCTTGGTTCAATATGTGCTTGGTTGGAGACATTGCCACCGGTGAAACCTCAGTGGGTCCGTACATGCTAGTAGTCCCTTTGTAAAGGCTATTTTGTCATCTCTTGGACATACACCAAAGGAAGTGTAATTGGCATAAGGGGGGTTCTTTAGTCGCCGACGAGTGATGAAATCACAAACACGTGGGTAAAGTGGTACAAACTCTGCAGAGTATTAAAACTATCATGATAGCCATGCTCCCGGTTAAGAGCACCTGGATGACCTACATGATTTGAGCTACTTGGGCTTTGGGATGGTTTGGTACTAGTTATGTTTATGGTTGGTAACATGGTTATGGTTATGTATTGAATTATTGTTTATGGCAATGGATGTGGTTAATGGTAATGAGAAATCTGGTATATAGATGATGGTAATAAAATTTGGACTGGTATTATGGTAACTACATGGTTTATGATGGGTTTACTTCACATACATATAATATATTGCTTTTCAAATGTTTTGATTTATTTTCCAGCACTTATCCTTTATTATATTCGTCATTTGTATCAGCTACATGTCATACATTCCGCAATTGTTGTGTACGACATGTACTCACCCTTGAAATTTCCCAATCAACAGTTGCAAGTCAGGATTGGGAGTATAACGATAATAATGAGGAGTTCTATACCGTGTCTGCCGTCAGCTTTGCCTGTGGTGTTGATTGGAGGTGCGCTATACCCTTATTTCTTCGCTGCTTAGTTGCTTTATTTAGTTTATTTCTGCTGCATTAGATCAAACTTGTCATTAATATTCATTAGAGCTTGTATTCGAGGATATTCTGAATTCTGTAATAAAAGTGGTTAGTTAATCTTATTCTATGGTAATTTTATGTATATCCTTTTGTGAATGCACTCATGCATGTATGTTGAACGTCCTGGGCACACATATGCATTCACTTGGTTCATTTACAGAACTGGGTGTCACAGATTCCAAGTGAAGCAATTGAGAGAAGGTACCTTCATCTGCCAAACCATGTACACACAAGACATCCTCAAAAAGTTCAATATGGACAAAGCCAAGCCCATCAAGACTTCCATGGCAACTAATGGACATCTCAATCTCAACAAAGATGGTCCAGATGTGGATCAAAATGTATATTGGTCTATGATTGGTTCGCTGCTCTATTTACGTGCATCTAAGCAAGATAGTATGCTTAGAGTCTGCATATGTGCAAAGTTTCAAGCTTCACCTAAATAGTGTCAATTAACATTTGTAAAAAGAATTTTAACATACCTTGTGCACACACCCAACTTGGGCCTTTGGTATCCCAAAGGGTCCAAGTTTAACCTTATAGTATATTCTGATGCCGACTATGCAGACTGCAAAGTCGATAGAAAGGGCACCATCAGGAACTTGCCAATTTTTTGGTAGATCCTTAGTTTCATGGCCATCTAAAAAGAAAAACTCCATTGCTCTTTCCATAGCCGAAGCGGAGTATGTTGTAGCTGGTAGTTGTTGCACACAACTACTTTGGATGCGACAAACTCTAAGGGATCATGGTTACAATCTGAGCCATATTCCACTCCTGTGTGATAATGAAAGTGCCATAAAAATTTCACACAATCCAATAGAGCACTCAAGAACTAAGCACATAGACATTCGTCATCATTTCTAAGAGATCATTCACTAAAAGGTAACATAGGAATTTCACATGTTAGAACTGAAAAACAACTAGCAAATATATTCACAAAGCCACTAGATGAAAAGACTTTTGCAAGCTAAGAAATGAATTAAATATACTTGACTCACAAAATGTGGCTCGAAACATTGCATACCTGATTGATTCTTCAAAGTTTATTCATTTTTACGAAAAATCATCCTTTATCTCAATTTTCTCTCCAAACCTATTTCAATTATTGAATCTTGGTGAATTATGACATTTGTATGACTGTTGATTGCTTATTGGTCATGTTCATCAAGATTATTTGTGAACTGATGTCCTTTAGATCACTATTAGATCAAACTCTTAAAAATCACCTTGTTTGTAACTCTGATCTGTCCAGCTGACCTGGACTAGTCTGCGTTCAGCATCGGCCTAGTCTAATGCAGCCGACTAGTCCGACTCTGGTCTGGCATACCGGACTAGTCCGACCCTTTGTGGACTAGTCTGTATCCATTGGGCTTAAACCCTAGCCAACCGCCAGTACACCTTCCTCTTCCTCTCATAATCGTCCTGGCACTCTCTCTCATCAAACCCTAGCTCCCAAGGCGATTCTCACTTTTGACCACCAAAATCAAAAGTTCTTCCATGGGAACTCCTTTCTTCAGCGCAAAGCATCCCTCTCCAGACTAATCCGGACTCTGCTCCACTCCTCCAACCTCAAATCCTCAATTTTTTGGTAAAAAAATCTCACTTAACCCTTGTTCCCATCTTCCCTTAAATCTTGCTTATTTTTCCTGATTCCTAGGTCATACATTACTCTGTTGAATGTATTCCTACTGTATTCATATCCTCGTTGCATCAATCTTTGTTAGATTTGCTGGAATAGGAAGTTAGGATTCATACGTCAGACCGGACTAGTCCATTTCTCGGCGTGGACAAGTCTGGTGCGCCAGACAAGTCTGCGCTATGAAAACGGACAAGTCCGGTCCCCTGATTGTTTGAACAACTAAATTCTTATCTCCACAAAGTCTACACATCATTCTTACCACTCCTGGTATTCTCTGTGTCAGGCACGATGTTGTATTCTTTAGATGCCAGCATGTTTGACTATGAAGCCGAGCATGAATGTGTAAGAGTTGTAAGGGCAAAAGAAAGGATAAGCAAGAAGAGTCATGACTTCAATGTCCCCTCCGCTCCTCCCGATGATGCTCTTCCGAAAAAGAGGAAAGTGGTAGTAAATAAAGCATTGAGCAAGGATGGTGCTGGTGCCAGCTCAACCGTACCTAGAAGGACCGCCAACAAGGGGAAAGAACTTGCAAGTGGTCCCATTGGTCCGCTTAAGATGAAGTCACCTATGCAGCGCAACAGGCAGCCATCAGAAAATGACTTCATGGGCAAAGTAAATGAGTTGGCTGAAAAGTTCAGAAAGATTGAAGTCTATGATCAGACAAAACAATCTGCTGATCCAAGATTTTGGAGCCACTTCCATGCTGACTACTATGAGCATGTGTAAATGAAGATGCGAAATCCAGTGGTTGATAGTCAATGGGTGGACATGACTTATTTACAATCCAAGAACTTTCAAGCATATCATGAAGTCTTGGAGGCATTGGAGGGGCATGGTTTGAAGGATCTTATATCCTTTCGATATAATTGGAATAATGAAGTCATCACCCAATTTTTCTCTACTTTCTACTTCGCCCGTGATGATGGGGATAAGATGATTTGGATGATACATGGATACAAGTATATCGTCACTTATGAGGAATTTGCCAGAATACTTCACCTTGAAGATACCTTGAACAATGAGCTCATTATTCATAACTTGAAGCCTTTGGAGAAGGAAGAGCTAGAATTCCTCTATGATACAAGAATGCCATACAAGCCTCCTACCACCAAGTACTTGAAGCCATTCTTTGCCGTACTTAATAGAATTTTAAGGAAGAATATTGCTCCAAAGGATGGAGATGAAGGGGCAATTCAAGGAACTCTAAGGACCTCAATGAAAGTGATAAGCAAGAAAAGGATCTTCAATGTCTTTGAATATATCTACAATGACATTGTGAACATCTCAATCACTCCCAATAGCCTATGGCTATGCACCTTACATCATGTTCATGATTGATAAGGTCACCGACCTTGAGTTTGTTAAGGATGTTGAGCACACCGTCCTCAAACCCCAAAAGCCTACAGTCTACATTGTTCCCTCTGCTCCTTTCTGACCTGCAGTGGAACAAAGATCTACGCGAGCTCATGAAGGCACAAGAACTCCAGTTGCTTCCTCTGCTCCTCCATCTTCCAAAGAGTCCTCCAGTGGTATGTTGAAAATGCTCTCCTCCATCTTTGCATCATGCCACAAAGTGGAAATTAAACAGCACAAGGAAAATCTAGCTAGAAAGAGACATCAAAGGTATATGAAGACAAAAATCAAAGCAATATGTTAGAAAATAGATATTGATCCAGTGGGATCACCTCAAATCTCGGAGGATTCAGAAGAGAACATCTCAGAGATGGCACCCCTCACGGAGCAAGAATTGACATCCTTTGTACTAGCTGGTGTCTCTGCTCCTCCTCCTCAGCATGCACATGAAGATGAAGATGAAGATGATGATAGAAGTGAGGGAGGGAGTGGCGATGAGTGATTTCCCTCAAATTTTCCCTTTTTGGTGCTTTGATGCCAAAGGGGGAGAGATTGAGACTAGTATTATTTATTTGTAAGCCTTCAGGACTAGTGATCATGGACATGTACCTTAAATTTCAAATTATTTTAATTACTTTTGGATGTGCCTATTTTATTTAATACGAATGTGTGATGCTTATTTTTAATATTACTGTGATGGTTGCTGCTATAATTGCCATGCTCTGAATTTTGCGCATCACATTAATTGATCACACATACGTTATAGGCACCTCACCATAAAGAGTGCATATATGTGAGAAGTTTTTATTGCTCATTTGTCATTCTCATATATGCCCACTTAATTGTGATATCTCAATTGGTTGTCACCAATCACCAAAAAGGGAGAGATTGAAAGTGCATCTAGGCATTCCCTTGTGGGTTTTGGAAGATTGATGACAAACAAATGAGATCCTAATGAATTCATTGAGATGAATGCAGATTAACAAAGATTAGATATTATGGTGCAAAAAAAAGGTGAAAATGAGAAGTGAGAAAGGAAGAAGCCCAAATGATCAATGGAAGCGCAAAGTAGACATAATTGTATAGGATGTGTTTGAGAGACACATCCCAAGAACTCATGTCTTGGTGTAGAGGGTAAGGGATAAAATCAATCTAAGTAGTTCACTGAGCACCAAACAAGTCCGGACGCACACTGGACTTGTCCGTTAAACTTTCTGATGTCACAGTTCACTGAGCACCGGACAAGTCCGGACACACACCGGACAAGTCCGTTAAACTCTCTGATGTTTCAATTCACTTTGCACCGGGCAAGTCAAGACACGGAACAGACAAGTCCATTCAACTTTTTGATATTTCACTCAGACAAGTTGAAAAACATATTTAACATTGGATCGGACGTGTCCGTCTCATTGCGGACTAGTCCGATCAACTCTTTGTAATCACAATGGACTAGTCCAACAAACTCTCTGTTCCAATAAAGACAAATCGGGTATACCTCACACAAATTATGGTTTTTAGTGTACTGCACATACCACACGAATTTTACACAGCACATCGGACAAGTCAGGTCAACAGAGCGGACTAGTCGGCCATCGGGATCCCTAACAGTAATATTTTTGTAAACACTATAAATAGGTGATCCACGACCCCAAAAACATAAGCACCGTACACAACTGTCAAAAACATAAACTCTAGCGCCGCCACTCGTCCCAAGAGCACAAAACACATCTCCCCACACATCTAAAGGCCTAAAGAGTTAAATCTTTTAGATATCCAGATTTGGGATATGGAGATCATCGTCTACGCATTGTTGAGCTCTTAGGGTTTGATCTCTTATACACTCATGCATTCTTTGTAATCTTTTGAGTGTATTAGATCATCTTTTTCTCACTGTAATTTTGTGGGAGCACTCAACGTCTGAGGTTGCCCCGCCAACTTGATGATTACCCCGTGATAGTAGAACTCAAATCGGCGTTGTGTGGTGACTTGACGAGGGAAAAGGGTTTGAAGAGACCCAACTTTGTGTGGGCTTCCTCAACAAGGATGTAGATCTCTTTGGTGAGATTGAACCTCGATAAAAATTCATGTCTTGCATTTTCCATTCCTTTACTATCGCAAGTTTCATCCTTTAGGGCATTCGAATTGATAAATCATGTAATTTGTGTTCCACGTGGAAATTAAGCAACCTTATCTTTTGTTCAAGTTGTAAAGAATAGTAATTATATTTCGCTGCCATTTCATTTCAAATTTCCTGCTTAAAGACTTAATCCTTTCATAGTAATTGAATAATTGGACTAGTCCGTACCTTCTACCGGACAAGTCCAATCCTCTAGTATTTAACATATTTGTTAAGTGTTACAGGAAAAGTTTTAAAGCCTATTCACCCCCTCTAGGCCACATTCACTCGTCCCGAGCAAAGTTAAGACTTTAGATTCATGATCAGGAGTTGCTACAATGTTCTACCTTTCAAAAGTACCAAGTGCACAACAAAGTACTCTATCTAGTATTGCAAAAATTGGCTTCGGTACTTCACCCTTCAAGTCATTATGGGGCTTATGTGTGAGGACCAGTGTACCGACGTCCAAGGATCTCATTGGGTGGTGTCGTGCGATGCGGCACCTAACAGCACACACGAAAAGAATTACCAAAACATACAAAGTTTTCATTTCATAAATATAATTATAGTTTACAAAATAGTGTACAATAGATGTACACACGCAGCGGAACTACATACTCATATTCTGACCTATCTAAGCATGAGAGAAGACGTTCATGTCCTAGGACGCTTCTCACTAGCAACATGATGATCATCCAGCAGCGGCATGGTCCACACGAGATTCTTCTCGACACCTCGAGGTCTCATGTACAACCTGAGCAGCAGAAATAAACTAATATCTGCAAAAATCATTAAAGTGCAAACGTGAGCATAGGGCTCAGCAAGACTGACCCATCTCACTAGACATATGCAAGGTAAAGTTTGACCATAGGAAAGGAATAGCATAAATAGACTCGCGTACAAGTGCATCCTTATAGTCATGTTTTAAGTAGCAAATGATATTCCTCAGGCACGGCACATCATAGACTCCACAATCAAACAAGAAATGCTTTGTCGATGATATGTCGTGCCCAAAGCACATAATGCTATTACAGATTAAATATTTGGAAACTGTAAACTTTTAATTATGCTATGTCTAATCCATACAAGTTGCAATACAATAATAATCATAGCAACAATTTCGTAATAATTCCATTACTCTTTATTACTACATCACGGCGCAGTGAACAAGTGGTACTCGAATAACCGTGAGGGATGGTGATTACAATCAGTAGACACCCAGATAACACGTCACATACACCCATTTCGGAAGTGGATCGAATCACACTTCAGTACCATGTTTTATGCAGCAACCTTTCACAAGAAACTCAAATGTCGAACCGGTCCCACCATCACGGGCATAAGGTCCTCGCATGGAGCGTGTCTGTGTCCGCCGACAGATTTACACGTTACTACCCTCAACCCACCCCTATCGAACGTGGGGTAATGCCTCGACACCCAAGTTATCAAGTTACATCGATTTACTGGGTTCCATATGCCCAGTATGCATTTGGTACAGTTCAAACTTGTCCAGCAGTGTCACACACGGATCGGCCCTCAATCGACATAAGCAGGGTTACGCACGTGAGACCACGTCTCGCTGCATCCTATCCCGCTGCTCGGTATCCAATTCATATTTACAAACCATTATTTTCTCAAATCCATCCCGTGTGATAAAATCCTATGTCACGAGTAGATTCCAACTGCTCGACTTCTACTGGATTTCTAAAAACATAAGCATGGCATTTTCTACTAGTCGTGCTGTAAACCTACCCAATACTCTATGGGATTTGTGGGTCATGCAAGTGGAGTTTCAATCACCTTATCCCTAATGCACAAAATTCTTCCTAGACATAAGTGATACAAATAGAAAATTTGAAATAGCACTTAAATGCAAACCGGGGCTTGCCTTAGTTTGCGACTCGATTAAATGTCATTGGTCAGTGGTCTTCCTCCGGAGATTCCGCCAAGGAACTTCAAGACGGACACCCTGGCGTTCTCCTCCAAGTGAAGTTCCTCGTCGATCATCTATTATCACGTTCCTATCAACATGGTGTGCATATAAGTAAACATTGTAACTATACTTTAGATAAAACAAGTTAAACAAACTCTAAGACTGATGAGATTAATTAGGAGGAAGAGGTATGCCTCTGTTGTGTGGATAAACAAAGGATGGAGTCAAGTGGTCATAGTAGTGTCGAGATGTGAATTGAAAGGTGCAATGAAAGCATGTAATGCCATTATTCACTTAACACTTGGAGCTATGCCACTCGAGAAGGCTGAGACTGACTGGTGTGTAAGGATGAGCCCGAAATCAAGGTGGGACATCGAAAGCTTGAGCATGAGTGGAGTGTGTAACAAAGAAGGTCATGACTTAGAAGTCGACCAATAAAGTTATACAAACTCCCTAAGGTGTAAACCTAGTTAAGTGAGAAGTGTTGTCGCAGGATTCAGAACTAGGATGAATCGAAGTGGAACTCTAGGGACACTTGGAAGTGAAGTGAGATTGGCATTGCTTGGACTCAAAGAGTCATCACAAGCACTACTAACCTGACGTGAGTACCAAGACAATGTTCAAATCACTTTTAGGTAAACCAGACACTACGACTAACTTCGCAAGCATCATTCAAGTTCTTACATGACACTATTGCAGTGTCTTCTGCAAGATTGTCCAGGTGAGCTCGATGAACTCCTGGAACTTGAACATAATGCATTACTGTGATGTGACAACATGCTTTGCCATCTCGTGAAGGTCGTTTCATCTATGTTCACATCGACCCAGAACTCGTCAACGGTGGTGAGTGGAATCTCGAACACCACCTCATGAGTCTCAAGGTTAGTGATGTCAACTCGATCATCCGCACGCGACTCGACAAACCAACCATCGATGAAGTGGAACACCTAGTTAAGCAATTCTGCGAATGATTAGGAAACGTCTGCGACACGAGCAAGAAACTCTTATCCAAGGTTCCCCTTGGTCTAGTTCTCCTTGACGGTCGTGACATTCTCGCATTCCTCTACCATAGGTTATCGGTGGTCACCAATACCCTTGGTTTGAACTAGAAGTCATTTCATCGAGCACCTTGGCTACACCTAGGACTTGATCAATCTCACCTCGACTAAACCCTAATTTGGCCAAACGACCATCGCCTGATGTGTTGTGGTTGTGTTCCCGCACTATCTTTATCTCAGGCACTCCTTGTCTCTGTGCCAGGACACGTCCATGACGTGTAACGTCGTGACAACGTCAAGCGGGCGACGACGGCAAACGTTGGCTTGAGCTAGTGTGACAAGTGAAAGGTAAACAACCTAAGGGCACTCTAGTGTTGTTGCAGGATGTAGCGGCACAAGGCAATACGCTAGGCTCCCCTTTGTGCATCAAAGTTATGATGCAGGGAGTGGTGCGACAAGGTGCCAGGCGGTGCACGGCTTGGAGCACGGACATGGCAGCTATGGTGCGGTGAGGCGTGGCCAAGGCGTTGGCAAGGAGCGTGCAACGGGGAGGAGCAGCAGGGCCTGGCACACTGGAGCAGGAGGAGGCGTAGAGGGAGGCCGACGGGGTGGTGATGTGAACGGCCATCGCAAGGAGTCAAACAGCGCACGAGCGGCTTCGAGCAGAAGGACGAGTCAGCCTTGTGAACAGGGCTCAGCGCACGCGCGACAGAGACAGGATGCGCGCTGGAGTAGGCCGGCCTGGGCACTGTCGGGTGCTATTGGCAGCGGGGGATGGGCAGCGCGCAGGGGCGAGGTCGGGAGGCGGCGAGGTGTAGGAGAGGAGCGCGGGACCAGGCCACTCACCTTGAGGACGACGGGGACAGAGCAGAGCGCCGCCAGAACATCACCGCGGAAGGAGGTCGGTGGTGGAAGTCGACGACAGTGACAATCTGGACCGTAGTTTGCGTGCGGGCGCGAGGCGTGTGCGGCGAGCGGCACCGTGGCGGCTCAGGCGCAGGCGCTGGAGGAAGGCGGAGCGCCGACGCAGTGAGGGGTGCGAGCTGGTGGCCGGCTTGGGGTGAGCGGCGCGCCTTGGCGGCCGAGCGAGAGGCGAACAGGGCGCTGGCATGCTGGATCGAGGGAGGAAGAAGCAGGGTGCTGCGGCCATGGCTGATGCACAAGCAGAGGAAGTTACAGTGTTAGTTTCTGTTCACTCCCGATAGGGACAAGCAAAGAAGATGGATAGCGGCGACGGGAAGCGGTCAAGCCATGAAGCACCGTGCGCTGGAAGACAAAGGACCCGTCTGTGTTGATAAGGTTGACTGTGGGGCCTCCTGATAGGTGGGTCCCACCTGTCATAAATTTCCTCAGATTTGAATATTTAATTTAACCTAGCAAATGATGTCTGAAAATCATCAAAATTTGCAAGCTGGGTAAATCGAATATGGCAAATCTAATGGTGCAATCCATTCTACAATTTGATTGTCCCAAATTTTGACATTAATATGCTGTCAAATTATAATTTCTTTTGCACCATAAATCAAACTTGAACTTGCGTCCTCTAAGATGAAAAGAGGTTAAACTTGAACCTAACTTCTGAGTTTGATTTTTGACTTGGACCTCTTGAATTTTCATGATTATGTACCTAATTCTTTAATTCCACTTATACGCTAATCATTCTCCAAACTCTTTATAATGTTTTTAAGGTTCATATTCTGGATCACGTATTCATTGACATTATTATTTATATTTGACTTTCTAGTTCAACTTTAAATTTTTCAAAATTGTATTTTCGCATTCCTTCTCTTTTCCAAATGTGGGCTTTTACAATCCTTCCCCCTTAAAGGAATCTCATCCCGAGATTCTATGAGGTAGAATAACAGGAATGAGTAGGGAACGGTCCGTAAAAGAGGGTCATTGATTAAGGAAAATGACAATGCCCTTAAAGACTTGGGTTCTACGAAGTAGTGATTATCTTAAGGCATCTTATGAAATTCTAAAGTTTGCTTTTTGTGATTCTAGTCTTCAGGTTGATAATCTTGATAGGATGCTCGACATGACAATATCACGTCGTAAAACTCTCACGTCTGTTACTAAAATTTTATCGCTGTCCTTTTATGCTGGCATGACATCTTGTCCTGTCCTAGTCTTGACTGGAAGAATCAGCACTTGTTCTTTGGTTCTCTACGTCACCTCGATAGATTGAAACTATTTTAGTATTGGTCCTTGGTTGCTTGCTTGGTTTTTTTGCATAGGTCCTTACAACTTAATGCGGTATTTTCCCTGACATGAGTTAAGATGGCTCACGAGGTTAAAAAACAATCATTAACCTCGTTTGATGTTTAGACAACCATAGGATCCCTTAGTTGTAGCATAAGAGTAGCAAAGCACTCAACACTCTTATGTGATCAAAACAACAGGAATACTGAAGATATGGCGACTACAAGGCTTTTGGGTATATCAACATCTTCAGACAACAGAAATAGAAGATGAAGACTCTTCGCAGTGGCATATGAAGATTTACGGATTCAATATCCTCACATGCTCCCAACACATCAAAGAACTCAATCATATGGTAACTACAAGGTTATCAAGGTATCAAGGTTACCATATACCAAGTCAAGAAATTTAAGGAACTTGAAGGAGTTTCACGAGGTTCATAATCAAACGGAGCCTTTGTGAGTAATGAGAATCATAGATTGCACAAGGTTGATCATCTAACTGGTGATCACATGATGAAGAACGGTATAATTGCAATAATCAAAGCACTTGAACCTAAACAAGTCAAGGACGGAAGTTCAAGTGTATGTTTAGTTGCAAGGGAGGTTGAGTGATCGGTTGCCCAGGTATCACTCAATGAAAGAGAGATCAACCATATAAGAAGTCAAATGAAGTTGGTGAAATGATTGTAGTCATTAGACACCTTAGAATAGTCTGAATGGAAGTACATAATCTTGCTCTGAATTTTAGTATTATCATGCATTCTATCATTCGTACTTCATTGGTAATGATGCTTCGTGATGTGTCATATGTTGTACGGTGCAATGAATATGAACATGGTATGGTGCAAATGGTACATATGTATGGTGCAAATGGTGCATATGTATGGTGCAACTGGTGCATATGTATAGTGCAAATGGTGCACATGTAGGGTGCAATAGCTTTTATAGTATGAGTAAGACTAAATGAACCACACACACAAAACTCAAGTGTCAGATGATTTGCAAGGATTGGATACCGTGGTCGTGAAAGACACTCAACGGGTTATGTATCTTCTATGGCTCGACCACGATCAAGAAATTTACTTTTAAGAGCATTGACAAAGAACACAAAAAGTATACCACGGTCTTGATCTTTCAAAAGCTTGTTTATGTTCTAATCAACTTAATTGCATCTTCATCTATGTCTTGGAGGTACCTGTTGGCTTGAGGAGTATCTTCAACAGAAGAAAAATAACTAACTATATATCGAAGGTTATTTGTAGACACCTGGTCGAGATCACTAGACACATCTCTAGTGATACTTCACTTAACCTTCGCTTCGATCAATCAAGAGGAACGCATATCCTTCTCGATCACTTTAGTGGAGTTGAAGTCACACTCTTCTTAGAGTAACTCAATCTGGTGGTGGAGCTTGGGTCCTCTTGAAGATGTAATCTCACTTGTTTGCATTGTCGTTGACACATCTCAGTGTGCCAAAGAGTGCTAGTTGAACACTACAGTTAACTGAGTGCTCACCTTCCCCCTTAAAGTTTTGAACTAGGATGTCAAAGCGTATCTCAAACAATCCTCATGGGAACACGAGATTCAACTCGAGTAATTGCGACTTGCGCTCAAAATCACAAGAGGTGATGTGACAAGTCACATAAATCAAACACTAGTATGTTTATCCAAGGAAAAGAGCTTCAAATGAGTTAAACACTCCATTCTACTTGGTAAATAGTTGAGCCCAACTCTTGGTTTGTTATGACACTCCTCTAGTTGAAATCGAGAACCGAATGCCTAACAAAACCCAAAAGTTTCAAACTGGCCAAGCTGTTGTGACCAATGACCAGTCTGAACGCAAACTCGATTTCGATCCAGTTAATGGCAAAATCAGATTTTGAGGTGAATAACAAAGTTAAAGTACACTTCAAGACCCTGCTAAAAAGTATTGGTTTTCCCCTAGATCATTTCTGGTTTGCATGTTATGCTATTATAAAGTTGGCAGAATTTTCTGGCACTCTCAGCAGAACTTGCTTAGAAAGTAGCAGTTTTGATCCAACGTTTCCATACAGTTCTCTCCCAAATCTGGAAAAATTATTCTGGACAAAGTTGTAGACACTGTAATATTATTTCCAGAAAGTACTTATTTTTCTACATATCAGTTCTTGTTTAAGAGATACGCATTTTTAAGGTTTGCTAAAATTTCAGCATTCAGAATTTGATGTTCAGTTCAGATTGACAGCTTTGCATTCAAACTCGCTTTAGAATAGGTAGATGACATTTTTAGGTCTGTACTTGAATAGAGAACTTGTAGAGGACTTCTAAAGCTTTCCAAAAAGTATTCATTTGACCTCATAGCACTTCTTTTTAATGATATATTGCCTTTGAAAGTTCAGAGTTTTTCTGAAAATTTGGACAGCACCTACTTTGTTTATGGTTGATCTTGTCCACAGTTTTCAGATATATAGACATCAAAATTTGGAAAATTGTTGCATACATCCTTCTGATTCCAGAAATGTAAAAAACACAGTCATCCGATGATTCTATTCGAAACTAAGATCAAAATCATAACTGAATACAAACCTGCGAGATTCTGAACTGCCAATACACCTTAAACGATACTCCGATTTAAACCCAGTTATTTTGGGATTTAGCCTTGGAGTCAAATAGAAACTTGATAGAGGACTCCTCAAGCTTTCCGGAAATGTATAGAATTTCCTAGTTCACATTTCTAGATTGGAGGATATGCCAGTTCAAAGTTCACCAATAATCTGAATTGTGTAGTTAGTACCAGCACAGAGTACCAATTTCAACTCCCTATTTCAAATAATTCTGTACCGAATTTGGAAATACTTTGAACTACAAAATGGTAGAATAGATCCTTCCCTTTCCGAAAATGCATCACAATGGCCTAGAAGATTTTCTGAAAACATATGTGGAAAATATACAGATGCTGATCCACTAAAGCTCAGAACAGCAACAGTTGTAGTTAGAGTGCTTCTTCTTCATGTGGTTTTCTGGTTTGGAGTTCAACAGAAGATTTAGAGAAGACTCTCCAAGCTTTCTAAAAAGTTTTTATTTGCCTCCATATCCCTTCTGGTTTAAGAGATATGGATTTTTGAAATTGGACAATGTGCCCAGATTTCTAACGAAATTCTGACAGGGCTTTATTTGTTGTGGCCGATTTGGTCACTGATTTCCAGGTAGCGAACATCAAAATTTGACAGCAAGTTATATTACAAACTTGTTGTACAGGTTGAAATATTTCCGAAAATATATTACACGAAGTTATTCCACGATTCTACCACGAGTTATGGTCGAAATCGTAACCCTATACAGATCTGTCCCGATCTGGGTCCAGATTTGTTAGAGTTTGTAACTTTGAGTTTTTCCTCGGATTACATGAGGATTCTGACCTGGAGTTCAGTAGAAAATTTGTAGAGGACTCCTTACACTTTCCAACCATATAACATACACCTAGATTGGTTGAATAACCTAGGAGACTGGGCTCTATGAAATTCACCCAAAATCTGAATAGAGCTGGTCGCAACTACCTAGTGTACCAACTTCAACTCAGGATTGGAATTTGCTAAGTGCCGAATTGGAAGACACTTCGCATGACCAACTTGGAGAACATATTGCCCTATTTCTAAAACTGTATCACAAGGGTCAAGAAGAGTTTTCTACAGGAAGTTATGGCTAAAATACAGCGACTTTTGCAATGGTATAAGCATCTGGAGTAGTTTTGGTAGAGTTCAAATTTCACTAGATTATCAAATATTTCTGTCTTAGTGGTCAACAGAAAGTTTGTAGAGGTCTTCAAGAGTTTTTCATCCATATAGCATACCCCTGTTTTCTCTAACATCTAACCAAGATTGCAACCTGGCGAAGTTGAGCAAACTTCTGCCAGAAACAAAGAATCTTAGTTCTATAACTTTCTCGAGCCGATAACCAATGACACAAGTCCAAACATATCAGCAACTGATAGCCAGACTTCAAACATAGCGCATCCATTCTGTCATAGGGGATGGTCAAGTATCAAAGGTGATACTGCCAGTACTACGTGCCTTACCAAACTAAAATTTCTAATTGGTATATCTGGAGACATCTATAGGTGACCCTAGTATTGTTCACTCGCAAACGTGTTCTACAATGGTCGCTATCGTAGTCAGTGTAGCTGCAGAAGACAAACAATCCCCTTTCACTCCTTCACACCTCAAGGGCGGCACGAGGAAACACGACAGGCCGTCACAATAATATATATGAAAGTAAATGCATACGACTCCGGTGTGAGTCGCCCTAAAGGGAAGTCATTTTTCGAGGTACATGGCTGTACTACGTCTATATAGCAACAACTCCCGCACGAACCGGCTTATACACGCTCAGGCACACGTGTTTCGCATGCTCCCATAGAACATGAATAGTTCTAGAGATGCATACTATCGGGTTATCCACCACCCGACAGGGGCTCCCTCTAATTTTGTGTCACGCTGGGGTACCGCATGTCATATATTCTCAGAAACATGGAGAGTTTTAGAGACTCATATTGCGTTTCCGTGCCAAGCCACAAAAACAATCACATACCACATCTCGTATGGAAGAGCTTACCGAAATTGATCCGCTCTCGGTGGCGTACCTTACCTCTTACCTAACCTCGGAGCGTCGTTACAAAAATAGTAACAAGTATGTTAGCTTACCACCTTTATATCTTATACTAGTAACACTTCTTATATGGGCATATAGCTAATTACTTACTCATATACTCCTAAGTTTTGGAAAATATGCTCTTTTCGGGCACACTGTTTCCAATGATGATCTGATACCATGCTGTGAGGATCGGGGTCCTGACGTCCAAGGATCTCATTGGGTGGTGTCGTGCGATGCGGCACCTAATAGCACACAGGAAAAGAATTACCAAAACATACAAATTTTTCATTTCATAAATATAATTAGAGTTTATAAAATAGTGTACAATAGAGGTACACACGCAACAGAACTACATACTCATATTCTCACCTATCTAAGCATGAGAGAAGACGTCCATGTCCTAGGATGCTTCTCACTAGCAACATGATGATCATCCAGCAGCAGCGTTGTCCACACGAGATTCTTCTCGACACGTCGAGGTCTCATGTTTAACCTGAGCAGCAAAAATAAACTAATAGCAACAAAAATCGTTAAAGCGCGAACGTGAGCATAAGGCTCAACAAGACTGACCCGTCTCACTAGACATATGCAAGGTAAAGTCTAACTATAGGTAAGGAATAGCATAAATAGACTCGCCTACAAGTGGATCCTTATAGTCATGTCTTAAGTAGCAAATGACATTCCTCAGGCACAGCACATCATAGACTCCACAATCAAACAAGAAGCGCTTTATCGATGATATGTCATGCCCAAAGCACATAATGCTATTACAGATTAAGTATTTGCAAACTGTAAACTTTTAATTGTGCTATCTCTAATCCATACAAGTTGCAATACAATAATAATCATGGCAACAATTTCATAACAATTCCATTACTCTTTATTACTACGTCACGGCGAAGTGAACAAGCAGTACTCAAATAACCGCGAGGGACGGTGATTGCAATCAGTAGACACCCGAATAACACGTCACATACACCCATTTCGGAAGTGGATCGAATCACACTTCAATACTATGTTGTATGCAGCAACCTTTCACAAGAAACTCAAATGTCGAACCGGTCCCACCACTGCGAGCATAAGGTCCCCGCACGGAGCGTGTATGTGCCCGCCGGCAGATTTACTACCCTCAACCCACCCCTATCGACCTTGGGGTAATGCCTCGACACCAAAGTTATCCAGTTACATTGGTTTCCTGGGTTCCATATGCCCAGTATGCAACCGATACAGTTCAAACTTGTCCGGCAGAGCCGCACACGAATCAGTCCTCAATCGATACAAGCAGGGTTACGCACGTGAGATCATGTCTCACTGCATCCTATTTCGCTGCTCGGTCTCCAATTCATATTTACAAACCATTATTTGCTCAAATCCATCCCGTGTGGTAAAATCCTATCTCGCGAGTAGATTCCAACTGCTCGACTTCTACCGGATTCCTAGAAACATAAGCATGGCATTTTCTACTAGTCGGGTCGTAAACCTACCCAATACTCCATGGGATTTGTGGGTCATGCAAGTGGAGTTTCAATCACCTTAGCCCTAATGCACAAGATTCTTCCTAGACATAAGTGATACAAATAGAAAATTTGAAATAGCACTGAAATGCAAACTGGGGCTTGCCTTAGTCTGCGACTCGATTAAATGTCAATGTTCAGTGGCCTTCCTCCAGAGATCCCGCCAAGGAACTTCAAGACGGACACCCTGGCCTTCTCCTCCAAGCGAAGCTCCTCGTCGATCACCTATTATCACGTTCCAATTGACATGATATGCATATAAGTAAACATTGTAACTATACTTTCGATTAAACAAGTTAAACAAACTCTAAGTTTGATGAGATTAACTAGGAGGAACAGGTATGCCTCTGTTGTGTGGACAAACAAAGGATGGAGTCAAGTGGTCATAGTAGTGTCGAGATGTGAATTAAAAGGTGCAATGAAAGCATGTAATGCCTTTATTCACTTAACACTTGGAGCTTTGCCACTCGAGAAGGTTGAGACTGACTGTTGTGGAAGTGTTGGACTGATTAGAGTAAGGATGACCCCGGAATCAAGGTGGGACATCGAAAGCTTGAGTATGAATGGAGTGTGTAACAAAGAAGGTTGTGACTTAGAAGTCGACCAATGAAGTTATACAAACTCCCTAAGGTGTAAACCTAGTTAAGTGAGAAGTGTGGTCGCAGGGTTCAGAATTAGGATGAATCGAAGTGGAACTCTAGCGAAACTTGGAAGTGAAGTGAGATTGGCATTGCTTGGAATCAAAGAGTCATCACAAGCACTGCTAACCTGACATGAGTACCAAGACAACATTCAAATCACTTTTAGGTAAACCAGTCGCTACGACTAACTTCGCAAGCATCGTTCAAGTTCTTACATGACACTATTGCAGTGTCTTTTGCAAGATTGTCCAGGTGAGCTCAGTGAACTTCTGGAACATGAACATAATGCATTACTATACCGTGAAAAGAAGCTTTGCCATCTCGTGAAGGTCGTTTCATCGATGTTCACATCGACCCAGAACTCGTCAACGGTGGTGAGCGAAATCCCGAACACCACCTCATGAGTCTCAAGGTTAGTGACGTCGACTCGATTGTTGACACGCGATTCAATGAACTAGTCGTCGATGAAGCGGCACACCTAGTTAAGCAATTTTGCGAATGATTAGGAAACGTCTGCGACATGAGCAAGAAATTCTTATCCAAGGTTCCCCTTGGTCTAGTTGTCCTTGACGGTTGCGACGTTCTCGCATACCTCTACCATAGGTTATCGGTGGTCACCAATTCCCTTGGTTTGAACTAGAAGACATTTCATCGAGCACCTTGGCTACACCTAGGACTTGATGAATCTCGCCTCAACTAAATCCTAATTTGGCCAAACGGCCATCGCCCGATGTGTTGTGGCTGTGTTCCCGCACTATCTATATCTCAAGCATTCCTTGTCTTGTTGCCAGGACACGTCCATGACGTGTAACGTCGTGACGGCATCAAGCGGACGACGATGGCAAACGTTGGCTTGAGCTGGTGTGCCAAGTGCAAGGTAAACGACCTAAGGGCACTCTAGTGGAGTTGCAGGATGTAGTGGCACAACGCAATACGCTAGGCTCCGCTTTGTGCATCAAATTTATGATGCAGGGAGTCGCACAACAAGGTGCCAGTCGGTGCACGGCTTGGAGCACGGACATGGCGGCTATAGCGCGGTGAGGTGCGGCCAAGGCGTTGGCAAGGAGCGTGCAGCGGGGAGGAGCAGCAAGGCCAGACAGACTGGAGTAGGAGGAGGTGTAGAGGGAGGCCAACGGGGTGGTGATGTGAACGGTTGTCACAAGGAGCTAGACGACGCATGGGCGGCGTCGAGCAGAAGGAAGAGTCGGCCGTTGGTGTGAGCAGGGCTGGGCGCTGCGCGCGGTAGAGACAGGACGCGCGCTAGAGTAGGGCCGCCCTAATTTCAATAACTCAAAGTTCAGTTAGGACAAATTTATTTTTGAATAATAAAAAGCAATAAAAAGGAAATGAGAAAAACAAATAAATACAAACTCCAAATGAGGGAATTCAAAAAAATAAACTTAGCTACTGTTAAAATGAAGTTAACATGAAGATTTGAGTTGACCAATGGATTCCAAATATTTCAAATAGCCTCCCTGCAAATATTCATAATTTTTGAAGCAAGTTTGCTATTTAATTCAATAGCTACATTGAATTCAACTCAAATTCAAATTCAAGTTTGAATTCAATTGAAACTTTGTCAAATCAACAATCTGAGTTCAAAATCAAATTCTACTTAATTAATACGGCCTTACCACAAATATCTAGCAAATATTGTACGGAATTAGGTGGTGGAATTGATTGAGCAAGGATGAGGATGAGGGAGAGCAGTGGGACCCACATGTCATGCAGTGTGCTCTGTTCTGTTCTTTCCCAGGGTGACACCTCACGCATGCAATGTGCCACCCAGCTGCTTGCCTCCCTGCTTACCTCCAGCTGCATCCAGCTCGCCGAGCACCCCTCCTTATCCCCCTCCACGGCCCTGAGTCGATCCCTTCTCATTCCCTGAAGTCCCAGCGCCATTTCTGCTCCTCTCCCGACTTCTTCTCTGTCCAGCCGAATTGGAGCCAAGGTATTGTGGTTTGATCACTTTTCTTTGCCACTCCTCACTCCCCAACCTCTTTCGCAGCCTTGTGATCCATTTCTTGTGCAGCTAGGCCATCCCCGAAGCTGTTAACTTCGAAACCGAGGCCGCTGGGAATTTCCCCTGTTTGCCGCGCCTCTGCTCCACCGTCGACCCGGAGATAAAAGCGTTATCTCACCTCGGTCCTAGAAGCAAAAAGGTTTGCCTATTCATGTACTAGCTGCTCGTAAAATTTGAGCCAATGACATGCCTCCTAGCCCCCGTATTTCCAATTCTTCCGACGAACTTCGGTTATGAGTAGAGTTGGTTCGCGTGCAAAATTCTTTTTACACGTTTGATTATTCTTTGTGCACATGTGCTTTGTTGTTCTACAAGACCAGGTGCATCACCTTGAAGAGTAATCATCGAGTTTCATCAAGAAATCGAGCTGGAATACCATTTTCCCCAACCGCCGGTTCTCACCTCCTCGGTCCATCGTCGCCACCATCTTCTGAACCTTTTCTCTCCTTCTTTTGGCCAGATTCTTGTTCCCCATGCTTCCATGAAGCTTCCCGAAGTCTTCCCGAAAGATTTAGCCGACCGTAGGGCTTGACCGACATGGCCGAAACCCTAATCGCCGCCGCCGCCGTCGCGCAAGCTTTTCTGCTCATCGCCGGCGTGCGCTGACCCCACTGACTTGCTCAGCACCTCAAAATATGGCTAGGCGGCGAGTTTGGGGAGGAACTGTGCGGTGGATCGATGGGCGGCGAGAGGTCCGGCGAGGCGCCGCCGCGGTCGCGCGCGCTGCTGGAGGTAGAAGACGACCGGGTGGGTCCCGGTCATCAGTGAAAGAACGGCGTGCCCCGGATCTGCTGCGGCTCTGCAATCGCGTGTGGCTACGTCCTTTAATTCTGCGGCCCCGTGTGGCTTGATTCCGATGGGTCCGTTTTAAAACCGTGGGACCCCCTTGATTATTCAAACTTTCCAATTTGAATTTTATTCTAGAAATTGCTCCAAGTTGGAAAATCCGTATCTCCTAGAATACTTGTCCGAAAATTCCCAAATAAATTTTGTTAGAACCAGGATGATCTGTAATTTCAATTGGTGCACTTGAATCTGTATTAAAATCCATAAATTATTCTCAATAATTCAATGAAACAAAATGCCTTTGGAATTAATTATTGGTGCTCCATTCATTAAAAAATTCTCAAATTTGTCCAAATCATTCCAAATAATTACCTTGAGTCCCAGTAAAAGTTTCAGGTCCATTGGATTTAAATTGAATATCCAAATTGTATTTCCAATCTCTGTGTACCTGAAAATTCCAAAATGTCCAGAAACCTTTTAGAAATTTGTCCAAACTTCTAAATTCAATATATCACAGTAGAATGCTTAGAAAATTGTGAAACCAATTTTGTTGAGTCT
Source organism: Tuctoria greenei (assembly GCA_036927565.1). NCBI lineage: Eukaryota > Viridiplantae > Streptophyta > Magnoliopsida > Poales > Poaceae > Tuctoria > Tuctoria greenei. The sequence goes on from JAYESD010000010.1 coordinate 93,125,178, forward strand.
CTCTTGATCTCCTCTGAACAGAACACAAACTTTTGTCCATGTTAAAGTCCCAGGTTTCCCATGAAAATACTGGGAAGAGTTTTATACATTGAATTTTATACAACAGTTTCTTCCATGAACTTATCCCAAATTTGGCCAAAACCTCACCCATAGTGCCTAGTGTCCATTGTAAAATTTCCAGAACCAATGGCCTTTATTTAATATACTTAACTATCTTTCCTTTGAGCTATGCTATAATACCAATATTGATTCACTTGCATTATTCTTTGCATATCGAATAGTTGCCGAGCTCGAGGAGACCCCAGAGCCACTGGAAGTCATCAACCCAGAGACTAACTTTAATCCCGTCTCGCAGCCAGGCATGCCCCGGTTTGCATTTAACAGCGTTTTAAATTTTATTTGTATCACACTATATGGTTTAGGATGTATGTGCATAGTCTAGAATTTTCTTGGAGTTTTTCACATGCATGACCAGAGAACCCATGAGAGAAGGGTAGATGTTTAAGTCCTCGATGTGTCCATGCTATGCTTAATGTTATAGTTGCTTCGGTATAAGTCGAGTAGTTGGAATCTACTCGCGAGTTCAGGAGTTGGATTCACACAGGATTGGTCGAGTGAGAGATTCACCATTTGATTAAATATGAGACCAGGCATGGATTAAGAACAGCAGGACATAGGGGCCTGTGAGTTGTAGTTGTGCCTGTGTCAGTCAAGGACCAATCCGTGTGCGGCCCTGTTGAGCAAGTTTGAATGTACCGAAGGCATACTGGATATATGGGACCCAATAAACCGATGTAACTTGTCCACCTTAGCGTCGAGGCATACCCCACCACCTTATAGGTGTGGGTTGTGAGCTGCAAGGTGTAAACCTGCCAGCGGGTATGTCGTACACCGTGTGAGGGCCTCCTGCTCGTAGCGGTGGGACCCGTTCGGCGTGTAGGTAGCGGGTGAAAGGATGCTGCATACAACATGAGTGGAGTGTGCCGTCGCAGCTCAGAGTGTGGGTGTATGTGTCGTGATATTCAGGTATCCCTGCAGGTGTATATCGTTTCGAGTCGCCGTCCCTTGCGGTTATTGAGTACCGCTTGTTCACTGAGTCATGACGTAGTTAATTATTTGGAGCTGAATATTATTGAATCATGCTTTATGGAATAATTATGTGTTGATGCTTGTATGTTTAGATCAGGTTGTTCACTAAATTTCAGATATGAAGCTTTAATTTGCTGCTAAAAGCTGAAAGTAAGGACTAACATTTAATTTGCTGCTATATTACGTTTATCCTGCATATAGAGTTCCATGCTTAGTGGAGACAGTTAAGTCTTGCTGAGCCTTTGTGCTCACGATTGCTATTTTAAGTTTTTGCTGCAGATGATGTCGTATTTGATGAAGCGTTCGCTAGTGAGGCGTTACCCCCGTTGGGGTACACGGTAGAGTGGGAACCCTGCACGCCGACGTGATGTTTTCTGTGTGCTGCCAGTGTGATTCCGTTCTAGGGCTGAACGGAATGACTTTTGCATAGCTTAGGCTTGAGTGTCGAGAGCTATGAACTTATCTTCCACTGTAGTGTATTTAAATGTATATTATTTCTAAAAGACAAAGCTTGTATAATACTATTTTATTTTATGTAATATGATGTATCTTTTTGTGTGTGCTGTTGGGTGTCGTATCCCACGGCACCACCCAATTGCGATTTCTGGAATGTATGGACTCCGGTCCCCACAGGCGGCCTGGGTGCTGTCGGGTGCGATTGTCGGTGGGGGACGGGCAGCGCGCAGGGGCAAGGCCGAGAGGCGGCGAGGTGGAGGAGAGGAGCGTGGGACCAGGCGAATCACCTTGAGGATGTTGGGGACGGAGCAGAGCGCCGCCAGAGGATCACCGCAGAAGGAGGTCGGCGGTGGAAGTCGACGGTGGCGACAATCTGGACGGCGGTTTGCGCACGGGCACGAGGCGCGCGCGGTGACCAACACTGTGGTGGTGCAGGCGCGGGCGCCGGAGGAAGGCAGAGCGCCGGCGCGGCGAGGGACGCGAGCCGGTGGCCGGCGTGGGGCAAGCGATGCCATGGCGGCCGAGCGAGCGGCGAGCAGAGCGCTGGCGTGCTGGATCGAGGGAGGAAGAAGCAGGGGTGCTGCGGCCATGGCAGATGCACAAGGAGAGGAAGTTACAGTGTTAGTTTCTTTTCACTCCCGATTGGGACAAGCAAAGAAGATGGAAAGCGGTCAAGCCGTGAGGCACTGTGCGCTGGAAGACAAAGGACCCGTCTGTGTTGATAAGGTTGACTGTGGGGCTTGCTGACAGGTGGGCCCCACCTATTATAAATTTCCTCAGATTTGAATGTTTAATTTAACCTAGCAAATGATGTCTGAAAATCATCAAAATTTGCAAGCTGGGTAATTCGAATATGGCGAATCTAATGGTGCAATCCATTCTACAATTTTATTGTCCCAAATTTCAACACTAATATGCTGTCAAATTATAATTTCTTTTGCACCATAAATCAAACTTGAACTTGCGTCCTCTAAGCTGAAAAGAGTTTAAACTTTAACCTAACTTCTGAGTTTGATTTTTGACTTGGACCTCTTGAATCTTCATGATTATGTAATTCCACTTATACATTAATCATTCTCCAAAATGTTTATAATGTTTTCAAGGTTCATATTCTGGATCACGTATTCATTAACATTATTCATTATATTTGACTTTCCAGTTCAACTTTAAATTTTTCAAATTCATATTTTCGCATTCCTGCTCTTTTCTAAATGTGGGCTTTTACATTATGCCTTCTCCTATTCATGGGTAGTTGAAAGATAGAACAGTAAATGGAGCAAGCATAGCCTAGATATCAAGTTCAACTTAAGTTCCAGAGAGTTTCAATTTAGATTCTAAGTAACTCAATTTATTCTCCCAATCACACATTTGTGTGTAGTGGAAATGTCCTCACCAAGGCATTGGCGTATACTAACCCTACCACTAAATAAGGCTTATATGTGGGGATTGGTAGGGAATGTAAGTAGGCATATTTGTAACACATAATATTGCTACGTCAAAAGAGTAAGCCTTAGGAGAAATCAATCTAAAACATTTTAATTCAAGACTTGTGCATGTGTGATGGAATGGAAGTGGAAGTGGAAGTGGATGTTGAGATGACTCCTTATGATGTGGACTCTCTTTATTGCAGGGATGAAACATGGCTACTTTCTTTTCTCTCTCTTTTTTCTCATGCTTATAATTTAAGAATGTATTTTCTTTTTCTATTTCTTGTAGCCATGTCTTCTACTCCCTTTTATGCAATCAATATGAACAGAACACTAATAATGAAAGGCATGGAGTTTCTCTTTTTTTTTTATTGTGGAATGATGATAAAGTGTAGCAATATAGCATGTGCAAGTGAAGTCTTGAATTCAAAAAGAAATGAATGATGGTTTGTCAATGTAAAACATCATATGGCTTTGGTAGGTATTTACAATCAAATGAGGGTAACTTAATTTTTTTTAGAATTTCTCCTGAAATCTAAGTTTCACTTTAGAACTAGGAATAGCAGTCCTATCACTATTTCAAATCTCACAACAACATATAATTAGATTAAGCTTTTGTTGCCCACAATTTCTATATCAAGGCAAAGTTAATTCTAGTCAATAGAAGCAATATTTGGAGAGTAGCGAGTTGCATACTAAAGACTTAGAAAAATAAAACAGAGCAACTATTCATCATTTTTTGATACAAGGTGGATGGATGAAATATAAATGCAATGGGTGTGATACAAGTTACCTCAAGTGGGGGTCCTCCCCCAAGCTTATTCTTCATCAAGGTCCACAATAGGGGTTGAATCCCTAGCGACGGAGGTAGGCCATGAGGTTTGCCTATGCTTGTTGCAGCGTGGCTTTGACAATGGAGGATTGAGTGTCGATGTTGTGTTGCCTCCCACGAGTTCCATGAGTGTGGTTGAAGAGAGTGTTGTTGATGTCGCTCGTCCGCACCTCAAGGTCTCTTATGTGTTGGGTATACTCTGTTATTCCATAGCTAAGGTAATGATAACCTTTAGAAACAAAGCAATGACGTGCACTCAACATGGGTTGAATATGATCCATTGTTCCTTGACTAGGGTATAACATACCACTTAGCCACGTAGGAACAACTTGCACCCAATATACATTGTGTGTGATCTTGTAATTCCTTTGTTTAGGTACATCATACCTTTTAGCCACAAAGTAATAACTTACACCCAATAATGGTGGCAATTCCCTTGAGCTTGAATGAGTGCTTAGAATAGTTGAGAGCATAATGCTCTCACATATTCTTAGCAGCTCGTTGGTTGCTCATGGAAGGTTCCCATTTCAAATCTCCGGTCTCATATAGTTATGATTGACCTTCGGATTTAAATTCCGATAGGTAGCAACCATCCTCATTTATGCCTTGGCCAAGAGATGTTGAAATGGAATCCTCTAGGGATTCAAATAATTGGCTCCTTGAATGACTGCATAGTAAAATTATTCCAGCAAACTTCCTCTCTTTGATAGAGAGGGATGGTTAGCTCTGATACTTGTACAAATGAATTTTCGGGTTAGGTAACCGGATTTGTACATACGGGAAAGAACAAAATCAAAGATGCATTGGTTCCAATTTATGTATCCATGAGCATGTATTATTCATTGAAAAGAGTGGGGCTTTATAGATAAATCAATTTGCATATTTTCTAAAGCTCCTAGTCATATCAATTCAAGTGATATAAACACACTATATGGGTCCCTTCATCTTTTTAAGTTTCTAACCATCATAGCTTTTTACACAAGAGCAAATGTTATCATTTAGATACTGACAAAAAAGGTTCTCAATTTTATCCTTCTGAACTTTCCTAGGAATTTGAAATTTCGTGATTACACATAAACATGCAATTCAAATTAAGATCACGGATATCACTTATTCTACTAGGAGTTTGAAATCTAGTGACACCATATATGCATGAAACACAAATCAAAATCATGGTCATCACTATGCCTAAGTTGCAACATGCCAATTTACCCATTAAGTTATGCCCAAAATTTTTGTTTTCTAAACCTAGGCAAAAATGACTAAGTCTATAAAACAATGCTTAAGGGATTCTAGGTACTTGTTTTAGAGTTTTCCAAGTAAGGTGGTATTTCCTTTTGGAGATCCAAAAGACAATACTGACACTTATGCTTGTGAGGATGCAAGAGAATTGAATGATGAGGAAGTGACCACCTTCCTCATAAATGCAAGCAAGGATATTCAATTCTAAGGGAAACCAAACGATGAAAAATGCTAAACTCATACATCATTTGAAGGGCAGTTGGTGATGAAGGCCTTTGTGTGAGAAACTCACAGCCTTGAATTTTGGCGTAGACTTGATGTTTGACGTCAAATGCCAAGTTGAGGTTGGATTTGGCGATGGATTTGGTTGAGGCTTCTTCTTGATCCTCTATTGGGTTATCATCTTAAACATTTCTCTACCTCAAACTCAAAATGAGTTTGAAGGAGAGATGTGTTCTCAAATCCTCCCAATGGTGGCTTCAGATTGATGTGATCTCCTCTTTCTTGCCAAACCACGTCTTTACAATTTTTGTCCTGCTACAATTCAATCAAGAACAAAGAAAACAACTCGAAAACGGGTTATGTTAGCGAAAAGAAAATTGAACCCTATTGTCAAATTGTCTTGCCCAACTTGAAAAAAATTGTGAACGAAATGAGGCATAAAGCAAATATTTTTGGGTTGTATTAGAAAATAAATTTAAGTTGCCATCCCTAGAGTTCATATACAATTAAATATGTTCCCTAATTCATATGTTTAGTTTTATGATGGTTGGAAATTTTACCTCCCAACATGCAAGTATGGAAATTTAAACATGTTGAATGGAAATGATGAGAAATTCAAATATGCAATTGGGAAACAAATATGAGATAACTACCAATTAACCTATTGGCAAGGACTCGCCGAATTTTTAAGTCCGCCGAGTGGGACTTACCTCTGTCTTGTTTAGTGTGATGATTTGTTGTCCAATCCCGGAGTTGAAGATGTGGACAACTTCTCCTGCTTGACAGACAAATTAGTTTGGTTGTCATTCGGACATGTGGGCCACATGGTGGCCCTAGCCTCTTCGTAGCCTTGATGAAGACTTGTTGATGTTCCGACGACTTTTCCTTCTTGAAGTTATTCTCTTATGAGCATGGTGAGGCTTATCCTTTTTTGGGTGCCACTTCGACCTTCTTGATATTCCTTGGAGTTAACCCATACTTTTATCATAGATCAAAGGCTTCCTTGGGCATGATGACATGTGGACTACATAATCAAACAAAAAGCACTTCATCCATAATGTCACTAGCCCAAGGTTGTACGAGCATGGTTGAAGTGTAGGATCCCAACAAGTAATTGTTGGATAGTTTGGATATTGAATGCTCTTTCAATTTATTGTCCTTGGCCAAGAGCTTCATTTGAATGTTGTCTTTATTTGGCAAAAAACTCTATGGTGGAGGCAAACCAAGAAGAACTCTAGGAGCCTCCCCCAAGCTTGGGAATAGATGTCTCTGGCTCTTGCTGGAAGCTGAAATTATTCCGCGAAGGGCAATGGTATTGCCTAGCGGACATTTGTTGAGGTACGCCTTGAATCATCTTGCATTTGAGAAATTGCATCCTTGTTGGCCATCCCATAAAATGGGTTAGCCAATGCTGCCTGTTTTCACACAATAGGAAAAAACAAGCAAGGGTAATCATGTCTAATGATTATTAGTACCTATAGTTTAATCATAAGTGATAGCTATCTTTCACTTCTTTTACCTTCCTCGACAACGGTGCTGTAACACCCTCATTTTCATGCATCATGCATTGCATACATCATTAACTACGTTTAACATTAATCCACATAAAAAGGAACAAGTTTAAAATGAATTAGAAGCAAAACCGCGCTTAAAATGTATGGGAAGTGCGTACTAGTCCAACTTTCCCTGGACTAGTCCGAATTTCTCTATGGACCCGTTTCGGACTTGTCCGTTTTCCCGCGGACTAGTCCATTTTTCTCTCTGTTCCAATTTGGGACTTGTCCGGCCTATTGCGGACTAGTTTGGTCATCCCATCCTTGAAATTTTGCCAAGTCCATAGACTTGTCCAATATCTAGCGGACTTGTTCGTTTTCTTCTCTGGCTAAGTTCGGACTTGTTCAGTTTGGTCTGGACTTATACGATTTCTCTCTCACTAACATTGGACTAGTCCGGTCTAGTGCGGACTTGTCCGGTAATTGCGACTCCGAGTTGATCTTTTCTTCATGACTTGTTTATGGGTTTTACCTTAAGTGGGCCTAAGGACGTCGTGTCTAACCCTTTTGGAGCCCTTGTGGGACCCCACACCGGCCTCCACCCACCCCAAACCCGAAATCTGTCAAACCCTAACTCTCCACCCAATATAAACAACCCAACACCCCACCCTTTTACCTCTTCGTCTCAATTGAAAGACCACAAACCCTAGTTCATGGATAGCCGACGCCAAGAAGGGAGAAGAAGATCCAGAGCAAGAAGAAGAAGAGGAGGAAATGAAAGAAGATCAAGAGACCAAGATCTCCACCAACTTTGCGTTCTTCATCCACAAGTCACCTTCAAGTTTCCTCCTCAACCCTAGGTCATCAAGATCCAAGTGTTGCCTCCAAAACCCTTGATTCATTGGAGTTCTAAACACCTAGTATACCTTATAATCCCTCTTTCTCACGTGAATTGAACCCCATTTCTCCAAATTCACGTTGATCTAGAAAACCCTAGCTCGCGGGTTATGCATAGGGCGGACTAGTCCAGCCCTACAGCGGACTTGTCCGGTCTCCAGATTCGTTTAATAATGAACTAATTCCAATTTGATGTAATATCAACATGAACCTGTGTAAACTTGTTAATAACCATTGTAAATGATTAGTGGACATAAATAGTACTCATTAACTAGTTTTTCTTTGCATATTCATTAATCATGCATGTCATGACATATTGAGTAATATATGTGCACTTATTGATTGTAATTCTTGTCTTGTATGTTTATTGTGCGGTTTAGATGGATTTGTGCTAGAGGGTGATGCGGAGGACCTCCAGCACCAAGAATTTGAAGACTTTGACCCGAACCAAGACCAAGAGCCAGGCAAGTGCCCTTGAACATATTGATCCTTTTTTTACAAAAAATGTTTTGTTTTCAAAACTGCATGCTTGTGTCAATTTGATGGGAGTTCCTATGATAGGAAGTTTACTAGCTTTGTTTAACCACTCTTGTCACCTGGATTACATGGTAGAGAGTCAGGAAGGGTTTTTTACCTTTGCTTCGCTTAATTAATTGGGATGGGAAAACAACTATACCGTTTAATTATGCATTAATGATATTATGGTTAAAATGAACTAGGTAATATGATATGGTAATGGGTGATCTAAGCAAGCTTGGTATGTGGATGGGTTGGAAGATATGGTGGTTGCTTGCTTTAGATCTAAGGATTGGTTCATGCGAGAATATGTCAGGACTACAGTGCCACCACGAGGCCAAGTATGGGTGCGGCGTAGTTGATTAATTAGGGTATTGCTATTATTGCGCGGACCATTTGGAAGAGCTCGGAAGGGGAGTCGGATTGGGTTTGTATGAGTGGCGGGATTCCCTGGGATCTGAATGGCACAAGAGGGGGCCCTTGGTTGAAGATGTGCTCAGTTGGAGGCATCACCACCGATGAAATCTCAGTGGGTCCATACATGCTAGTAGTCCCTTTGTAAAGGCTATTTTGTGATCTCTTGGCGATACACCTAAGGAAGTGTATTTGTCATAAGGGAGGTTTCTTAGTCGCCGACGGATGATGAAATAACAAACACGTGGGTAAAGTAGTACAACCTCTGCAGAGTGTCTTAAAAACTATCATGATAGCTGTGCTCCCGGTTAAGAGAACCTGGATGACCTACATGATTAGAGGGGTTTTGGATTGGGATGGTTTAGTACTGGTTATGGCATGGTGTTATGGTTTATGGCAATGGATATGGTTAATGGTGATGAGCAATCTGGAATATGAATGATGGTAATGAAATATGGATTGGTATTATGATAACTACATGGTTTATGAGGGGTTTACTTCACATACATACAATATATTGCTTTTCAAATGTTTTAATGTACTTTTCAGGACTTAGCTGTTATTATATTCTTCATTTGTATCAAGTACATGTCATACTTTCCCACACTTGCTGAGTACGACATGTACTCACCCTTGCTATTCCCCCATCAACATTTGCAGGTCAAAAATGGGAGTATCATGACGTTGATGAGGAGTTCTAGGCTGTGTGCCGCCGTGAGCTTTGCCTATGGTGTTGCTTGGAGCTGCACTACCCTTTTGCTTAGCTGCATAGTTGCTTTATTTTGTTTATTTCTGCTGCATTAGTTCAAACTTGTCATTAATATTCATTAGAGCTTGTATTCGAGAATATTATGAATTGAGTAATAATAGTGGATAATTAATCTTGTTCTGTGGTAATTTTTTGTATATTGTTTGTGATGCACTTGTGTATGTGTGTTGAACATCCTGGGCACACATATACTGCACTTGGTTCATTTTCCGGAACCGGGTGTCACAGGTGGCAGAAATGCTTGTTGGTATTTATTAACACCAAAGATAATCTCTAGTAAGAGATAAGGCCCGCAAGTGCACATAAGATACCATTGTAGCATTTCACCCATGAGTATTCCCACGAGTATCGTATTTATCCCAAAGGAAGGTGATGGATTAAAGTACACACTACTCTTGTGATCAAGCTATGGGATACTAATCAGTTATCATCACAGGGGTAAGTTGATAATATGGGTAGTGTGACACACACCTAAGCAATCTATTCTAAAAGGGTAAATAGGTCCTAGTGAAGATTATACTAAGAGTAGGTGAGTTGCTCCTATAATGCTTCTAGTATACATATACATCGCCTAAGTTAGGTACTAATGAGCAAGTCAATGGTGAATCCTTATGCTAAATTATTCAACACATCAGGCACAAGTTTACCCCTAGCAATACTAGGACGACTCCTGCCAAGAGCCTGTGGCATAGTCAAACATGGAGGATTAAAAAGAACAGGTAGGGCTGTTGTAACACCAGGTTCCGAAAATGAACCAAGTGTGACGCATATGTGTGTCTAGTATGTTCAACTCACATACCCGAGTGCTTCACAAACGATATACAATAATTACCACAACAAAAACTAGTAAATAAGTACTTTTATTACAATATTTAAATAATCCTCAAATTGCAACTCTAATGATCATTATTACTAATAATTCTGCAATGGAAATAATATAAGCATTAAGCTAAGAAACTAAGCAATTAAGCAAAGAGGATAGCACGGCTCCAAGCAATCCACAGGCAAGTCGACAGCAGCACACAACCTAGTACTCCGCATTATCCTTAGGGTACTCCCAAACATCACCTGAAACTGTTTGTGAGGGAATTGCAAGGGTGAGCACATGTCGTACTTAGCAAGTGTAGGAAAATAATGATATGTAGCTTAAACAAGGAACAATAATAAATAATGGCTATTTGCTGAAAAGTACATTTAAAACATATAAAAAGCATCGTACAAGGTCTATGTGAAATAATCCCATCATATCCCAAATATTTAATGTAATACGAATCCATCATCCATTATCGATTATCCATACATCAGATTCTTACCATCATCATTAACCATGTCCATTTATCACCATCCGATCCATAAACATAACCAAAACAAAACCATACCAATTCTCAAATTCCACTCTAATCATCTAGGTCATCCAGGTGTTCTTAACTGGGAGCACGACTATCATGATAGTTTTTAACACTCTGCAGAGGTTGTACCACTTTATCCAAACGTTTGTGATTTCGTCACCCATCGACGACTAAAGAAACCTCCCTGATGTCAAATACACTACCACAGGTGTATGACCAAGAGATCACAAAATAGCCTTTACAAAAGGGATTACCAGCATATTCAAACCCACTGAGCTTTCACAAGTGGTGATACCTCCAACTGAGAACATCCAACCAAGGGCCCCCTCTTAAGCTGTTCGGATCCCAGGGCAGTCCCACCACTATTGCAAACCCAACCGACTCCCATTCCCCGCTCCCCAAATGATCCGAACAATGCTGGCAATACACCTAATTATATGGCTAAGCTACACCCATACTTGGCCTTGTGGTGACACTGTTGTTCTGACTTATTCTCGCACCAACCAGTCCTTAGATCTAAAGCAAACAAACCACCATATAATCCAACCCAATCCACATACCATACTTGCTTAGATCCCCCAAGTCCCATGTTACCAATTAACCATATTCATTAATTCTCGACATGCATAAGTGCATTAATTCATAGTTAAGCCATTTGGTTGTTTTCCCATCCCAATTAATTAGAGCGAAGCAAAAGGTAAAAATACCCTTCCTGACTCTCTACAATGTATTCCAAGCGACAAGGATGGTCAAAAAAGTCTAGTAAACACCTATCATGGGTTTCCCATGAAATTGACACAAGCATGCAATTTTGCGAACAAAACATTTAAAAACAGGATCATAGTCAAGGACACTGGCCTTGCTCTTGAGATTGGTTAGGGTCAAAAGCTTTGAAGTTCTGGTGCTGGAGGTACTCAACAACACCCTCTAGAACAAGTATTGGAGAAGTTCCAGGACTTTTCGGAACTGACAGGCCGGACTAGTCCGCACTCTGGCCGGACATGTCCGTTGTGGAACAAAAAGGAAATCGAACTAGTCTGCCCAGGGACCGAGCAAGTCCGTTGCAGCTAGGGTTTTGGAAAATTTTCAACTAGAGTGTAGTTTGAGTTACTATGGAACATAATTTACGTAGAAAAGTGAATCTAAGGTATTTACCATGAATCCAAGGGTTCAAAGTTGAATACTCGAGAACCTTGGTGTCAAGATCGAAGGAGACAAAGAATTGGCAAACGAGGATGTCGATGATGAAGGATTGATGATGGAGATCACAACAGTGACGACAATCTTGGTTGTTCTTCCTTTTTCCTCCCTCTTCCTTATTCTATTGCGGTGGAGGCTCCTTGATGGCAGCTCTCACGAACTAGGGTTAGGGATTGTGGCAAAGAGATGAAAGGGTGGGTGTTGGGGTGCTTATATAGGGTGGAGATGGTAGGGTTTGGGTGGAATTCGAGTATAAGGCAGTGGAGGCCTAGGTCGGGTCCCACATGGGCTCTATAGAGGTTAGTCACGACGTTCTTGGGCCCAATTAAGGTAATTACCCAAAAGCCCGTCGGGAATGAAAAACAAAATCCGAGTCAGGCACACCAGACTAGTCCGCTAGGGGGGGGGGGGGGGACAAGTCCGATATTGCACAGAGAGTTGAACGGCCAAGTTCAGTGCATATCCGGACAAGTCTGAAAAGTATCAGAAAGCAAAACGGAGAAGTACGAGGGTTTGTAAGATTTTCAAAAACTCGACCAAAGCGAGGAATTACCGAACAACTTAGAAAAGTTCCTGTAGTGAAGGAGATGTCGAACCTGGACGCGCTCGGTCTTGCATCGCAGCAGGTTGGTGATGCGGACCATGGACTGGCCATCATCGACCCTCTACAAGAGTCTACACCTGCTCCAGGCTCCGAAGCGTCATGGGTGGATGACACGCCCTCCGACGGAGGGAAAGGCAAGGCGCTGGTCCCCGACACAGGGAAGGGGAAAGCGCCGGTCCCCGATGTTGGGAAGGGGAAGTCATCGGTGATTGAGGTTATGAAGGAAAAACGCCCTCGATCATTGCCGACGGCACCGCCAAGGGTGGTCCTCGCTCCAAGTCAATGTCCAGCAGAGCGCCCCTCCTCAGCATCGAGTGTTGGCGGTTCATCGGGGGGAGACCCAGCCCATCAAGTGGCAGTTCCGCAGTTGTCTGCAGCTGGCACGCCGACCAGCATCTTTGCCATCAGTGTAGTCCCAGGTGCCATGGAGGTCTCCGGGAGCGCTACACCCACAAAGCCTCAGGCTGACGTCGGTGGTAGCTCAAGAGGAGGCCCGGGAGTGGCACCGTTGGAGTCGGTGGAGACACGACGATGTAGGGTAGCAGCATTGTCGGTGCTTTTGGTGAAGGTTCGGTCAGGTCAACCCCGCCTGTCACACCGTCGACAGGGCCCGTAGCCTCAGAGCTGTCAAAGGTCGAGGCCCGCTTAAGCTTCCAAGGGCATCGGTAAGGCATTCTTAGCAATGCTTGCATTGCTGTCTCATCTGTTCTTCTAGTTTGGACAGACTTTGATTTTGATCTGCAGGTCTACGTCAGTTGTTGTGACGCCTTTACGGCTGAGGGTAGTGTCCTGGAGCTCTTCGAGGTCGGCCTTGGAGGCTACGGTTGCACCAGCAGAGCAGACCGCCAAGCCGGTACAAGGGAGCATTGCTCCAGCGTCAGCGCGTGGTGCGATTAGTGAAGCATCTCTGGCCACCATCCTGGAGGCACCCCTGGCCAACGTACCAGAGGCAATGTCGGACTCGGCTCAGCGAGTTGAGGGCCCGGCCTTCGAGGCTATTGATCCAGCAAGTGGCTTCTTGGGCGATGGTGGTGCTGCCGCTTCAGGTAGTGCTGCAACTTCCACTCAGTTCCCGGGGACGAGGCCCTCGGTACTGGTGGTCTCGCCTTCATCGCCGCAGGAGGAAGAGGTTCCCTAGATGATCACCGAGCGGCCTTCCATAGCTTCGGGCGATCTAGAGTGCCTCTCCGATGTCATTGACTCAACACAGTCCGGCATCAACCTGGTGCACACCAACCTCTGCCTAGCGCAGGGGACCCTCACCGCAGAGTGAGAGAAGCTGCGTGCAAAGGGCGAGCGTCTCCGAGCCTTGCTGGACCTTCTGAGGTCCAAGATCGCCGAGGAAAAGATGAAGTATTAGAAGGAGAGTGAGGAGCTAGAGTTGAGGCATCGCTTGGCGAAGGCCATGGATGCAATGTTCCTGAAGATTCTAGCTGATGCTAATGTAACCAGTGACATGGTTGATGCCCACCTGCGTGCCCTTGAGGAGGGTCGAGAGGCCCTGGGTCGCCACGAGGCCGCTATTGTCGAGCGCGAGGTCACTATTGCCGAGCAAGAGGTGACGGCCCTGGGGGTGAGGACTCGGGCTAAGGCGGATCGGGAAAGGGTGTAGTCTCGCATCGAAGACCTTGAGCTTTGGGAGAGCAATCTGGCGCGGGATCGGGAGCAGCACCTAGCCGAGCGCCAAGAACTCCTCCTGCTGGAGCTTGATGTTCGGGCTTGGGAGCTCGATCTACAGAAGTGACAGCTGGTCAGCCGTTGGAAGTTGAGGGTAGAGCGGTGGCAGAGACTGTGGCGTCCCACGTTCTGGTATGCTACTGGAGTCGGTACCCTAAGATACCGCAGGAACCGGTTTCCGAGGGCCCCGTCGAGGAGCGCGAGGAGACGGCAGTGGCAAAGGATAAAGATGCCGCCAAACATGTTGTTGCGCAATTTGCTAGGGATTGAGGCTGGCAACCCGTCTTTGTATCCGAGGTTCGCCCCTTTGTAAATATCCTTCAATGAATTTGACTTTGTGTTTGGTTTCTTGGCTTGTCTTTGCTTCTCAAATTCTTGCTCTAAGTCCTAAGTTGTGTAAGGGCTTGAAGAACTTTTTCTGAGTCCGTTAGTTTTTGAAGGACCAACGATCGCACAGTTGACATGGACAATTTGTTGTCAGCTGACGTCCTACCTATAGAACCCCTTAGAGGCCCCTACCACTTGATCGTAGGATGTCTTCGATGGGCCCCCAGTGGAGGGGTGAGTTTGAGTTGATGGACTCAGCGGGGCCAATGGGTAGGGACGTTGACGGCACGCCCCTGGGAGGTGTCGGAGCTGGTAACTTTAGCATGGCCCACCATCATCGTAGGGACATCGACGGTAGGCCCCTTGAGAGATGTCGGAGCTGGCTACTCTGGCGTCGCCCACCATCGTTGCAGAGTCATCGACGGCAGGCCCCATGGGTCGTGCCGGAGTTGGCTGCTCCGACGTCGCCCACAATCACCGCAGAGTCGTCGATGGCAGTCCCCTTGGGAGGTGCCGGAGCTCGATGCTCCGGCGTCGCCCACCATCATCGTAGAGACGTCAACAGCAGGCCCCTTGGGTGGTGCTGGAGCTGGCTGCTTCGGCAGCGCCCACCATCGTTGCAGAGTCGTCGACGGTAGGCCCCCTTGGTGGTGACGGAGCTCGATGCTCCAGTGTTGCCCACCATTGTCATAGAGACGTTGACGACATGCCCCTTGGGAGGTGTTAGAGCTGGATGCTCCAGTGTCGTGCACCACCGATGTTTAGTACTTCGACGGCAGGCCCCTGGTGTACAGGTTACCACTAGAGGACCCTATTAGCAACAAGAGCGGGACGGGAGAGTGTACTTATGAAGCAGCGCTTGTTGCTGTCTTCGACATGCTGGGACATCCACGCAACCCCCCTAGGTGGTGCTGGAGCTGGATGCTTCGGCGTTGCCCACCATCATCGCAGAGTCATCGACGGTAGGCCCCGTGGGAGGTGACGGAGCTCAATGCTCTGACGTCGCCCACCATCATCGTAGAGACATCGATGTCATGCCCCTTTGGAGGTGCCGGAGCTCGATGCTCCTGTGGTGCCCACCAACCTCGTAGAGACGTCGATGGCAGGCCCTTGGGGGTGCCAGAGTTGAATGCTCTGGTGTCGCCCACCATTGTCATAGATACATCGACGGCAGGCCCCCTGGGAGGTGCCGGAGCTAGATACTCTGACGTCGTCCACCATCATCGTAGAGACGTCGACGGCAGGTCCCTTGGAAGGTGTCGGAGCTAGATGCTCCAACGTCGCCCACCATCATCGTAGAGACATCGACGAAAGGCCCCTTAGATGGTGCCAGAGCTATCCGCTCCAGCGTCGCCCACCATCTTCCCAGAGTCATCAATGACAGGCCCTCTGGGAGGTGCAAGAGTTGGATGCTCCGGCATCGTCCATTACCGATGTGTAGATGACTGGATGCCCCTAGTGTACAGTTTACCACAAGAGAACCCTATTAGCAACAAGAGCGTGACGGGAGAGTGTACTCACAAATCAGCGCTTGTTGCTATTCTTCAACATGCTTGGACATCGACGGCAGGCCCCTTGGGTGGTGTCAAAGCTGGCTGCTCTGGCGTCATCCACCATCATCGCAGAGTCATTGACGGCAAGCCCCCTTGTAAGGATCGAATGCCCAAGAGGAGGGGGTGAATTGGGCTTCTTTTTAAAAACTAAATCAATAAAAACTCAACTACTAAAAGCCCAATTCCCTATGCAAACAACCTATGCATTCGAGTGAATAATAAGTTTGCGGTATATGAAATGCATAAGTATAACGGGAAAGGAAGAGTATGCAAACTCTTGAGAAGACACGAAGACACGGTGATTTATCCCGTGGTTCTGCAAGATCATCAAGACCTTCCTACATCCACGTTGTGGAACCCACCAAGGGTGTAGCCACTCCCAAGTTACCAAGACCAGGGATCTCACTAAGAGTCTCCGTTCACCATCTACGGCAAGGTGGAGCTCAAGCCTTGTACATGTTTGATCTTCCGGGCTTCCACAACCGACTTGGCAAGCTCTGGAAGGATCTCTCCGATCACCGACTGATACACAATGAATGCAATCACCAAGAGACACTCACTTACAACTCTCACTAGACTAGAGACTCCAATCACAAAGAATGGAAGCACACAAACATCATCTATAGTAAGTTCTAGCCTATCTCTTGGTGTACAAGTGGTGTAAATGATATAGAATTGGTTGTTCAATGTCTTGAATGCTTGATAATGTGTAGAGTAGCTCAGGGCATCAAAACTTCTCTAAATGACTGGTTGAAGGGGTACAAATAACCAGCTTCCACGAGATAGCCATTGGAAAAGTAGGCTGACATCACTGTTCTACAAACACCGGATGATCCGATGTTCTCCCTTCAGCTGTCATCGGTCGAATATAAATTAGCTGAGATCACTGTGTCAGATATGACCATTGATCGACCGATGTTGTATACACCTGCACATCAGAGTCTGCTCAAAGAGGGTCGTAGCCGGCAGAGGAGAGTGGATCGGTGCACCTGGGGCAAGCAGTGGTGACATGCTGATAGTCGGTATCAGCGTGGTTGGCAGTGGAGCTGAGACTGGTGCTAGGACAGGTGGACCTAGAGCTAGACCAGGAAGCTGTGATGGCAGGGCAATCCTGGTCTGAGTGTAGAGGTTGGTGATCAACGCAGGATGCCCATCATGGCCTGCTGCATCTGCTGCTACTGGTCAAGAGTACGCTGATGCATCTGGTCAATGAGTCCAGTGAGCCTGTCAGTGTCCTCTCGCCTTTCGCGGGCTATCTGACGCTGCATCTCCTGCTGATGCTACTGGAGCTCCACAGGACGTGCAGCCTGCTCAGCTCTGGCCTGCTCAGCTGCAAGCCGATCATGTCGCTGCTGCTCAACCATCTGCTGTAGTAGAGAAGTAAGCTCACATGGCTGAGAGACCTGTGCCTCGGACACCGGAGGTGGGGTAGGATGTGGTGGTGCAGTCGAGCCTCCAGCCTCCGCGTCATGCTGCCTGGGTGAGGGAAGAGGTGGGAAGTACTCCTCGACATTGTCACTAGTGTCACTCTATAACCAGATATGTTGTAGATCCCCTCCCTAAGCCTCAGCCTGTTCTAGGGTCCTATCTTCCTCTGCTAAGTCTGCCCAGTCTTCTTCTGAAAGTCGAGCTTGGACCTGACGCTCAACTGGGCGGCCAAGGCGGCGGTCTCTAGGAGTTGGAGCATGGTAGTGTCTGAACAGAGTGACGCTCTTGTCGGTGAGACTGTCACGCATGGCGGATCCCTCTGGAGCCAACAGGTAGAGCAGGTGACGGATCTAGTGGCCAAACACGAGCTGTCTGATCATCCTGACTCCATCTGTGATGACATCCTCCATCTCACAGATGCGGATATCCACGATGTCAAACTGCATCCCATTCATGACATAGAACAGGAGGGTCTGCTGCAAACTGGTGAAGCCCTCAAGGTATCCTGACCTGGGTAGTAGCGTGCGGCGCAAGGCAAGGTGAACAGTACGTGCAGCCAGAGTGAGTAGAGCAGGTACCCTAGGCTGGTAAGGTGTGAAGGGCTGAGCAAACAGTGACTGAATCTCCTCAAAAGGTGGTGCCACACCTCCAGTGAGCGGCCTCCTCGGTGGGTCAGCCTATCCATAGACTAAATCGTGTAGGCAGGTGTCATGGAGATCCACGCCTAGCAGCTGTCCCAAGGTCTGTATAGTCAGATGGTGATGCTAGCCCATGAACATAAAGTCAATGGATCTGCGGCCCTCTGAAACGTAGAGTGTGGCAAAGAAAACTCGGACCCAGTCCTCCATGTAGGCACTCCGCTGGAAGGACATCAGCTCCACTAGCCCTCTGTACCTCTCAAAGAACAGGCGAATCTGAGTGCTGGCTGCAAGTGCGAGCTGATCACAGTCAATGAAGTTGTGCTGGAAAAGTTTATGGCCCCGACGTCTGTAAGTCTCATACAGCGGCGCCTGTGTTAGGGTCCAGAAGCGGCTGTCCACAAGTGGCTCTCTGGGCTACGGGAACCACTCCTCAAGCAGAATGCTCCATCGATGCTTCCTGAGCTTTGCCTTCATTTTCCTGTAGTCAGTCAGGCGGACACCCTCACCAACCCGGACATTGGTGTCCATCTCATAGTTAGATCTCTCGGCCGCTCTGTCATCCCGAAGCTCAGCTGCAGATGGTCTCTGACTCGGGGCTGCAGCTGGATGACCTCCACGGGTCCTGACTGTTCACCGGCGAAAAGCGGTTCCTCAAACTCCTCTGTCTCCTCTGTCTGCTGTGGCTGTAGCTGCCTCTGTCGGGACTCCCAGATCCTCAGGGATCCTCTTAGGCCACGCTCACGCTCCTCGGCGGCACGAGTGGCCATCTCAGCTTGTCTAGCTTTCTTCATCTCTTTCGACAGCTTTGCTTCTTAGTTGTCGGCTTCTCAAGGGCCTTTCCCTTTCCTTTCTTGTCACGACCCATCTTGATGAGAGGAGTGACGACGTCAAAGATGAGATCGCGGGCTAGGGTTGACGATGGGGAATTCGGAGAATGTGCGATGGAGAACGGCGAGGAAGTGGCATAGGTCACGGGGTCTCGCAGGGCGACGATGCCAGGTACACGAGGCGGCGACGCAAAGTACGACGCGGTCGGGCGCGAGGGGCAACGGCTCGGAGGGTGATGCGGTCGGGCGAACCCTAGCGGTGAAGAGGAGTGGCGGCGGCCGAGCGAAGAGGAATGGCGCGGCGGCACGACGGGGAGCGCGGCAGCCGAGCGTGAGGAGTGACGGCGCGACGAGCAACGGCGCTAAGGGCGGCGGCGGCGCTGAGTGCGGCGGCGGCCGGAGCGCGAGGGCAGGCAGCGGCAAGGCGAGGGGCGCGGAGCGGCGGCGGCAGAGAGAAGAGAGAGAGAGAAAAAAAGAAAGAAAAACGGAGAGGCGCGCTAAATAGGTGCGGCCCGAACCCTAGATCAATTTTTAACATCGGATGATCTGACGTCAGTTGAGAGGGTGCATCAGTCGAGTGGTACAGTAAGGTTATTCCAGAGGCACCTTCAACATCGGATGATCCAACGTGGAAAAGTTTATGAATGTAGGCCTAGAGGGGGGGTGAATAGGCCTTCTTGAATTTTTTCGGTTCCTGTAGCACTTCAACAAAAAGGTTAAATCCAGATATATCGGACTAGTTCGGTAAAGTGCGGACTAGTCCGGATTTCACGGGCTAGGTTGATCAAGTTAGGTCAATTTGATTGTTTCGTTGTCGTTTGCAGCGGAAATATAAACTATAATGACAGTTCAATAGTTGTATGTTAAGTTTTATTGCAAGTATGATTCTTGTTCACTATTTAACTTCAATTCAACAAAATGAATCAAACCCTAGATAATGTTGATCAACTAGAATGATGAACACAAACGAACAAGACACAAGATTTATCCCGTGGTTCGGTTACCACGAAGGCAGCCTACGTCCACGTTGAGGAGCCCACAAAAGGACCGGGTCTTTACCAACCCTTCCCTCGTCGGATCGCCACGAAGGCCAATCCTCTTCCACTAATCACACAGGGGTAAATCACCAAGTTGAAGGGGCGATCTCACAAGTTGAGAGCTCCCTTAATTACAAGTTTCAAAACCACCAATAACACACTTCGAAATATACAATTGAGATGCAAGAGTGTGTTAGAGATTCAAACCAAGAGCTCAATCGTGTGCAAAGTGCCTCTCCAATGATCTACAAGTGATCTTCAAAAGATTGATCGATTTTGCACTCAACTTCGTGGAGAGAGATGGTTTTTGAGTCTCTTGGGAGGTGTGACGGCACTAGGGTTCGAGAGAGGTTAAAAGTGGGCCATCCACCTCTATTTATATGGGGTTTCTAGACATTACCGTTAGGGTTTAGAAAGATCGGACTAGTCCGTGGTGGAGATCGGACTAGTCCGGTGTGCTGAGTGAAGCAAACCCTAGGTGTCCAGGAATATCGGACTAGTCCGATTAACAAAATGGACTTGTCCGATTTCGTTGCTGGAAATCTTCGGACTTGTCCGGTTGACATCGGACTTGTCCGGACCTGTGAAACCCTAAGTGTTTTGAACGACAAGTCCGCACTTGGAGGACTTGTCCGATTTAGAACAGAGTGTAAATCGGACTAGTCCGTGTAGTCACCGGACTTGTCCGAAGTGGATCAGAAAGGGAATCGGACTAGTCCGGTAGTGACCGGACTTGTCCGATCTAGTGACTTGTGCATGGTGTTGAGGACTAGTCCGCACTGGGGAGGACTAGTCCGAAGTGGAACAGAAAGATATCGGACTAGTCCGGTGGGGACCGGACTTGTCCGATCTTGTGCAGAATGTGATATCGGACTAGTCCGGTTGAAATCGGACTAGTCCGGTCCTGTATGGTTTTGTGCATTGTGTGTGTGTGATAAAGTGAGATTGAGCTCTTGGGTGTGTTTCCTTAACACACTCCATACATACTAATCTACTAATTTCTTCTTCTTGAGCTCAAATTCATTCTCCTTCTTAATTTCCCACTTTTTGGCATTTTACTCATTTTCCAGCATCTTCCTGCATTCATCTCAACAAACGGATTAGGATCCCAATTGCTTGTCATAAATCATCCAAAACCCACAAGGGAGTCCTAGATGCACTTTCAATCTCCCCCTTTTTGGTGATTGATGACAACCAATTGAGATTTCACAAAATGAGGTATAAAATGAGATTTTCATAAAGTATGCACATATGACTCAAAAATGCATCAGGCAACAAGGTAATTATTCATATGTGCATTCTTTATGGTGGGATGCATTCTAAGAGCATGATTGCATTAAGAATGACAGAATTTTCATTTACCAACTAATATCAAGTGAATATGGCACTTCAGGAGCAAAAGCTCAGATTTCATCACACACTTACAAATTAATTTAGCAATTCATCACAGGACCAAACATGATATGAAACGAGAGTTAAGCAAATACAATCACAAAAAAAAAATAGATAGCTCTCTCCTCGCATCCTATTCAGCTAAAGCTTAGAGACTCCCCCTCAATCTCTCCCCCTTTGGCATCAAGACACCAAAAAGAGAGAGAGAGAAAGATCCTAGGGCTTCACTCTTCGCTGTCAGTCCTCTCGTCGTCTTCATCATCTTCATCGCTTTCGGCTTGACGAGGTTGAGAGGTAGGAGGAGGAGCGGAGCTGCTCGAGCCCCCAATGCCAAAATAGGCAAGCTCGGAAGGGGTCAAGGGGCTGAGCTCGGTGATGTTTGGATCAGAATCTTCAGAAATTGCTGGAGATCCAATTGGATTGATCTCCAGCTTCTCACTCAGCTGCTTCACATTTGCTTTTATGTACTTCATGTCTTCCTCTTTTGATTTAGCTTGTGAAGCTTCACTTCAGTTTTCTTGCAGGAGGAGAAGATTGCAGCCAGGTACTTGAGGATCCCACTGGCGGATCCTTTCTGAGGGGCTCCCCTGGAGGGAGGAGTAGCCCTAGCAGCTTCTCCTTGCCTTGCCGGCACCTCGGGGCTTGAGGCCGGCGATGGAGCAGCCTGGACACTCACGGACTGAGGCTTCTGAGGCCTCAGTGGAGTGTGCTCCACATCCTTCACAAACTCGATCCCTGTGACCTTCTCAATCATGAACATCAAGTAAGGGGCATAGCCACAGGATCGGTTGGGGGTACTCGAGATATTGACCATATCATTCCAGATATAGTCTGCAACATCAAATTGCCTTTTCTTGCTGATGACCTTCATCAGGGTCCGGAGGTAGCCTTGCACACTCCCTGCATCACCATCCTTGGGAGCAATCGTCTTCCTGAGGACTCTGTTGAGGACCACAAAGAAAGGCTTCATGTTCTTTGTGGAGGGGGGAACAAACTTGGAGGAGGGCTCATACATGAATTGCATTCCATCCCTCTCAATGACCCCAATGTTGTGGATAATGAGGTGGTCATCTTCCTCGGAGTCAAGATGCAGCAGGCGGGCAAACTCTTCTTTTTGTTGTCCTCATATGGGCAATCAACTATGAAGTGATTGTACTCACCACAATTATAGCATGCCCGCCTCATCTTCGGTTTTGTCTTCTCCTTGTATCTTCCTTCACTTGATTTTGCTCCTTGTCTTTTCTTCATAATTCTTTTGAATTTCTTCATGAACAGAATCATATCTTCTTCGTCCAGCTCGCTGCTTTCATCATCGCTGTCCTCCTCAAACTGAGCTTCTTTTGCTTCTTTGGATAGAGGTTTGAGTGTGGATTTTAAGGCAACTCCCTTCTTCTTGGCCGATGTGAGGTCAGCTATTTCTTTGACATGCTTGGCTTGCTTCTCCATCATCTCAAAGTTGATGATTTTGCCGAGCAGTTCATCCGGAGTCATTTTCTTGTATCCAGGACTTTCTCGGATCATAGAACAGAGTGTGACGTTGCGAGGCATAAAGGCTCTAAGGATGAGCTTCACAACCTCGTGATCATTCCATTTTTTGCTACCATACGATCGAACCTTGTTCACAAGAGTCTTTAGTCTGTTGTACATGTCCTGGGGGGATTCATCTTCCTCAATCGCGAACCTTCCTAGTTCGCCTTCAATCATTTCAATCTTTGCCTCCCGCACATGCCGGTCACCTTCATGTGCTGTCTGTAGCGTGTCCCAGATTTCTTTGGCAATTTCCAATCCGTCCACCTTTGTGAATTCATCTCTACTTAGAGATGAGGTGATAACGGCTGCGGCTTGGGCATTCCTGTGGATGGCTTGCTCTTGACTTGGCGTGAGTTCTTCATCGTCATCAGGGATGTTTATTCCTGTGCACACAATATGCCATAAACTTGGGTTAAGGGAAATCAAGTGCATCTTCATGTTTTGCCTCCACATGGAGTAATCACTCCCATCGAAGTGTGGGGCTTTTCCGAGAGGAATAGATAGATAATGACTGCTGTTAGAATTTAAACGGTCATAATTAAAAGGATATCGGGAGTAGTCGGTGTGACTACTCCCCTTCTTCTTTTCTTCAACTTTAGCTTTCCCTTTGGAAAGTGCTTTCTTTCGGAGCAGTGCTTTCAGCTCCAATGTCTCCTCATCATCATCATCGAAGTCTTGGATGGCTTCGAGATACCTTTCTAGCTTTTGGTGCTTGTCATGGTTCATTTCTTCCTGGGTGTTGATTTTCTGGACTTCCTTCATGTCCGACATGATCTCTTCGAGTGGTTGCACTCTTTCTTGAAGAACCTGCTCTGATACCAATTGAATGTAGGCCTAGAGGGGGGGTGAATATGCCTTCTTGAATTTTTTCGGTTCCTGTAGCACTTCAACAAAAAGGTTAAATCCAGATATATCGGACTAGTCCGGTAAAGTGCGGACTAGTCCGGATTTCACGGGCTAGGTTGATCAAGTTAGGTCAATTTGATTGTTTCGTTGTCGTTTGCAGCGGAAATATAAACTATAATGACAGTTCAATAGTTGTATGTTAAGTTTTATTGCAAGTATGATTCTTGTTCACTATTTAACTTCAATTCAACAAAATGAATCAAACCCTAGATAATGTTGATCAACTAGAATGATGAACACAAACGAACAAGACACAAGATTTATCCCGTGGTTCGGTTACCACGAAGGCAGCCTACGTCCACGTTGAGGAGCCCACAAAAGGACCGGGTCTTTACCAACCCTTCCCTCGTCGGATCGCCACGAAGGCCAATCCTCTTCCACTAATCACACAGGGGTAAATCACCAAGTTGAAGGGGCGATCTCACAAGTTGAGAGCTCCCTTAATTACAAGTTTCAAAACCACCAATAACACACTTCGAAATATACAATTGAGATGCAAGAGTGTGTTAGAGATTCAAACCAAGAGCTCAATCGTGTGCAAAGTGCCTCTCCAATGATCTACAAGTGATCTTCAAAAGATTGATCGATTTTGCACTCAACTTCGTGGAGAGAGATGGTTTTTGAGTCTCTTGGGAGGTGTGACGGCGCTAGGGTTCGAGAGAGGTTAAAAGTGGGCCATCCACCTCTATTTATATGGGGTTTCTAGACATTACCGTTAGGGTTTAGAAAGATCGGACTAGTCCGTGGTGGAGATCGGACTAGTCCGGTGTGCTGAGTGAAGCAAACCCTAGGTGTCCAGGAATATCGGACTAGTCCGATTAACAAAACGGACTTGTCCGATTTCGTTGCTGGAAATCTTCGGACTTGTCCGGTTGACATCGGACTTGTCTGGACCTGTGAAACCCTAAGTGTTTTGAACGACAAGTCCGCACTTGGAGGACTTGTCCGATTTAGAACAGAGTGTAAATCGGACTAGTCCGTGTAGTCACCGGACTTGTCCGAAGTGGATCAGAAAGGGAATCGGACTAGTCCGGTAGTGACCGGACTTGTCCGATCTAGTGACTTGTGCATGGTGTTGAGGACTAGTCCGCACTGGGGAGGACTAGTCCGAAGTGGAACAGAAAGATATCGGACTAGTCCGGTGGGGACCGGACTTGTCCGATCTTGTGCAGAATGTGATATCGGACTAGTCCGGTTGAAATCGGACTAGTCCGGTCCTGTATGGTTTTGTGCATTGTGTGTGTGTGATAAAGTGAGATTGAGCTCTTGGGTGTGTTTCCTTAACACACTCCATACATACTAATCTACTAATTTCTTCTTCTTGAGCTCAAATTCATTCTCCTTCTTAATTTCCCACTTTTTGGCATTTTACTCATTTTCCAGCATCTTCCTGCATTCATCTCAACAAACGGATTAGGATCCCAATTGCTTGTCATAAATCATCCAAAACCCACAAGGGAGTCCTAGATGCACTTTCAGTTTATCATCGGTTGAATTTGGCACAACTCCAGAAATGTGAATATCGGATGCTCCGATGTTTCTCAGAATGAACTCATCGATTGATTTGACTTTCTGTCTGAGCTGACCCTAGTACTTAAGCACAAACTGATCTAATGATGCTTCTGCCCTAAGCATCGGATAATCTGATGACTACAAAAGATCAGCAACAGCCCATATATGTCCTTTTACTTAAACAAAAAAAGATAAACACAAGTCTTAGGACTTTTTGGGCAACCCCTAACCCCTCGAAAAGACTTTAACGCTAGTTGCCAATAACTTGGCTAAGCCCTAAAGCAAATAGAACACCAGAAAAACCAAGGAAAAAATCCAAACAAAATGTAAGGCCCATGCTTTGTGAGCTAGAGGATGAAGACTTCTATCTCTTTAAAGCATGTTCCTTTAGGCATTAACACACTTAACACTTTGTTCTTTCCACATCATATGAGTTGAGATATTGCATTTCAAACAAGTCTCTTTCTCATGAAGTGGGTTCCGCTTTGTGACAATCTACCGTATGCAATGCCAAATAATTTTTAATGCAGGATATTAAACGTGAGTGCAAGTCTATATGGCAGGCATCATGCAAGACATAAATTAAATCTATCTTGCCAAATTTGAACCTTTCAAAGGTTTTTTCAGGGAGAGCCATTCTGCAAGCCTTGGGTATACCCAAAGAAAAAACCGCCATCACAAGCTAACCCTTGCTCGCCCCTATCCTTTGAAAGTTAGACAAGACCTATATGTGATGCATTCTTACATGACCATGGCAACCTACATGACATTCGATGCATCTAGCACATTTAATTCACTCCTTAGTCTAGAAAAGGTTTTCTCATCAAGTGGTTTAGTGAAGATATCCGCCAATTGTTCTTCGGACCTAACACCTTGCAAGAAGATGTCTCCCTTAGCTTCATGGTCCCGCAAGAAATGATGGCAAATATCAATGTCCTTAGTGCGGGAGTGTTGAACGGGGTTTTTAGCAATCTTAACCGCACTTTCATTGTCACAAAGGAGAGGCACACAACCAAATTTAACACCAAAGTCCCAAAGGGTTTGCTTCATATATAGGATTTTGGAACAACATGCACCATACACTATATATTCCGCTTCCGCTGTGGACAAGGCAACAGAGTTTTGCTTCTTACTAGACCAAGACACTAGGGAACGCCCAAGCAAGTGGCACCCTCCAGATGTACTCTTGCGATCCACACGGAATCCGAGTAACCCAAGAGATGGAATTTAGCACCTTTGGGGTACCACAGGCCTACACTTGGGGTATGCTTGAGATACCGAAGTATCCTAAATACCGCCTTCCAATGCGATTCTTTAGGTGCCGCTTGAAAGCGAGCACACAAGCATACACTAAACATGATATCGGGCCTAGATGAGGTAAGATAAAGCAATAAACCAATCATGGAATGGTAATTAGATTGGTCAACAGGTTTACCATCCTTATCCGCGTCGAGATGACAATTTGTTGCCATTGGAGTACTTCTTGAGCTACAATCTCCCATCTCAAATTTCTTCAAGAAGTCCTTGGTATATTTTTCTTGATAGATGAAGGTCCCCTCTCAAAGTTGCTTGATTTGAAATCCAAGGAAGAAGTTAAGCTCTCCAATCATCGACATATCGAATTCCCTAGACATCATTTTGCCAAACTCATGGCTAAGAACTTCGTTAGTTGACCAAAAATAATATCATCGACATAAATTTAACAAACAAATAGTTCTCCATCGATGTCTTTGGTGAAGAGTGTAGTGTCCACCCTCCCGATTTTGAATCATTGCATGATCAAGAAATCCCGAAGTCGTTCATACCACGCTCTAGGTGCTTCTTGAGCCCGTAGAGCGCCTTGTGCAACCTATACACATAATTAGGATTCCTCGGATCTTCGAACTCGGGAGGTTGTTCATTATATACAAGCTCGTTAATGTAACCATTAAGAAAGGAACTTTTCACATCCATTTGGTAAAGCTTTATATTATGATGTGATGCAAAAGCAAGAAGTATACGGATGGCCTCTAGTCGAGCGACCGGAGCAAATGTTTCTTAAAAGTCTAGTCCTTCAACTTGTGAGAAACCCTTGGCCACAAGTCTTGCCTTATTGCGGATCACAACACCGTTCTCGTCTTGTTTGTTGTGGTACACCCACTTTGTCCCGATGACGTTCTTGTCCTTGGGTCGCTCCTCCAACACCCAAACTTCATTGCGGATGAAGTTGTTAAGTTCTTCTTGCATGGCCATTACCCAATTTGGATCTTGGAGTGCTTCCTAAATTTGAGTGGGTTCTACACATGAAACAAATGAGTAGTGCTCACAAAGCGTAGCGAAATGGCGAGAACGTGTACTTACTCCCCTTGACGGACTACCGATAATTTGATCAATCGGATGCGCCTTGGAGATGCGTCCATGCCTCATAAGTGGTTGTGAAGCACTTGGCGGTGGTGATGCGTGTTGCTCTTCTTGTGGTTGTACTTGATCATGGACTTGTTCTTCTTCTTGATGTTATGTGGCTTGTGAATCTTGGGTCGGCAATGGATTATATTTTTCTTCTTTGTCAACTTGAGGTGCCATAGATGTGTTGATGTTGGAACTTGAAGCTCCCCCTTGATCATGGCTCTACTCAACTTTAGGCTTGATGTCTCCAATGGTCATTTTCTTCATAGCTTCTCGTAGAGGCTCATCATCTATTTCATCACCAAAACTCTCCTCTTGGGAGCCATTAGTTTCATCAAACTCAACATCACAACTTTCCTCAACTAAACTGGAGGTTTGGTTGAATACTCGATATGCTTTTGAGTTTGATGCATAACCAAGAAAGAAACCAACATCACATCTTCTTTCAAACTTATCGAGCCTTTTCTTGCGGTAGATATAGCACTTGCACCCGAAGACTCGGAAATAGGAGATGTTGGGCTTTCTCCTAATGAGGAGTTCGTATGGGGTCTTTTGAAGTAGTCGATGTAGATAGACCCGATTTGCGGCATGGCACGCCGTGTTGATTGCTTCGGCCCAAAACTTCTCAGACGTGCCATAGTCATCAAGCATTGCTCGTGCAAGAGTGATGAGAGTCTTGTTCTTCCTTTCAACGACACCATTTTGTTTAGGAGTGTATGTGGCTGAAAATTCACGTTTCACGCCTTCACGATCACACCACTCCCCAATGTTGTAGTTCTTGAATTCGGTGACGTTGTCACTCCGGACCTTGATGATGGGAAGTTGAAATTCCCTTTGAGCACGTTTAGCGAAGGTCTTGAACATTTCCATAGTTTCACTCTTGTCACCTAGAAACAATGTCCAAGCATACCGAGAGTAGTCATCAACTATAACAAGACAATAGAGATTACCACCAAGACTTTGATATGTGGACGGTCTGAAGAGGTCCATGTGGAGCAACTCAAGTGGCTTGGAGGTTGACACCATTGTCTTCATCGGGTGGTGTGAAGCAACTTGTTTCCCGGCTTGGCAAGCGCTACAGAGCTTGTTCTTCTCAAATGTGACATGCTTCACGCCAGTCACCATCCCGAGCTTGAATGACTTCTTGAGCTTGCTCATTCCAATGTGAGCAATGCGTCGAAGCCATAGCCAACCCAAACTCTTCTTGGTGAAAAGACAAGTGGTCAAGCTAGCATCCTTGGTGGAGAAGTCTACTAAGTAGAGGTGTCCATGTTGAAACCCTTTGATGATTAGTTCTTTGCTTGTTTCACTAGTCACAACAACATCATTCTTGCCAAAGGTGCACGTTAGTCCAAGATCACATAATTGTGCAATAGAAAGCAAATTGAAACTATGTGACTTAACATACAACACATTGGAAATAGATAAATCATGTGAAATTGCAATCTTACCCAACCCAATTACCTTCCCCTTAGAGTTGTCACCAAAGGTGACTTGCTCATGATTGTCGGGGTTCTCTATGGAGGTGAACATACCATCGTTGCCGGTCATGTGTTGAGTGCACCCGCTATCGAGTACCCAATGCTTTCCTCCGGCTTTGTAGTTCACCTACACACATGAATTCAGTTTTTGATTTTAGGCACCCAAGCTAACTTAGGTCCTTGTATGTGTGATACAAGTGTTTTTGGGACCCAAAGTTGCTTGGGAAGCTTCCCCTTCATGCCCTTCATGTCCTTGCCAATGAACCTTGCCTTCACCTTGCCATCTACTTTACTCAAGAGATAATAGTGATCATCAAAGGTGGACTTGTTGTTAGTAGGTAATTTTGGAGAAGGCCGGTTAGGAAGAGGACACTCCCTTGTATGGTGACCGGTGACCTCGTAATGTTGGCAATAAGAACCAACTTCCTTGATGAAGCTTGTTTTAAGCTGTGGTGAGGGCACCTTTCCTTTGTTAGGCACCGAGAAGGATCCAAGTCCTCTCTTGTTGAAGGCCTTTGCTTGTTGGAAGAGGATTTCTTTGTGCTTGACTTCTCCCTTAGATAGTCTTGCCACACTAGTGCGGAGACTTTCAATTTCATCCATCAAATCCTTCTCCCTAGCATTCTCTTTCAAAGGCAAAGACTTATGCAAGACATTAGTGGAATGTGGAACAATGGATACTTTATCATTAAGGGTTTCTTTCTTGATCAATGACTTCATAGGCAAGGTTAAGTACTTGATGCTCTTGGATTAACTCATTGTGCTTTCCCAAGAGTGCTTTGTGTGCTAAGTCAAGCTCATGATGATCTAGCTTGATTTGAGCCTTATCCTCCTCAACTTGCTTGACATGAGATTTGAGCGTGTCATGCTCCTGAAGTATGCTTTCATACTTGTCAAGCAAATCAAGGTTAGCTCTCTCAAGCTTAGCACGAGCTTCTTCAAGAGCCTTGACCTTACTCTTTTCCCTTTTAATGATAGTGTGGTATTCATTTATCATTGAAGCTAAGTCATCGGGGGAAAGCTCATCATCGCTAGAGTCATCACATACCTTGGTGTTACCTTTTGCCATGAGGCACATGGGAGGTGGACGAAGAGATGAATCGTCATTGTTGACAATGGCAAGGCCGGCCAACCTCTCTTCTTCAGCTTCACTCTCTTCATCACTAGATTCTTCGTCGGTGATCCATTCATTTGCTTCACACATGAACACCTTTTGTGGACCTTTTCTCTTCATTGGAAAGAGTTTTGCCTTTTTGCCTTTGTCATACTTCTTCTTCCCAAAGAATCTTGGCTTGGGCTTGGCCTCTTCTTCATCATCCTCACTATCCTCAAGCTTGCGATGCTTGCCCTTGTGGTTCTCTCTTCTTTTGTCCAGTTTTGGACAATCATAGGAGATGTGGCCTTGATCACCACAGTTATAGCAGGTCTTGTTGTCATCTTTCCTTGGTAGAAATGCTTTCTTTTTGGGATCAAAGTTGTATTCCTTCTTGGCAAGAGCAATTGTCTTTGAAGATGATTCCTCCATCATCCCAAGCACACTCATCTCATGAGCGCGAATCTCTCCAATAAGTTCAGAAACTTCAATGTGATCAAGAGATTCCTTTTGAAGCATGGAGTTGATGATGTTGTACTTTGGCTTAGGAAGGAGCATAAGAATCTTGCAGTTGATGAGTCCCTTGCCAAGAGGAGCAATATCAAGAGCATTAATTTCCTCAGTAAGAACATTCAAGCGAGAAAACATTTCATTGACATTCTCATGAGGTAGCATTTTGAACTCATCATATCTGGCCTTAAGCATGTGATACTTTAGTTCTTTAATACGAGAAGAACCCTCATGAATTTCAATCAAGCAAGCCCCAATTTCACAAGCTTTTTCTTTGCTAGCAATCCTAGCAAACACATCTTGACTAATGCATTCGTAAATAGCATTTCTAGCCTTGGCATCCCACTTGATTTGATCACCTATGTAGTTATGCTCACAAAACCCCGCATGGGTCGCTTCCGATACCTCGGGAGCAATAGCCTCTAGATAAGCACACATACGTGCTTTCCAATAGGCAAAGTTCTTGCCCTCGAAGATGGGAACCGAACCCCCAATCTTGGCCATTTTGGCTCTGTAGCGGTGAAGCTAGAATGATCCAATGAGCAGCCTTGCTATGATACCAATTGTAAGGATCGAATGCCCAAGAGGGGGGATGAATTGGGCTTCTTTTTAAAAACTAAAGCAATAAAAACTCAACTACTAAAAGCCCAATTCCCTATTTAAACAACATATGCATTCAAGTGAATAATAAGTTTGCGGTATATGAAATTCATAAGTATAATGGGAAA
Organism: Tuctoria greenei; assembly: GCA_036927565.1. Classification (NCBI taxonomy): domain Eukaryota; kingdom Viridiplantae; phylum Streptophyta; class Magnoliopsida; order Poales; family Poaceae; genus Tuctoria; species Tuctoria greenei. The sequence goes on from JAYESD010000010.1 coordinate 93,156,715, forward strand.
GGAAGAGTATGCAAACTCCCGAGAAGACACGAAGACACAGTGATTTATCCCGTGGTTCGGCAAGATCATCAAGACCTTCATACGTCCACGTTGTGTCACCCACCAAGGGTGTAGCCACTCCCAATTTACCAAGACCAGGTATCTCACTAAGAGTCTCCGTTCAACATTTTTGGCAAGGTGGAGCTCAAGCCTTGTACAAGTTTGATCTTCCGGGCTTCCACAATCGACATGACAAGCTCCAGAAGGATCTCTCCGATCACTGACTGATACACGGTGAATGCAATCACCAAGAGACACTCACTTACAACTCTCACTAGACTAGAGACTCCAATCACAAAGAATGGAAGCACACAAGCATCATCTCTAGTAAGTTCTAGCCTATCTCTTGGTGTACAAGTGGTGTAAATGATGTGGAAGTGGTTGTTCAACGTCTTGAATGCTTGATAATGTGTAGAGTAGCTCAGGTCATCAAAACTTCTCTAAATGACTGGTTGAAGGGGTACAAATAGCCAGCTTCCACGAGATAGCCGTTGGAAAAGTAGGTTGACATCACTGTTCTGCAAACACCAGATGATCCGATGTTCTCCCTTCAGTTGTCATCGGTCCAATACAAATTAGCTGAGATCACCGTGTCAGATGTGACCGTTGATCGACCGATGTTGTATACACCTGCACCTTGGATAATCCGGTGACACTTGGTCCAGGATGGTCCAGAAATAATGCTTACTGGAATGATTGACCGATGTGGCATATTTGTACATCGGATGGTCCGGTGTTACTTGGTCATTGGAAATTGCTTACTAGAATGATCGACCGATGTAACACATGCTTCAACATCGGATGATTCGGTGTATACCCAAGACTTAGGTCTTTTTCTGCTGCAGAGCCAACTCGACCGATGTAGTTTTTTCTGGATACATCAGATGATCTGGTGAGTTGATTTTGTCTGCTTCGAGTTGTTCTAAGTGATTCTTTTGGAATTTGTCCGAGTGACCTCTTAGACATTGGTTTGAAAAGTTCTTCTGATGACGACTAGGTCTCGTGTGCTGTCAATTTTGATGGAATAATTTTGACATATATGTTTTTCTTTCAGTCTTCATGAAAATTGATTGACCTCATAAAATAGTTTGTTGAGGGGTCTCCAATTGTATCCAATGAGCAGTAGATGATATAAATATAGAGTCCATTAAGTGTGATGAGTTATATGAGAGACCTTGCATCCACAAACTTATTAGTGATATCCGACGGTTGTCAATAATCACCGAAACCAAACCTTATGGGGGCCTTGATGCTTTCACCCCTGCGAGGCCATCCAACGTCACATGACTCCAAGGATGGGGGTAGCCGCAAGAACCCATCACACATTATAGGTACCTCAAGCAGGCCCGCCTGCAGTAGGATTGCACGACTCCAGCAAGTGTGAGATACTGACTGTACAACCATGTATATGAAGGCAATATAAAGTAAACGAGTCTAGCATGCTTTATCCTAAATTTAATGCGTAATTAAATGAACATTGTTAGGGGAACTTGGAGTAAGACAGTGATTCTTTTATATCGGTATTCATAGGACGAGACAAACTTTACAAAAGAATGCATCTGCTCGCTTCCTGATATCGAGAGACGCAGGGTGCACATGCTTAGGGTTCGGGACCCGACTAAGCTGACTGCGCACTCTGGACCTGACGCTCCTGGAGCTTGGTTGTCCTAAATGCTGCTCCTAGACTCTATGAAAACCTTCACACTGTCCTACTTAAGCTAATATTAACGTATAGGGGTGCCAAAAGCTCCGAAGATAATTGTGACGATTGTCGGACAACTTGTCATCGATAGCTACCAATGGAGCGTTGAGCGAACGTCCCCCTACTTGCTGCCTTGGCCCCCGCCTTGCAGGTGGTCTGAGCAGAGCCGGAACTGATCTTGATAGTTTTGACGGGAGTGTCGGTGCTATCAAAAGGCTGTAGATGCGATGCAGTGGGTGAGCCGCGCTGGCGCGAGCTCGGCAGAGGCTAACTTGGTCCAGCGCCACCCTGGGCCGATGTTGGGTCTGCTGTGAGGGCTTGGAGCTTCTCCAAGGCTAACACCGCGGCAGTGCGGTCTCTACGGATCCTGAGGACCCCGGAGGGGGTTGACATCTTCAGGACAAGGTAGCCGTATTGGGCTATGGCCATGAATCGGTACAGGACGGGCCTGCCGATAATGGCGTTGAAGGGGAGGCCTGACGTCCGCGATGTCGAACAGGATGCTCTTTGTCTTGTAGTTGTCAGGTGTCCCAAAGGTCACCCGGAGGTTGATGTTGCCATACGGGATGATGTTCCTCGACCCCACCCCCAAGAATAGGCTCGAGGGAGCATGGACACAAGGATCTGCAGCTGGTCGAAGGTTGCACGGCTGATGAGGTTGAGGCCGGCCCCGTCATCTATGAAGACATAGTGGACCTTGATGGTTGCAATGGTGGGGGCGACCAAGAGAGGCAGGATCCCGGCTCCTACCATGTTCTTGTGGCAGTCGGAGGCGTCAAAGCTGATTGGCATCTCCTTCCACTTATGGTGCAGCATCGGAGTGGGAGCAGAGGCTATCAAAGCCACTGCTCGCCGCATGGTATTGACCGCATTTCAAGACGCTGGATCCTGAAACCCCCCTAAAATGACATGGAGAGTCTTGTGACGCTCATGGTCGCTGCTGGCGTCGGAGTCCTCGTCTTGGTGGACCACCTAGACAGCCCATTCCTGCTTCTGGTACTCCATCTCCTCATTGTCGTCGACCTCGGGGTTGAACTTCTGCTTGCTGTCCCGCTGGTAGAAGGGGGCACCGTTGGGACGCTGCTGCGCTTGCTCTTGGTATCGCTCGGCGCATCTCTTGATCTCCCGACACTCGCTCGCGGTGTGGTCGCGAGTCTTGTGCACCGGGTTGGACTCAATGCCGTCATCAGTAGCAGGTGACTGACATGGGCATTTGTGGGGGCGTGGCGGTGTGCCACAACTGGTCGCCACTACTACGGCGACAGGCGACCCATGCAACGGCTTGTTCTGGCCATCGCCCTGATTCTTGTTCTACTTCTTGCCGCTACCCAGGGTAACGGCACCTTCACCAGTCTGGTCCGATCCGCCCATTCCGGGGACGGTCTGGGTGTGCCAGTCATGGCCTTCAGCCGCCCTGGCGCACCGGTCGGCGATGGAGAAGAGCTCAGAGACATCTTCCACGTTGTGCGTGGCTAGCTTCTCGAGCATCTTACTGTCATGCACTCCTTGCCGGAATGCCACTATGACAGAAGCATTCGAGATGTTGGGGATGGAGTTGCGTACCTGGGAGAAATGCTGGATGAATGACCGCAACGTCTCCTTGGGTTGTTGGTGCACGGTGTGGAGGTCGAGCTTGGTGCCAGGATGCGTGTAGGAGTTGCCAAAGTTTGTCGTGAACTGCCAGCAGAGCTCATCCCAAGAAGTTATGGACCCCTCGGGCGAGTTCATCAGCCATGACCGGGCTGAGCCGATCATGGCAACAGGGAATTAGTTCACCAGGATGGACTCATCCACTCCTACAACAAGGAGTGTCGTGGTGTAGATCTGCAGGAACTCAGCCAGGTTGACGCTCCCGTCAAACTTGTCCGGCAGGTGTGGCCGAAACTTGTGCGGCCACATCGTTAGGCGGGGGTATGGTGCCAAGGCCATGCACCCATCGATGGGCTTCACTGGGGAGGCATACGGAATAGCATTACCCCAGAAGGGTTTGTTGAGTAGCATACGACTGCTGTGGAGCCTGCTGCTGTGGTGCTGGCTGAGCGAGGTACTGCTGCTGCATCACCAGCTGCATAGAGTGTTGTAGGCGGGCAGTCCACCCCACATAATCCTGGTGAGGCGGCGGCAGAGGGTTTACCTGCAGTGCTCCTCGGACGGAGGATGCCTCCTGCTCAGGCCCTTGAGGGTCGTACTCGGCGTCAAGATTGCGCTGTCTCTCCTGCTGCCGCTCGATGGTGACGCGGCCATCTAATCGAGCTTGACGACGGTCAAGCTTGGCCCTCAGGTCCACCGTGGGGATCCGACCAGCACTATCCAGCCTGGTGTAATGGGAGTCAAAGGTGCGATAGTCGATGGGTGGCGTGCACGATAGTGACACGTGATGCCTCCCTCTGTTGGGGGAGTTGATGGCCGCAACGACAAAGTGGTCGATGTCTTGGACACACTGCTGAGTCGCTCCCTGGGAAGTGTTCTAGGACGGTGGATGGTGGAGTAGGGCCCTATCTACTGCCAGAGCGCTCTCTGGACTTGCAAGCGGCTACTCCAGGGGCGCCAACTGGGCTGGGATGTCCCCGAATGCGCCGCGCTGGCCAGCTGCATCAGTGCGGGGGCGTGATGGACCAGAATGTGCCGCTCGGGCGATGGATCTGGTCACCAAACGATGGCCTCAGAATCCGCCATCTAAAGGCTTGATGAATACCATTGCAGTGAAAGAGCAACCACTTTTTTGAGGAAAAAGTCTCTACCTGACGCGCCAAATGTCGAAGTGTTTTCACGACACATCCCCCGGGCTTGCTATGCGAGCAACCCAGGGAGGTTCTTGATCGACATGACTTAGTCCTCTATCGGGGATTGCGCGTATGAGATTGTGAGACTATGGTTTTTATGTGTTTCGGGCCGCAAGAGCGTAATACCATAGTCCACGATGAGGTTGTATTGCTGGTGAGTGTGTATGTGTGAATACGTAGATTGGGGATCCTTTGTAACGGTGGCGGTCTAGTCCTTTTATAGACAAGGCCAGATGTCTTACAAGTGGGGTTTAGGGCCCGACAGGTGGTCACGGGGCGATCTTATACTAAAGATCTATTGCCTCACATAAGCTTGCTCTGACCGCGGCTTGAATACTCGCCGTCCTGCTGCCTCAGACGTTAGTGGCCCATGCGTAGTCATTGATGATGGCAGGAAATGTCCCGTCCAACTGTCCCTGTTGCTGTAAGCTACCCACTTGGTGTGACACCCGGTTCCATAAAATGATCCAAGTGAACGCATATATGTGCCCAGGATGTTCAACACACATACACGAGTGCATTCACAAAGGGTATAAAGGAAATTACCACAGAACAAGATTTATTAAGTTTTTTATTACACAATTCATAATATCCTCGATTTCAAGCTCTAATGAATATTAATGACAAGTTGAACTAATGCAGCGGAAATAAACTAAACTGAGCAAACTACGCAACTAAGCAACATAAGAAAAAGGGATATAGCGCAGCTCCAACACTCCACAAGCAAAGCTGATGGTAGACACGGCCTAGAACTCTGCATTATCATCGTTATACTCCCAAATCTGACCTGCAACTGTTTGGGGGAGGGGGATTGCAAGGGTGAGTACATGTTGTACTCAAAAAGTGTGGAAAGTATGACATGTAGATGATTCAAATGACGAATATAATAATGGCTAAGTGCTGAAAAGTACATTAAAACATTTGAAAAGCTATATATTACATTCTTGTGAAGTAAACCCATCATAAGCTATAATTAATATCATAGTACTAGTCCATATTTCATTATCATCATCCATATTCCAGATTTTTCATTACCATTGACCATATTCAATACCAGAATTTAATCCATTATCCAGCCATAACCATAACCAAACCATAAATATTACCAACCATAACTATTACCAATTTTCCCTCTAATCATGTAGGTCACCCAGGCGCTCATAACCGGGAGCACGGCTATCATAATAGTTTTATCAGACTCTACAGAGTTTATACCACTTTACCCACGCGTTTGTGATTTCATCACCTTGCAGTGACTAGAACCTCTATTATGTCGTCTCACATTTCCATTCGTGTGTGGCCAAGAGATCACAAAATAGCCTTTACAAAGGGATTACTAGCCTATCTGGACCCCATTGAGGTTTCACCGGTGGCGATGGCTCCCACTGAGCACATCTTCAACCAAGGGCCCCCTCTTGAGCCATTCGGATACCTGAGTTGTCCCACCAATCATCAACAAACCCAATCTGACTACCCCTTCCCCGAGCATCCCTAATGGTCCAAATAGCAATGGCAAAGCCCTAATTAATCAGCTACGCCGCACCCATACTTTGCCTCGTGGTGGCACTGTAATTCTGGCTTATTCTCGCATGAACCGGTCCATAGATCTACAGCAAGGAACCACCGTATCATCCAACCCATCCACATACCAGGCTTGCTTAGATCACCAATCACCATATTGTATTAACCAGTTCATGTTTATCATAATCTCATAAATGCATAATTAAGTTAAGTGGTGTAGTTGTCTTTCCATCCAATTTACTTAAGCAAAGCAAAAAGGTAAAAAACCATTCCCGACTCTCTACCATACATTCCAAGTGACAAGGGTGGTCAAACAAATCTAGTAAACTTCCTATCATAGGATTCCCATCAAATTAACACAAGCATGCAATTTTGCAAACAAAACATTTACATTAAAAACATGAACAATATGCTTCAAGGACACTTGCCTTGCTCTTGGGCTTGGTTCGGGTCAAAGCCTTCAAACCCTTGGTGCTGTAGATCCTTCGCGGCACTCTCTAGCGCAAATCCGTCTAATCCGCACAATAAACATACAAGAAAAAATGTGACATCCTGGCTCAAGGCTTAATAGAATTGATAGAATACTCATACCATCAAGGTATACCTTCTTTTCCGGAAGCTCACTTGCAAAGAACTCCGAGGTTAAGCGTGCTTGGCCCGGAGCAATTTGTGGATGGGTGACCGACCGGGAAGTTTTCCCGGGTGCGCACGAGTGAGGACAAAGTGCGCAGAAAAGACTAGTGTTGGTCTGTGAGGCTAGTCTGTGATCCTATAGAACTGCCAGGAGTAACGACCGCCAGGCCCGTAGTGGCTGGGGTCCCCACAGAATGGTATCAGAGCCGACCCTCGCGGTTTCACGGGTGCGTACGGGTCAGGGACGTGGGTACGTATGCATGACGCGTGGGTCCTCTAGGAGGGACACGGTATGGTGCGTATGCCAGTACTGAACGTATGAACGTGGCCAAGAGGGGACGTTCTTGGCTTGGGAGTTGACCGACGAGGACGTCGGTCTTCTAAGGGGGGTGGATTGTGACATCCTGGCTCAAGGCTTAATAGAATTGATAGAATACTCATACCATCAAGGTATACCTTCTTTTCCGGAAGCTCACTTGCAAAGAACTCCGAGGTTAAGCGTGCTTGGCCCGGAGCAATTTGTGGATGGGTGACCGACCGGGAAGTTTTCCCGGGTGCGCACGAGTGAGGACAAAGTGCGCAGAAAAGACTAGTGTTGGTCTGTGAGGCTAGTCTGTGATCCTATAGAACTGCCAGGAGTAACGACCGTCAGGCCCGTAGTGGCTGGGGTCCCCACAAAAAACACAAGCAAAGAGTACACAAATATTACTCAATATGACATGACATGCATGATTGATGCACATACAAGGTAAAACTAGTTAATAAGTTGCTTTTAATGTTTACTAAGTAGTTGTAAAGTTTATTTACAAGTTTATACAGGTTTGGAGTTGATTCAAACCAATTTAGAATTAGTTCAACAAAATTTACCAGGAATATCGGACAAGTCCGCAAGAGGTCGGACTAGTCCGCACTTCGCGAGAACAGCATATTAGGGTTTTCTAGATCGATGTGAATTTGGAGATTTGGGGTTGAATTCACATAAGGAAAAGAGAATAGAAGGTATACCAGGTGTTTAGAACTCCAATGAAACAAGGATCTTGGAGGCAACACTTGGATCTTGATGATCTAGGGTTGATGAAGAACTTGATGGTGATTTGTTGACAAAGAACGTGAAGTTGATGGAGATTTTGATCCTCTTTTGTTTCCTCCTCTTCTTCTTCTCGTTCTAGATCTCCTTCTTCCTCCTTGGTGGCGGCTATTCACGAGCTAGGGTTTGGATGTGGTGGAAAAGTGGAAAATAGATGTCAAGCCAAGGGGTGGGGTTGTTTATATAGAGGTGGAGGCTAGGTTTAGATGGATTTCGAGTTTGTTATGAGTAGGGTTTGGTTTAGAGTCCCACATGGGCTCTGAAAGAGTTAGGCACGACGTCCCTAGGCCCACTTAACATAAAACCAAAGAAACAAGTCGTGAAACAAAAGATCAACTCGGATTCGCGATATATCGGACAAGTCTGGAAAGGGCCAGACTAGTCCAAAAATGTCTAGAGAGAAATCGAACAAGTCCGGACTGGACATCGGACAAGTCCGAACTTGTCCAGAGGGGAAAAACAGACAAGTCTGGTCTAAACATGGACAAGTCTGACTTTAGTCAGAGGGAAAACGGACAAGTCCGCTGGGACACCGGACTAGTCCGGACAAGTCCAGAGACTTAGCAAAATTTTCAAGGAATTGGAACACTGGACTAGTCCGCACAAGACCGGACAAGTCCGAAAGTGTCCAGAGGGAAAAACAGACTAGTCCGCAGAAAAACGGACAAGTCCGCTTGAAGTCAGAGAGAAATCAAACTAGTCCGCACCAAAATCGGACTAGTCCGCACTTCCCAGAATTCTTAAGTGTGGTTTTGTTTCTAATTCATTTTGAACTTATTTATTTTTATGTGGATTAATGTTAGACATATATTAGAATGTATGCAAGGAATGATGGATGAAAATGAGGGTGTTACAAACCTACCCCCCTTCAAATGAATCTCGCACTCGAGATTCGACGCGGAAGAGAAGAGATAGGGAAATTCCTTCTTGAGATCATCCTCCAACTCCCATGTTGCTTCCGATTCTGTATGATGCTTCCATTTAGCTTTGCACCATCTGATAGTCTTGTTCCTTGTGACTCTCTCCTTGGTTTCCAAGATTTTGATCGGTGGCTCGGCATAAGTCAAATCTTCCTCTAGTTCCAACTCTTCCATTTACACTCGTTCTTCCGGCACCCTCAAGCACTTCTTGAGCTGGGAAACATGAAACACATCATGGACATCTGAAAGATGAGCTGGCATCTCCAACTTATACGCTACTTCTCCTCTTTTGTCCAAAATCTTGAATGGCCCAATGTATCGAGGTGCTAGCTTGCCTCTTACGTTAAACCTCTTATGACCTCTCATCGGTGACACCTTGAGGTAAACAAAGTCTCCTATTTCAAAGGCTAGTTTTCTCCTCCTATTGTTCGCATAGGCTTTTTGCCTTGATTGAGTAGCCCTCAAGTTTTCCCGAATAATCTAAACTTGCTTTTCAGCTTCTAGCAACACATCGGGTCCAAATACTTGATTCTCCCCTGTCTCACTCCAAAACAAGGTCGTCCTACACTTCCTTCCATATAGGGCTTCATAAGGCGACATCTTCAAGCTTGCTTGATAACTATTGTTATAGGAAAATTATGCATATGGCAAGCTCTTGTCCCAACTTTTCCCATGCTTCAAAGCACAAGCTCTTAGCATGTCCTCCAAAATCTGATTGGTCCTCTCAGTTTGTCCATCCGTTTGAGGGTGATATGCTGAACTAAAATTTAACCTTCTTGCCAATGCTTCATGCAATTTCTGCCAAAGCCTGGAGGTAAACTCAGAACCTCTATCGGATACTATCTTCTTTGGGACTCCATGTCAGCACACAATATGCTCCATATACAATTTTGCTAGCTTCGCGGTGGTATAGGTGGTCTTGACAGGAACAAAATGAGCTGACTTGGTTAAACGATCCCAAATTACCCAAATTGAGTCATAACCGGACTGTGTTCGCGGTAAACCAACTATAAAGTCCATACCGATTTCTTCCCACTTCCACTCCGAAATCTTCAATGGTTGCAATAATCCGGCTGGCCTTTGATGTTCTGCCTTGACTGGTTGGCACACATCACACAATGCTACATATTCAGCTATGTCCTTTTTCATGCTATCCCACCAATAACATGTCTTCAAGTCTTTGTACATCTTTGTACAACCAGGATGAATTGAGTAAGGTGAGTCATGTGCCTCCTTTAGTATTGTATCCCGAATATGCTTCACATTAGGCACAATAATCCTTTTTCCAAGCCATAGAGTACCATGTTCATCCTCATCAAATCTGAATTCTCTCCCTTTTTGGGTCCTTTCCTTGATTTCTTGAATTTCCTCATCCTTAGTTTGACCTTCCCAAATTTCTTGCTCTAAGGTTGGGTTTAACTCCATCATCTCCAGCTCATTTACAAATCCAAGATTCAACCGTTCAAACTCCATGCATAACTCAGGTGGGAATTCTCGAACTATGAGTTGGTGACTTACTCCATTCTGGCTCAAAGCATCGGCCACTACATTGGCTTTTCCCAGATGATAGTTGATCCCCAAATCATAATCCTTGATGAGCTCCAACAATCTTCGTTGCCTCAAATTCAGATTCATTTGTGTGAAAATATACTTAAGACTCTTATGATCCGTGTAAATTTCACACCTATGTCCAAGGATGTAATGTCTCCAAATCTTCAATGCGTGTACCACGGCTGCAAGTTCCAAATCATCCGTTGGGTAATTCTGGTCATGTTTCTTTAATTACCTCGATGCATAGGCAACCACTTGACCTTCTTGCATAAGAACACATCTAAGTCCATGTCTCGATGCATCACAATAAATATCAAAACTCTTGCTTACGTCTGGCAAAACCAAAACTGGAGCTATAGTTAACCTTTTCTTCAACTCCTCAAAACTTTCTTGACAAGCTTGAGTGCATTGAAACACTTTCCCCTTCATTAGCAACTCCGTCATTGGCTTGGATACCTTGGAAAAGTCCTTGATGAATCGACAGTAATACCCAGCCATCCCAAGAAAACTCCTTATTTCCCTTACGTTTTGCAGAGGTTCCCATTTCAACACGTCCCTCACCTTTCCGGGGTCAACCGAAACTCCTCCTCCAGAGATGATATGACCCAACAACGACACTTCTTTCAACCAAAACTGGCACTTGTTGAACTTGGCGTACAATTGATGCTCCCTCCATTTCTGCAACGTAAGCCTCAAGTGTTCCTCGTACTCCTTCTCATCCTTCGAGTAGATCATAATGTCATCAATGAACACCACAATGAACTTATCCAAGTACTCCATAAAGACCTTATTCATGAGGTACATAAAATAGGTTGGCACATTTGTCAGTCCAAAGGACATCATGGTGTACTCATAAGATCCATACCGTGTCCTAAAAGCTGTCTTGGGTATGTCCGACGTTCTAATCTTTATTTGAAAATATCCCGACCTCAAATCAATCTTGGAGAAAACACAAGCACCCTTCATTTTGTCAAACAAGTCCTCTATACGTGGCAAGGTGTACTTGTTCTTGATTGTTACCTCGTTGAGAGCTCGGTAATCCATACACATCCTTTGCGGCCCATCCTTCTTGTCCACAAATAGAACGGGCACTCCCCAAGGTGAATAACTTGGGCGAATAAAACCCTTCCCTAGTTCCTCCTGAATCTGCTTCTTCAGCTCCGTTAATTCCTTAGGAGGCATCCTATACGTCCTCTTAGCTATTGGTGTAGTTCTAGGTATTAAATCAATAACAAATTCAATGTCTCCATCAGGTGGCATACTTGGCAACTCATTCGGAAAAACATCCAAGAGTTCACACACCACTGGAATCTACTCAATTTTGGCACCGTCCATATGGTTCAGCTCCAATTGCTTAGGTGCGTGTTGAGATGCTTCAAACTCTACGGTGATCCCTTCCTCATTGGTCAACTTCACCGTCTTCACGGCACACTCAATAAATCCATTGTGCTTCCTCAACCAATCCATACCAAGTATAATGTCCAATCCTTGAGAATCCAAAACAATGAGGTTGGCAGAGAAGTCTACCCCCCTTATCCTAAGGATTATTTTTGGACATACTATATTTGTCCTAATCTCTCCTCCAGGAGACTTAACCAACAGAGTAAACTTCATATGAGAGATAGGCAACTATACTTGGCAACATATTTCGATGCAATGAATGAATGTGATGCTCCAGAATCAAATAACATAGTCGTCGGGTTGGAGTTTGCAAGAAACATACCAATGACCACGTCATCCGCTTGTTGACGATCCTCCGTAGAGACATGGTTCACGTTGCCACGAGCGAAATTCTGCTGTCCATGGTTCCCTTGCGGCTGTCCTCGATTGGGTCTTGGGTTTTGCCTCAGGGCATTGCTTCCTTGACCAAAACCTGACTTAGGACATTGATGTGCAAAGTGTCCAGCTTCTCCACAAGTATAACACTTCTTTACTCCCCCAGAATTATTGGGGCAAGATTGGTTTTGAACATTTGCACCAGGAAAGTTGGCACGAGGTGCAAAAGGCATTGGAGGCCTAGGTGCTTGCATGACAGGGCGCTTCTGCACAAACTGAGTTGGGTACGGTGCAAATCCAGGGCGATGAGCAGGAGCAGAAGAAGTGTAGTATGGCGCATTAGGAGGCGCAAAGCGAGGGTGCAAATTACTTCCTTGTTGCTGTCCTTGATATGGTGCCTTCCTGTTGTTGTCTTGCTCCATCTCCTGGACCTTGTTCTCCACAACAATTGCTTTGTCCACAAGCTTCTGGAAGTTGGCATAGTCGCAATTCAGCAATTGCACTTGGATCTCATTGTTAAGGCCCCTCATAAATAGATATTGCTTCCGGCCGTCCCGGCTCACATCCTCAGGCGCATACCTTGATAGTTGAGTGAATTTGTTGATGTATTCACCCACGCTCGATCTTCCTTGCCTCAAGTTCTCAAATTATTGCCTCTTCAAAATCATGACTCCTTCCGGCACATGATGAGAATGGAAGCTCTCCTTGAGTTCGGCCCAAGTGATCATCTCCTGATTCTCATGAGCATTGCATAAGAAATCCCACCAATCGGCAATTGCTCCAACTAGTTGATGAGAAGTAAATAGAACCTTCTCCCGGTCACTGCATTGAACGATAGCAAGCTTCTTCTCCATAGGTCAATCATCAGCATCCATAGGGTTAGCGGCTTGAGCAAAGGTCGGCGGCCTAGTCCTCATAAACTCTCCCAGCCGGTTATGAGAAGGCGGGGGTGGCAGTGGAGGCATGTGGGGCTGATTGTTGTTGTTACCAGCCTGCAGCTGTCCCATAGTTTGTATCATGGTTTTGCATAGCCAAAAGCTGCTCAATATTGATAGCTCCATGAGCAGGTCCTTCTCCATTGTTGTTCTGAGGTGCTCCATTGTTCTCCTCCTCATCATTGCCATCCCTCTCGTTGCGAGTCCTCACCATCTGAAGAAAAGCAATAGATCAAAATTTAGAAACGTCCCCAACTATATCCATCAAGGGATATGGAACTAAACAACTAGCTATACTAGCCTACGTGGACATGGCAATGCTAAAGCATATCAAAATCCTCTATTAAAGACACAAGCAAATAATATATAGCAAACAACACACCAAGCAAAACACATCGATTCCTGAGTGCTCCTATGTGCTATAAAGTATCCATTCTATCTAGGTTGCGTACTACGGTCAACCTGTGGCTCTGATACCGAATTGTGATACCTGGTTCCGAAAATGAACCAAGTGAACACGTATGTGTGCCCAGGATGTTCAACACACATACACGAGTGCATTCACAAAGAGTATACAGAAAATTACCACAGAACAAGATTTATTAAGCTCTTTATTACACAATTCATAATATCCTCGATTACAAGCTCTAATGAATATTAATAAAAAGTTGAACTAATGCAGCGAAAATAAACTAAACTGAGCAAACTAAGCAACTAAGCAGCATAAGCAAAAGGGATATAGCGTAGCTCCAACACTCCACAGGCAAAGCTGACGGTAGACACAGCCTAGAACTCCGCATTATCATCGTTATACTCTCAAATTTGACCTGCAACTGTTTGGGGGGGGGGGGATTGCAAGGGTGAGTGCATGTCGTACTCAGGAAGTTTGGAAAGTATGACATGTAGCTGATTTAAATGACGAATATAATAATGGCTAAGTGCTGAAAAGTGCATTAAAACATTTGAAAAGCTATATATTACATTCATGTGAAGTAAACTCATCATAATCCATAATTAATATCATAGTACCAGTCCATATTTCATTATCATCATCCATATTCCAGATTTTTCATTACCATTGACCATATTCAATACAAGAATTTATCCATTATCCATCCATAACCATAACCAAACCATAACTATTACCAAACATAACCATTACCAATGTTCCCTCTAATCATGTAGGTCATCCAGGCGCTCATAAACGGGAGCACGGCTATCATGATAGTTTTATTAGACTCTGCATAGTTTGTACCACTTTACCCACGTGTTTGTGATTTCATCACTTTGCAGTGACTAGAACATCTATTATACCGTCTCACACTTCCATTGGTGTGTGGCCAAGAGATCACAAAATAGCCTTTACAAAAAGATTACTAGACCCCACTGAGGTTTCACCGGTGGCGATGCCTCCCACCGAGCACATCTTCAACCAAGGGCCCCCTCTTGAGCCATTCAGATCCCAGAGTAGTCACACCAATCATCAACAAACCCAATCCGACTACCCCTTCCCCGAGCATCCCGAATGGTCCAAATAGCACTGGCAAAGCCCTAATTAATCAGCCACGCCGCACCCATACTTGGCCTCGTGGTGGCACTGCAATCCTGGCTTATTCTCGCATGAACCGGTCCTTAGATCTAAGGCAAGCAACCACCATATCATCCAACCCATCCACATGCCAGGCTTGCTTAGATCACCCATTACCATATCGTATTAACCAGTTCATGTTTATCATAATCACATAAATGCATAATTAAGTTAAGTGGTGTAGTTGTCTTTCCATCCCATTTAATTAAGCGAAGCAAAAAGGTGAAAAGCCCTTCCCGACTCTCTACCGTACATTCCAAGTGACAAGGGTGGTCAAACAAATCTAGTAAACATCCTATCGTAGGATTCCCATCAAATTGACACAAGCATGCAATTTTGCAAACAAAACATTTACTTCTAAAACAAGATTAATATGCTTCAAGGACACTTGCCTTGCTCTTGGGCTTGGTTTGGGTCAAAACCTTCAAACTCTTGGTGCTGTAGATCCTCCGTGGCAGTCTCTAGCGCAAATCCATCTAATCCGCACAATAAACATACAAGACAAGAAACACAATCAAAGAGTGCACAAATATTACTCAATATGACATGACATGCATGATTGATGCACATGCAAGGTAAAACTAGTTAATAAGTTGCTTTTAATGTTTACCAACTAGTTATAATGGTTGTTTACAAGTTTATAAAGGTTTGGAGTTGATTCGAACCAATTTAGAATTAGTTCAACACAATTTAACCCGGAAGATCGGACAAGTCCGCAGGAGGCCAAACTAGTCCGCACTTCGCGAGAACAGCAGATTAGGGTTTTATAGATCGACATGAATTTGGAGATTTGGGGTTGAATTCACATAAGGAAAAGATAATAGAAGGTATACCAAGTGTTTAGAACTCCAATGAATCAAGGATCTTGGAGGCAACACTTGGATCTTGACGATCTAGGGTTGATGAAGAACTTCATGGTGATTTGATGACGAAGAACGCGAAGTTGATGGAGATTTTGATTCTCTTTCGTCTCCTCCTCTTCTTCTTCTTGTTCTAGATCTCCTTCTCCCTCATTGGTGGCGGCTATTCACGAGCTAGGGTTTGGGTGTGGTGGAAAAGTGGCAAATAGATGTCAAGCCAAGGGGTGGGGTTGTTTATATAGAGGTGGAGGCTAGGGTTAGATGGATTTCGAGTTTGGGATGAGTAGGGGTTGGTTTAGAGTCCCACATGGGCTCTAAAAGAGTTAGGCACGGCGTCCCTAGGCCCACATAACGTAAAACCCAAGAAATAAGTCGTGAAACAAAAGATCAACTCGGAGTCGCGATATATCAGACAAGTCTCAAAAGGGTCGGACTAGCCTGAAAATGTAACGAGGGGAAAAACAGACAAGTCTGGTCTAAAATCGGACAAGTCCGACTTTAGTTAGAGGGAAAACGGACAAGTCCGCTAGGACACCGAAGTAGTCCGGACAAGTCCAGGGACTTAGCGTAATTTTCAAGGAATTGGAACACAGGACTAATCTGCACAAGACCGGACAAGTATGAAAGTTCCCAGAGGATTAAACAGACTAGTCCGTAGAAAAACGGACATGTTCGTTTGAAGTCAGAGAGAAATCGGACTAGTCCACACCAAAATTGGACTAGTCCGCACTTCCCAGAATTCATAAGTGCGGTTTTGTTTCTAATTCATTTTAAACTTATTTCTTTTTATGTGGATTAATGTTAGACATATATTAGAATGTATGCAAGGCATGATGGATGAAAATGAGGGTGTTACAAATGGCGGAGTGGGGTAGGCCTGCGACATCTTCACTACGATGGGATTAGATGCAGCAGTACCTGAGAGTAGGTGTGCGCCGCGTCGTGCGCCTTAGGAAGATGTGAATCTTCAATGCTTGATTTAAACAAGACGCACCGCCCTCTCAACTCTCACGGCCCACCATCCGGGGCAAGTTACAGGGTACGTGGCAGCTCAGGAGCTAGCCTCTGCAAAGGATGCCGGGTCCTGATCCGCAGACCACGTGGTAGCCTCGGAGCTCGTTCCTAAGTAGAGCAGGGGATCCAGGGCCGCTGGTGTAACACCCTCATTTTCATGCATCATGCCCTACATACATTCATATACATGTTTAACATTAATCCACATAAAGAGGAACGAGTTTAAAATTGATTCGGAGCATTTAAAACTGATTTGGAACAAAACCGCACTTAAAACACAGGAAAGTGCGGACTAGTCCGATTTTGCTGAGGACTAGTCCGATTTATGGCACTGAAAACTTTCGGACTTGTCCGATTTTGTGCGGACTAGTCCGATATTCCAAGAATCCTTGAAAATTTGCTAAGTCCTTGGACTTTTCCGGACTAGTCCGGTGTTCCAGCTGACTTGTCCGATTTCCACTCTATTTAAAGTCGGACTTGTCCGATGTTTGGCCAGACTTGTCCGATTTTCTCTCTGGACGACTTCGGACTAGTCCGGTCCTTTTCGGACTTGTCTGATATTTTGCGACTCCGAATTGATCTTTTGTTTTATGACTTGTTTCTTGGGTTTCACATTAAGTGGGCCTTGGGACGTCGTGCCTAACTCTTTTAGAGCCCATGTGGGACTCTAAACCGGCCTCTACTCATCCCAAACTCGAAATCTATCTAACCCTAGCCTCCACCTCTATATAAACAACCCCACCCCTTGGATTGACATCTATTTGCCACTTTTCCACCCACCCAAACCCTAGTTCGTGGAGAGCCACCACCAAGGAGAGAGGAGAAGATCCCAAGCAAGAAGAAGAAGAGGAGGAAACGAAAGAGGATCAAGATCTCCACCAAGTTTCGTTCTTCATCACCAATTCATCCCCAAGTTCATCACCAACCCTAGATCACCAAGATCCAAGTGTTACCTCCAAGTTTCTTGATTCATTGGAGTCCTAAACACCTGGTATACCTTCTATTCTCTTTTCCTTACGTGAATTCAACCCCTAATCTCTGAATTTATGTCGATCTAGAAAACCCTAATCTGCTGATCTCGTAAAGTGCGGACTTTTCCGGTCCCTAGCGGACTAGTCCGATCTTTCTGGTTAAATTGTGTTGAATTAATTCTAAAATTTGATCTAATCGAATCCAAACCTGTATAAACTTGTTAAAAGCTATTAGAACTAGTTAATGATCATTAAAAGCAATCTAGTAACAAGTTCTACCTTGCATTTGCATCAATCATGCATGTCATGACATATTGAGTAATATTTGTGCACTCTTTGATTGTGTTTCTTGTCTTGTATGTTTATTGTGTGGATTAGACGGATTTGCGCTAGAGAGTGTCGTGGAGGATCTACAGCACCAAGAGTTTGAAGGCTTTGATCTTAATTAACAGCAAGAGCAAGGCAAGTGTCCTTGAAGCATATTGATCCTGTTTTTAAAATAAATGTTTTGTTTGCAAAACTGCATGCTTGTGTTAATTTGATGGGAACCCTATGATAGGAAGTTTACTAGAATTGTTTAACCACCCTTGTCACCTGGAATTTGTGGTAGAGAGTTGCGAAGGGCTTTTTACCTTTTGCTTCGCTTAATCAACTGGGATGGAAAACAACTATACCACTCAATTTAATTATGCATGGATGAGATTATGGTTAACCTGAACTGGTTAAATCTGATATGGTAATGGGTGATCTAAGCAAGCCTGGTATGTGGATGGGTTGGATGTTATGGTGGTTTGCTTGCTTTAGATCTAAGGACCGGTTCATGCGAGAATAGGCTAGGACTACAGTGCCACCACGAGGCCAAGTATGCGTGCGGCGTAGCTTATTAATTAGGGCTTTGCTAGTGCTATTTGGACCATTAAGGATGTTCGGGGAAGGGGTAGTCGGATTGGGTTTGTTGATGATTGGTGGGACTACCCTGGGATCCGAATGGCTCAAGAGGGGGCCCTTGGTTGAAGTTGTGCTCAGTTGGAGACATCGCCACCGGTGAAACCTCAGTGGGGTCTAAATAGGCTAGTAATCCCTTTGTAAAGGCTATTTTGTGATCTCTTGGCCACACACCGATGGAAGTGTGAGACGGCATAATAGAGGTTCTAGTCATCAAAAGGTGATGAAATCACAAACACGTGGGTAAAGTGGTACAAACTCTGCAGAGTTAATTAAAACTATCATGATAGTCGTGCTCCCGGTTATGAGCACCTGGACAACTTCCATGATTAGAGGGAAACTGGAATTTGAGATGGTTATGGTTTCGTAATGGTTATGGATTAATTTCTTGTATTGAACATGGTTATTGGAATGGTGAAATCTGGAATTATGGATGAGGATGGTGAATTATGGACTGGTAATATGGTATTACTTATGATTATGATGGGCTTATTTCATATAAATATAATATATTGCTTTTCAAATGTTTTAATGTACTTTTTAGCACTTTGCCATTATTATTGTCGTCATTTGAATAAGCCACATGTCATACTTTCCACACTTGCTGAGTACGGCATGTACTCACTCTTGCAATCCCCCACCCAACAGTTGCATGTCAGGATTGGGATTTTAATGGCGATAATGCGGAATTCTAGGCCGTGTCTACCGTCAGCTTTGCCTATGGTGTTGATTGGAGCTGCGCTATACCCTATTGCTTATGCTGCCTAGCTGTTTAGTTTGCTTAATTAGTTTATTTCCGCTGTATTAGTTGAACTTGTCATTAATATTCATTAGAGCTTGTATTCGAGGATAATCTGGTGTGTGTAATAAAATTTGGTTAATTAATCTTGTTCTGTGGTAATTTTTTGTATACTCTTTTGTGATTGCACTCGTGTATGTGTGATGAACGTCCTAGGCACACATATGCATTAGCTTGGTTCATTTTTCGGAACCGGGCGTCACAGCGGGACATGTGGTGGAGCCGGAGCCCGCCTCTACGGGAGGTGGCTTGTCTGGTGCCTCGAACCACATGGCAGCACCGGAGCCCTCAACCATGGGGGAGCGGGATCCCGCCCTGCTGAGCACGTGGCCGCTTGGGAGCTCGTCTCCAAAGGCGAGCTGGACTCTCCCTTGGGGTCCATGTGGATACTCCAGACCCCGTATCTAAGGTAGAGGGGTTTGGCCCTTCTGAACGTGTGGCGCCCTCGAACCCTGCCTTGGTAGGAAGGTAGGACTCCTAGGCAGCTTTAGCTTGTGCGCGAGGGTACCCGGTATGTCGGGTACCGACAGTATGGCTCATTTATCTTTCTTTCCTTTTGTGACTTTATGCATATTAATAATATTATTATTAGTCTCTCCTTATTCATATACTTAGGCAAAGCGTGTTTCTTGTTTGATTGTGGAGTCCATGTATGTTATAGGTGTAATTGTTATTATGGTCTGAAATTATTATCATCATTGTATTATCATAAACACCATACACCTCCACTATAGTCTAATTAGGTAATAACATGCTTATATTAGTATGAGTAACATAGTGCTTGGTTCCAACTTCGGTTCAACGATGTTTAGGTTAGTCATTGTCTTGGGATGAATATTGTGTTGCAACTCTTAAGGTATTTACTTAGCATGCAAGCGTGGTGCTTCGATAGTTAAGCAGCACTGGATGCATTGTAGTCTAGGGTTGTAGAGGTAGGCGGTAGGTGGTGACAGCCCTATTCGTCCGTTGTAATCCTCCACGTTCGACTATGGCATAGGTTCTTGCCGGTAGTCGCCTGGCAGACCAGGGTGAGCCCGTGCCCGATATGTTGGACCACTAAGCCCTAGTATTCATCACTGACTTATCCACGTATACACTAGTTGGACTATTTATATAAGTAATTAGAGCACAGTAGGGGCAACCCCGTCTCGTAGTTTAACCCTCAGTAGGACAACCTTATCTCTAGGAGTTGATTGCTTAGGTGTGTATCACACTACCCATATTATCAACTTACCCTTGTTCTGATAAGTACTTAGTACTCTATATCCTGATCATAAGAATAAAGTGTTTACTTGACTTCATCACCTTCCTTTGGGATAAATACGATACCCTTTGAAATACTCTTGGGTGAAATGCTACAATGATATCTCCATGCGCTTGCGGTTCTCATTTCCTAATGGAGATGATATGTGGTGTTAAGAAATACCAACAATAAACATTCACCAAATAGTGCCATTTTTGATAAGTAGGAAATCAAGTATGCACGTAGTGCATATTCAGTTACTAGATCTCCATATCAATGATGGTCTTGGATATTCTAGAGGTGAAAGGCAAAATGCCAGGAACCCCAAGAATGACAAGAAATGGATTGCTTTTGTCAAGGAAATCTCAAATCAAGTTGAGAACAACGAAAATGCTCATTTCTCCCATGAAAAAGATAATAATGGATCTAATACTATGTTTCATACTTTTGATGCCTCATATGTTCTCATGAAAATTAAATTTAGTCATATTTATGCTAAATATATTGGGTCACTCCACAGGAGTCCAAAATCTTGTGTGTGGGTGCTCAAGTGTCTTGTTACTAACATCAAAGGATTCAAGCAAGGATCAAAATAGGTGCTTGTTAGTGGATGCACAAATCATATGAACAGAGAGTGAAAAATGTTTGTTGAGTATGAAGATAACGAGGATCCAAGTGAAGGTATATATTATGGAGACAATAGTCAAGGAAGGGTGGTCAAGACCGGTAAAATAGCAATATCATCTCACCATACCATTTCTCAACTTTTACGCGTTGATTCTTTAGATTATAATCTTTTGTCCATATCTCAGCTTGTGATAAAGGTTATAATTGTTTGTTCACTGATGAGGGTGTGACTGCTTTTATAAGAAGCGATGACTTGGTTGCATTCAAGGGTATGTTACAGGGCAAGCTTTATCTTGTGGACTTCACCAAAGATAAAGCCCAACTTGACACATATCTAATTGCAATGTCCAACATGGGTGGTTGTGGCATAGACGGCTAACTCATGTTGTTATGAGAAATTTGCAGAAACTTCTAAAAGGGAATCACATCCGAGGTTTGAAGAATGTTGTGTTCAAGAGAGACGGGCCAGGTAGCACGTGCCAAGCCGGAAAACAAGTTTGAGCTTCACGTCCCGCCAAAAATTTGATGACGACCACTAGACCACTGGACCTATTACATATGAACCTCTTCAGTCTGATCGCCTACATAAGCATCAATGGTAACAAATATAATTTAGTAGTTGTAGATGATTTTCAAGATTCACTTGAGCATTTTTCTTGCATGATAAGGAAAAAACGCAAGGTGTCCTCCAGATATTCTTGAGGAGAGCTCAAAATGAGTTCTCCTTGAGGATTAAGAAGATAAGGAGTGACAACGGCATTGATTTCAATAATACCCAAGTTGAAGACTTTTTTGATGAAGAAGGGATCAAACACGAGTTTTCGGCTACCTACTCTGTAAAAAAATGTACTAGCCAAAATGAAGAATAGGAAACTTATCAAGATGGCGAGGACAATGCTCGATGAGTACAAGAACTTAGGAAGATTTTGGCAGAAGCAATGAACACTGCGTTCCATGCGACAAATCAACTTTATCTCCATCGACTACTTAAGAAGACTCCATATGAGCTTATTAGCGGTAACAAGCCTAATATTTCTTATTTTTGAGTATTTGGAAGTAAATATTACATTCTAAACAAGAATCCTAGGACTTCGACCTTCGGTTCGAAATCTGATGAAGGTTTCTTGCTTGCTTATGATTCAAACACTTATGCATATTGTGTCTTCAGCAAAACTTTCATGATTGTTGAAGGTTTGCGTAATGTAGTGTTTGATGAGACTAATGGCTCCCAAGTGGAGAAAGAGGATCATCATGTGCTAGATGAAGAAGAGGCTCCATGGCAAACTTTGAAAAGGATGGCACTTGGAGATGTTCAACCACAAGAGCAATCTCAAGATTCAAGTAAACCATATTCATCACAACTGGAGCCACCTACATAAAATTAACCACAAGACCTACGAGATAAATCACACCAAGATCTTAGATGATCAAGATCAAAATGGAGGCAATGATCCGGGGGGAGATGAAGAAGTTAACACAGGACCCCAAGTTCCCCACCCAAGAGTGCACCAAAGTGTACAACGGGATCATCCCATCGACAACATCATTGGACATATGTCCAAGGGGGTAACTACTCGGTCTTGCATGCAAATTTTTGTGAACATTACTTGTTTGTCTCATCTTTGGAGCCATTTAGAGTTGAAGATGCATTACGAGATCCATATTGTGTGATGGCGATGCAGAAGAAATCAACAACTTTAAGAGAAATCAAGTATGGGAACTAGTGGAGCGATAAAATGTGAACGTTGTCGGAACAAAATGGGTGTTCCGCAACAAAAAATACGAACTCAGTGTTGACAAGAAAGAAAGCACGACTTGTGGCCAAGAGGTACTAAAAAGTTGAAGGTTTGGATTACAATGAGACTTTTGCTCCCGTAGCTAGGCTTCAATGTATTCGAATATTATTGGCCTATGCTACTCACCATAATTTCAAGTTGTACCAAATGGACGTGAAAAGTGCATTCCTCAATAGGCCCATCAAGGAGGAGGTGGACGTAGAGCAACCACTCGGGTTCGAGAGTAAAGAACTCCCCAACCATGTGTACAAACTGCGTAAGGCTTTCTATGGGCGCAAACAAGCTCCGAGAGCTTGGTATGAGTGCCTTAGTGATTTTCTAATTGATAATGGTTTTAAAATTGGAAAAGTTGATTAGACATTGTTCACAAACCACTTTGATAACGATTTATTTGATTGCCAAATATATGTCGATGACATAATATTTGGTTCTACTAATAAGTTGTTTTGTGATGAGTTTAGTAAGATCATGACAAACAAGTTTAAGATGTCTATGATGGGCGAATTAAAGTTATTTCTAGGCTTTCAAGTGAACCACCTTAAACAACGTACCTTCATTTACCAAATGAAGTATACACAAGATATCCTCAAAAAGTTTCACATGGACAAAGACAAGCCCATCAAAACTCCAATGGCAACCAAGGGGCATCTGGACCTCAAAGAAGATTGTCCAAGTGTAGATCAAAAGGTATACCATTCTATGGTTGGTTCTTTATTGTATCTTTGTGCATCTAGGTATGATATTATGTTGAGTGTATACATGTGTGCAAGGTTTCAAGCCACTCTGAACGAGTGTCACTTGACAGTCGTAAAGAGAATCCTAAGATATCTAGTTCACACACCCAACCTAGTTCTTTGGTATCCTAAAGGGTCAAAATTCAATCTCATCGGATACTCTGATGCTGATTATGTCGGATGCAAAGTGAATAACAAAAGCACCTCCAGAACTTGCCAATTCCATTGCCCATCCATAGTCGAAGCAGAGTATGTTGCAGCCAAGAGTTGTTGTGCTCAACTCCTTTGGATGCGACAAGCTCTAAGCTATTACGGTTACAATATGAACCACATTCCGCTCCTATGTGACAACGAGAGCGCCATAAAAATAGCCCATAACCCGGTAGAGCACTCTAGAACCAAACGCATTGCAATCCGGCACCATTTCTTGAGAGATCAATCAAGGGCAACATAGTGATTTCATATGTTAGAACCGAGAAACAATGAGCCGATATTTTCACCAAGACACTAGATGAGAAAATATTTTGTGTGCTTAGTGAAAGTTGCCTAGAGGGGGGTGAATAGGCTAATCGACCTGCAAATGACTGAATAAAATGAGATTAAATCACAGGGGGCGGACTAGTCCGGTCTGGGGGCGGACTAGTCCGGTCAGCCTGCGTGAAGAACCCTAAAAAGTGTTTCTAGCAAGTTTTAAAGGGATTTTCTCGAGGCTACAAGTGAGGATATGTTTAAGACAAGTTTAGAAACTGTCAACACAAGAGTGAGTCAAGTTTTAACAAGATTAAGCAATGTGAGGCACAAGACAAGACTAGCAACCCTAGAGCTAAGTATACAATAAACAAAATACGAAGAACACGGAGACACAAGGATTTTATCCCGAGGTTCGATTCCACACAAGAATCTACGTCCCCGTTGAGGAGTCCACAAAGGACCGGGTTCACTAACCCTTCCCTCACCAAGTTTACCGCACGGGCCTAACTTGGTTCTCCACTATCTCAAAGTGCGAATACAAGATTCGTTGGGGCTTCTCACAATCTGAGGCTCCCACACCACAAAGATGATCAACAACGCAAACACACTCAACACACAGCTCACAAAGACTCAATGAGTGCAAGAGATCAAACCGGGAGCACAAACGCGATGTTCTTCCTCTTCTCCACCTCACTAAACCCTAATCCACTCAAGAATTAGTTTTAGAGGGAAAGTTGGCAAGAAAGAGGCTTAAGAGTGCTCCAAGTTGGATGTGGCGGCGCTAGAGTTCAAGTCAGTTCAAGAGTTCTTCAAAAGAACCCAGGGGACCTCTATTTATAGAGGTTCCAAGCCCATACTGCTGACTTCAGTAGAAGGGCGGACTAGTCCGGCCTCAGGCCCGGACTAGTCCGGCCTAGGGGACCACTGACCTCTTGTCAGGCCCCGACAGCTGACACGCTATCGTCACACTACCCGCCAAACTTCAAATTCAAACGGTCACTTCAACAACGGACTAGTGCGGTCACCACCGGACTAGTCCGATCTCACACAGAGCCTTTTGCTCCGTGTGAAAACGGACTAGTCTGAGGACCACGGACTAGTCCGGCCCCAAGGGCGGACTAGTCCGGTCCTCCCAGACTTAGTCACAGAAGTACCTTCAACACGCTAACTCGGACTAGTTCGGCCCCACGGGCGGACTAGTCCGTTCTCACTCAGGACCTCTTGGTCCGGACTCAAACGGACAAGTCCGTGGTTTTGAGACTTAGTCCCCAAAACCAACTCACTGCTACCCGGACTAGTCCGACCACCAACGGACTAGTCCGATCTCAGTCAGACCCTTCTGGTCCGGCCGACAACGGACTTGGCCGGCCAGGGGCGGACTAGTCCGGCCACCTGCACGGACTAGTCCGGCCCTACTGCCAGACTGCTTATCCACTCTTTTCTCTCAAGGGGTTTGACCTCTAAAACACTTTGAGCTCCCAAACTTGATCTCAATGCACTTTACACACGCACCCTCCTATTTCTACGGCTAGTCTAACTCAACACGCTAGAAACCCTAGTTTCTACGCTTCGAGTTGACTCCGTTTCCTTCCTTTTCCTTTTTTAGGGTTTGCGTCTCCGATCGAGTCCACACCTGTGCTAAGATCACTTGAGCTCATTAGCGACTTAATTGTCGTCATCAATCATCCAAAACCCACGGGGAACCTAGATGCACTTTCAATCTCCCCCTTTTTGGTGATTGATGACAACACATCAAGTCCTTCACAAATAAGAGTATAAAAATTGGTTTTCATAACTTGTGTGCGTATGAATGACTCCCCCTCAATGTATGCAACATGAAGAAGAGATGGAGGAGATCTTTCATACCCACACACGTTATGGTGGGGTGCCTACGTGATGTGCTCAACAATTGTGACAAGACATAAAGAGCATCAATATCATCAAAGGATTGACAATAAGAGTATTATATTGATATTAAACAACATTAACAAGTCTTGCACAAATGTAAACATCCAAGAGCATGAATATATTACAAAACAAGTCCGTAAATCACAAACACACCCACAAACGATTAACTCCCCCTTAACTCTCCCCCTTTGGCATCAAGGCACCAAAAAGGAAAAGAAGGGGGGGGGGGGACAAAGATCTACGAACTAGTCCTCGTCTTCGCCACTTCCACTCTCCGTGGCCTCGGAATCTTCGACGTCTTCCTCATGATCGACGGCGTCGTCGTCGTCGTCTTCGTCGGAGTTCCTTGCCGAGGGAGCAGCCCGAGAGGAGCTTCCATCCTCTTGGAGCTGGGCGAGCTCATCGGCGGTGAAGTTGGGAAAAGGAGTGATCTCCCCATCACTCACCTCTGGAGAGGACATCGGGACCTCCAGCTTGTCGCACACCGCCTTAAGATATTTTTCTTGACGCTTGTGTGCCCTTTGAGCGCGGATCTCTTGCTTCCGGCAAGAAGTGAAGATCGCCTTGAAGCATTTGAAGAAGGCACTCATTGATTGAGGCGGAGGCGGAGACGGAGGTGCCACGGGGCGAGATGGAGGATCTGCATTCTTGCGACGAGGAGGAATAGGAACATTCGGGGGCTTCTGAGGACGAAGCGGGCGATGCGACACGTCCTTGACAAAGGTCACGCCCGACACCTTCTCAATGAGGCACATGATGTAGGGGGCATACCCACAAGCACGGTTGGGGGTATGCGAGATGTTGAAGATATCGTCGAAGATGTAATCGACGAGGTTGAACTTCTCTTCCCCATCGATCAGAAGTAGCAGGTGCCTCAAGTTCCCTTGAATCACCCCAGCATCACCGTCCTTCGGTGCTATCGTCCTTTTGAGGATTCTGTTCATAATGCTGTAGAAGGGCTTGATGTTGCGGGCGAGACCGGCATCAAATGGAACGTGACTTGGATACATATATGCCAGCTCTTCACGGTCCACGGCCTTAAGGTTAGAGATTATAATCTCATGATCCATGTGTGCCTCAAGCCCTAGAATCTTGGCAAACTCTGCGAAAGTGACTAAGTACTGCTCATCGTGTGTCATCCAAATAATTCTCCTGTCACCATAGGTGGTGAAGTAGATGGTGGAGTAGAACTGCAGAATCACTTCGACGTTCCAGTCATACTTGAAACCCATGATCTGCTTGAGGTTATGGCGCTCAGCGGCTTCGATGACGGCGTCAAAAGCAGAGTGTTGCTTTTTGGCCATGTAATCCCAGTCAACCCATTGAGCTTCTATTACCGGCTTCTTCATCTGCTGATAGACTAGCCGGTAGTAGTCATAATGGAAGTCACACCAGAATCTGGGATCTGTCGTGCTCCTCTCAAACTTGTAGACCTTCTCGGTCCTCAGCCTCCTGGCCTTCTCAGCCCCTTTGCCATGAAACACATTAGCAGACAATTCCTTCTGCCTGTTGGGGTTCCTTTCTGGTGTGTGAACTTCAAGGGGGCCAATGGAGGTGGCTTTCCCTTTCTCTTTGATCACAACACCTCCAGCTGCCTTCTTTGATGACATCTTGACAGCTGGCTTTTTCTTCTTTGGCTCGACAGGAGCCGGAGCCTTTCCCTTCTTAGGGTCACGCTCGACCCTAGGCTCAGGTTCCATTTGGGTTGTCTCCTTGCTATTCGCCTTCTCGCCAACGGTGACGAGCTTCTTTCGCTTGGGGGCACTGGCCTCAGCAGCCCTGGAGTTGTGAGCCTCCCTGTCTTCCCTTTTCTTCTTCCTCAGCTCATTTAGGGACTCTGCGGTTGCTCGAGCTATGGCTTCTTCCTCATTGTAGATGATCGCGGCAACTTTGGAGGCTTCGAGTGCCTTCAGCCGCCTCTCTTCCTTTGCCTTTTGCGCCTCTATAAGCGCAGCCTTGGTCCTTGCCTCGACAATTTGAGCTTTGGTTCGCCCCTCGGGGTTGAGACGAGGAGGGGAACGCTTCGAGTTTGACATGCTGCGAAAAGCATATAGAAATGAAGGTATGAGTCCAAGGAGAGGGAGCATTGCGGAAAAGATCTCGAGAAAAGAATAGAAGTAGGGTTTGCCCTGTGCAAACCGGACTTGTCCGCCCTAGGGGCGGACTAGTCTGCTGGGCGGACTTGTCCGCCAGGGGCCGGACTAGTCCGGGTTGCGCAGAATGAACCCTAACCCTAATCAATTCATCGAAAAATCATCGAATCAGCGTGCAATACTCCTAGGCTATGATCACAAGGGTATATGGAGCAATATCTATGATGGTGTTCCTATCAAAAACCTAAAGAATCAAAAATGGGGAAAGTTTTTGAAAAAGCTAGAATACCTTCTTAAATCCGCGAGAATCGACGAAATCGACGATGGATTGCAAAGGTGAAGTGTGGGAAAACGATCCCTTACTCCCAAGGGCTCCAATGCACGGATTGGAATCGAGATTTGGTGGATGGAGCGAAAAATCGCCAAAAAGGCGGTTGCTTGAGCGTGGGAGAGGGAGAGGCGCAAGTGGGAGGAAGAAGAGGGGTCTGGGCCGACCCTGGGGGTTTAAGCCCCCAAGGGCCGGACTAGTCCGGTGCCAGGACGGACTAGTCTGGTGAGCGGACCAGACGCGGACTAGTCTGCCTCCGGACTAGTCCGGCCTCAGAGCGGACTAGTCCGGTATGCGGACTAGCCGCGGACTAGTCTGGACCCGGACTTGTCCGTCCAAGGGGCGGACTAGTCCGGTCCGACTGGGCTGAAAAACAGTATTTTAGAGCTTTTGCCCTCCAATCATTTGTCCTTTTGGACAACGAGCAATGCAAACATGATAATTAGAGAAAGAATGTGATAAAAACATGTTCAAATACCAAGAAAAAGTTTTCTCAAACGGATTTTGAAGAGAAATCACGATAGAGAGGAGTTTTTCGAAATATAGCTCAAAAACTGAGAAATGTGGTTTAGGCCACATTCCTAGAATCCAAAATGTTGAGCTCACTTCTTAGCTCACAGAAACGCTTCTCATCAAGAGGCTTGGTGAAGATATCCGCGAGTTGATGTTCCGTCCTCACATGAGAAATTATAATATCTCCCTTCATTGAGTGATCTCGCAAGAAATGGTGTCGAATGTCTATGTGTTTGGTCCTAGAGTGCTCCACCGGATTATGGGCTATCTTGATGGCACTCTCGTTGTCACACAATAGTGGAATGTTGCGCAAGTTAATCCCATAATCCCTAAGGGTTTGTCGCATCCAGAGAAGTTGTGCACAACAACTTCCGGCTGCAACATATTCCGCTTCGGCGGTGGAGAGAGCAATAGAGTTTTGCTTCTTGGAGGACCAATACACTAGATATCGACCTAAGAATTGGCATGTACCCGATGTGCTCTTCCTATCGACTTTGCACCCCGCATAGTCCGCATCGGAATATCCAATGAGGTTAAACTTAGATCCTTTAGGGTACCAAAGTCCTAGGGAGGGTGTGTGTACTAGATATCTCAAGATCCTTTTAACGGCGGTCAAATGACAAGCCTTAGGTGTCGCTTGAAAGCGTGCACACATACACACACTTAGCATGATATCGGGCCTAGATGCACAAAGATAGAGAAGTGAACCAATCATAGACCTATATAACTTTTGATCCACACTTGGACCATCCTCATTTAGGTCTAGGTGTCCATTTGTCCCCATAGGGGTTTTGATGGGTTTTGCCTTATCCATGTCAAACTTCCTTAGAATATCTTGTGTATACTTAGTTTGACTTATGAACGTCCCTTATTTGAGTTGTTTTACTTGAAATCCTAGAAAGAACTTCAACTCACCCATCATGGACATTTCAAACCTCTACGTCATTATCTTGGAGAACTCATCACAAAACACCTTATTTGTGGAACCAAATATGATGTCATCCACATATATTTGGCACACAAAAAGATCTTCGTTGAAGTGCTTTGTGAAAAGGGTATAATCCGCTTTGCCTATTCTAAAACCATTTTCAACTAGAAAGTCTCTTAGGCACTCATACCAGGCTCTAGGAGCTTGCTTGAGGCCATAAAGAGCCTTTCGCAATTTGTAAACATGGTTAGGATAGTCTTGGTCTTCAAACCCTGGAGGTTGCTCTACATAAACTTCTTCCTTGATTGGGCCATTAAGGAATGCACTCTTAACATCCATTTGGTAGAGCTTGAAGTCATGATGAGTAGCAAAGGCTAGTAATATCCGA
Source organism: Tuctoria greenei (assembly GCA_036927565.1). NCBI lineage: Eukaryota > Viridiplantae > Streptophyta > Magnoliopsida > Poales > Poaceae > Tuctoria > Tuctoria greenei. The sequence goes on from JAYESD010000010.1 coordinate 93,186,868, forward strand.
ATTGACTCAAGCCTAGCTACGGGAGCAAATGTCTCATCAAAATCCAATCCTTCAACTTGCGAGTATCCTTTTGCCACAAGTCGTGCTTTGTTCCTAGTTACCACGCCATGCTCATCTTGTTTGTTGCGGAACACCCACTTGGTTCCAACAACATTAGCTTGTGGGCGCTTGACAAGCTCCCAAACCTTGTTCCTCTCAAAGTTGTTTAGCTCCTCTTGCATGGCAACTACCCAATCCGGATCTCTCAATGCATCTTCAACTTTGTGGGGTTCCAAGGATGAGACAAAGGAGAAATGCTCACAAAAGTTTGCAATACGTGAACGTGTTGCTACTCCTCTTGTGATATCTCCTAGAATGTTGTCAACGGGATGATCCCGTTGAACACTTTGATGAACACGAGGATGCGGAGGTTGAGCTCTTGATTCACTTGCTTCATCTTCTTCACTTTGGTCTCCCCCTTGATCCAAGCCTCCTTCTTGATCTTCATTCCAATTATCATTTTGGGGAGTATCTAGTGGATCTCCAACTTGTCCAATGGGGGTTTGACCTACTTCATAATGATGATGGTCACTTGGGCTTTGAGATGGTTCTTGTGGGCGAACATCTCCAAGTGCCATTCTCCTTAGGGCTTCTAGTGGAGGTTCCTCTTGATCAAGGTCATGTTGATCAACTTGCTCCACTTGAGAGCCATTGGTTTCGTCAAACACCACGTCACGTGCTACCTCAACAATTCCGGAGGATTTGTTGAACACACGGTACGCATGAGTGTTTGAGTCATATCCAAGCAAGAAACCCTCATCGGACTTTGAAGCGAACTTCGAAGTCCTAGGCTTCTTGTTGAGGATATAACACTTGCTACCAAAAACACGAAAGTAAGAAACATTGGGTTTCTTACCAACGAGAAGCTCATAAGGAGTCTTCTTGAGGAGGCGATGAAGGTACAATCGGTTTACGGCGTGGCAAGCGGTGTTAGCCGCTTCCGCCCAAAACCGATCCGATGTTTTGTACTCATCTAGCATCGTCCTTGACATCTCAATGAGCGTCCTATTCTTTCTTTCGGCAATTCCATTTTGTTGAGGAGAATAGGGAGCGGAAAACTCATGCTTGATGCCCTCCTCATCTAGGAACTCTTCTACTTGCATGTTTTTGAATTCGGTGCCATTGTCACTCCTTATAGCCTTTATCCTTAAGGTGAACTCATTTTGAGCTCTCCTTAGGAATTTCTTGAGGACACCGGGGGTTTCACTCTTATCATGCAAGAAGAACACCCAAGTATATCTAGAGAAGTCATCAACGGTGACAAGACCATACTTGTTGCCACCAATGCTAATGTAAGCAATGGGGCCAAAAAGATCCATATGGAGTAACTCCAAAGGTCTAGTTGTCGTCATGACATTCTTAGAGGGGTGTTGAGCTCCTACTTGCTTTCCCGCTTGGCACGCACCACATGGCCTATCCTTTTCAAATACCACATCCTTTAGGCCACGAACGTGCTCTCCTTTAAGGAGCTTTTGAAGGTTCCTCATTCCAACATGGGCAAGCCTTCTATGCCAAAGCCATCCCATGTTGGCTTTCGCCATTAAGCATGTGTCAAGTTGAGCCTTATCCGTGGTAAAGTCCACGAGATACATCTTTCCCTTGAGCACTCCCTTAAAGGCTATTGAGTCATTACCCTCTCTCAGAACATTCACACCCTCACTAGAAAAGACACACTTATATCCTTTATCACAAAGCTGTGATATGGATAGGAGATTATAGTCTAGGGAATCAACATGCAAAACATTAGATAAAGTATGTGAAGAGGAGATAGCAATTTTACCGGAGCCAAGGATTTTCCCTTGGCTATTATCCCCAAAGAAGATTCCTTCACTTGGGTCCTCGTTCTCCTCATACTCTATGAACATGCTCCTCTCTCCGGTCATGTGGTTGGTACATCCGCTATCCAACACCCATTTCGATCCACCGGAGGAGTAAGCCTACAAAACAAGTTTATGCCTTCCTTTTAGGTACCCAAGCGGAGTTGGGTCCTTTCACGTTAGTAGTTAGGCATTTGGGCACCCACACGCAAGGCTTGGGGCTCTTGCGGAGTGGCCCAACATATCTAGCAAACACTTTGCCGTGTTTGTTCCTCTTTAGCACATAAGATGCATCAAAATCATGGAATAGAGGATGCGATTCAGATTTGGGCAATATGTTGCTAGAGTGTGAGTTCTTTTCAATTTTAGTTGGGGATGAACTCCCCTTGACAAAGACAATCATGTCTTTGCCATACTTGGAGGTTTTGGCGTTATGCCTTCCACCTCTAGTATAGCCAAGACCATCCTTGACATGGAGAGGTCTCGTGTTGTTGTATGCACGTCGTGCATACGCCACCTTCTCCTTGTCAAAGATGGCACCTTTAGGTGCTTGCTTGCCTTGTGCCGAGTTGAGTTCATCCTTAAGCTTAAGGATTAAGTTAGAGCACTTGCAAGGCGGAGTTGCATTGGATGAGGCCTTTGAGGAGGTTGAGCTCTTAGAGGAAGAGGCTACATTGTTCTTGAGAGACTCAACTTGAGACTCAAGGATTTTGTTAACTTTTGACAAGTTCCCAAGTTCATCCTTGAGCTCAATTGTCTTCTCCTCAATACTTGAACACGTTTTCTTACTTAGAGCAAGTTCGTGTTCCAATGCCTTGCTCTTCTCTCTTTCGAGCTCAAGGAGCTCATCAAGCTCTCGACACCTCTCCTTCTCAAGGATGAGCATGTCCTCTTGTCTATTGATGAGATCCTCCTTCTCAAAGATCTCATCCATAAGCAATTTCATCCTTCGCAAGGTGCTTTTGCTTATGTCCTTAAACATGTGTTCATTCTCACTAGCACTATCAAATTCGTCTTGAGAGGAGGTTGTGGAGGAGGGATGAGATGTTACCTTTCTCTTTCCCTCCCTTGCCATGAGGCAAGTAGGTTTGTAGTCGTCGTTGAGGTTGGGGAAGAGCTTGCTTCCCTTGGAGCTCCTCCCGATGGCTATGGTAGCCATCTTCTCCTCTTCTTCTTCGGAGGAGGACTCATCGTTAGAGTCCCACTCCTTCCCCAGGTGTGCTTGTCCGGAGGGCCTCTTCTTCTTGAAAAATTTCTTGTCTTGAGGCTTGCCCTCCTTCTTCTTCTTCGCTTCTTCATGTGGGCAATCAGCGATGAAGTGCCCATACTCGCCACAATTGTAGCAAGACCTTTTTGATTTGGGCCTTGCTCTTTCCTTCCCTTTGCCCTCATGGTTGTATCCACCTTTCTTCCTCCTCATCATTCTCCTAAACTTGTTGATGAAGAAGGCCTCTTCCTCATCGGTGTCGAGGCTCTCCTCATCACTTTCCTCTTGCTCCTTTGAAGAGGGTGTTGCCTTGAGTGCAACGTTCTTCATCTTGGAGGCGGTGAATTTCTGAAGGTCGTTGTAGAAGAGCGCCTCCTTCTCCATGATCTCGTGGTTAATGATCCTACCAAGGACCTCCTCCGGGGTCATTTGAATGAACCCCGGGCTTTCTCGAATCATGGAGCAAAGGGCGACGTTCCTAGGCATAAATGCCCGGATCATCCTCTTCACAACCTCGTGGTCGGTCCACTTGGTGCAGCCATATGATCGGCTCTTGTTGATAAGCACCTTCAACCGGTTGTACATGTCTTGGGGGGATTCACCATCCAAGATGGCGAATCTCCCAAGCTCTCATTCGATGAGCTCGATCTTGGCCTCCTTGACCACCCGATTTCCTTCATGCGCCGTCTTGTGGGTGTTCCATATGTCTTTGGCCACCTCAAGACCATTGACGCGGTTGAACTCATCTCTTGAGAGAGATGAGATAATCACACCCGCAGCTTGAGCGTTGCGGTGGATGAGGATGGCTTGTTCTTGCGTGATGTTGTCCTCATCCTTCGGGATCTCCACCCCGGTCATGACAATTTGCCACAATGCCGGATTGAGTGACACGAGGTGGATCTTCATGGTTTGTTTCCACATCCCGTAGTCGGTTCCATCGAATTGAGGAGGTTTCCCCAATGGGATGGAGAGGTAGTGGTTGTTGGCGGTAAGGCGTTCATAGTTGAACCCTTGTCGATTGTAGTTGACCCCGCCGCCACCACTTGATGAGCTTGACGGCTCAACCACAGCAATCTTCAACTTCTCCCGGAGCTTCGCCTTGAGCTGGCGAGTCTCCTCATCATCCGTTGGCTTGTCTTGATAAGCCATTGTCTCCTCACGTGTCGGTTGAGAGTCGTTGGTCGACACCTCTTCAAACACCACTCCGGCCATCTCTCCGAGTTGTTAGACTCTTTGTGGAGAAACCTGGCTCTGATACCAATTGAAAGTTGCCTAGAGGGGGGGTGAATAGGCTAATCGACCTGCAAATGACTGAACAAAACGAGATTAAATCACAGGGGGCGGACTAGTCCGGTCTGGGGGCGGACTAGTCCGGTCAGCCTGCGTGAAGAACCCTAAAAAGTGTTTCTAGCAAGTTTTAAAGGGATTTTCTCGAGGCTACAAGTGAGGATATGTTTAAGACAAGTTTAGAAACTGTCAACACAAGAGTGAGTCAAGTTTTAACAAGATTAAGCAATGTGAGGCACAAGACAAGACTAGCAACCCTAGAGCTAAGTATGCGATAAACAAAATACGAAGAACACGGAGACACAAGGATTTTATCCCGAGGTTCGATTCCACACAAGAATCTACGTCCCCGTTGAGGAGTCCACAAAGGACCGGGTTCACTAACCCTTCCCTCACCAAGTTTACCGCACGGGCCTAACTTGGTTCTCCACTATCTCAAAGTGCGAATACAAGATTCGTTGGGGCTTCTCACAATCTGAGGCTCCCACACCACAAAGATGATCAACAACGCAAACACACTCAACACACAGCTCACAAAGACTCAATGAGTGCAAGAGATCAAACCGGGAGCACAAACGTGATGTTCTTCCTCTTCTCCACCTCACTAAACCCTAATCCACTCAAGAATTAGTTTTAGAGGGAAAGTTGGCAAGAAAGAGGCTTAAGAGTGCTCCAAGTTGGCTGTGGCGGCGCTAGGGTTCAAGTCAGTTCAAGAGTTATTCAAAAGAACCCAGGGGACCTCTATTTATAGAGGTTCCAAGCCCATACTGCTGACTTCAGCAGAAGGGCGGACTAGTCCGGCCTCAGGCCCGGACTAGTCCGGCCTAGGGGACCACTGACCTCTTGTCAGGCCCCGACAGCTGACACGCTATCGTCACACTACCCGCCAAACTTCAAATTCAAACGGTCACTTCAACAACGGACTAGTCCGGTCACCACCGGACTAGTCCGATCTCACACAGAGCCTTTTGCTCCGTGTGAAAACGGACTAGTCTGAGGACCACGGACTAGTCCGGCCCCAAGGGCGGACTAGTCCGGTCCTCCCAGACTTAGTCACAGAAGTACCTTCAACATGCTAACTCGGACTAGTCCGGCCCCACGGGCGGACTAGTCCGTTCTTACTCAGGACCTCTTGGTCCGGACTCAAACGGACAAGTCCGTGGTTTTGAGACTTAGTCCCCAAAACCAACTCACTGCTACCCGGACTAGTCCGACCACCAACGGACTAGTCTGATCTCAGTCAGACCCTTCTGGTCCGACCGACAACGGACTTGGCCGGCCAGGGGCGGACTAGTCCGGCCACCTGCACGGACTAGTCCGGCCCTACTGCCAGACTGCTTATCCACTCTTTTCTCTCAAGGGGTTTGACCTCTAAAACACTTTGAGCTCCCAAACTTGATCTCAATGCACTTTACACACGCACCCTCCTATTTCTACGGCTAGTCTAACTCAACACGCTAGAAACCCTAGTTTCTACGCTTCGAGTTGACTTCGTTTCCTTCCTTTTCCTTTTTGAGGGTTTGCGTCTCCGATCGAGTCCACACCTGTGCTAAGATCACTTGAGCTCATTAGCGACTTAATTGTCGTCATCAATCATCCAAAACCCACGGGGAACCTAGATGCACTTTCACTTAGGAATGAAATAAATTTCCTCAGTTCTTGAAATGTGGCTTAAAACATTGCATATCAGATTGCTAGTAGTGTAGAACTTCAAAATCACAACATGTTGTGAAAAATTATCCCTTATCTCATTTTTCTCTAAAACTCTGTGAAACTATTAGTTCTTGACGAATATGATCATAGTTTGATTGTTGTTTGCTTACTGATCTTGTCCATCAAGAATATCTTCTAAAACTATGTCCAAATGATCAACAATAGGTTTAATCCCCAATATATAAAAAATATCTTACCTAAATTCTCAGTTTGACCGGACTAGTCCATTACTACAAGACAAGTCCAGAGTTCCAAGGTTGCATCATCGAAGGAAGGTCCACCCCGGACTTCTTCACCCTTGGGAACTCCACTCCTCGATGAATCGATCAATTCCTTTGTAATTCCTTGACCTAACCCGAGATCCTCATTTTTCTTAGGTTTTGGTCTAGTTTCTTCCTGCTATGTAATTCCATTTCACCTAGTATAGTCTACATTGGCGTTCCCTTGAGTATCACACACACTTATCAAAGATTACATGATTTTTGAATAGTCAGGGCTAAAAACTGTTGAACACCGGACTAGTCTGGGGTCCTATGCTAACAAGTATGTCGGACTAGTCCACATAAACCCCAGACAAGTTCAGTTGTTGATAGCATTTAACCATACATTATCGATTTCATTGAATCCTTTTGTTCATTCCTTGTTCCTCTATTCTCATAAATATCTCTCGTGTCAGTAATCATGTTGAACTTGGAGGAAAGCGATTTAGCGAGTCGAAGAGCGGCGTGTATCACCTCTAAACGAGAGGTGGAGATAGCTCACAAAAGACGGACAAAGAAACGGCACGACTGAGATGCAAATGAGGTGCTTGCTTCCCCGATATGGAGGGTTTTGTCAAGAAGGCATCAAGTGGGAAGTGCAAGGATATTGTCGGAACAAGTGCAAGGGGAAAGAAAAGCAAGGGGAAAGGGAAACAAGTTGCCGAATCCTCTGGGCCAATTGGGCATTAAGGATGGCTCCCCCAATTCTGGACAGAAATTGATGCCCCACCTTGGACCCATTTGAAGGATGAGGCATTGAAAGGGAAAAGAGGTACAAGGTGATGAATGTTTATGCTTATGAGAAGATGGTTGCGGATCCACAGTTTTGGAGCGACTTCCATTGTGATTACTATAAAACCATGTATCTTCGAATGAAGAATCTCGTGGCCAATAATCAATTGATTGATCTGGAGTATATGGAGGGGAAAGGAAATGAAGCCTTTGACCAAGTCATTGCTGCAATTGAGCTTCATGGTTTGAAGGACCTCATGGCTCTTCAATATGATTGGAATAAAGAGGTCATTGCTCAATTCTACTCCACATGCTTCTTTACTCATCATGACTCCATAAGAATCACTTGGATGACACTTGACAAGGAGTACACAATGTCTTATGAAGACTTTGCAAAAATTCTTGATTTGGAAGAGTCATTGGAAAATGAACATGTGGTTCACAACGTCAAGTCACTCGACAAGAATGAGCTTGATTTCCGCTATGATGACAATTATGCATTCAAGCCACCCTCAACAAACTACATGAAGCCATTCTTTGTGGTGTTGAACCAGGTGCTTAGGAAGACCATCGCTCCAAAGGATGATGATGCAGGAAGCATCCATGACTTTCTCCGCAATTTGATGAAGGTTCTCAGCGGAACGGAGAAGTTCAAAATCTTAGACTATATATACAATTATGTTTTCAACATTTCTCATACTCCAAACTGCTCCTGTGGCTATGCCCTGTATATTGTGTACGATTGAGCGAGTCACAGGTTTGGAGTTCGTCAAAGATGTCAAGCATATAAAGCTTCAAACTCAGGTGCCCTCAACTCCACCTCCACCTTCTTACACTCCGAGGAGGCGCACCTCTCAGGCTCATGCAGATCAGAAGGGTCCATCCTCCTCCAGGGGCTCCAACAGTGGTATCTTGAAGATGCTTTGTTCCATGTTTGCCTCTTGTCGCAAAGTGGAAGTGAAGCAACACACAGAAAGTCTTGCAAGAAAGTGTCATGATAGGTTCATGAAGGGGAATGTGACTGCAATTTGCAAGAAGCTTGAGATTTCTCCAATTGGCTCTCCGGAGATCTCTAAATACCCCGATGAAGATTATACGGAGACGCCTCAATTGACCAACAAATAGCTTGCATACTTCGGGATTGGCTCCTCCACTCGTGCTCGTGCTCCTCGTCAAGGTAGTGACAATGATGATGATGAAGAAGAGGAGACAACGAGAAGACCAGGAGTGATGGGAGCAAGGACCGCGATGATGACAACGACTACAAGTAGTTCTCCTATTTTTTCCCTTTTTTTGTGTCTTGATGCTAAAGGGAGAGAGATTAAGGGGCAGTAGGTCTAGTCGTAGTCTTATCTATCTTTAGACTTTTATTGGTCATGGCCATGTACCTTATTTCAAAACTTGTTATGGTTTATGTTTAAGACTATATGATGTTTTATGCAAGACCATGTAATGACTTATCCTTTATGCTATCTTTATGTTTATGACTTATTACTTCACAATGTGTGTGCTCTTCATGTCTATTGTATATCTCTTTAATTATTAATCTTGTTCATCACACTATTTGTTCACACACACATGTTTAGGCACCCCACTATAAAGAATGCACAAATGAGATTTTTGTCTATGTTTCATGTATCTTTTCTCTCATATGTGCATACTTTATGAAAATCCAATTTATTACTCATTCATGTTTAAACTTTATTTGGTTTTCATCAATCACTAAAAAGGGGGAGACTGTAAGTGCATCTTGGCACCCCCATGTGAGTTTCAGACGATTGATGACAAACAAGCAAATAGCTATAAAAATTGTTTGAGTGAGAGCAGGTCAAAATAGAGAAAATGATGAAAAATACAAAAAGGGAAAAATGGGACTTTGATGGAGAAAGGATAAATTAAAGGACAAGACTTAGTCTAATTCTTAGCACTAAAAGTGTGTGGGAAATCCTCTAAAGAGCTCAAATTGCCGCATGAGAAGAATGAGAGAAAAACTTAACAGAGCACAAAGTCCAACCACGAACTAGTCTGGTCACCAATGGGCACATCACAAGTTTGTCAGAAAAGAGATCTTTGGATGACATCGGACTTGTTCGTGGTTGGACAAGTCTGCACATTGCAGACTAATCCATTTTTCCACGAACAAGCACCTTCTATGTGACATCGGACTTGTCTGAAGTCACACCAGACTAGTCTGGTCCTTCAAGAATTGTCCGATTTTCAACGGCCAAGTTGTCTCTATGTGACATCGGACTTGTCTGATGTCCCACAGACTAGTCTGACCTTTTAGGTTTTGTTCACTTCAACTTTAAAGTAGTGGCGACACATAACCTAGACACTGAAACTCACCACACCGAACTAGTCCGGACCTAGAAAAACCTAACTGTCACTTTTCGGGACTTCTATAAAAAGGAGACCCACGACATAATTTGCACCAAACCTGAACCCTAGCGCAGCCACTGCATCCAAGAGCAGAAAAAACTCCTCCACACATTTTAAGGCCCTAAGAGTGAAAACTTTGGGATTTGGGAATTGGGAAAGGGAGAGTGATGATCTCATCGACATTGAGCTCATGAGTTTGATCTCTCACACACTCTTGTTGATTCCTGTGTAATTCTTTGAGTGTGTTGATCTCTCTTTTCATTTGTATTCTTGTGGGAGACGTCAACCTATGAGAAGGCACCAAATCTTGATGATTACCCTTTGTGATAGTGAGAACCAAGTTGGCCTTTGTGGTAACTTGGTGAGGGAAGGGTTGGTGAAGACCCGACCCTTTGTGGGCTCTTCAACGAGGACGTAGATCCCTCTGTGAGATTGAACCTCGATGAAAATCATTTGGGCCTTGTGATCTTGATTCATCATTTTCATTATCATCACTAGCTAGGGCACAAACTTGATCATACTTGCAACTTGTGTTAATCTTGTAATCCACATGCAAGTTACTCATTTTAATTAATTGTTAAAGTTGTTAGGATAGTTTACTACTTTTCGCTTCAAGAAATTCGAAGAAAATACCAAAAGATCTATGTTTGCTCGTTTTGCTGACTATAGACTAGTCCGCACTCAAAATGGACTAGTACGATCCATGGTAACAGAGTTTAATTCAATGTTTCAGGAATGCAAAAGGCCTATTCATCCCTGTCGGTACCCCGGTGTGGGGTACCCTCACACACAAGCCGAAAGTACCAAGGTATGTTTGGAGGCGCCACGTGTCTAGAGGATGCCGACCCTGGCCTTCCTCAAGTACGGGATCCAGCGCTACCACGTGGACCACAAAGATGAGACCTGGCTCCCCCGGAGGGTTGGGCTCTCAAGGTACCACATGTTCGGGCGGGACCTCATCTTACCATAGGGTGAGGTCCGGCGCCAACATGTGGCTCGAAGGGCTCCGGAGCTGCCACTTACCCCGAAGGGCTCCAGAGCTGCCACGTGTCGTGAAAGGACCCAGAGCTACCGCATGCCCCGAAGGGCTCCAGAGCTGCCACATGTTCCGAAGACCAAGCCTGGCCTCCGCCGTCGGAGGCCAGCCCCGAAGTTGCCATGTGTCCCGCAGCTCTCCTTGGGCGGTGAAGTGCGGGAGTTAAGGGATGATGCGCCTCATCTAGATCAAGCATTGAAGACAAGCGCCCACCTTCGACAAGTAACACAGAGCACGCCAACAGTCAGAGACCGTTGCATCCAATCACATCGCAGTGAAGACACCACAGGCCTACGCTGTCCTGCCAAGTGGGTAGCTTGCGGTGATCAAACAGACGGACGGGACATCTCCTGACACCATCTTCGACTACGCATGGGACACTAGCAATCGAGGCGGCAAGACGGCGAGTCTTCAAGCTGCGGATAGAGGAAGCTTACATGAGAAGCATAGATCTTTTCGGATAAGATCGCCCCGGGGCCACATGTCAGGCCCTGGACCCCACTTATAAGGCGTCTCACCTTGTCTATAAAAGGACCAGGCCGCCACCATTACAAGGACATCCATAATCGAACATCCAATCCCTAACACACACACACACACACACACACACACACACACAAACACACACTAGCAATATAACCTCACCATGGAGTAGGGTGTTACTCTCTTGCGGCCCGAACCACGTAAAAACCACCGTCTCATACTCTCATATGCACGACCACTAGATATAGAACTAAGCCCTGCTGATCAAGAACCTTCGTGGGCTGCTCCTTAGCAGATCCGAGGGAAGTGTCGCATTAACACTTCAACATTTGGCGTGCCAGGTAGGGGCTTTTCCCTCAAAAAAGTGGTTGCACTTTCATCGCAATGACAAGCGTCAAGCTTGAGAATGGCGGCAAGATCAAGCCGCAAAAGGTCAACTAGCTGGTCGGCAAAGATGTGGAGACGGAGTTCCAAGAGCCTGAACGGGCCGTTGAAACGGTCCATCAGGCTGAGAACATCGACCCCAATGGCGACCACAAGTGTCGCAAAGCACTCCACATCATCTGTGGAGGATCTTGGGAACCCGCATCCCGAATTGCGGTCAAGACCCTACGCCAAGCGGTAGCGTCCCGACACTTGACTGACGCCCCGGTGCTACACCACAGATGCACGGAGATGCCGATCACCTTCGATGCCTCCGACTGCCCCGAGAACATGTCGGAAGTCGGGCTTCTGCACTTTCTCGTTGCCCGCACCATCTCCAACGTCAAGTTCCACCACGTCCTGATAAATGGCGGGGTTGACCTCAATTTCATTAGCCGTGCGACCTTCGACAAGCTGAAGATCCCTGTGTCCAGGCTCACCCCGTCGAGATCATTCTCGGGGATAGGGCCTTGAAAGGTTATCGCGTGTGGCAACATCCACCTCCGGGTGACTCTCAGAATGCTGGAGAACTTTAGGACAATGAATATTCTATTCAACATCGCAGAGGTCAGCCTCCCCTACAACACCATTATTGGTAGTCCGGCCCTGTACCGATTCATGGATGTAGCCCACTACAGCTACCTCGTCCTCAAGATGTCGACTCCCTCCAGCATCCTCAAGATATGCGGAGATCGCACTGTTGTGGTATCTATTTTGGAGGAGCTCCGAGCACTAGCAGCGGCCCCGTCACTTGCCCCGGGCAATGCTAGACCAAGTCAGCCTTCATCGAGCCTTTGCGAGCGCAAATATGTCGCTGCACCATTGGTGCAGCCCTCCGACAACGACAACGTATCCATCAAGGCTACCCAGATCGACCCCGATGCTGCCCAGACCACCCGCATTGCAGGTTGTCTAGACCGCAAATAGGAATCAACACTCATTGCTTTCCTGCGAGCTAATGTCGACGTGTTTGCCTGGCAACTGTCTTAGATGCCCAGCATCCCTAGAGAGGTGATCGAGCACCACCTGCAGATCTACCCCATTGCTCGGCAGGTGCAGCAGTGGCCACGAAAGTAGTCCATTGAGCGGCAGAACTTCATTCGTGAAGAAATCAAGAAGCTGCTCGATGCTGGCTTCATTTGGGAAGTCCATCATCCCATGTGGTTGGCAAATCCTGTCGTCGTCCGCAAAGCCGGTAGGAATCTTCGGATGTGCATCAACTACACTACCCTCAACAAGTCATGTCCTAAAGATCCTTTTCCTCTTCCTAGGATAGTTCAAATCGTAGATTCAACCTCGGGATTCGACTTGCTCTGCTTTCTAGACGCTTACTCAGGGTTCCACTAAATCCCCATGTCTAGAGAGGACAAAGAGCATACCGCCTTTATAACCGTAGATAGACTCTACTGCTATGTCTCCATGCCTTACGGCCTTAAGAATGCCCTCCCTACTTTTGTACGTGGCATGCATAAAACATTTGGAGACCTCATTTGGGACCTAGTAGAGGTATACATCGACGATATCATTGTCACAATCCAAACGCATACATCATTATTAGACAACCTCACCCTAGTCTTCGATAGATTACGGACTACGTGCACGAAGCTAAACCCAAACAAGTGTGTGTTCAGGGTCAAGGCCGGGAAACTCCTTGGTTTCTTGGTCTTACACCGGGGGATCGAGGCGAACTCGGAGAAGACCGAGGCGGTAGAGCTGACGCGGCCTCCAGCCCGCGTCAAGGACGTGCAAAAAATCTTGCAGGTTGCTTGGCACCACTCAACCAGTTTATATCTAGGCTGGCTGAACGAGCCCTCCCGTTCTTCAAACTGTTGCGCCAGTTTGGACCGTTCGTCTGGACGGAGGAGGTAGAAAAGGCATTCTGTGAGCTGAAGCGAAAACTCATGTTTGGTTCAAGCAACACGGAGTCTCTAGACCCGGAGCGGATGGAAGAAGGTGCGCCAGATTCCCCAGGGAGGGCCCAAACTATCGAGCACCCGATCTACTTCATCAATGAAGTCCTGCATGAAGCAAAAACATGGTACCTTGAAGTACACAAGTTACTGTATGCAGTGCTAATTGCATCGATGAAGCTCCGCCATTACTTTCAGGCACACAGAGTCTCGGTGGTGACCTCATTCCCACTGGGTGCGGTGCTCCGCAGTCCCAACGCGACTGGTAACATCGCCAAATGGGCGGCCGAAGTAGCGGAGTTCGAGCTCGATTTCTTGCCGCAACATGCAATCAAGAGCCAAGCTCTAGCAGACTTCGTTGCTAAGTGGACCCCTCACCATGAAACCCAGGGGCTCGAAAGTTAGCGAGCCAGAGCCCAGGGCTCCAGTGCTCACCGAAAGCCACCGGGCACTCTTTTTCGAAGGATCGTCGTGGAAGCAAGGGGTCAGAGCCAGTGTACTGCTCACCTCTCCAACCGGGGAGCAGTCGTAGTACGCGGTGTGCCTTGACTTCAAGGCGACCAACAAAATGGCATAATATGAAGCCCTCATCTTTGGACTGACAGTTGCGCAAGGTCTCGGTGTCCAGCAGATGCTGGTCAAGGGAGACTCCTAGCTGATCATCAAGCAAGTCCGGGGTGAATGTTGCTGCAGCGACCCCCAGCTAGTAGCGTACTTACTGTACGTCAAGAAGTTAGAAGGTGGTATCAAGGCTTCGGACCTCTACCACGTGTTATGTGCTGACAACTCCATCAACGATGCCTTGTCAATTATGGCTCGCACTGGGGCCCTAGTTCCTGAAGGTGTCTTCGGCAGGAGACTAGTGCGACCAATAGCTAGGCCTATAGCACCTAACAAAGAAGGCGAGCCCAACACCTCAAAGCTGGCGACCTCGGTGGCCTTGCAACAGTGAGGCCCATCGAGGTACTTGTGCACCACCGGGGACCTCAGATTACCCAGCGCCCAAGATCCAGAAGCTCAGGAGAGTCCCGATGCATGGATCACGGAGATCCGGGACTACCTGAAATACAACATCCATCCAAGGAACATGTAAGGATGGTGAAACACTACACACTTGTGGAAGGGGATCTCTAACACGCATGGAGCCAATGGCGTCCTATTGCGGTGCATAACTCACGAGGAGGGTTGCGACTTGCTTGCAGAAATCCACAAAGGAGAATGTGGGAATAATGCTGCTTCCCGCACACTGGTCGGTAAAGCCTGTTGACATGGCTTCTATTGGCTAGCGAAGCTCCAAGACGCTGTCAAGCTGGTGAAAAGATGCAAGCAGATTCACACTCCAACACAAACGCTACAGATGATTTTACCCTCCTAGACGTTCGCAGTCTGGGGGTTGGATATCCTGGGACCCTTCCCCAGGGAAGTCAGAGGGCACCAGTTCCTCTACGTTGCTGTAGACAAATGCACCAAGTGGCCGGAGGTAGCCCAGTGATCAACATCAACAAGGTGTTCGCAGTCAAGTTCATCAAGTCAATCGTCTGTAGGTTCAGGGTCCCTAACAAGTTCATCACCGACAATGGGACCCAATTCAATAGTGCAGCGTTCCAAGACTACTGCGAAGACCTTTGCGTCCAAGTTTGTTATGCATTCGTAGCTCATCCAAAGAGCAACAGTCAAGTTGAAAGAGCAAATGCCGAGATCTTCAGGGTCCTCAAGACACGGACATATGACTGCTTGGATAAACATGGTGCCAAGTGGGTTGACAAACTCCCATGTGCACTGTGGGCCAGCCGAACGTTGCCCAGTCAGGCCACGAGAGAAACACCTTTCTTCCTGGTGTATGGGGCCGATGCCGTCCTTCCCCCAGAGATCCCTCCAAGCCCGGTCATTCAACAAAGCCGCCCAGGACCAACTCCGACGCAAAGATGTCGACCTCGTCAATGAAGCAAGGTGGCACACCACCATCCAAAATGCACGGTACCGGCAAGCGCTCCGGTGCTACCAGGAGCGGTTTGTTCGGAGTAGAGAGCTCCAGACGGGCGATTTGGTGCTACAGCGAATAATTTCTCGAGAAGGGGCACACAAACTCTCCCCCGGCTAGGAGGGCCCCTTTCGAGTGACACAGATATCCCGCCCCGGGTGCGTCCGCCTGGCCACAGAAGATGGAGAGCCCCTCCCCAACCCTTGGAACATAGAACACCTCCGTAAGTTCTATCCCTAAGCATAATAGTAGGACAATGTAGGGTGGCATGAAACAGCACTTGGGACAATCGAGCTCTAGGGGTGATATGTCCAGAGTGTTCAGCTGTTTAGCTTGGTCTCGTACCCTAAGCATGAACACTTTGCCTCCCTTGCCAACTGGAGTGGGTTGTCGCCTTATTGTAAAGCCAGTCTCCTCCTATGAACGCCTATTTGAAAAAAATCACGTTCTTACCATGTGCCTTCTCTTATGTTCACTTAATTACCTGTTACTTTTGCGATCGATCGGTCTAGTCTCGTTCTTTCCTGTATTATCTTCATATACCCGGCGAAATTTTTTTCTATATCACCCCTAGTAGAGGTATGCAACCCTGCTGAAGGCGGACTTGTTTGAGGTACCTACAAGGTGTTTTTGGGACCTCACGGCTTCCCTCTTACTTGGGGTCCTGTGGTGCCAAATGGTCCCACACGAAAGGCCTACGCCGAGGTGGAGGTCCAGAGCGCACAGCCTGCTTAGCCTGGTCCTGTACCCTAGGTGTGCGTGCTTTGCCTCCCAGTGCTACGGCCAAGTACATAGGGCCAGAAAGCTCACACCCCGAGTAAGGTGGGATCTAGATCCTTGGCGCTAATGCACTGAATTACCCATATGAATTACCCATACCCCGTGTACCAGCCCAGGACCGTAAGACATGGCAAAACTAAGGAGTAAGAAAAGATCACCAACGAGCAAAAAATTTGCACCCCTGTTATGTGTGAAGGGCATACAAAGTAGGTTACGATGGTGGACAACGCCGGAGCAGCTAGCTCTGGCACCTCCTAGGGGGCCTGTCGTCGACGTCTCCACGATGATGGAGGGCATCGCCGAAGTAGCCAGCTCCGACACCTCCCAGGGGACCTGCCGTTGGTGTCTCTACGACGATGGAGGGCTATGCCAGAGCATCCATCTCTAACATCATATAATGGGTCTGTCGTCGTTGTCCAAGCATGTTGACAATAGCAACAAGCACTGATAAGTGAGTACACTCTCCTGCCCCGCTCTTGTTGCTAACAAGGATCTCTTGTGGTATCCTGTACACGAGGAGCCTACCGTCGATGCATCTACTGTAAAATCCCACATTTTCCTTCATATGAGGTTCAGTTGTAAGTTGGTTATCAACCCTAATCGAGACCAATTATAGCTAGGCTTATGAACTTGATCTCATCAAATATTTTCTTCCACTCATGCTTAAATTTTATTAACGTGAGGAATGGACTTCACCAATAATCTTAGATAAATTCTTTTGACCTCTCTTCAAAGTTTGGAATTATTTGAATGGAGGATCCTAGGTCAAATCAATATGCAGTACCCAATATATATTCAAATTGATTACAAATGAATATGCTACTGTACATTTGCCCCTGTCAAAATTGTTCAAATCTGAGGCCATAAATTTTTCTATGGTTTACTAATATTCCAAATAGACTTCCTGCAATGTTTCATAAATTTTGAACTCCATTTTCTATTTTATTTGAGACGCTTAGCAAATTCAGACCATATTAGGAAATTTAAATTTTGAATTCTGTTCAACTTATTTGAAAATAAAGATTTGAACATGCCATCATGGTCAGCATGACTTGCTTGACTTATCCTCAAAGTTTCACAATTTTTGGAACTCAGTTGCTATTTAATTCAGTGACACCATTGAATTTCATCCAACTTCAAAATGAAATTTGAAATTCAAATGAAACTTGCTCCAATTCGAAATCAAATTGCAGAATCAAATTGCAGATATTTATTTGAGCCTCCCCACAAAAATCTAGAATTTTTGGATCAAGTTTGGTAGGAGAATTGAAGTTGCAGAGAGGGGAAGTGGATAAGAGGAGGTGGGACCCACTGTCAGCCTAACCCACTCGAGTGCAACCTACGGGGTGCTCTGTATCCAGCTCTCCCCACCAATCGACGCTGGCAACGTGCGACACCGCGACGCGGCATGCAACCACCGAGCTGCCTGCTTGCTTGCACCGTGGCGCGCTCCCCTCATCCCTCCGTCCCCATAAATAACCCCCTTTGGCCGTCGCCGTTGAACTCCACCTCGGTTCACGCCATTCCCGCCGCCTCTGTTCGATCGAGTTTTTGCCGACGATTGAAGCCGTTTATCTCTGAGCTGTAATTACATAAAAAGCTTGTCACAACCTCCTCTACGTATTCTATTGGGTCATTGATCGTGACATAGCTTCTGCTTGGGATAATCTGAAGTTTTGCGGTCGCTGTCGCGGAAGCCACCGAGAATCTTCACTGTCTCACCGTCGAGCTCCAGTTCTAGGCCATCTGTAGCCTCGATCCTTTAAGCAAAAAAGGTTAGCAATCCTCTCTAGTTTATGCTCACAGAATCTAAGTCTATGACATCAAGTGTAGCTCGAGTTCTTATTCGATAACCGAACGATTTCTCAATAGAACAGCAAGGCTTCGCGCTTACATTCGTTTCATTCCTGCAATCATCCTTTAACCTAGTTAGCAGATAGCTTCTGTATGTCCTAACGAAGCTCCCTGCCCAAGGACCCTGAAAGTTATCAACCGAGCACCTTAGATTTCGAGATTTCGCGACCGCCAGTTGAAAAATTGTACTTCGTCGTCGAACTCAGCTTTGCCGGCGATGTCACCCCATTCTAACCCCCAAATCATCATCCTGGTTCTCCCATGAACATTCCCGACTTTTTCCCAAGCCTATTACGCCATTCGAGCGTTTCCGACGAATGCCGAAACCCTAGCTCCGTCGTCACCGTCGCACCGCTGTCTTCGGCCATCGCCGACTTGATTGGTCACCACCATCGGCTTGTGCGGTCGATTTTATGGTTGAGCGTTTAAGGCGAGGCTGGAAGGAGGTCGACGCAACTAGGTCCGACGAAGCGCCGCCGCGGTTCCAGCGAGAGACGCCGCTGCGCCGGGAGGTAGACAAAGGGTGCGGGTCCCACCTGTCAACGATGCCCTCTCGCGTGGGATCAGCTGTGAACGCTAATCCGGTGTGGCTGCATGGGTTAACCCCGTGGCTCTCGGTGTGGCTCAGTTCTGATTGGCCCAATTCAAATGAAGTGGGACCGGCCCCTTTATTTGAAATTTCAAATAGGAAAATAAATCCAGATTCAATCCAAACTTGGAAAATCCATAACTTCCAGTAGAATTATCTAGAAATTCCCAAATAAATTTTGTTAGAACCAGCATGAAGAATATTGTCCAGTTGTGCACTTGGATTTGTATGAAAAACCATAGAAATTTCTCTATAATTCAGATAATCAAAATTCTTAAAGAATTCATTCCTACAGTTCTATTAATTGGAAAATTCCCAATTTTGATCAGAACCCTATTATTAATACAATTGATCTCCAGGAAAAAGTTCAAGTTCATTGGACATCAATTACTGGGTTGATCAATATTCCAAATCTCTATGTAGTTATAAATTGAGAAAAATGGAAAAATCAATTTCCAGAAATTTCCCCAAACTTGAAAAATCAGTTTCTCCCTATAGGAAGTTTAGAAAATAGTGAAACAAATTTCACTAGAACCAGTGGACCCCCTCTACATGATACAACCCCTGGTAGCTATGATAGATCTCCAAAATTTCAACCAAAGTTTAGAGAAAGTTATTGCTTACCATAATTTTTAAGAACATCAAATTTCCTTGATCATCTCCTGTTCTTTGCAAGAATCTTCTCTATAGTCACTAGTATCTACCATAAAAGTCCAAAAGACAATTAAGATAATTATCTTATTTTCATCCTAGGATATTCACACCACCTCAAGCATATTAATTATTTTCAAAGTCATTCATACCTAGTATATGCATATCGTGTAGTAGCTGAAATCGAGGAGCAGCCGGAAGCTTTGGAGGTCTAGCTGCCAGAAACTAACATAGGCTCAGACTCGCATTTAGGCAAGCCCCGGTTTGCATTTAAGTTCCTTACAATGTTTTGCAGTTTTTATTTCACCTTACG
The DNA here is from genome assembly GCA_036927565.1 of Tuctoria greenei. Taxonomy (NCBI): domain Eukaryota; kingdom Viridiplantae; phylum Streptophyta; class Magnoliopsida; order Poales; family Poaceae; genus Tuctoria; species Tuctoria greenei. The sequence goes on from JAYESD010000010.1 coordinate 93,206,322, forward strand.
TCTTCAGATGATTGTGCATTACGTTTAAGATGTTTGACAGCCACTTGCATGGCCCACAAATCCTATGGAGTCTTGGTTAGGTCTACGGCCCGTTGAGTAGCCACTGCTATGCTTATGCTCATAGGAAATTCGGTAGATGTCGAGTAGTTGGAATCTATTCGCGAGATAGGAATTTTATCACACAGAAGGATCTGGAATCAGAAAATGGTTTATGAATATGAAATTGAGACCGAGCAGTGGGTAGGATGTAGCAAGCCGTGGTCTCACGTGCGTAACCCTGCTTGTGTCGATTGAGGACCGTTTCGTGTGTGGCCCTGCAGGACAAGCTTGAATTGTACTGGCGACATACTAGAGCTATGGGATCCAGTAAACTGACGTAGCTTGATACTAGTTTGTCGAGGCATTCCGTTCTGTTTTATAGGCGTGGGTTGAGGGCAGCAAGGTGTAAATCAGCTGGTGAGCACGTCAGAGTACGCCCCACGCAGTGACCTCCTACTCGTGACAGATCGACCGGTTTGACATTTGAGTGTTTAGTGAAAGGTGGCCATATACGACTAGTACTGAAATGTTATGTAGGTCATGCTGTAAGTACTCGCTGACACTTCCAAAAATGTGTATGTGTCGTGTTGTTCCGGGTGTATCCCTATTGCAATCACCGTCCCTCGCGGTAATAGAGTACCACTTGTTCACTGCGCTGTGACGTAGTAAATACTGAAGAAGTTAGGAGAATATGATATATGGGATTACAAATTTCTTGGACAACCTTGTTTGGCTTAGAAATAGTACAATTAAAAGTTTACAGTTTCCCCCATACTTTACCTATAAAAGCATTATGTGCTTTGTGCACGTCATATCATCGGCAAAACGTTTCTTGTTTGATTGTGGAGTCTATGATGTGTCGTGTCTGAAGAATGTCATGTACAAGTTAAAACATGACTATAAGGATCCACTTGTAGGCGAGTCCTTTATGCTTTACCTTACCTATGCTTAGTATTCACCCTTGCATATGTCTAGTAAGACGGGTTAGTTTTGCTGAGCCTTATGCTCATGTTTTCAGTTAACAAGTTTTTGCAGATTATACGACTGATGACGGGTTTGATGACGAGACTGCACCCCCTCTAGGTTTTACAGCCGAGTGGGAACCCTACACGCCGCCGTGAGTTGTGTGTTGCTAGTGTGAAGTATCCAAGGCATGGATGACTTTGCTTTTGCATAGCTAGTGCTGAGAGCGTAGCTATGATGCATAGTTCTCTTTCCTTTCGTTAGTATTTTAAAACTTCCGCTGTGCTTTTCAATAAAGACTTGATATTGTAAATTGTTCTCGTCCTTTTCTTGTATAGTGTTGGGTGTCGCATCGCACGACACCACCCAATGAGATCCTTGGAGGTCAGGATTCCGGTCCCCACAGACATGGTATCAGAGCATCATTGGGAACAGTGTACTTGAAAAGAGCATATTTTCAAAAATTAGGATTTGAGTGAGGAATTAGTTATATGCCCTTATAAAGAATATTATAAGTATAAGATATAAAGGTGGTAAACTAACTTATATGTTATTATTTCTGTAACGACGCTCCAATATCAGGTAAGAGGTAAGGTATGCCACTGTAAGCGGATCAATTGCGGTAAGCTTACCATGTGAGAGGTAGCATGGAAGTCTTTCCGTGGCTTGGCACGGAAATGTTAATAGGAGTCTCTGAAGCTTTCTATGTTTCTGAGAACCTATGACACGCGGTACCCCAGCGTGCTTCAAAGTTAGTGGGAGCCCCCGTCGAGTGGTGTATAACCCGATAGTATGCATCTCTAGAACCATTCATATTCTATGGGAGCATGCGAAACACGTATGCCCGAGCGTGTATAAGACGGTTCGTGCGGGAGTCTTTGCTGTACAGACGTATTGCAACCATGTACCTCGAGACATGACATCGCTCGAGGGCGACTCACGCCAGAGTCGTATGCATTTACTTTCATATATATTATTTGGCTGCTTGTCGTGTTTCCCCATGCCGCCCTTGAGGTGTGAAGGTGTGAAAGGGGATTGTTTGTCTTATGCAGCATTGACTACGGTAGCGACCCGTGTAGAACACATTTGTGAATGAACGCTACTAGGGCCACCTATAAACGTATCCGGAAATACCGGTTAGAATTTTTTTGGTGAGGCACGTAGTACCGTCGGTATCAACTTTGATACTTGACCATCCCCAAATGACAAAAATGGATGCATTATATTTTGGAAAGTCTGACTATCAGTTGCTGGTAGGTTTGGACTCCGCAAACTGAGTTTCGATTCGACATTGGGTTAGCACCAAGATTCTTGATTTTCTGGCCAAAGTTTGCTCAACTTCGCCAGGTTGTAATCTTGGGTAATTAGGAATAAACATAGGGGTATGCTATACGGATGAAAAGTTCCCGAAGACCTCTACAACGTTTCTGTTGACCATCAAGGCAGAAAAGCTTGATAATCTGTTGAAATTTGGGGTATGCTTAAACTACTCCAGATGACCCTACCATTGTACCAGTCTCTGTATTTTTGCCATGACTCACTGTAGAAAAATCTTCTGCCTTATTCTGATATATATCTGAAAAAGGGTAGAAGCAGATCTACAGTTTTGTTATTTAAAGTTTCTCTTGATGCGAATTTGAGGCAATTCAAATTTCGAGCTCAAAACAGTGAACTGCAGGGCTGCTGTTAAACAATAATCAGTTCATCTGTTAAGTTTAGATAGCTCTAGCTTTTGATCCAGAATAGTAACTTGGTCATATACATACATTTATGGAAAGCTTAGGAAGTCCTCTATCAACTTATGTTGCACTCATTGCCTAAATCTTTTTGTAGCTGTGTTAAATTCCTATGGTTGCAAACTTGGTTCTGGCAGATCAGAACTTGAAACAGTTGGCACATAGTTTCGAATTAGCGCACTATACCTATGTAACAAATGTTTCATGGCCGAAATCTTTTACCTCTGGATTGTTAACTCGATGTTATACAATGTTTATTTTGTCATTACCTCAATATATTGTCATGATATAGCTGTATAAATTGTGGACAATCACCACATATGCAGTGGAGGTTTTGTCAAAATTTTCAGAAATTTTGGGTCAATTTTAGACCTGTATATATTCTTTTTCCTAGCTTACCTGCAGCTGTTTGAGTACAATCTGGAAAGGCTGTAAAGTGTACTACAACTTTTGTATTAAACACCACATCTGGTTCTGACGTTTCCTGTATGAAAATTTTCAATTTATACAGGAAGGTCAGCTGAAACAGACTGTGATTACAACTCCAGTTTTAAAAAAATTCTTAAACTGTTGGAAGTTGGAAACCTTCTCATTGTTCCAGTATCATTTTCACAGATGGCTGATTCTATAGTATACTTACCAAATGGATGGGTGTTCGCGAAGTGTACTCTTCTGAAGGGTTTTCCGGATTTGTTGACAGCAATGCTTCAATGGTTCGGGTATCGTGAAATACCGGACTATTGGGGTAAGGAGATCGATGACGGAGGTGTGATAAGATGCACCATTTATGTCGATGTGCCTGCTGCTCCATTGAATATTGTATGGGCTCCTTTCTCCATCCAAGTGCAAGGAATTCAATTGGAAGACACGTGGTGTTATGCCGCAAGTGTTGCCATAATGAGGTTTTGCAAACTTCATTACCGTGCTATGGCTGACACTCTATTCGCGCTCTTTCCGGTCGACGGTAGAGCCGGTGATGAGTGGGAAAGTCGGATGGTTGCAGCATATGGACATACTGAAGAAGTACCCAAGATGATTTTAGTGTCACATGCAGCATCAGCGTGTCAAGAGAGCCTTGATCAGCATGCTAGCCTTGGAAAAATGATGAGTGACCTGAAGCAGACTCTGATTCGAGGGGATCACTTTGAAGGGGCCAATGACTCACTTAGGGCCACAGTTTCTCCCCTAAATCACCGTCTAAACTTAAGGGAGAATCAGTGGCACCGGGCTGTTAAAGCTCGATCGGAGGCTCGCATAAAAACTCAACACGCAGAAAGCGCGTTGGAAGCGAGTCAACTCGAGGTGCAACTGTTGGATGAACGACTGAGTGAGGTGACTCAAGAAAGGGATCAATCCAGAGGGGAGACTCAGGATTGGAAGGCTAGTTGCAAAAATGCACATAAGGAACTGGAAGACTTGAGGATGTTTCTTCTGCAGGCTGATGTGAAATCTTTAGTTGCCGCGACATCATCAATGGTGGGTGAGGTACCAACTCTTGCTCCCGCAACCGCACCTGTGGCACCAACTTCGAATGATGAAGATGAAGAAGAAGATCCCGAGGAACTCGAGTACGTCGAGTAGGACGTATTGGAGTGGGATGAGGCAGCACTTCAGCCATCACGGGGCAACATATAGTTTAATAGTTGCTCGTGTTTATTTTGTGGCCATGTTTGTATCATATTAAGGATAGCAATGGGTATGTCTAAGATGACAAGATGTGTATGACATCTCATGGGGACCAAGTATGGTAGAGATGCACTTCCGTAGTGGGAGTCCATCGTTTCGGAGTTCACTACTATAAACTTGGTCATGAGATAATATATCTTGTATAAAGTTTGTACTTTATCAATATATGTGAATGTTATGCACTTATTACCTTGTCAATAAGTCGTTCTACTGAATAATGAAATTGATAAAGGAAAAGAAAACATGTGCTGATTTTAAGTCATTTGGATGCAGAATGGTGTGTACGCGCTCGATGCCTGAAATGGGAGGATCAAGTCTTGGTCGTGAGGACGAATATCTGACCTAAGAGACAGCTGCGACACTGCAGCAACGAGTTCCTCCACCACCACCTCCTGAACTTCCAAGGAGTCTAGCAGAGGTTCTCGCCGTTGTGCTTGGCTCGCGCGACGAGCAAACAGAGTTACTGTGGACTTTGGTCCAGCATTCATCCCGTCAAGGAGGGCGACCAGATGTGGGTCCACGACATCTTTCTCCGAGTTCATACTCGGACTTCTCAACGCACCCGCCGGTCTTCGTGGAGGCCGAGGAACCGTTGGAGGCAGACAACTGGCTCCGCTCCATTGAAGGGAAGTTTGGTTTGCTACGAGTAACCGAACATCAGAAGACCCTGTTCGCGACCCAACAATTACAAGGGTCTCCTGGTGCGTGGTGGGCAAATTACCTTGCCGCACGACCAGTCGGCTATGCCGCGAGCTGGGAAGAATTCTGTGAGGCGTTTCATGCCTATCACCTACCTCCCGGTGTTATGAGGAGGAAGCTTCAAGAGTTCTTGGAGCTGAAGCAAGGAGGAAGGAGTTCTTACGAGTACTCCAAGATATTCAACCACTTGGCCCAATATGCTCAGGACCAAGTGAGTACTGAAGATCGGAAGTTATCGGGGTTTAAACCCCAAGATGAAGGACAAGCTTGCCTTATTCAACAGCGGCAGCTTCAACAACATGGTCAATGTTGCTATCGTGCAAGAGGACGCTACTAGGGAGTTGTTCTTCGACAAGAAAAAAAAGGAGTGCTCTGCAGGGCAGCGGAGTGGGTACTCCTTAGAAGTACCTCATGGTGTATCGATCACCATCCGGCCAGAGGTGGCAGCCGCCATCACGACCACCGATATTTCATGTTCGCCCATTCAACAACACCGACTTTCACCTACAATAGCAACAAGGGATGATTCTGCGTGTACCTCTACCTCCACCGCGTGCACCGGGATTCCGTCCTCCATTCTGTAACGGTCAGACCCTGTACACGTGTTATACGTGTGGATGTACAGGTCACTTCGCCAAGGAGTACCCGCAGAGCGGAGGACAGTCATTGTACAAGGGGGCAAACCAGCCTCGCAACCAGTCCAAGAAGCCAGCCACCAGAACCAGCAACGTCCACCACCTCGCGATCGAGGACGTTCCAGAAGGTGCACCCGTACTCACGAGTACGTTCTCTCTCATTGGTCATCCCGTAGTCATCCTTTTTGACTCCGGTGCTTCCCACAACTTTATTAGCAAGTCTTATGTCAATCAATACCAGTTGCCTATTATTTCCACAAAAACCCCATATATGATTTGTTCTCCAGGAGGAAAAGTAGTAGCAGATAAGATGGTCCATAGGGTACCTCTTAATCTGGGTGGGAAAATATACCCTATCTCTCTCATTATATTGGAGCATCAGAAATTAGATGTCATCTTAGGGATGGCATGGTTGCAATACAATTGTGCTATTATTGACATTGTTCCTCGGAGGATATATCTAAGTTCTCCACTCCACTCTCCCCAAACTCTCACTCTTGAGAGTAATATCCACGTGACTCCAACTGCTTATAACACCGAGGCTTGTAAACTCGAAGACATTCCAGTAGTATGTGAGTATCCGGACGTTTTTCCCAAAGATCTTCCTGGCATGCCACTAGAAAGAGATGTCGAGTTTAAGATTGAACTTGTACTGGGAACAGTGCCAATCTCGAGAAAGCTGTATAAGATGGCACCTAAGGAACATGCAGAACTGAAAGAGCAGCTAAAGGAACCTTTGGACAAGGGTTTAATTCGTCCAAGTTCGTCACCTTGGGGCTGTTCTACATTGTTCGTGGAAAAGAAGGATAAAACGTTGAGACTATTTGTGGACTATCGTCCACTCAATGTTGTCACGATCAAGAACAAGTATCCACTACCCCGTATCGATATTCTGTTCGATCAATTGGTGGGTGCTCGGGTATTTTCAAAAATGGATCTTCGCTCTGGGTATCATCAAATCAGGATTCGACCAGAGGATATACCTAAGAAAGCATTCTCGATGAGGTATGGATTATATGAGTACCTTGTCATGTCCTTCGGATTGACCAACGCACTGGCCCATTTCATGTATCTCATGAATTTGGTGTTCATGCCGGATTTGGACAAGTTTGTTGTGGTCTTCATTGACGACATCCTGGTGTACTCAAAATTTGAAGAAGAACATGCACAACATTTGCACATCATGCTTCAGCGATTGTGGGACTTGTATGCTATGTTCGGCAAATGTGAGTTCTGGATCAACCAAGTGCCATTTCTAGGGCACATCATCTCTGCCGAAGGGATTGCAGTTGATCCAAGCAAGATTAAGCAAGTACTCAAATGGGAGTCTCCTAAGTCTGTGCATGAAGTTCAAAGTTTCCTGGGTTTAGCAGGATATTACCAGAGGTTCATCCCAAGCTTTTCCAAGATAGCTAAACCAATGACGGAACTTCTGAAGAAAGGAAAGAAATATACATGGACAAAGGAATGTGAGGAAGGTTTTCAAGCATTAGTAAAACACCTCACAGCAGGCCATTATTAGCCCAACCAGACACAACTAGATCCTTTGATGTTTATTGTGATGCATCTGGAATTGGTTTGGGTTGCATATTAATGCAAGATAGAAGGGTGATCGCTTATGGATCACAGCAGCTTTGGAACCATAAGCAGCATTATCCGACTCCTGATCTTGAGCTCGCTGCTGTGGTACAAGCATTAAAGATGTGGAGACACTATCTGTGGGGCAACCTAGTACATCTCTACACCGATCACAAAAGCTTGAAGTACATCTTCACCCAGAAGGATTTGAATATGCGATAGCGAAGATGGTTGGAATTAATAAACACTATGAAATTGAGATCCACTACCATCCCAGAAAGGCACATGTAGTCGCAGATGCGCTAAGTCAAGTCCCATATCAATAACCTTTCTATCACCTTGATAGAGGAAGAAGAACCAAGTCTCTACTTGGTTCCATATGGGGCGCTCTACAATTTAGCCCTCATTCCTACCATAATGGAGGAAATTGTGGAGGCTCAGAAGGAGGACAAGGGCATATCGCATATTCGCCAACGAATGAAAAGGGGGAAATGAAGTGTTTCCAAGGTGACGATGACGGTACCATCTGGTTCAAAGACCGCATCATGGTACCCAGCAATGTGGGACTTTGGAAGAAAATTCTGGACGAAGCTCATTTGTCCAAATATTCTATTCATCCGGGGGGTAACAAATTGTACCAAGACTTGAAGAAGAAATTTTGGTGGACTCAGATGAAGAGGGAAATAGCAAAGTATGTATCCGAATGTGATACGTGTCGATGAGTGAAAGCCGACCATCTAAAGGCAGCCGGACAACTACAACCTTTAAGCATACCGGCCTGGAAATGGGATGACATTAGCATGGATTTCATTGTTGGATTACCTATCACCTTTCACAAGCATGTCTCGATTTGGGTGATAGTCGACCGACTCACCAAGTCGGCTCACTTTATTCCAATCAATGTCAAGTATGTGGCATGACAATATGCAGAGTTGTATATTGCCAGGATCTTATGCTTACACGGAGTACCCAACACTATCATATCAGATCGTGGAACCTTGTTTGTTGCTTGATTTTAGGAGCAGCTCCACGCATCTCTGGGTACCAAATTGATTTGAAGCTCAGCTTACCATCCACAGACTGATGGTCAAACGGAACGAGTAAACCAAGTGTTATTGGATATGCTCCGCGCCTGTGCCATCCACCATGGTAAGAATTGGGATGATCATCTACCATTGGCGAAGTTTTCATACAACAATGGTTATCAGACTAGCATCCAAATGGTACCATATGAATCTCTTTATGGCCGGAAGTGCCGCACACCTTTGAACTATTGTGAATCCGGTGAACGAGTAACATATGGTATAGACTTGGTAAAGGAAGCCGAAGATCGAGTACGAGTTATTCAAGCCATCAAGGCTGCTTAGTCTCGCCAGAAAAGCTATGCGGACAAACGACGTCGACCCCTTCACTTTGATATCGGGGATCACGTTTACCTTCGTGTATCCCCAATGAAAGGGATTCACACTTCGGAGTAAAAGGGAAGCTAGCTCCGCGTTTCATTGGACCATTCGCAATAAGTGAGCAATGCAGACCTGTAGCCTATCGGCTAGAGCTGCCAGCATCGCTTTCAGGGGTCCACAATGTGTTTCACATTTCACAATTAAGAAAATGTCTTAAAGCCCCAGCGGAAGTCCGTATGGAGGATTTGGAAGCTCTCCAACCAGATCCTACTTACTCTGAGCATCCAACTCAGATAGTACTCGTACCACAATAAACTGCACCTTGCATTTCTACAAGGTCTTGTGGGGAAACCACACCGCTGATGAAGCAACGTGGGAAAGCAAGGAATATCTTAGAACCAACTGTCCGGACTTGTTAACGTCATATGTTCATTAGATCTTTTCCTTTTATCCTTCCCTTTGTAATCCCGGGACGAGATTCTTTTAGGGGGGGGGGAATGTAAAATCCCACATTTTCCTTCATATGAGGTTCAATTGTAAGTTGGTTATCAACCCTAATGGGGACCAATTATAGCTAGGCTTATGAACTTGATCTCATCAAATATTTTCTTCCACTCATGCTTAAATTTTATTAACATGAGGAATGGACTTCATCAATAATCTTAGATAAATTCTTTTGACCTCTCTTCAAAGTTTGGAATTATTTGAATGGAGGATCCTAGGTCAAATTAATATGCAGTACCCAATATATATTCAAATTAATTACAAATTGAATATGCTACTGTACATTTGGCCCTGTCAAAAATTTTCAAATCTGAGGCCATAAATTTTTATATGGATTACTAATATTCCAAATAGACGTCCTGCAAAGTTTCATAAATTTTGAACTCCATTTGCTATTTTATTTGAGACGCTTAGCATATTTAGACCATATTAGGAAATTCAAATTTTGAATTCTGTTCAACTTATTTGATCATCAATATTTGAACACACCATCATGGTCAGCATGACTTGCTTGACTTACCCTCAAAGTTTCACAATTTTTGGAACTCTGTTGCTATTTAATTTAGTGACACCGTTGAATTTCATCCAATTCGAATGAAACTTGCTCTAAATCGAAATCCATTTGCAGAATCAAATTCCAAATATTTATTTGAGCCTCTCCACAAAAATCTAGAATTTTTAGATCAAGTTTGGTAGGAGAATTGAAGTTGCAGAGAGAGGAAGAGGATAAGAGGAGGTGGGACCCACTGTCAGCCTAACCCACTCGAGTGCAACCCACGGGGTGCTCTGTATCCAGCTCTCCCCGCCGATCGACGCCGGCAGCGCGCGACACCGCGACGTGGCGTGCAACCACCGAGCTGCTTGCTTGCTTGCGCCGTGGCGCGCTCCCCTCATCCCTTCGTCCCTATAAATAACCCCCCTTGGCCGTCCCCGTTGAACTCCACCTCGGTTCGCGCCATTCCCGCCGCCTCTGTTTGATTGAGTTCTCGCCGACGATTGAAGCTGTTTCTCTCCGAGCTGTAAGTAGATAAAAGGCTTGTCACAACCTCCTCTACGTATTCTATTTGGTCATTGATCGTGACATAGCTTCTGCTTGGGATAGTTCAAAGTTTTTCGGTCGCCATCGAGGAAGCCACCGATAACCTTCACTGTCTCACCGTCGAGCTCCAGTTCAAGGCCGTCTCCAGCCTGATCCTTTAAGAAAAAAGGTTCGCAATCCTCTCTAGTTTATGCTCACAGAATCTAAGCCTATGACATGAAGTGTAGCTCGAGTTCTTATTCGATAACCGAACGATTTCTCAATAAAACAGCAAGGCTTTGCGCTTACATTCGTTTCATTCTTGCAATCATCCATTAATCTGGTTAGCAGATAGCTTATGTATGTCCTAACGAAGCTCCCTGCCCAAGGACCCTGAAAGTTATCAACCGAGCACCTTAGATTTTGAGATTTCGCGGCCGCCGGTTGAAAAACCGTACTTCGCCATCGAACTCAGCTTTGCCGGCGATGTCACCCCATTCTAACCCCCAAATCATCATCCTGGTGCTCCCAGGAACATTCCTGACTTTTTCGCGAGCCTATTATGCCATTTCCGAGCGTTTCCGACGAATGCCGAAACCCTAGCTCCGCCATCACCGTCGCACCGCTGTCTCCGGCTATCGCTGACTTGATTGGACACCACCATCGGCTTGTGCGGTCAATTTTATGGTTGATCGGTCAAGGCGAGGCCGGAAGGAGGTCGACGCAACTAGGTCCGACGAAGCGCTGCCGCAGTTCCGGCGAGAGACGCCGCCGCGTCGGGAGGTAGACGAAGTGTGCGGCCCACCTGTCAATGACGCCCTCTCGCGTGGGATCAGCTGTGAACGCGGATATGGTGTGCCTGCGCGGGTTAACCCCATGGCTCTCGGTGTGGCTCAGTTCTGATTGGCCCTATTCAAGTGAAGTGGGACCGGCCCCTTTATTTGAAATTTCCAATAGGAAAATAAATCCAGATTCAATCCAAACATGGGAAATACATAACTTCCAGTAGAATTGTCCAAAAATTCTCAAATAAATTTTGTTAGAACCAGCATGAAGTATACTGTCCAGTGGTGCACTTGTATTTGTATGAAAATCCATAGAAATTTCTCTATAATTCAGATAAGGAAAATGCTTAAAGAATTCATTCCTACAGTTCTGTTAATTGGAAAATTCCCATTTTTGATCAGAACCCTATTATCAATACAATTGATCTCCAGTAAAAATTTCAAGTTCATTGGACTTAAATTACTGGGTTGATCAATATTCCAAATATCTATGTAGTTATAAATTGAGAAAAATGGAAAAATCAATTTCTAGAAATTTCCCCGAACTTGAAAATTTTGTTTCTCCCTGTAGGAAGCTTAGAAAATAGTGAAACAAATTTCCCTAGAATCAGTGAGACCCCCTCTACATGATACAACCCCTGGTAGCTATGATAGGTCTCCAAAATTTCAACCAAAATTTAGAGAAGGTTATTGCTTACCATAATTTTTAAGAACAACAAACTTCCTTGATCATCTCCTTTCTTTGCAAGAATCTTCTCTATAGACACTAGTATCTACTATAAAAGTCCCAAAGCCAATTAAGATAATTATCTTATTTTCATCCTAGGATATTCACACCACCTCAAGCATATTAATTATTTTTTGAGTCATTCATACCTAGTATATGCATATCATTTAGTAGATGAATTCGAGGAGCAGCCAGAAGCTTTGGAGGTCTAGCTGCCAGAAACTAACATAGGCTCAGACTCGCATTCAGGCAAGCCCCAGTTTGCATTTAAGTTCCTTACAGTGTTTTGCATTTTTTATTTCACCTTATGTCTTCAGATGATTGTGCATTACGTTTAAGGTGTTTGACATCCACTTGCATGGCCTACAAAATCCTATGGAGTCTTGGTTAGGTCTATGGCCCCTTGAGTAGACACGGCTATGCTTATGCTCATAGGAAATTTGGTAGAAGTCGAGTAGTTGGAATCTACTCGCGAGATAGGAATTTTATCACACGGGGGGATCTGGAATCAAAAAATGGTTTATGAATATGAAATTGAGACCGAGTAGTGGGTAGGATGCAGCGAGACGTGGTCTCACGTGCGTAGCCCTGCTTGTGTCGATTGAGGACTGTTTCGTGTGTGGCCCTGCTGGACAAGCTTGAATTGTACCGGCGACATACTGGAGGAATGGGCTCCAGTAAACTGACGTAGCTTGATACTAGTTTGTCGAGGCATTCCGTTCCGTTTTATAGGCGTGGGTTGAGGGAAGCAAGGTGTAAATCAGCTGGTGGGCACGTCAGAGTACGCCCCACGCAGTGACCTCCTGCTCGTGACGGATCGACCGGTTCGACATTCGAGTGTTTAGTGAAAGGTGGCCATATTCGACTAGTACTGAAATGTTATATAGGTACTGCTGTAAGTACTCGCTGACATTTCCGAAAGTGCGTATGTGTCGTGTTGTTCCGGCTGTATCCTGATTGCAATCACCGTCCCTCATGGTAATAGAGTATTACTTAGGCACGGCGTTGCGACGAAGTAAATACTGAAGAAGTCAGGAGAATATGATATATGAGATTACAAATTGCTTGGACAACATTGTTTGGCTTAGAAATAGTACAATTAAAAGTTTACAGTTTCCCCATACTTTACCTGTAAAAGCGTTATGTGCTTTGTACACGTCATATCATCGGCAAAACGTTTCTTGTTTGATTGTGGAGTCTATGATGTGTTGTGCCTGAAGAATGTCATGTGCAAGTTAAAACATGACTATAAGGATCCACTTGTAGGCGAGTCCTTTATGCTTTACCTTAGCTATGCTTAGTATTCACTCTTGCATATGTCTAGTGAGACGGGTTAGTCTTGCTGAGCCTTATGCTCACATTTGCAGTTAACAGGTTTTTGCAGATTATACGACTGATGACGGGTTTGATGACGAGGCTGCACCCCCTCCAGGGTTTACAGCCGTCGTGAGATGTGTGTTGCTAGTGCGAAGTATCCAGGGCATGGATGACTTTGCTTTTGCATAGCTAGTGCTGAGAGCGTAGATATGATGTATAGTTCTCTTTCCTTCCGTTAGTATTTTAAAACTTCCGCTGTGCTTTTCAATAAAGACTTGGTATTGTAAATTGTTCTCGTCCTTTTCTTGTATACAGTTGGTTGTCGCATCGCACGACACCACCCAATGAGATCCTTGGAGGTCGGGATTCTGGTCCCCACATCTACGATGAGTGTGGGCGACACCGGAGCATCCAGCTCCGGCAGCTACCTAGGGGCCTGCCGTCGACGTCTCTACGATGATGGAGGGCGATGCCGGAGCAGCCATCTCCGGCACCTCACAGAGGGCCTGCCGTCGACGAATATATGATGATGTTATGCGACGCCGGAGCATCCATCTCCAGGATCACCCAAGGGCCTGTCGTTGAAGTCCCAGCATGTTGACGATAGCAACAAGCGCTGATAAGTAAGTACACTCTCTTGCCCCACTCTTGTTGCTAACAAGGTTCTCTAGTGGTATCCTGTATATTAGGGGCCTGCCGTCGACGCATCTACGATGATGGTGGGCGACGCTAGAGCATCCAGCTCCAACACCTCCCAGGGGGCTTGGCGTTGGCGTCTCTACGACGATGGAGGGCGACGACTGGACAGCCAGCTCTAGCACCCCCAGAGGGCCTGCCGTCAATGTATCTACGATGATGGATGGCGACGCCAAAGCAACCAACTCTGGCACCTCCCAGGGGGCCTGTCGTCGACGAATCTACCATGATGGTGGGTGACACTGGAGCATCCAGCTTCGGCATCACCCAAGGGGCCTGCCGTCGGCGTCCCAGCATGTTGACCACAGCAACAAGCGTTGATAAGTGAGTACACCCTCCTGCCCCGCTATTATTGCTAACAAGGTTCTCTTGTGGTATCCTGTACACCAGGGGTCTGCTTCAATGCATCTATGACGATGGTGGGTGATGCCTGACCATCTAGCTCCGGCACATCCCAGGGTGCCTGCTGTCGACGTCTCTACAACGATGGGGGCTGACGCCAGAGCAACCAGCTCTGGCACCTCCAAGGGGGCTTGCCATCGATGAATCTACGACGATGGTGGACAACGCCAGAGCATCTAGATCCGGCAACACCCAAGGGGCCTTCCATCGACGTCAACACTCAGACAAAGCTCAACGCCCCTTGAAGGGCCACACCGAGGCCAACCACTCATGCTCCCCCCACGCGGTTGGGGGCCAGTCGAAGACATCCTGCGCTCAAGTGGTATGCGTGTCCAGCAACCTGGCCACACCTATCAGGGGCCTCTAAGAGGGTTCCATAGGCAGGACGTCAACTAGTGACAAATCGGTCGTGTCAACTGTGTAAGCGTTGGTCCCTCAAATCTAATGACATCATCAAAAGCTCTTCAAGACATTATGCAGAGAAGGACTTGGGGCAACAATTTGAGAAGCACAAGACAAGCCAACAAGCAAAACAACATGGATTCAAATTCACTAACAGTCATTTGTGAAATTGCATCTTGGCATCCCTTGTGGGTTTTGGATGATTTATGACAAAGAAATGAGATCCTAACAAATTGTTGAGATGAGCGCAGGCTTTAATGAAATTATGAAGAAAGCGCAAAAAGAAAGGAGTATGAGGATCAATATGGAAAAGAGCTAAAGAGCTTAATAGATTAGATCATTGTGTATGGAGTGTGTTGGAGAAACACACCCCAAGAGCTCAAGAAAAAGAAATCTCACTCACTACACAATTCACAGGAAAACCGTACTAGTCCGGGTAACCACGGACTAGTACGATATGTCTCTGACTAGAAACAGACAAGTCTTCTTAGTGCCGACTTGTTCCCTAGTACACCTGTTTTCACATCACTAGACTAGTCCGATAACCCCACGGACTAGTTCGATATCTTTCTGACTAAAAACGGACAACTCCGCCCCAGTGTAGACTTGTCCTGAGGACATCACATTCTACACAAAAATGGACAAGTCCGATATCATCACAGACTAGTCCGAAAACTCTCTAACTAAAATCGAACAAGTCCTCCGACTGCGGACTTGTCCTTAATGCTACATGAGGTTCACCACACTGGACTAGTCCGCTATGAGCTGAACTAGTCTGAACAATTCCAGAGCCCAAATCGAACTAGTCCGAACCCTTTGCCAGACAAGTCCAATATATCAGAACACTCAGGGTTTCCCACACGCCACACACCGGACTAGTCTGGAGTCCACCAATGACTAGTCAGGACATCGCAAACCCTAACGGTAACTTTTGGAAACCCTAGTATAAATAGAGGTGTACGGCCCTACAACCAATTCTCTCGACCCCCTGCGCCGTCACACCTTCCAAGAGCCTAGAATACACATCTCTCCACACAATCTAACCCTAGAAAGATCAAATCTTCATGGATTGGTCATTGATCAAAGGCGAGACTCGTTCTACACGTCTTGAGCTCTTGGGTTTTAATCTCTCGCACACTTTTGATGTTTTATTGCATATCTTTCGAGTGTGTATGGTGTTGCTTTCAATTGTAAATCTTGGGGATCCCTCAACTTATGAGAAGGCCCCTTGAACACGGTGATTTGCCCCCTTTGTGATTAGTGGAAGAGAATCAGACTCCGTGGCGATTCGACGAGGGTAGGGTTGGTAAAGACCCGGTCCTCTGTGGACTCCTCAATGTGGACGTAGATTTCCCCTGTGGAATCGAACCACAGGATAAAAATCTTATACAACTTACATTAAAACATTGAAACCAAAGTTAGTTTGTGTTGTACCTAGTTTCATTGATGTAATACATTCAAGTTACAACTTAATTACCGCTGCATAGAGTACTTGAATTGAAATCAGTGATCAAACTTGATCAATCTAGTCTGCACACACCAGACTGGTCTGCACCCTACCGGACTAGTCCGATTTCTCTGTATTTGATCAAGTTGCTAAGTGTTTTAGGATCCGACGAAAGTTCAAAAAGCCTATTCACCCCCCCCCCCCTTTTAGGCTACATTAAATTGGTATTAGAGCAGGACTCTTCAAAAGAGACTCATCACTCGAAGACAAGATGTCGGACACTAAGGATGTGCACAAGAACTTCAACCAAGAGAAGGTTGACGATGAAAAGACTCAGAAGTTGGAGAAGCTCCTCGACGCCATCCAAGACTGCGAGGATGATGATGAGGAGACGCTTGAACTCAAGGCACTCCTAAGGAAGAAGGCACTCTCCAAAGGAAATATTAAGATCGAGGATGAAAAGAAGAAGAAGGGGAGTAGTCACACCGACTACTCCCAACATCCTTTTAACTAGGATCGGGTGAATTCAAACAATAATCATTACTTGTCTATTCCTATAGGGAAAGCCCCATACTTTGATGGCAATGATTATTAATTGTGGAGGCAAAATATGAAAATCCATCTCATATCACTTAACCCCAGCTTGTGGCATATAGTGTGTACAGGGATAGATATCCCGGATGACAATGAAGAGCTCACACCAAGCCAAGAACAAGCTATTCATTGGAACGCTTAAGCTGCAGCTGTCATAACACCATCACTGAGCCGAGACGAGTTCACCAAGGTGGATGGACTCGAAATTGCTAAGGAGTTATGTGATACTCTACAAACCGCACATGAAGGCGATCGTCATGTGCGAGAGGCCAAGATTGAAATGATCAAAGGCGAATTGGGAAGATTCGCCATAGCGGAAGATGCGTCACCGCAAGATATGTACAATTGGTTGAAGAATCTCATCAAAAAAAGTTCGAGCATATGGAAGAAAGAAGTGGAATGATCACGATGTGGTAAAGCTAATTCTCAGAGCCTTCATGCCTCGCAACGTAACCCTATGCTCGATGATTAAAGAAAGTCCCGGGTATCGGAATATGACCTCAGATAAACTGCTTGGAAAGATTATCAATTTTGAGATGATGGAGAAACAAGCAAAGCGTGTCAAAGAGTTGTTGACCTTACCTCGACAAAGAAGAAAGTAGTCGCTTTGATGTCCACTTGTAAGCCTATGACAAAAGAAGCTCAAGAAGCTCAAGAAGAAGACGACAGCGACAATGAAAGCAGTGACATTGATGAAGAAGATATGATCCTATTCATGAATAAATTCAAGAAAATGATGAAAAGAAGATAAGGTGGTAGATCAAATGAAGGAAGACATAGAGACAAACCAAGACCGAAGATGAGTCGTGCTTGCTATAACTGTGGTGAATACGACCACTTCATAGTTGATTGTCCTCATGAAGAAAACAAGTGGAGGACTAAGGACACCAAGCCTCAAACTAAGAAGATGTTCAAGAAGAAGAAGCAATTCGGGCAGGCGCATCTAGGGAAGGAGTGGGACTCAAATGATGAGTCCCCATCTGAAGAGGAAGAGGAGATGGCTACCATAGCCATCAAGAAGACAACCGAGAAATCCACCCTCTTCTCAACCATTGGCGCAAGGAAAGACACCGATCATACATGTCTAATGGCCAATGAAGGTAAAATGAAGGTAAAAAAAATCTTTCTCCTCATATTGTTTTAGTAGTGATAGTGATAACTCTAGTGATGATGAAGATGTGCTTGTTGGTTTAGATAAGAAAATTGTGGCTAAAATGAAATTTTTAATAGATAAGCTTGTTAATAAGGAGCTAGTTGATCGCCAAGAAAATATGATCATCCTGCAAAAGGAAGAATATCTTAGGATCAAAAGGCTCCTCGAGCTTGAAAGGAGCGAAACAACTCACTAGAACTTGAGTTAGCTTCAAGCAAGGAAGCTTGTTTGAAGCTAGAAGACTCAAACATGTCTATCAAGGATGAACTTGCTAACTTAACCAAAGTTAACAAGATCCTTGAGGTACAAGTTGAGTCACTCAAGTCAAGTGGTTCTTCATCCTCTTCAAGCTCACCTTCTCAACATATAAAATCTAAAACTACTATTACTTGTGTATGTGCTAAAATTGTCACTAACTTGAAGGAGAAGTCAAACTTGACAAAGGACAAGCATCCTTCCCGAAGTGGCATATTTGACAAGGAGAAGGTCAAGTATGCACGCAGTGCATACTTGGTCACAAGGCCTCCTAATTTCAAATATGGTATTGGGTATTGTTATGGTGAAAAGCAAAATGTTGGAAGCCACAAGAATAACAAGGAACGCATTGCCTTTGTCAAGGGAAACTCCTCTCAAGTTAGAAAACCTAATAATGTTGATAAACTTAACATTGTTGACACATATGAGCAACAACTCTTGTTTAAAACTTTGGATGCATCATATGTTCTTATGAAAAGTAATTTTTGTAAAGTCTATGCTAAACATGTTGGGCTACGCCATGGGAACACCAAGTCCCATGTGTGGGTGCCCAAATCACCTGTGACTAACCTCAAAGGACCCAAGCAATCTTGGGTACCTAAGACCAAAGCATAATTTCTTTTTTGCAGGCTTACTCCTCCGGTGGAGCAAAATGGGTGCTAGATAGTGGATGCACCAACCACATGACTGGAGAAAGAAGGATGTTCGTTGAATATGAAGAAAATGAAGATCCAAGCGAAGGCATCTATTTTGGCGATAACAATCAAGGAAGGGTGCTCGGTATTGGTAAAATTGCGATTTCATCTCAACACACTCTTTCTCATTTTTTACATGTTGATTCCTTAGATTATAACCTTCTGTCCATATCTGAATTATGTGACAAGGTTTATAATTCTTTGTTCACTAATGAGGGTGTGACAGTCTTTAGAAGGAATGATAACTCGGTTGCATTCAAGGGTGTGTTAAAGGGAAAACTTTATCTAGTTGACTTCAACAAAGATAAAGCCAAACTTGACACATGCTTGATTGCAAAGACATGGGTTGGCTGTGGCATAGACGGCTAGCACATGTTGGTATGAGGAACTTCAAAAACTTCTAAAAGGCGATCATATCCGTGGTTTAAAGAATGTTGTTTTTGAGAAAGACATGCCTTATAGCGCGTGCCAAGCTGGGAAGCAAGTAGGAGCAATCCATCCCGCGAAGAATGTCACGACAACAATGAGACTGCTCGAGCTACTTCACATGGACCTATTTGGTCCAATTGCTTACATAAGAATCGGCGGTAACAAATACCGTTTGGTAATTATTGATGATTTTTCGCGCTTCACGTGGGTTTTCTTTTTGCATGATAAGACAAAAACTTAAGGAACCCTCAAGAAGGTTTTCAAGCATGCCCAAAATGAATTTTCATTGAAGATCAAGAACATACGAAGTGACAATGGGACAGAGTTCAAGAACACCCAAGTTGAGGAATACCTAGACGAGGAGGGGACAAAACATGAATTTTCAGCACCGTATTCCCCTCGACAAAACGGAGTAGCCGAGAGGGAGAACCGAACCCTCATAGAGATGGCGAGGAAAATGCTCGATTAGCACAAGACTTCAGATCGGTTTTGGGCTGAAGCGGTTAACACCGCTTGTCACACCATAAATCGACTCTATCTTCATCGCCTACTCAAGAAAACGTCATATGAACTACTCTCCGGTAACAAGCCGAATATTTCCTATTTTTGAGTTTTTGGTTCTAAATGTTATATTTTGAACAAGAAGCCTAGGACTTCAAAGTTTGCTTCAAAGTCTGATGAAGGTTTCTTGCTTGGCTATGATTCGAACTCTTACGCCTATCGTGTATTCAACAAGGTCTCCGGACTTGTTCAAGTAGCACGCATGACATAGTGTTCGATGAAACTAACGGCTCTCAAGAAGAGCAAGTTGATCAATGTGTGCTAGATAGAGAAGAAGCTCCATGTCAAGCATTGAGAAGAATGGCGTTGGGTGATGTTCGACCACAAGCACCACCTCCAAAAGTGAATGAAGAAGATGAACCACAAGTGGAGGTAAATGATCAAGGGGCAGTGTCTACACAAGATCAACCTCATGAAGATCAAGGTGATCAAGAAATCAATGAGGGCAACCATCTAGAGGGAGAAGAAGATGATCATGAAGATTCAAGACCACATATGCCACATCCATGAGTACGTCAATGCATCCAAAGAGATCACCCCATCGACAATATAATCGGTGACATCCAAAAGGGAGTAACAACTAGATCTCATATAGCAAATTTTTGTGAACATTACTCTTTTGAATCCTCTTTGGAACCACACAGGATTGAGGATGCATTGAAAGATCCGGAATAGATGGTGGCGATGCAAGAAGAATTGAACAACATCAAACGGAATGAGGTGTGGGAACTTGTCGAAAGACCCAAGTTCAACATTGTCGGCACTAAATCGGTCTTCTGCAACAAGCAAGACGAACAAAGGGTGGTGACAAGGAACAAGGCGCGACTTGTGGCAAAGGGTATTCGCAAGTCGAAGGTTTGTATTTCGACGAGAATTTTGCTCCCGTAGCTAGGCTTGAATCAATTTGAATATTACTTGCATATGCCACTCACCATGATTTCAAGTTGTATCAAATGGATGTGAAAAGAACTTTCCTCAACGGACCAATCAAGGAGGAGGTGTACATGGAGCAACCCCCCGATTCGAAGATCAAGAGTTCCCCGACCATGTGTTCAAACTGCGTAAGGCTCTCTATGGCCTCAAACAAGCTCCTAGAGCTTGGTATGAGTGCCTTAGAGATTTTTATATTGAAAATGGATTTAAGATTAGCAAAGCTGATTACACGTTGTTTACCAAGCATTTTGACAATTATCTATTTATATGTCAAAATTATGTTGATGATATTATATATGGTTCAACAAACAAATCCTTTTGTGAAGAATTTAGTAAGATTATGACAGATAGATTCGAGATGTCTATGATGGGAGAATTGAGATATTTCTTGGGATTCCAAGTGAGGCAACAAAAGGAAGGGATGTTCATAAGCCAAACCAAGTATACTCAAGACATACTCAAAAAGTTTGGAATGGACAAAGCGAAGCCTATAAAGACTCCCAAGTCAACAAATGGACACTTGGATCTCAATGAAGACAGACCAAATGTGGATCAAAAGGTATATCGCTCCATGATTGGCTCCCTACTTTATTTATGTGCATCTAGGCCTGATATTATGTTGAGTGTATGTTTGTGTGCAAGATTTCAAGCAAATCCTAAGGAATGTCATTTGACAGCCGTAAAAAGAATCTTGCGATATTTAGTTCGTACACCTAACCTAGGCCTTTGGTATCCTAAAGGTTCAAAGTTCAATCTCATTGGATACTCTGATGCATATTATGTCGAATGAAAAGTAGATAGAAAAAGTACATTCGGTACATGCCAATTCCTAGGTAGATCCCTAGTTTCTTGGTCCTCCAAGAAACAAAACTCCATTGCCTTATCCACGGTCGAAGCAGAGTATGTTGCAAACGAGAGTTGTTGTGCACAACTCCTTTGGATGCGACAAACTCTAAGGGATTACAGTTACAATATGAGTCGTATTCCACTCCTTTGTGACAATGAGAGTATCATTAAAATTGCCCATAACCCGTTGAGCACTCTAGAACTAAACACAGACATCCAACATCACTTTTTGAGAGATCATTCAGTGAAAAGCGACATAACCATTTCCCATGTCAATACCGAAAAACAACTTGCTGACATCTTTACCAAGCCACTTGATGAGAAACGTTTTTGTGAGCTCCAAAATGAACTAAATATCCTTGATGCACGGAACATGGCTTGAAAGCTTGCATACCTGTATGACATCTTAAAAGCTATTGATTGTGTTATCAAAATCATTTCTCTCTATTTTCTCTGAAAAACTATGTTAATTACTTGATCTTGGTGAATTATGGTCATAGCTTGACTGTTGTATGTTTTACTGATCATATTCATCAAGATTATTTGTGTGTTTTGCCCCCTATTTTCTTTGTAAGCACCTTTGCATATATAAAAATGGTCTAACTACTTCTGTTCTGGTGACCACGGACTAGTCCGCAGAGTTCCGGTAGTCCTCACTAGTCCGGTTCGACCAGGGACTAGTTCAATTTTTTGATTCCATAACCCTAGGGCCGCAAAAACCTAATCTTCTTCATCCTCACAACTCACCTGGCGTTTTCTCTCCTCACTCAAGTGCCCCCAAGGTGATTTGGCGATTTCTCCACCAAATCTTCTCAAATCTCCGTGGGAAACGATCTTCATCGTAAGGAGATCGAGGAACCCAGACTTATCCGCATCAAAAACTCCTCCAACTCCGCGAATTGAAGGATTTGGTAAATTTTCTCCCAAATCCTAGAACCTTCGATTTCTTTTGTTTTGGACCAAATAGCTTAGCTCCTCTAGTCTATACATGATTCCTTGGTGTATTTCAACTATCTCTAGTCACTTTTGCATTGAGAAACTCCATTGCCTTGTAAGTTAGGGTTTGAGCAATTGAATATCAGACTAGTCCATTCTCAGTGCGGACAAGTCCGGTACTCCAGACTAGTCCGCACTTGAGCACCGGACAAGTCGATTTTTGACTGGACACAACCCTAATTTCCTTCTACTCGATGCATTCCCTTGTCATCAATCCTTATCTATGTTATGTATAACCTCCTTGTCAGGACAATGTCGAATGAAAACATCTTCGTCTTTGAAGACGAGATGGATCAAGATGTGTTGCCACGAGTCCCGGAGTCTCGCGCTAACAAAAGGCAAGAGCGCGCTGCCGAGCCTTCGCCCACTCCACCTAGGATGCGGCGAAAGGTTGCGGCCAAGAAGCCAGCTTCGAAGGCTCAAGATATGGCTGGTTCTAGCTCAACAGCTCATCGCCAATCCAATGGGAAAGGCAAAGTGATTTCCTTTGTCCCGATTGGCCCTCTCAAGACGAGTGCTCCAAAGCAGGGGAATAGAGACCCCTCGAAAGAAAAATTCAATGGCAAGGGGAGTGATGTGGCTTGGAAGCTGAAAAAAGTTGATGCATACAACAGTAGCAAGAAGGCAGCTAATCCAAGATTCTGGAGCAATTTCCACGTCGACTACTACAGTTCCGTGTACCTGCATATGAAGACTTCAGTAGTCCGCAGTCAATGGATTGACTGGAGCCAGTTTGAAAGAAAAAGTTGTGGTGCCTTTGATGAAGTGGTACAGGCTGCAGAGAGGCATGGCCTCAAGGACTTGTTTGCTTTCAGGTACAACTGGAATGATAAAGTCATAGCACAGTTCTTTGCAACCTGCTTCTTTGCAAGTTCTGAAGAAGAGCGAGTGACTTGGATGACTCATGGATCCAAGTACACTATGACATATGATGAGTTTGCTAGGGTGCTGCACCTTGGCGACACCGGCAGCAATGAAGTGATTATTCACAACATCGAGATCATAGAGAAGGACAATATGGACTTTCTCTATGACACCCGTCTCAAGTACAATCCTCCCTCAACCAAGAACATGAAGCCCTTCTTCATCGTTCTCAACAGGGTGCTTAGGAAGACAATTTCCCCGAAGGATGGAGATGCAGGGAGTGTCCAAGGCTACCTGAGGACATTAATTGTGAGACCTATGTGTGCTAAATACATTGGTTATGGCGATAAAAGTTTTGAATATTACCAAAACACCTTTATTATCAAGGTTCGACTCTAGGTCCGAGATCCAGCAAGCTCCAGCTCTAGGTCCGGGTAGCTTTGGTTAGCTCTGGCTCTAGGTCCGACTAGCTTTGGTAAGCTCCGGCGCTAGGTCTAACTAGCTTTGGTTAGCTCCAGCGCTAGGTCCTGCTAGCTTTGGTAAGCTCCAGTTCAAGGTCCGGTTAGCTTTCTCAAGGTCCGGTGATTGATTGCAGTAGTTCTGCTTTTAACCTGCAATGATTCGTACTTGCTTTACATTGATGGAAAGTTTTCTTAGTAGTCTTTTACTATGTTTTTGGTGTGTTTTTGTGGTTATAGCTTATATTGTTTTTCTATGCTTTGCAACATGCTTTTGTGAGGTGCTCGCGTAAGATGTTGTGTTCGGAACTAACTTGAGTCAAGTCGAGGACTTGTGCTCGGAAGTATTGGTTGTTTATTCATGTGCAGGTGTTGCTTGAGTTCAAGACATGGCTGGTGACGGGATCCATTGAACTGGTCTTAGGGAGAAGATGAGGTTCAACAACCATGTTCGGGAGGAATTGTGGTTAAGTTGATCGAGAGGTCGCGCAACATGTATGAATCAAGAACAATGCATATGAAGGTATCGTAGACGTTGTTGGAAGATGTTTGCACATGTGCAAGGAGTGCATGGACGTGGATACATGGTTCCGTGGCGTGATGAAGAGACATGGACGTAAATAATTGGTCGGAAAGGTCCAAGCGACTAGGTTATGGACTCAGGCTGCGGCTGAGTCGTGTTTGACTCAAATATGGAAAGTTTTGAGTTGGTTATGATAGGATTTCATGTGTGTCACAAATTTGAGTTGTTTTAGTAATGTGGGATACGTTCCTAAGGTGTTTGGAAGTCTTAAGATTGCTTCTATCTGTGTATAGAAGAGTCTTGAGCAGTTATGGAAAGTTTCAATTCGTGAATTGAGTAGGATTAGAGTCCTAGTTAGGTTTGGGTTGGCCTAAGGGCTAGTTATATAAGCAAGGGAGGCCAGAGCTCGTAGTGCATGACTTTTGGGCTGTTCCTCTTGTGGTATATTGAATAAAGATCGTAGTTTAAAGAAACTTTTGTGCCTTGTTCGTCCGACATGTTCCAGACAAGTTTTTCTCGTCGAGTTTTCTGCACAGCACCATCTTTCTTTGGTGGTTTTATCATAACTCGATTTTTACAGATCCAATTGACGTGATTCTTTTTGGGTTGTCTTCAAAACTTGATTATCTATCATCTTTCAAAATTTCATGGTCATTGGATTTGTGGTTTTTGATCTACACGAGTTTCTTTGCAGTATTGCAGATCTGTTTTTTACTCGGTAGAACAGATTGACCTTTGTTCGATCTTTCGATCATAACTTGAGTTTATCACGACGGGTTTGAGTGATCCTTGTTGTGTCATATTCGTTACTTGATTCTCTCTGATATCTATCACTTTTGTCACGGTGAAACATGTTTAGATAGTCTCACACACGATTTCTTTAACAGATCGTTTTTCTGCCGAGGGGTTTTCATTGCTTCCGCTGAAAAAGTTTTAAATCTACCTTTCACCCCCCTGTGGTAGCTTTTCACGTGCTCTTCGATCCTACAATTTGTATTAGAGCCACGGTGCTTTAATCTTTGTGATTTTTACGTCTTTTTGACTAATCATCGTGGAGAAATACTCCGCCAAACCTTGTGTGTTTAGTGGTATTCATTTTCAAGTTTGGAAGGCACGTATGGAAGCTTTCATCCAGGCACAAGGCTTCGCAATATGGGAGAAGGTATACAAGCCTTACGAACTGCCGTCAAACGACCAAGTTACAGCTACAAATCTTAGAGATGTCGACAACAACAACAAGACTCAAAACTTGATCATACAAGGATTAAATCAAAGCAACTTTGACCGTGTTGCACACCTTCGATCTGCATACGATGTGTGGAAAGCTCTTTGTGACTACAATGAAGGGTCCAACACGATCAAGGAGATAAGGAAAGACATGCTCAAGAAAGAATATATGCACTTCGAGATGCAACCCGTTGAGTCCATTGATGATATCTTTGCTCAATTTAATAATATTCCCAGCAACTTGCGTAGCGTCGATGTTAATTTTTCAGATGCTGAGAATGCTAGGCAATTACTAAGTGCATTAGACATGTCAATTTGGGAGATGAAAGTCACATCCATTCGTGAATCTACTGTCATGTGTACACTTACCATAGATGTTCTTTATTCTAAATTGAAAACCCATGAAATTGATATAATTTGACGTAAGAACCCCAAAATGTCTCTTGCATTTGTTTCTCAATGTGATGTGCCTAGCTCCGACCAATCTTTATCTTGTGGTACACTTGCTTTGTTGTCCTCTCTAACCCTTGAAAAGATTGAGGAGTTTCCAGAGGAGGAGCTAGTACTTCTCTCTACTAGGTTCTCAAAAGCATTGCAAAATATGAGAACTAGAAGGAGAGGAAACTCTGAATCTCAATGATGCTTCAAATGTGGTAAGACAGGATATTTTCATTCAGATTGCCCTAACCTTTCAGGTCCTACATCCCGGTATGAAAAGCAAACAAGGACGAAGCACTCCTCTGCAAAAGATAACAGTGGCACTTCAAGAACTTGGCTCAAGCGATGTGGACATTGGAAGTGATGAACATGGAGATGATTTGGCAAACTTGTGCTTCATGGCGGGCAAGTCAAGATGAGTATGGAGGAGGCTGAACACAACAGCGACAGTGAAGAGGTATGTCCTACTTGCGAAGAAATGTGTGGTGCTATTTCTCGTGCCACTGTTATAGTTAAGAAAAAGGACAAAAAGCTTAGAGACAATGCTGTTAAAATTGAGTCACTAGAATCTGAAATTGATCGTTTGAAATCCTTGATTCCTAGTGATGATTTTTGTTCCTCATGTGATTTAATATATGAACAATTGTCCTTATTAAGAAGTGCGCACACCTCCACACTTGATTAACTTGAGTTAGAAATTGAAAAGAACAGAGAGCTTGCTGCACTTAATGATAAAAACTTGAAAGATGCTAGCTGTTCTACAATTGATATGCATTGTTCTAGTTGTAACGATCTTGATAAGAAACTACAAGATGCTATGAATGTTGAACAATGCTTTACGTTCTCATGAAGTTAAATATTGTTCTAATTGCAAATTAAAAGGAAAAACTTCATGTGAAAACTGCCTTGATATGTCCAATAAACTTGATGACATGCATAGGACATTAGATCAGTTTTGTAATGGAAATAAGAACCTAAACTTGCTGCTGAATTCTTCCAAGTCTTGCAATGATAAAACTGGTTTAGGTTTTCATTCTCGTGCTCATGCTAAGGCACATCCACCTAAAATTGTAAAGTCATTAGAAGGTGGTTTGATTCAAACAGTTCCTAAACAAAAAGAAGTGGTTTTCAAATCTGCAGGAGTGTTGTCTCATTCGGTTTCAAATAAAAATGTTGCTTGCTCATCTAGACATAAACACAAAGTTAAATTTCATTGTACCTACTGTGGTAGAGATGGTCATGCCATAGATTTTTGTTATAGACTAGCTAAACAACAGGGAAAGGAAGGAATGATTGCTAGATCTCATAACTTTCATGCAAAATTTGCTGCACTTGCTAAACTGAACATGCAATCTGCTGTAATGAGTCGAAAACATGCAAAGTTTGCTTCCAAACCTAATGTTTTTCATGCTACACATGAACATCTCGTAGGAAAGTATTTGGGTACAAAAATCCTTGATCTTTGGCTCATAAAACTGCTGTTTTATCTCAGCTTTCGCGTGTTATTCCTGCTGGACGTCGTGTGACTCAGTATTGGATTCCTAAATGCCTTTTGACTAACCCCACTATTGAGTCATCGACGTATTGTGCTTCTATGTAGGTTACACGCTTGAGGAAGGAGAACATTTGGATTGTGGATTCAGGTTGCTCACGCCACATGACCGGTAACAAAGAATGGTTCCCCTCCCTCTCTTTTGTGTCACGCGTAGAGAATGTTACTTTTGCCGATAATTCTTCAACTCCTATAATTGCTAAGGGTTCGGTTAGAGTAAATGATCACTACACTTTGAAGGACGTGGCACTTGTCAAAAAATTTGAAATACAACTTGCTTTCCATTTCACAATTGCTAGATGAAAATCTGGAAATTATTTTCAATAAAAATTGCTGCAAAGTTGTAGGTTCAAATAGTGAGCTTATTTTTAATATGTCTCAGTTTGGAAGAGTTTTTAAAGCTATTTTTGATATGTTTTCGTCTAAGCATAGGTGTCTAGTTGCTAATGATTCAAATGACTTATATTTTTGGCATCATATACTTGGTCATGTAGGCTTTGATCATCTAATGCGTGTTAGTGCTATTGATCGCATACATGGGCTACCTAAGCTTAAAGGGGACAAAGAAATTGTGTGCTCTTCTTGTAGACATGCTAATATGGTTGCAGGTTCACATACTCCTCTCACAATGAGCATGACAACTGAACCGGGTCAACTTTTGCACCTTGACACCGTAGGACCTTCACGTGTTCAATCCTTCGGAGGTAAATGATATGTTCTTGTGATTGTTGATGATTATTCTAGATACTCTTGGGTTTACTTTATGGCATCTAAGAATGAAGCTTTTAGTCACTTTAGAACTTTATTTCTTAGATTATCAATTGATCACCCAAGATCTTTAAAAGCAATTAGAAGTGATAACGGAACCAAATTTAAAAATCAATCTTTAGATCACTTTTTTGCTGAAAATGGAATAGATCATCAATTTTCTTCACCATATGTACCTCAAAAAAATGGTGTTGTAGAAAGAAAGAACAGAACCTTAGTTGAGATGGCTAGGACTATGCTTGATGAATATCAAACTCGTAAGAAATTTTGGGCTGATGCGATTGCAACCGCTTGTTATGTCTCAAATCGTGTTTTCTTGCGCACTAAGCAAGGTAAAACACTATATGAGCTCCGGTTTGGACATAGGCCTAGTGTTACACATTTTCGGGTCTTTGGTTGCAAATGCTTTGTTAAGAAACATGGTAATCTTGATAAATTTGAACCTAGATCTATTGATGGCATGTTTCTTGGTTATCCATCTCGTACTAGAGGCTGCCGTGTGCTTTTACTTGACACTAACAAAATTGTGGAGACTTGTGAGTTTTCTTTTGATAAGCTATCTCAGGTACTAGCTCAAACATTGCAGGTCCGGATCCATATCCTCAAGGAGATAGCATTTTCGTTGAAGATGAGGAAGAAGTGGTGCTGCTGCCCGAAAATTCAGCAGCTAATAACATTGTTCTAGCTCCTGATCTTGACTCACAACCAGCACTGACGACCACCATTGCTGGTCCAGATCCTCCTCAAGTCACAAGCTCATCGATTTGTGATGAACATAAAGAAGAAGAAGAAGCTTGTGAAGTGTCCACTCCCCTCTAGGTTCTCAAAAGTCATCCTCCACAACAAATTATTGGAAGCTTGCACGAACAAGTCACACGGTCCAGGTTTTGCAATCCAAACTCTCATGCTCATTTTGCTTTTGTTGCTTCTTCTGAACCCAAAGATATATCACACTCACTCACTAATGAATCTTGGATCATTGTCATGCAAGAAGAGTCAGAAAATTTTGAAAGAAATAATGTTTGGAAACTTGTACCTCCACCTCAAGGTCACACTTTAATTGGAACTAAATAGGCGTTTAAAAATAAACAAAGTGAGGATGGGGTTGTGGTTAGGAATAAGGCTAGGTTGATTGCTCAAGGTTTCACTCAAGTTGAAGGTCTAGATTTTGATGAAACTTTTAATCCTGTTGCTAGATTAGAAGCCATAAGAATTTTGTTAGCTTTTGCTGCATCTAAAGGTTTTAAGCTATATCAAATGGATGTTAAAAGTGCATTTCTTAATGGTTACATAGATGAGGAGGTTTATGTCAAACAATCACCGGATTTTGAAAATCCAGATTTTCCTAATCATGTTTACAAACTGTCCAAATCCTTGTACGGTCTCAAACAAGCCCCTAGAGCATGTTATGATAGGTTAAAAACATTCTTAATTGAAAAGGGGTTTACCATGGGCAAGGTTGATAAAACTCTTTTTGTGCTTAAGCATGGCAATGACTCATTATTCATTCAAGTGTATGTGGATGATATTATATTTGGTTGTACTTCTCATGATCTTGTGTCCAAGTTTTCATCTATGATGAGTTCAGAAGTTGACATGAGTATGATAGGAAAACTCACGTACTTTTTGGGGCTGCAAATCAAGCAAACCAAGGAGGGTACCTTTGTGCATCAAACGAGGTATACAAAAGACCTCCTAAGGCGCTTCAACATGGACAAAAGCAAGCCTCTTCGGACACCAATGGAAACAACAACAACACTTGAATTTGATGAAGATGGTGAACCCGTGGCTCAAAAAGAATATAGAAGCATGATCGAATCACTTTTGTACCTCACAACATCAAGACCGGACATACAATTCAGCGTATGTCTTTGTGCACGGTTTCAAGCTTCCCCATGTCTTTCACATCATCAAGCCCTCAAAAGGATTCTCAGGTACTTACATGGAACTCAAGAATTTGACATTTTTCTTCCTTCTTCCTCAACTGTTACTTTGAAAGCTTTTTTGGATGCTGATTTCGGGGATTGTAGGATTGATAGGAAAAGTACTTCCAGTGCTTGTCATTTTCTTGGTAATTCACTTGTTGCTTGGTCCTCTAGAAAACAAAACTCAGTTGCACAATCCACGGCTTGGCTTGGTTGGTTAGAGTAAGGAAGATGCGCATATAATCTGTTGCAAATATCATATGATCGAAATTTGTGCTTAAAAGAAAATAAAATTGCAGCAACAAGTGTCATTCTTTCATGTCTTGAAATAGTTAAGTTTGTGAGATCATGACTTGCTTAAATTGAAAATTACACTTGATCTCTAGCATGGCTTACACTACTTTATGTATCTCATTGTTGTGATAGTGTAAGTTACTTCATAGTATGACTTGGATGAGCTTTGTTTTATATGTATATGTTATAATGTGCTCATAACAAATTAAAATTGCTCTTTTGTACCTTGCTGAATACATTGTCAAAGGGGGGGGAATTGATCACACACTGCACATATTCACAAGTGTTTCTTCTCAGGGGGAGAAGTATGCAAGGGGAAGAAATTTAGAAATTTCTCATTTGATTTTCAAAAAGGGGGAGAAATTATTTTCAAAACTTTTCATATGAATAAGCCAGTGTTCGGATTTTAAGTGGTGTTGCCAATGCATTCATCAAGGGGGAGATTGTGAGACCTATGTGTGCTGAATACATTGGCTATGGTGATAAAAGTTTTGAATATTACCAAAACACCTTTATCATCAAGGTTCGACTCTAGGTCCGAGCTCCAGCAGGCTCCAGCTCTAGTTTCGGCTAGCTTTGGTTAGCTCTGGCTCTAGGTCCGACTAGCTTTGATGAGCTCTGGCGCTAGGTCTGACTAGCTTTGGTTAGCTCTGGCGCTAGGTCCTGCTAGCTTTGGTAAGCTCCGGTTCAAAGTCTGATTAGCTTTGGCAAGGTCCGGTGATTGATCGCAGTAGTTCTGCTTTTAACCTGCAATGATTCATACTTGCTTTAAATTGATGGAAAGTTTTCTTAGTAATCTTTTACTAAGTTTTTGGTGTGTTTTGGTCGTTACAGCTGATATCGTTTTGCTATGCTTTGCAACATGCTTATGTGAGGTGCTCGCGTAAGGTGTTGTGTTTGGAACTAACTTGAGTCAAGTTGAGGACTTGTGCTCGGAAGTATTGGTTGTTTATTCATGTGCAGGTTTTGCTTGAGGTCAAGACATGGCTGGTGAACGGATCCATTGAACTAGTCTTGGGGAGAAGATGAGGTTCAACAACCAAGTTTGGGAGGAATTGTAGTTGAGTTGATCGAGAGGTCATGCAACATGTATGAATCGAGAATAATGCATATGAAGGTATTGTAGATGTTTTTGGAAGATGTTTGCACATGTGCAAGGAGTGCATGGATGTGGCTACATGGTTCCGAGGCGTGATGAAGAGATGTGGACATAAAGAATTGGTTGGAAAGGTCCAATCGACTAGGTTATGGACTCAGGCTGCAGCTTAGTTGTGTTTGACTCGAATATGGAAAGTTTTGAGTTGGTTATGATAGTATTTTATGTGGGTCACGAATTTGAGTTGTTTTAGTAATGTGGGATACGTTACTAAGGTGTTTTGAAGTCTTAAGATTGCTTCTATCTGCGTATAGAAGAGTGTTGAGCAGTTATGGAAAGTTTCGATTCGTGAATTGAGTAGGATTAGAGTCCTAGTTAGGTTTGGGTTGGCCTAAGGGCAGGTAATATAAGCAAGGGAGGCCAGAGCTCATAGTGCACGACTTTTGGGCTGTTCCTCTTGTGTTATATTGAATAAAGATCATAGTTTAAAGGAACTTTTGTTCCTTGTTCGTCCAACTTGTTCCAAACAAGTTTTTTCTTGTCGAGTTTTCTGCACAACACTATCTTTCTGATCCAATTGAGTTTTACAGATCCAATTGATGTGATTCTTTTTGGGTTGTCTTCACAACTTGATTATATATCATATGTAAAAATTTCATGGTCATTGGGTTTGTGGTTTTTGATCTACATGAGTTTCTTTGTAGTATTGCAGATCTGTTTTTTACTCGGTAGAACAGATTGACCTTTGTTCGATCTTTCGATCGTAACTTGAGTTTATCTCGACGGATTTGAGTGATTCTTGTTGTGTTGTATTCGTGACTTGATTATCTCTGATATATATCACTTTTGTTATGGTGAAACATGTTTATATTAGTATCACACACAATTTCTTTAACAAATTGTTTTTCTGCTAAGGGGTTTTCATTGCTTCCGCTGAAAAAGTTTTAAATCTACCATGCACCCCCCCCCCCTCTGGTAGATTTTCACGTGCTCTTCTATCCTAAATTAATGAAGGTTATTAGCAAGAGAAGGAAATTTGACATCTTTGACTACATATGGAACGACATGGTGAACATTTCCTGCACCCCTAACCGTTCCTGTGGCTCTGCACCTTATATCATGTTCATGATAGAGAAGGTCACAGGGATTGAGTTTGTGATAGATGTTGAGCACACAACCTTGAGGCCCCAGAAGCCTCCCCAAGCCACTCTCCCAGCTACTCCATCCCCTGTGTCAAGTGAAGAGGCTCCGGGGAGAGCTCAAGGAGACGCAAGGCTTGAATCTAACACTAGGGCTTCTCCTCACAAAGGGTCTCCTAGTGGCATTATGAAGTACCTGGCTGCAATTTTTGGCTCTTGCCACAAGACTAAGGTGAAAGTTCATAAGTTGAACAAGGCAAGGAAAGAGTGCCAGTGTTTGGATCCGGCAGATCTCCCGATGCTATTGTTGGTAGATCGCGGAGTTGTAGTTCAGTAATGGGCGCGCAGAGATTCAAGAAGGTGAATGATAAGTGAACACATAGATTTACGTGGTTCGGGCCGCCTGAGCGTAATACCCTACTCCACGGGGTGTGTTGGTGTTGTATTTAGCGTGTGAGTCTAGAAGAAGCTCCAGAAGAAGAAGCTCGTCTAGGTCAAGGAGTCCAGTCCTTTTATAGTACAAGGACTGGTCGTTACACCGTTAGCCTGACTCGACATGTGGCCCCGGCGGTTACACATGCTTAATACACAATTAATGAGGTTAATTACCCTTAATATCCCGGTATCAGGCCTTAACAGTGTCGTTACTGGTATTGAGGGCCATCTGATCGTGTGTTATTAATATGGCATTAATGACACTTAATCGGATCATGAAGTCTTTGATTCTTCCTTGAAGGCCCGGAGTCGTTGGGTGTCCACCGGACTGATTTTTGAAGTTGAAGGTCCAGCAGTTCGGCCACGTGGCAGCTCCGGACCATACCGTCGTGGACGGGTAGGTCTGGTGTTGTTGGACACGTGTCAGCACCAGAGCTTCCCTCTGTCTGGGGTTAGGTCCGGGGATGCCATACCGGTATCTAGTCCGGAGCTTTCCCATGTGTGGGCAATAGCTCCGGTCTTATGATACACGTGGTGGTCCTCGGACTAACCATGTCGGGGAAGCAGGTTCGGTTACACCTGACTTGTGGGGCCTTCAAAGGTCTTCAAATCTGGTAGATGGGGTTTCCTTGTGATCTTTGCAATCTCAAGGGGTATCCGGTACGTAGGGTACTGAGAGTGGCCCCCTGGGCCCACCTCTGAGAGAGACCATTTGGATGAAGTCATTCTGCCGGAGGTGGGTCCATTCTTCGGTTTTTGAGCCGTGTTTTCAAGAGTCTTCGGACGTGCCGTTGGTGATAGTTCGCAGTTAAACCACCACCGTGTGGCATATCCTGGATGCGGCAGGTGAGATCTTAGCGTGCAGATCTCACGCAATTGAAGGTCCCCGGTTCCCGATACGAAAATCGTATCGGTTCCGCGCGCCCTGTCAGGCTGCCGCCTTCGGGTTTCCCGCCTTTCATGATGAAAACCATTCGCCTGGGGTAAGGACATCGACTTGATTTTCGAGGTGGCCCCGGGCCCCCTTGTCATTGGCAGGGTGAAGTTTTTGACTGGTATCGTCGGCTCCTCTACGGTTTCCATCCAAGCGTTGCGAGGGCTTATTTAAGAAGGAAAGCAGGCACCGTTTGGGTTCTTTACGCCTTTCATTCAAACTTGCGCTCAAACCTTCCAAACTTTCGCTTGCTTTTCCTCTCTTGCCTCACTGTGCCACGATGGAGTTGGGTCTCCGCCAGAGCCGACTGAAGACCGACAGTGATTTGAAGAAGGTTCGGGCCCTCATGGGGTGGTCCCCTGACTTCTTAAACCACTTGGTCCGCGCCAGCAAGCTTCCATTCGAGAAGGAACATGCCGGTGACATGGTGTACTTCTCCGCGTATGCCATGGTGGGACTGATCCCACATTTCTCCTCTCTTCTTGATGCTGCTAGACTTCTATGGTCTGCAGCTGTACCACCTTGGCCCCCACTCCATTCTCCTAGTGTCGATCTTTGTCCACTTCTGCGAGATGTGGGTGGGCATTCCCCCCTGCATTGAGCTCTTCCGCACCTTCTTCACTGTCCACACTACTGGCAGGAGTGACGAGTACCTTGGCTTCTACTATTTTGTGAAGCGCAAGAAGTGCCCGTTCAAGTACTTGCGGTCATTCCCTTCTGGGAAGTGGGACGACTGGAAGAAGGATTGGATCATCATCAGGGTGGAGGAGCACGAGAAGCTGGAGATGCCCGAAGGCCTCCCCAACATCGACACTGCAGTTTGGAGTGAAGCTCTGGTGTTATCAGACGCCTTCAACCCTGCTCTCACCAGGATCCGCCATTGTGTGGAAGGAGGGGTGACTCCTCAGGCGGTGTTTTGCAACTTCCTGACCAACAGGTTGGATCTGCTGAAGAAGAGGGAGAAGCTTGCTTGGGCCCTCAACAGTATGCTGGAGGACGACCGGATCGACACCGGTTTGAAGTCCAACATGGAGGGTGTAACTTTGGAGTTCCACCTCAAGAAGTTCCAGCACGGCATCGACGTCGAGGGTGACGACTTGGCTCCGCCGGCAGCTTTCCTCCCTCTGAACATGGAGGCAAAGTTCAGCAGGGAGCTCCGGCGGATGATGCCGGTGCTTGACGACCTTGGTGTCATTGAGAGGCGTTCGACCACTGGGTTGGTGATCTCCGGAGCTCCTGAAGGCGGCTCCACTCCCGCCCCAAAACGAAGAACCAAAGTCGTAGGCAAGGGCAAGGAGTTGGTCGAGCCCTCGAGCCGTAAGAGGAAGCTGAAGCATACCGACGGTAGGTCCGTCAGACCTGCTTCTTCCGCAGCGGCTCCTTCTCCCCGGAGGGGGAGGTCTTCATCGGCGGCATCTACTCTAGCAGCGGCATTTTCCCGGGGTGCTAGCTCTGGCCATGTGACTCCGGTACCAGGGCCAGCTGAGGGCTCTGGGTCCGGAGGTCCTTCACGGTCGAGGGGGGCCTCGACCAAGGCAACGTCGATAGCAGCAGCAAGCTCCGGGGGACCTTCCGAGACTACCACGCCAGTGGCGGCTGGGGCCAGTTCGGAGCATCCGGAAAAGAGGTTCCGTGCTAACTGGTGCGGAAGCTTTTCGAGGTAATTTTTGATTTCTTACCTCAGTCAGCTGTTTTGTTGTTATAACTATATTTTGAGTTTCTTCATCCTTCATCCACATCGTGCCTAAGAAAAGGGCTGAGGCTCCGGTCCCTGCAGCAGCAGTTGAGGCTGTGCAGGCTGAAGCTCCAGCTCTAATTCTAGCGCCGCCCCAAGAGGTGGTTGAGGCTGCGGCAGCTCCGGCGCTGGTTGTCGTGGTCTTGGACCTCGACTCATCCCCAGAAGCTCCCGTGGTAGCGCCGGACCACGGGAATGAAGACGTACCAGCGATACCAGCCCTGGAGGTTGAAGCTCCGGGCTTGGATGCTGAGATGTTGGATGCTCCGGCCACAGAGCCGGAGGTAGCTGCGATTCCGGCCCTAGAGTCGGATGTTGTTGAAGCCTCGGCAGTCGAGCCAGCAGTTGATGAGGTCCTGGTGGTAGAGTCGGGTGTTGATGAAGCTCCGGCACTTGAGCCGGCTGTTGAGGAAGCTCCGATGGTAGAGCCAGTTGCTGCAGAAGTTCCGACTGTAGAGCCGGTCGTCGAAGAGGTTCTGGCGTCCGAGCCAGTTGCTGCGGAGGTGTCGGCGCCTGAGCCCATGATGGTCGAAGCGCCAGCACCTGAGCCAGCAGCGGAGGAGGCGCTTGCGCCGGAGCCTGAAGTAGCTTCTACTCTGACCGAACCTTCAACACCTGCTCCGGAAGTGGTGATCCCGGAGGTGCTCGCTGTTGAGCCAGGGTGCCAAGATGAAGCTATTGGCCCCCTGCCTGAGGTGCCAATTGTTGATGACCTGGCGGCGGGACCTTCGGAGCTAATTCCAGAGGTCAGAACTTCTGCTGGAGGACCTTCCTCGGTAGCGGCTGAGGCTATCCCAGAGGATGGCCCTAGTGCCGTGGAAGCCCAGGGGACCGCTCTTGTAGATTGGGAGCCGATTTTTGTCACTGAAGACCCGCTGGAGCCAGTAGAGAGGACCCCGGTAGGTCTGGACCCGATCCCCCTATTATTGTCTATTGACAACGCCTGCTCCAGTCTTCGCCAGGTCTAGCTGGCTTTCTACCACGACAGCAAGGCCCTCGAGGAGGAGCGCCAAACTGTTAGGAGGTGGCGCAACCGGCTCCATTTCGAGACCAAGCTGGCGCAGTCGAGGCTGGCTGACGACAAGGAGTGGGTGCAGAGGGAGAAGGTCCACCTGTAGTACTGGGGTAAGCTATTAGATGAGAGGGAAAGCATGACGCGATCCCTCGACAACCAGTTCCGGGCCATCTACGAGCAGGCCAAAGCTGCTAATAGCGCAGCGGATGATCGCCAGGAGAGGCTCGCCGCCATCCACGATAGTATCGTCAAGCGCCGGGAGGCTCTTGAGGTGCAGGAGAGAAAGCTCGAAGATGAAGAGCAAAAACTCCTAGAGCTGCGGGACGACCTCGTGAAGAGGGAGGAAGAGCTTGTCCAAAAGACAGCTCTGGCTGACAAGAGCCTCAAAGAACGCACCAAGAAATTGGAGGAGCGTTGCGAGGAAGAGGAGAAGATGGCCTGGG
This sequence comes from Tuctoria greenei, assembly GCA_036927565.1. Classification (NCBI taxonomy): domain Eukaryota; kingdom Viridiplantae; phylum Streptophyta; class Magnoliopsida; order Poales; family Poaceae; genus Tuctoria; species Tuctoria greenei. Next base: position 93,243,667 of record JAYESD010000010.1, read on the forward strand.
AGCGAGGACAAGATCTCTACAAGCAGGAGAATGCCGTCGCCGCCAGGGAGAAGAAAGTGCGGGGCTAAGAGAAAGATCTGGTCAACCGCCGGAACAAGATCCACCTCCGGGAGGAAGAGCTCAGTAAGCTTGAAAGGCAGGTTTCTGAAAATATTCAGCAGAATGCCAAAGAGGTGGAGTGTCTTGCTCGGGAGAACTCGGAGCTTGCAGCGGCCAAAAGATCCTTGGAGGAGATGCGAAGCGCAAGGGCTGCAGAGTCCCAACAAGTTTGGGACTTCCTGGGCAAAGCCACTAACGCGTTGGAGGCGCTGAGTTCAGCAGGCAACAAGCTCACTAAGATGGGCGATGTCATTGCGGACCAGCTGGAAACTGAGGGACAGTCCCTGGCAAAGAACGTCGCAGAGTTCATGCTGACGTGTTACACCAGCCGGGACCCTCAATTCCCTCTGGACTCGGTGCTTGAAGGCCCCATCGAAGGAGGGTGAAGCCGCCCGAGCCAGCGTGTCAGAGGTTGCCCAGAAGGTCGTCCAGTTCTTCCAGAGGGTCTAGGACCATCTCTTTTGTAGCTCCCACTTGTATTCTCTCTTCTTCTTCTCCAATTTTGTAATCTCTTGTCTCCAGATGAGTGAAATCCAAATTTTTTGTGAATTTCATTTTTTGTCTTCAACACCTTTGTCTCATTTGGCCCCCTGGTAGATGTACACAATTTGATTTTGAACATGTACCAAGAGGATGTAACAGTTGTTGAAGACTTGCGTGCTTCGAACTTGTAGAATGTTGGTCTGAAGTCTTCGATAGTGTAGGCCCCCTGAGGTTGTCGGAGCTTAGTGGCTCCGGCATTGACCATCATTGGAGCTTAGTAGCTCCGGCAGTAGTCTTCATCAACGCGTAGAGCATCGACGGTTAGCCCTCTGGGGTGTCGAAGATTGGTAGCTCCGGCAGTGACCTCTGTCAACACATGGTGTGTCAATGGCAGACTCCACTATAGAGTCTTTCCACCATCTTTTCTTCATGTTGACGACTTGCCCCCTAGCTTTACCGGAGCTGAGTAGCTCCAGCGACGCTCGATGTCAATATTTGAACATCGACCACAAGCCGCCTAGAGGATGTCGGAGCTTTGGCAGCTCCGGCTTCATTCACCATCATCATGAAATATTTATTTTTCCTGCACACTGAAGTCAAGAAAAACAGTAAAATCCACTTCCTATCTATAACTTCATTGCAGCTTACTATTCCCGAGAAAGTTTTAGGTCAAACACAATTCTAAATACAATCAAGAGCGCCGTCTTGTTTCCTTCAGGCCCGATCGTTTCTGGACTTGCCTTACTTCGGCCTGCCGGAGTGTAGGTAGAGTGGCGTACTTAGGGTGCATGACCAGGCTAAGTCGATAGCACACTCCGGCCCTAGATTGGCTTGGCGGCATTCAGACGAGTAGACCATCAACAATATTTGGACCCGGAAGAATACACAACGCAACTCGAATTGTACATGAATTGGTCATGCTAAAGTTTCTTAAGAACTGCACAACTTTGTTATAGCCAAGAAAGAGAAAAATAAAAAATATTGAGCCTGTACAAAGTAAATGCACGTGGAGTCTGTTTTCACATAATGATATATTTCGTTATAGGTCCGGGGTACATGGGAAACAAGTACACTCTTAGGGTACGAAACCAGGCTAAGTGTGTTGCGTTTCTCGTTTGACCCAAGGTAGCTAGCTACACTTTTAGTTCTGAGACTGTGACAAGTGTTGCATGGACGTTGCGGACCTAACGGGGTAGGTCCAGCTGCCCTCCCGGAGGACCTACCCGACTCTGTACAATGACTCTATAACATACATCACATGTAATTACAGACTCACCTCCGTGATATTAAGCGTAGAACTTACGGAGGTGCGCAATGTTCCAAGGATTTGGGAGAGGTGTCCCATCCTCGGTTGCCAAGCGAACGCGTCCGGGACAGGATACTTTGATCACTCGGAAGGGTCCCTCCCAGCTGGGGGAGAGTTTGTTTAACCCTTCTCTGGATTGTATTCTCTGTAGCACCAGATTGCCTTCCTCGAGCTGTCGGCTGTGAACATGCTGTTGGTGATAGCACCGAAGAGCTTGGCGGTATCGGGCATTCCGAACAGCTGCTCGGCACCTTCCCTCTTCAAGGAGGTCAAGGTCTTCACGCCGGAGCTGGTCCTGCGTGGCTTCGTCGAAGGTCCAGACCCAGAGCGACCCCAAGGTGATTTCTGGATGAAGAACTGCTTCAGCTCCGTACACCAGGAAGAAGGATGTCTCTCCAGTTGACCGGTTTGGAGTTGTCATGTTGGCCCATAGAGTGGGCGTGTCGGTACCCTGCAGACTGGGTACCCCCGCGCGCAGGAGAAAACCGCTAAGGACTCCGCCTCTGCCTAAGAAGCCGAATCCGAGGCTGCCACGTTGAGGAGGGAAGGACCAGCTCCTACCTCCCCGTCGGGGGAGGCTCCCAAGCTGCCACGTGGCCGGCAGGACTAGACCCACGCTTCCCCGCTGAGGAGGGTTCCGGAGCCGCCACGTGGCCAATCGAGACCTCAGGGCCGAGCCCACGCCTCCCTGCTGAGGAGGGCTCCGGAGCCGCCACGTGGCCAATCGGGACCTCAGGGCCAAGTCCGCGCCCTCGTAGGGAAAGGCACCGGAGCTACCACGTGGCCTGCAGGGCTGAGCCCCCGCCCCTCCATAGGGGTAGGCTCTGAATGCGCCACGTGGCCTGTTCCGTCAAGTGCTTTACTTCCCGCAGAGGCAGGCTCCAGCGTAACCACGTGGCGGACGGCCAACTCAGTGCGGTAGGAAGCCGCAGTAAAGGAATGCGTGCACTGCTTAGACAGGCATTAAGTACGCGCGCCTTCCCCAGGCAAGCTGAGCCGCGCTTACGGAAGTCAAGGCTCCAGTGTCCTGTCTTGTCCAAGTAGCCGGTACAGACCCGCACCGCAAGACGGACGAATGGGCCGCAAGGACAAGACGGACGAGACGTGCATGGCCATCATCACCAACTATGTGTAGCCCTGGCGCACGACGCGGCGGGACGGCGCATTGACAACCCTGACAAAGGGAAGTAGATAGCAATTAATCCTAGACCTTGTATAGGATTTGGCTCTCCCCAGGACCACCTGTCGGGTACTGGGACCCACCTTGTGACTGCAGAGTCCTTGAACTATAAAAGGGCTCTGCAGACGGCCTTCACAATGGACGGACGGAAAAATTAGACCAAGGCTCACACACACTCAAGCAAGGCAATACACAAACACTCTCGTGGACGTAGGGTATTACGCTCCGGCGGCCCGAACCACGTAAATCCCTTGTGTTCATCATCCTGTTGTTTTCGATCTCCTGGGACTAGCCCTCGTGAATCCAAAGAACCTCCGCGGGCTGCTCTCTAAGAGGTCTGGGGGATGTGTCGTTTACGACCTTCGACATTTGGCGCGCCAGGAAGGCAGCTAGACCCTGGGAGCCACATTCCCCAGGAGGCAGACGCATTGCAAGGAGCCCCGGACCCCCCAGGGAGGGTTCGGACCTCCCAACGGCCAGTCTACTACGTCAGTGAAGTCCTCCATGAAGCAAAAACAAGATACCTGGAGGTACACAAACTGCCGTATGCAGTGCTCATAGCGTCGAGAAAGCTCCAACATTACTTCCAGGCTCACCGAGTTTCAGTGGTCACCTCCTTCCCACTGAAAATCGTACTCCACAGCCCCAATTCGACTGGCAACATTGCCAAGTGGGCAGCGGAGCTGGCTGAGTTTGAGCTGGAGTTCTTACCTCGACATGCAGTCAAAAGCCAAGCACTGGCGGACTTCTTGGCCGAATGGACCCCATCACCAAGCAACCCGGGGGGCCCGGACAACGGCGAAACGGTGCCGAAGGCTCCAGTTTTCACCGAGACCCCCTGGACGCTCTACTTCGACGGTTCCTCATGGAAACAGGGGGCCAGCGCTGGGGTCCTGCTTCTCACCCCGACTGGGGAGCAGTTCAAGTACATGGTGCGCCTCGACTTCAAGGAGACAAATAATATGGCGGAGTATGAAGCCCTAATCTTTGGGCTGAAGACTGCCCTGACCCTCAATGTCCAACAGCTTCTGGCTAAATGTGATTCTCAACTGATCATCAAGCAAGCCAGAGGAGAGTGCAGCTGCAACGACCCTCAATTAGCAGCATACCTGCTGCACGTCCGGAAGCTAGAAAAGGACTTTGAAGTCTTGGACTTGTGCCATGTACCCCGAGCCGACAACTCAGTCGTAGACGACCTGTCAACGAAGGCCTCCACAGGGGCCCCAGTGCCCCAAGGAGTCTTTGCAAGGACGTTACCGCGACCAACCGCCCGAGCAGCCGAGCCGGGCGAAGGGGGCGAGCCCAGCACCTCGAAGCTGGCAGTCCCGGTGACCCTGCTACCATGGAGTCCGCCAAGGATCGTATGCGCCACCAAGGGCTCCGAGCTACCAGGCGCCCAAGATCCAGAAGCTCAAGCAAGTCCCGATGCATGGATCTCAGAGGTCCGGGACTACTTGAAGGACAATATCCTTCCCGAAGAACATGCCCTGGCAGAAAGGATTGTTCGCATGGCTAAAAGGTACACACTGGTGGAAGGGGATCTCTACCGGCGTGGCGCCAATGACATCCTACTGCGATGCATTACCCGGGAGGAGGGCTGTGACCTGCTCGCAGAGATACATGGAGGCGAGTGCGGGAACCACGCGTCCTCCCGCACGCTAGTCGGTAAAGCCTTTCCGCATGGCTTTTACTTGCCGACAGCACTCCAGGATGCCGCCGAGATGGTAAAGAGATGCAAGGCGTGCCAGTTCCATGCCAAGCAGATCCACACACCAGCTCAGGCGCTGCAGATGATCCCTCCCTCATGGCCATTCGCTATATGGGGGTTGGACATCCTGGGACCCTTTCCCAGAGCCATCGGAGGATTATGGCATCTCTATGTCGCTGTAGATAAGTTCACCAAGTGGCTAGAGGCCGCCCCAATTGTCACCATCAACAAGCAGTCAGCAGTAAAGTTCATTAAGTCGATTGTCTGCCGGTTCGGGGTTCCGAACAGAATCATCACTGATAACGGGACCCAGTTCACAAGTGCAGTGTTTTAAGAATACTGCAAGGACCTGGGGATCCAAGTATGCTATGCATCTGTTGCTCATCCAGAGAGCAATGGGCAGGTCGAGAGAGCCAATGCAGAGATCCTTAGGGGCCTCAAGACTCGCACATTCTCACACCTTGAGAAGCATGGTGCAAATTGGGTGGATGAGCTTCCGTGTGCGCTGTGGGCTACCCGGACATCAACCAGCCGGGCCACGGGGGAAACGCCTTTCTTCTTGGTGTACAGGGCGGAGGCCGTCCTCCCCCCAGAAATTACCATGGGCTCTCCCCGTGCCCGAAGGTACGACGAAGCCGCGCAGGACCAGCTCCGGCGTGAAGACCTGGACCTCGTCGATGAGGGACGAGTGCGAGCAGCTCTCCGAAATGCACAGTACAGGCAGGCGCTCCAGCGCTACCATCAGAGGACCGTGCGGAGTTGGGAGCTAAAGGTAGACGACCTGGTGTTGTGCTGCATACTCTCCCGAGAAGAGTCTAACAAACTCTCCCCCAGCTGGGAGGGTCCCTTCCGGGTAACAGAGGTTTGCCACCCAGGATGGGTTCGCCTAGCTACGGAGGATGGACAGCGATTACCCAACCCATGGAACATCGAGCACCTCCATAAGTTCTACCCCTAGACCAGGGTCGGGGCAATGCTATTTCATTGTAAAGGTTACACATTATCTCAGGACAGCACTTAGGATAGGGGGATGGGGCTCCGAGTGCACATTCCGCTTAGCCTGGTCCAGAACCCTAAGTAGGTGCACTCGGCTCCATCTAACACCCAGGTCGGGTTATTCCCCTTGTAAAGTCTGCTTCATCTTATGAGAAACTACAATGAAAGAATGTTGTCCTACCTGGTATAGGGTTTGTCAATTCAAAAATTATCTTTAATTTTTATGATGTTGCTGTAAGCCCGTCATAGCTCGTGATCTATCATGAGCGTTGTCGTTTTTCCCCTGTTTTAGCAATAGTGGGAGCCATGCTGTCTAGACTGCAGGTGGGGTTGCTTGAGGTACATGCAATGCGCCTGGGGCCTCGGTTGTTCCAATACTCGGGGGCCTGTGTCTCCAGATGGTCTCCGCCGGAAAAGGCTGACGCCGAGCGGGAGGTCCAGGGCCACAGCCTGCTTAGCCTGGTCCCGTACCCTAAGCCTGTGCGCTCTGCCTCCCCAGCGCTACAGTCGAGTACTGGGGGCCAGATGGACCACCCTTGGGTAGCCTGGGCGACGAGTCCTAGGTGCAGAAGCACTTAATTTCCCAAGCCCCACGAGTCAGCCCATGATCGTAAGTCAAGCGACACTACAAAAAGAGCAGGGGTAAAGTGACCAGCGGACAAAATTACTTCTCTTTTTCTTTGATCTATGTACAGGTCTTTGAAGAAGTTATTCCAGCAACCACCGTCAGAGTACCCGCGAAGACAGTGGGCACCGCCGGCCTGAAGCTCCGGTGGCACCCCCAAGGGGCCCGCTGTCGACCTCTCCATAAAGATGGTGGCCACCGCAGAACTGAAGCTCCGGCAGCACCCCTAGGGGGGCCGCTGTCGACATACCTGCGTACTCAGCTACGGCAATGCTACCTACGAATCCTAGGCTCCTCCTGCACCGGTCCGCCCTAAACCCTAAGTGTATGACAGGTGTGCCCATAACAACTGGCCACGCCTGTCAGGGGGCCATACTTTGGGAGACGGCAGGTCCTGGAAGTTAAGAAACAACAAGTAGCTAGACATTACTGGAAACAAAAGCAAGCTGAGTATAAAAGGGCACCACAGACAGATCTTTTATCACGCAAATAAAGAGTTTGTCATCACAGCCGGCCACAAGACAGAAACAGAAAGACAAAAACTTAAACAGACGCCCGGGGAGCCCTCAGCTGCTCTGCTGGAACCTTGAGGCGATGAGTGCCACCGCATCCGAAACTTCAGACTTGGCGGCCTCTTCCCGCTCGGCGATGGGCCCCTCGAGGACCAGCTGCAGAGAGACGTTGCGGTACCAGCTCCGGTAGCAGGACATGATGTGTGTCGCCACCTCCTTCACCAGCATCCGTCCCTTGGCCTCCAGCTGGTTGTCAAGGATGGCCCCCATCGAGCACATCCTCGAGCTGGTGGAGTCGAGCGCCGAGAACACCTGACTCACCTCCTGCGTCGGCCCCCCCACGCATGTCGGGCTGAAGCTGAGCGGCACCAGAGCCGAGTCGGCACCGCCGAGGAACTCCCAGACCTTCTGGGCCTCGGCGGAGCGTGCCGTCTGGAGCTCCACCACCTCCTGCTGGGCCGCCGCCAGTGCCCGGGGGCCGCCGTCCAGGAACCGCTTCTCCTTGGCCACCAGGGCCCTCTCGTGCTTGCCGACCCCCGCCTCACGGCGGTTCAAGTCACCCTCCTTGAGGGCGATGTTGAAATCGCGGTCCAGGAGGGCCTGGCGCTCAGCGGACTGAGCCTGCTGCGCCTCAGCTACGGCGGCTTTCCGGCGGTCCAACTCGGCGGTGCGGACTCTTGCCCCTTCCTATTGGAGGATGAGCCCGTGGCAGGTCGCCTCCACTTCGGACTGCTTCGCCGCCAGCTCCTGCTCCCGTTCGGCTAGAGCGGCCTCCCGGAGGGACAGCAGGTGCTGAAGGTCCTCGCAGGCCTGAAGGCAGGAGCTGGCCTCGACGTCTGCCTTCAGCTTCTGGGTGACGGCGTCCAGCTGGGCGATGAGGTCGCGCTCCTGCTCGAGGATCTTCATCTCCTCCCGAACGACCGCCTCCCGCAGGGCCGCTCGGCTCTTTGCCAGCCGGGTCCGGGCCTCCAGGGCCCTCGCCCACTCCCGGAGCCGGTCGTCCTCGTCCTCGAGCCGCCCTTTCTCCCGGGCAAGGGCCGCATGGGCCTGTCGGAAGCCGGAGTAGGCCACAGCCATAGCCTCGGACAGGGGGAGGGGCTCCACCGTAGCAGCGGGCCCCTACCTCCCCACTTCCTCAATATCGTCCTCCATTTGGAGGACCACTGGGGAGGCGGGGACCAGGGCCCCCTCCCGGATGGCAGCACCCGGGGCAGTGGCGCCAGCCGACGCAGCAGTGTCGGAGGGTGCGGCGGCATCGGCTGGCACGGAGTAGCCGGTGGACGCGGTGTCGTTGGCAGGCGCGGCGGCGGTCATCGGCGCGTGCGGCTGGGCTCCGACAGCTGCAGCGGGGGTCTCGGGCACGGGGGCCCGAGGTACCCCAGCGGCAGCAGCCTGGTGCACCGGAGCAGGGCCCAGCAGACGATCCCCGCGAGCCGGCTGGAGCGGCAGACCCTCCAGTAGAAGTGCCCGCGGGTGGTGGAGTAGCTTTGGAGGCGCTGAAACCAAGCAAGCTCAGACCATAAGAGATTGACAGGGTAGGCGCATAGCAAAGAACACCCAAGGTAAAATCTGAGCAGGCTTACCGGGGGACGCTGAAGTTCCACCGCTTCCCGAAAGGGTTGGGGGGGGGGGGGGGGGTTTGGACCCCCCGAACCCGTGATGGGGGCCCCTGAGTGTGCTGGGGGCCCCTGTGGTGATGGTGTCGGCGGCACCCCCGAGGTCTGGTGCCCCTCCGAACGGAGAGGGAACGCTGGGGTCCCGTCGGCGTTGAGGAGCCTCCCCCAATTGCGTGTGGAGGACTCGGGCGGCAAGGTGGCGCCATCGGCGCCCCCTCGCGACGAGCGCGGCAGGGCTCCGGAGTCCTGACAAGGGGCTGAAGGGGCCGGTGGTGGCGACCGGGCACGCTTCTTGGGGGATGGGTCCAGCACTGGAACCGGCACCTTCCCCTTCCCCTTGTCGCCGGGGCGACGACGCCACCCCATGGTGGTGCTGGGGGCCGCTCGAGGAGTCGTCGCTTGAAGAACCAACGTCACTTAAGGGAGCCTCACCTCCCTCAGCATCGTCAGCAATGTTAACCCCCCGGAACGGGTCCCCGATCTGGCGCCGCGCCAGCCCGGACTCGTCAAGGGTCGGCATCGTCTTCAGCAGCTGCCTCCTCAACTCGGAGTCCGAGCACAAGGGGCGGCAGGCCGACGGAAGGGCAAGTGCCTCAGCGGAGATGTCGTCGGGGCAGACCCAGGCCGGCATGTCGAGCAGCTGCTGCTCGCCCAGGTTGGAGCCGGGGCCGGTATCGGGCCGGGTGCAGTCTGACAGGCCGGTGAACATCGACGCCGGGCGGGCACGGTGCTAAAGCGGAGCTATGCGGCGGGACATGAAGTCCCTCAGCACCATGGCAGACGACAGCCCGTGGTCCGCCAACATCTGGATCCTCTCCAGCACCGGGTTGAACGCCTCCTCCAGCTTTGGGCGCTCCTCCCAGAATGATCGCTCAGAGTAGGTGATCCCGGTAAGGAGGCACATCCGGTCGTGGGCCTCGACCTTGGCGATCATCCAATCTTCGCGCCACAGCTCCCACCTTGTGGAGTTGAAGGAAGCAATGTACCTCGTGGGGACCTTTGTTCGGCGCTGGAAGTAGTAGGCACCAAGGTGCTCCTTCGAACTCCTACCGGTGGCCCTCAGTACAAAAAAGTACCGGAAGAGCTTTACCGACGGCATCACCCCCACGAACATCTCGTAGAGGTGAGCGAAGACCGCTAGCATGGAGATCGAGTTCGTCGCGAGGTGGTGGAGTTGGAGGCCGAAGGTCTCCAGGAGCATGACCAGGAAGGCGGATGCTGGCAGGACGAAGCCGGTCAGCACATACGACGAGAAGAGGACCATCTCCCCGGCGGAGAGGCTCAGCGGGAGCCTCCAAGGACGGAGCCACGACTCCCGCTCAGGAGTATGCCGGCCAATAAGCCGGCGCATGGGGGCCAGGTCGGCGGGCCTGGACAACCTGGACTTGGGCAAGATGCTTGCCATGAGGGCTGAGGTTGGAAGCTCTGGACGGGGAGACTGGGAACTAGAGCGCAAGAACTGGGCTTGAGGCAAAAGAACGAGCACAGGGATGTCGAGGCGGGAGAAAGGACCCTCAGGGGGAAAGTTCTCTTTTTATGCACCCCTGCAGGCCAACAGGCGCAAAAGTGTGGATCGCCGCAGCCTCAGTAGAAGAGTAATGAACCCGTATGGGTAATGACATGAGGGCCCGGGTCGCTCGACAAAGAAGGCGAGCCGGGCAGCTAGCTACGCGGGAGGTAACTCGGCGGTTTCTGAAAGGGCAAAAGCAGCGGAAGTGCAGGAGCCACCTTGGGAACCACCGCAGTTAAAGCACGATTGAAGGCAGGAGTCACGTCGCGCGGCGCCTGTTCAAAACCTTCACTTACCGGAAGGAGACACGTCGCCTCAACGGTAGGGGCGTGTCTCCTGGGGAACTGCCTTGAAGTGGAATCGGAAGAATTGCGCAGGAAGAAAAGGAAGAAGACCCCACCTGCGGTATCGACGACTCTCCCGAGGTGGGCTCAGGGGCCACTGTCGGTACCCTACAGACCGGGTACCCCCGCGCGCAGGAGAAAACCACTAAGGACTCCGCCTCTGCCTAACAAGCCGAATCCGAGGCTGCCACGTTGAGGAGGGAAGGACCAGATCCTACCTCCTCATCGGGGGAGGCTCCCAAGCTGCCACGTGGCCGGCAGGACTAGACCCACGCCTCCCCGCTGAGGAGGGCTCTGGAGCCACCACGTGGCCAATCGGGACCTCAAGGCCAAGCCCACGCCTCCCTGCTGAGGAGGGCTCCGGAGCCGCCACGTGGCCAATCGGGACCTCAAGGCCAAGTCCGCGCCCTCGTAGGGAAAGGCACCGGAGCTACCACATGGCCTGCAGGGCTGAGCCCCCGCCCCTCCATAGGGGTGGGCTCCGAATGCGCCACGTGGCCTGTTCCGTCAAGTGCTTTACTTCCCGCAGAGGCAGGCTCCGGCGTAACCACGTGGCGGACGGCCAACTCAGTGCGGTAGGAAGCTGCAGTAAAGGAATGCGTGCGCTGCTTAGACAGGCATTATGTACGCGCGCCTTCCCCAAGCAAGCTGAGCCGCGCTTACAAAAGTCAAGGCTCCAGTGTCCTGTCTTGTCCAAGTAGCCGGTACAGACCTGCGCCGCAAGACGGACGAAAGGGCTGCAAGGACAAGACAGACGAGACGTGCACGGCCATCATCACCAACTATGTGTAGCCCTGGCGCACGACACGGCGGGACGGCGCATTGACATCCTTGACAAAGGGAAGTAGATAGCAATTAATCCTAGATCTTGTATAGGATTTGGCTCTCCCCAAGACCACCTGTCGGGTACTGGGACCCACCTTGTGACTACAGAGTCCTTGAACTATAAAAGGGCTCTGCAGACGGCCTTCACAACGGACGGACGGAAAAATTAGACCAAGGCTCACACGCACTCAAGCAAGGCAATACACAAACACTCCCGTGGACGTAGGGTATTACGCTTCGGCGGCCCGAACCACGTAAATCCCTTGTGTTCATCATCCTGCTGTTTTCGATCTCCTGGGACTAGCCCTCGTGAATCCAAAGAACCTCCGCAGGCTGCTCTCTAAGCAGGTCCGGGGGGAGTGTCGTTTACGACCTTCGACGGGGTGGAAGCTCTTCGATCCAGTTGGCTCCATGTTTTTTCAGGCGCTCATAAGTGCGTGTCTTGAGTCCTTTAAGGATTTCTGCATTTGCTCTCTCGGCTTGGCCGTTGCTTGCCGGGTGAGCTACGGAAGCGTAGCTGACTTGGATGTCAAGGTCTTTGCAGTATCCTTGGAAAGCAGAGCTTGTGAATTGGGTCCCATTATCTGTTATGATTTTGTTCGGGACTTCAAATCTGCATACGATGGACTGCAAGAAGTTGATAGCTGATTGCTTGTTTATTCTCACAACTGGAGTTGCTTCCGGCCATTTGGTGAATTTGTCAATGGCAACATACAGGAACTTATAACCTCTGACGGCTCTGGGGAATGGCCCCAAGATGTCCATCCCCCACACAGCGAAAGGCCATGTAAGAGGTATCATTTGTAGAGGCTGAGCCGGTGTGTGAATTTGCTTTGCATGGAACTGGCATGCTTCGCATTTCTTCACCAGCTCAGCTGCATCCTGGAGCGCTGTAGGCCAGTAGAAGCCATGCCGGAAGGCTTTATCGACCAGCGTGCGGGAAGACGCGTGGTTCCCACACTCGCCTCCATGGATTTCTGCGAGGAGCTCGCAACCTTCTTCCCTTGTGATGCACCGCATTAGGACACCGTTGACACCGCGCCGGTAGAGTTCCCCTTCTACCAACGTGTATCTTTTAGCCAATCTGACTATCCGGTCAGCGGATATATCATCGTCGGGAAGGATATTGTCTTTCAAGTAGCTCTGGATCTTCGATATCCATGCATCGGAGCTAGCTTGAGCATTTGAGTCTTGCGTGTTGGGTTGCTTGGAGCTTCTGGCAGCACCTACGACCCTTGATGGCTGCCATGGTAATAGGGCCATCGGGACCGCCAGCTTTGGGGTGCTGGTCTCGCCCCCTTCGCTCAGTTCGGCAGGCTGAGCTGTCGGTTTTGACAACCTCCAGATGAAGGTTCCATCAGGAGACGAAGCTCCGGTTGACGCGTTCGTCGAGAGTTCGTCAGCTTCAGCGTTATGGACACGCTGGACATGGTGGAGGTCCAGGACTTCGCAGTCCTTCTAAAGCCTCTGGACTTCAAGGAGATAAGCAGCTAGTTGGGGATTGTTGCAGGAGCATTCACCCTTCACTTGTTTAATGATGAGTTGCGAATCTCCCTTGACCAACAGCTGCTTGACACCATATGATAGTGCCACCTTTAGTCCGTAAATGAGTGCTTCATACTACGACATGTTGTTGGTTGCCGTGAAGTCAAGGTGGACCATGTATTTCACCTTATCACCGGTTGGTGCGAGGAGAAGGGGGACTCCAGCTCCGGCCCCCTGCTTTTGCATGGAGCCGTCGAAGTAGAGAATCCAGTGAGGCTCGGTGAAGATTGGAGCTTTGAGTTCCAGCTACTGCTCACTAGGGCTCCCAAGGTTTGATGGAGAGGGGGTCCATTCCGCCACAAAGTCCTCCAATGCTTGACTCTTGATCGCTTGTCTTGGGACGAATATAAGATCGAATTGGGCCAATTTTGCTGCCCACTTTGCAATATTCCCAGTAGAATTGGGATTATGCAAGATCGCACGTAGTGGATAAGAAGTCGCCACTGAGATCTTGTGAGCTTGGAAGTAATGGTGAAGCTTCTTGGAGGCGATGAGAACTACGTAGAGCAGCTTGTGCACCTCTAGGTATCGAGTCTTGGCATCATGTAGTACTTTGTTGATGAAGTACACTAGGCGCTGGACTGTCCAGACCCTTCCGGAGGGGCCCGGAGCTTCCTCCACATCGACCTGGACCCTCCCAGAGGGGTCTGGATCTGCTTTGGGGACCTCCGAGTCCTTGCTGGAGGAACTCGGAGCTTCTACTGGATCGAACCGGACCCTCCCGGAGGGGTCCAGATCTTCTGGAGTAACTCCTTGTAGATCTGAGTCTGGGGGTTGGGACCCAGACTCTCCTTCAGGAACCTCCGGAACCTCCCGGAGGGGTTTGGATTCCCGAGCTTGGGATGGTTCTGGTCTCTCAACAACCAGGACCATGCTGACAACCTCATCGGTTGCCGAAATATAAAGCAGTAAAGGCTCACTAGGGTTCGGAGCTACCAAGGTTGGTAGAGTGGTGAGGAGCTGCTTTAGCTCTTGAAATGCCTTTTCTGCTTCTTCAGACCATTGGAATGGTTCGGACTTCCTCAACAGCTTGAAGAAGGGTAGCGCATGTTCCGCCAGTCTTGAGATGAACAGGATAAGGGCGGCTAGACATCCAGTCAGTTTCTGGACGTCCTTGATGCGGGTTGGTGGCCGCATATCCTCAATAGCTTTAATCTTCGCCGGATTTGCCTCTATGCCCCGGTGGTTTACCAGGAAACCAAGAAGCTATCCGGAGCTAACCCTGAAGACGCACTTGTCTCGATTCAGCTTCGTGCGAGTGACTCGCAACTTGTCGAAGACAGCTTGCAAGGTGTCAAGAAGTGACTCCTTGTCCTTGATTTTGATGACGATGTCATCAACATACACTTCCAATACGTCTCTGATGAGCTCTCCAAAGGTTTTGTACATAGCTCGTACAAATGTTGAAGCTGCATTCTTGAGACAAATGGCATGGCAGTATAGCAGTACAATCTATCTACTGATAAAAGAAGTATGTTATTCATCTTCCCTAGATATTTTGATTTGATGGTACCCAGAATATGCGTCTAGGAAACACAATAATTCACACCCAGAGGTGTAATCCACTATCTGATCTATTCTAGGTAGTGGGAATGGATCTTTTGGGCATGCCTTATTCAGTGTTGTGTAGTCGATACACATCCGAAGCTTCCCACCGGCCTTGGGTACAATGACTGGGTTTGCCAGCCATTTTGGGTGGAAGACTTCTCGGATGAATACAGCTTCGAGCAACTTCTTCACTTCTTGTCGTATGAAGTTCTGTCGCTCTACTGATTGCTTCCAAGGCTTCTGGTGTACAGGCCGAGCGTCACGATAGATCTTCAGATTATGCTCGATCACTTCCCTAGGGATCCCAGGCATTTGTGACAGTTGCCAGGCAAACACGTCGACATTAGCCCGGAGGAAAGTGATGAGCGCGAGTTCCTATTTGTCTTTCAGATCTCCTGATATACGGATGGTCTGAGCGGCATTGGAACCGATTTGGACGACTTTGACGGGGATGTCGGTGTCGCCGCTTGGTTGCACACGGGGTGCAGAGGTTGAGCCTCATTGACGAATGCTCGGGGGTTTCAGAGCTTGTTCCTGTCTGGAATCTTCCTCCTGCGCTGTAGCAAGTGCATGAAGTTCTTCCAGAGCAGTCAATTCGGCAGTGCGGTCTCCACGGATTCGGAGAACACCAGCTGGTGTTGGCATCTTCAACACCAAGTAGCCATAATGAGTAGCAGCCATGAACTTGTACAAGGCAAGCCTGCCCAGAATGGCGTTGAAAGGTAAGTTGATCTGAGCGACATCAAAGATCAACTTCTCAGTGCGATAATTCTCCCGAGTCTTGAAGGTCACGGGGAGAATAATGGCACCGAGTGGGGTTATGGCCCCCGGACCTACTCCGGAGAAAGTTCGGGAGGGGCGAAGGTCCAAAGGTCAGAGCTGAAGCTTGACGAAAGCTTCGAAGCTTATGAGGTTCAGCCCCAAACCTCCGTCCACCATTACATGGTGGAGTTGAATGTTGTTGATGGTCGGAGATACCATCAAAGGTAGTTGACCAGCTCCGATCATGTTCCGAGGGCAGTCCGAAGCATCAAAAGTGATGGTAGTGTCCATCCACTTTCGATGAGGCTCCGCCCTGGCTGTAGGAGCTACTGAGGCCATGTCCCGCCGCGTTGTCTTGAGGACACGGCGGGAGGTGATGTTCCACGAACCACCAAAGATGGTGTTCATGGTCTTCCGACGCTCATTGTCGGAGACGTCGGAGTCGTCGTCGACGGAGGTGTAAACAGCCTTCAGGACCTTTTTAGGGTCCTGAAAACCTAACTCCTCTTCAGCCGGAGCTTCGTCGACTTTCTGTTTTCCTTCCCTTTGTCGGAAAGGAACTTTTTCCCGGCGCTTGTTGTAGCGCTCGGCAAGGTTTTGGACCTCCCGGTAGTCTTCCAAGTTGTGGTTGTTCGACTTGTGAATAGGACACCACATTTTGTAGTTACTGCCATCTTCAGATGAAGGTCTAGGTCGTTTCTCTGGGTGTGGCCCCCGACCACTCGGAGCTGCAGCAGTAGGTGTGCCAGCCGACGACTTTTTCTTGTCGTTGGACTTTTTCTTCTTTTGCCACTCCCGGAGGTAGTGGATTCGCCTTTGGAGGATTTTTTACCATCCTCGAAGGTGGATTGGAGTGCATTTCACAGCCCTCCGCAGCTTTGGCGCACTTATCAGCCAAGCTGAGGAGCTCCGTGACGCTGGTGATCTCCTTGATCGCCAGCTTCTCCAACATCTTCTTGTCTCGTACACCCTGTCTAAATGCCACAATAACAGAGGCGCTGGAGATAGAAGGAATAGTGTTTCGTACCTGGGAGAACCTCTGTATGAACGAGCGCAAGGATTCTCCCCCCTTCTGCACGATAGCAAAAAGGTCCAGTTCGGTGCCTGGTCGGGTGTATGAACTCTCGAAATTGGCGGTGAACTGTTGGCACAATTCCTCCCAACTATTGATGGAGTTGTGAGGAAGGCTCATGAACCAGGACCTGGCGGTCCTAGTCAAGGCCATTGGGAAGTAGTTGTCCATTATGGCCTCGTTACCTCCGACCGCAATGGAGTAAATCTGGAGAAACTCAGCGGGATTAATAGTCCCGTCAAATTTCTCCGGCAGGTGAGGCTGGAACTTTTGTGGCCATCTGACCATGCGTAGGTGCATGGTCAGGGCAGAACAGCCTCCTCCTACTCCCTCAGGAGCAGGACTGTCTCGAGCTTCTCGCCTTTCATGACCACGCTCGATATGGACGTGACTGTCCTGTTGACGATAACAGCGATCAAGCTCCGCCAGAAGGTCATGAGTTGAAAGCCGGGTTACCGTATGAGTGCATCGCGCCCCGAAAGGTAGCGTTGTAACATGCTGAGATGCAGCACGCCTCCTATTTTAGGAAGCGTGTGGACCAAGTCTGCCCGACACAGTCCGGCGCTGCGATGGGACCCGCCCCGAGGGGAGAGGACCTTGGTTGCTGATGCGGTCGGCTGCTGCTGCAACCAGATGTTCCACGTCAGCCCTCCATTGCTCCATTGCACCCTGAGATGCACCTGGAGGTGGTGGACGTTGGAGGAGAGCATGCGCTGTATGGAGCGCATGTTCAGGGTTGTTGTTATTCGCTGATGCGGTGACCGACGCCGATGCACCGTCACCCTGCCCAACTTGACGTGCTGGTGAAGGCGGTGGCAGTGGAGGCATGACTCCTGCTGGAGCCATGGCACCTGCTGGTTGCTGCATGTTGGAGGGATTGCCCTCAGCAGGTTGAACAGCAGGATTGCCGTTCGATGATCCAGCAGCTGAGTTCACCATCCTTGAAATCTCGGGTGCCCCTTCCTGGTGCGCCAACTGTCGGTGTTTGGATCCGGCAGATCTCCCGATGCTACTGTTGGTAGATCGCGGAGTTGTAGTTCGGTAATGGGCGCGCAGAGATTCAAGAAGGTGAATGACAAGTGAACACAGAGATTTACGTGGTTTGGGCCACCTGAGCGTAATACCCTACTCCACGGGGTGTGTTGGTGTTGTATTGAGCGTGTAAGTCTAGAAGAAGCTCCAGAAGAAGAAGCTTGTCTAGGTAAAGGAGTCCAGAAGAGGTCTGGAGAGGTCCCTTGTGTATCGTCGACCAGTCCATTTATATTACAAGGACTGGTCGTTACACCGTTAGCCTGACCTGACATGTGGCCCCGGCGGTTACACATGCTTAATACACAATTAATGAGGTTAATTACCCTTAATAGCGCGGTAACTGTCCTTAAAAGTGTCGTTATCGGTATTGAGGGCCATCTGATCGTGTGTCATTAATATGGCATTAATGACACTTAATTGGGTCCTGAAGTCTTTGATTCTTCCTTGAAGGCCCGGAGTCGTTGGGGGTCCACAAGCCTGATTGTTGAAGTTGAAGGTCCGGCAGTTAGGCCACGTGGCAGCTCTGGACCTTACCATCGTGGACAGGTAGGTCCGGTGCTGTTGGACACGTGTCGGCACCGGAGCTTCCCTCTGTCTGGGGTTAGGTCCGGGGATGCCATACCGGCATCTAGTCCTGAGCTTTCCCATGTGTGGGCAATAGCTCCGGTCTTATGATACACGTGGCGGTCCTAGGACTAACCATGTCGGGGAAGCAGGTCCGGTTACGCCTGACATGTGGGGCCTTCGAAGGTCCTCAAATCTGGTAGATGGGGTTTCCTTATGATCTTTGCAATCTCAAGGGATATCCGGTACGTAGGGTACCGACAAAGAGGATATGAGATACATGAAGCAAAATGTCAAAGCCATATGCCAGAAGTTGGAGAGTGAGCCTATTGGGTCTCTTGTTATCTCTGAGGACTCTCCTTCTGACTTCTCGGAGCTTCCACCTCTATCTCCCTCTAAGCTTGCATACTTCAGCATTGGGGGCACGACAAGTGGTTCTCATCCTCCTCAGCCTGATGATGAAGACGACGAGAGGACCGACAGCGAGGAATGAGTTGACAGCAACTTCTAGATCCCTCCTATCCTTCTTTTTGGTGCCTTGATGCCAAAGGAGGGAGATTGAGGGGGAGTTACTAGGTCCTAGCAGTAGGTTGAGAGATGAGAGCTCCATTTGTGTTTCTTTTGGGTTGTAAAACTTTGATTATGCTCTCTTATGCTTTGGGAATGTGTTGTTAAACGTGACTATGTTATGCTTATGATCTATGTCTTATGGTCTGAATTTGATATTCATGCCTGAAAATCTTGATGCTGTTATGATTATGCCATTTACCTCATTCACATCACGATTACTGCTCACACACACTTAGTTTTGCACCCCACTATAAAGAGTGCACATATGTCCTACATCTGCATTGCCTATGTTTCAAGTTCATATGTGCACACTTTATGAAAATCTAAATTTTTATCATATTTGTGAAATCTCAATTGGTTGTCATCAATCACCAAAAAGGGGGAGATTGAAAGTGCATATAGCCATCCCTTGTGGGTTTTGGATGATTTATGACAAACAAATGAGATCCTAACAAATTGTTGAGATGAGCGCAGGTTTTAATGAAATTATGAAGAAAGCGCAAAAAGAAAGGAGTATGAGGATCAATATGGAAAAGAGCTCAAGAGTTGAATAGACTAGATCATTGCGTATGGAGTGTGTTGGAGAAACACAATCCAGAGCTCAAGCAAAAGAAATCTCACTCACTGCACAATTCACAGGAAAACCGTACTAGTCTGGGTAACCACAGACTAGTCCGATATGTCTCTCACTAGAAATGGACAAGTCTTCCCAGTCCAGACGTGTCCGCTAGTACACCTGTTTTCACATCACCGGGCTAGTCCATAACTCCATGGACTAGTCCGATATCTTTCTGACTAAAATTGGACAAGTCGGCCCCAGTGCAGACTTGTCCTCAAGACATCACACTTTAAACAAAAACGGACAAGTCTGATATCATCACGGACTAGTCCGAAAACTCTCTGACTAAAATTGGACAAGTCCTCCAACTGCGGACTTATCCTCAATGCTACATGAGGTTCACCACACCGGACTAGTCCAATATGCGCCGGACTAGTCCAAACAATTCCAGAGCCCAAATCGGACTAGTCCGCCGTTTGTCGGACAAGTACGATATATCAGAACACTTAGGATTTCCCACACGCCGCACACCGGACTGGTTCAGAGTCTACCATGGACTAATTCGGATATCGTAAACCCTAATGATAACTTTTGCAAACCCTAGTATAAATAGAGGTGTACGGCCCTACAACCAATTCTCGCAACCCACTGCGTCGTCACACCTTCCAAGAGCCTAAAATACACGTCTCTCCACACAATCTAACCCTAGAAAGATCAAATCGTTGAGCATTGGTCATTGATCAAAGGAGAGACTCGTTCTACACGTCTTGAGCTCTTGGGTTTGAATCTCTCGCACACTCTCGTTGTTTTATTGCAAATCTTTCAAGTGTGTTTGGTGGTGTTTTCAATTGTAAATCTTGGGGAGCCCTCAACTTGTGAGAAGGCCCCTTGAGCACGGTGATTTGCCCCCTTTGTGATTAGTGGAAGAGAATCGGCCTCCGTGGTGATTCGATGAGGGTAGGGTTGGTGAAGACCCGGTCCTCTGTGGACTCCTCAATGGGGACATAGATTTCCTCTGTGGAATCGAACCACGAGATAAAAATCTTATACAACTTACGTTAAAACATTGAAACCAAAGTTAGTTTGTGCCATACCTAGTTTCATTGACGTAATACATTCAAGTTGCGACTTAATTTCTGTTGCATAGAGTACTTGAATTGAAATCAGTGTTCAAACTTGATCAATCTAGTCCGCACACACCGGACTAGTCTACACTCTACCATACTAGTCTGATTTTTGTGTATTTGATCAAGTTCCTAAGTGTTTCTGGATCCGACGAAAGTTCAAAAAGCCTATTCACCCCCCTCTAGTCTACATTCAATTTGTACAAAGGGGTCATCCCCGATTACAAAAGCACTCCGTCTGGGTGCCACCGGTCTCAACTGCACTGGAACAAAGAGGCCACCTGCTTAGCAAGGTCCTGGACTTCGGCCCTCGCCTCCTCCTCTCGCTCATCAAGGGGGCCTTTCTTTACCGACTCCGGCGGGATCGTCGGGTACCAGCTTCGGAAGCATACCAAGACATGGAAGGCCACCAGCTCAGCTAGCTTACTCCCTTCGACCCCGAGCCACCTTGCAAGGACAGTGTTCACTCACCGCAACGACGAGCAGAGGGAGTCCAAGGCGAGGAGCAGCTGGGTCACCCTCTTAGATGGATCCCTCTGTGGCACGAGACCAAGGCCGAGTGGTTCCAATACCGCCCCTGCATAGGCCAAGAAGTCCCCGACCCCTTGATTCGCGCGGGGCCTGGAGGCCTTCCACCTATCTCTGTACAACTTTCTCCCGGTTGTCGAGCTCTCGAGCAAGATGCTCCAGATCGTCCTCGTGGCGCTTGATGGCGAGCTCCGAGTCCTGCATAGCCCGACACTTCTCCTCCAGCACGTCGAGGCTCTAGGAGACCTACTCCTCCTTCACTGCCAAGTCCCGATCTGCATCAGCAATGGCGACCTTGCAATGGACCAACTCCAGCCACTTATCCTCACACAGCTGGAGGCGAGCTTCAGCGACAGCATGGGCCTTCAAGGCCTTCGCCTCGAGCTCTTAATTTTGACGTCGACCATCTTAACCAAGCACTGCTCCTCAGAAAGTTGATCCCACTCTCAGGCGAAAGTAGCTTGCGCCTGGCGTAGGGCAGACTGGGCCGCGGTAACAGTGTCAGACAGGGGGATCGGCATGGCCTTCACCACAGAAGGCTGTCTCTCTGCCTCTTCTGCCGACTCTGTGGCAGACACCAGCAGCTGGGGACCAAAAGCCCCCCCCCCCCCCCCCGACTGGAGCTCCAGGCATCAGTGTGTCGCTGCCCGGCACAGAAGTTCTCTCCTCTGTCACGGAGGTATCACCGGACACCAGTGGCGAGTCACCATCTTGCGCTCCAATGACGTCGGGCCCTAGTGCAGTGTCGATAGTGGGCGGGTTTGATCCACCAAGGGTAGCCACAACGTCCAAAGTGGCCACCTCCTCGCTTGGCACCTCCTCGGCCTCAACTGCTCTAAGGGACGGAGGAGTAGGGACATTGGCATCATCAGAAGCCGGTGCACCTTCAAGCGTAGGGTGCGGTGTAGCAGAACCTGTTCTAGCTCTGGGAAGCGTGGGACTCACCAAGCCCACCCCGGGGAGCACCAAGGGCACTATGTCGGTCAACAACGCCCTGAAAAGCCAAAACCAACTTCGTCATAGCGAAAAAACTATGAAAGAATAGCGGAGGGAGAAACTGTGCCTTACCGATAGGCCGGTCTGCTCCAAAGACCCCAGCCTCCCAGCTCGCATGGCGAGTCGAGACCCCTGGACCCGACGCCGAGGCTGGTGCCACAGTCTCCGAGACCAGCTCCGGGACAGCTTGCGTTGACATGGCTGTCGGCACAGACTCCTCCATGCCCCCTTCGGAACCAGTGCCTCCATAGGAATCAGAAATCAAGTCGACGACGGGAGCTTCGACCGCTCTGGCTCCATCGTGACGAGAAATTGGGGTACCACCCCCCCTGCGTCAGCTTCTGCTTCTTCGAGGCAATGGTGGTGGAACCCGTGGCCAGAGTGCGAGAACGCTTTCCTAGCGCCGGAACTGGTGATGGTTGGCTGTCCTCCACCCTGACAGAAGATGCTGGGGGCCCTAACTCTGCCCTTTCCAAAGAATGGGAGGAAGACCCTGACCTTGGTTGCATCATGCCACGGCGCCACGCTAGGACCGTCAAAGCCCCAGACGTCTCCTCGGGGTCCAAGCAGGCAACACCGAACACGTTGACCACTGGCATCGAGCTCAGCAGTTCATCCCTTAAGCCGGGGGTCATGAAGCGCGGCTGACATTCGTCCGGGATGGAGATGTGCTCGTCGTCGACCGTGTCGCAGGTCACCACCTTCAACAACCCCTCCAACATTTTAGGGGTGGGGTCATCCAGAGCCAGCCAGCACCGATCATAGGTATCGATGTAGTGCTAGGCCCTGTACTGGCGCTTCTGGAGAGGGGCTGTGCGGCAGTGCAAGAAGTCAGCCAACACCATCAGGGAGGTGAAGCCTTTGACCTCCAGGAATCAGATCCTCTTCAATATTAGCGTGTACTCCTTCGTCAACCCCTGGAAAGCTTCCTAGGTGGTGGGATCGGAAGCCAGACCTTCAAAGGGCATCTTCAGCGCAGGATGGGCCTCGACCCGCGCGATCGCCCAATCTTCCCTCGAGGTGCTCCACTTGCCCCCTTTGATCAAAGGGATGAGGCCTGAGAAGTCTTGTCTCGGTGCCGAAAGTAGTAGGCACCCACTTGGGTCGTCGCACTCTTCTCGGTGGTCTTCATCACGAAGGAGAACCAAAACATCTCCACTGTTGGCAGGCAGCCCACGAATGCCTCACAAAAGTGGATGAACACACCGATCATGGCAATGGAGTTTGGTGACATGTGGTGAAGTTGGAGCCCATACTCCTCCAACACCGCGAGGAAGAACCTCGACGGCAGGAGCCCAAGCCCTGCAGATACGTAGGCGGCGAAGAGGACAATCTCGTCTTCGCGCAGGTCTTCAAGAGTGAAAGATCTGTAGCTGATCATCCACCCATACTCTAACGCAACAGCTAAGCAGTCGCCTCATCGACAACAGATCATCGGCCAACTGGAAGCGAGAAGTAGGCAGTGGTGAGGCCATCGGAGCAAGCGAAAGTGAGTTTGGCTAAGGGGTGAAGGCTTGGGCGCTGGAGGAAGAAGGCAAAAGCTCAGGCAGTGGGGTGCGAGTAAGAAAGGAATTATTCCCTCTAACAAAGGTTTCCTTTTTTTATCACCCCCCCCCCCCCCCGCCCAATGTCTGAGTACTTTGTGCGTATCGCAAAGGTTCGGCCCGCACCACTCAACCCATAGTGTCAATGACAGTGGGGGCTAAACCCCTTGACATGAGGGCTGGACCCAGCGATCAGCAACATAAGAAGACAACTGGAGCGGTTCCCATAAAGGCGGAGCGAACATAAGTGATACATATACATTGGGAACCACCTCGGTTAAAGGTGCCGACACAGAGATACTACAACAAGCAAATATCTCGTGACCATAGTCCCTCAACCAGGAGTCGACGCGTGGTCACATTGGCAGACGTGCCCACCGTTTCGGCTGACCAAGACAAAATTCAAAGGGCAGTGCGGCAAAACATGGTAAGGGATCCACCCTGGGTATCATCACCTCACCCCAAGGTGGACCTAGGGGCCACTGTCGGTACCCCGCGTACGGGGTGTACCCTCGCACACAAGCCGAAATCACCAAGGTACGTGCGGAGGCATCACGTGTCTAGAGGATGCCGACCCTGATCTTCCTCAAGTACGGGATCCGGCACTACCACGTCGACCACAAAGATGATACTAGGCTCCCCCGGAGGGATGGGCTCTAAAAGGTGCCATGTGTTCAGGCGAGACCTCATCGTACCATAGGGTGAGGTCTGATGCAAACACGTGGCTCGAAGCACCAGGCCGGCCGTCTCCCGTAGAGAAGGGCTCTGGAGCTGCCACGTACTCCGAAGGGCTCCAGAGCTACCACGTGTCATGAAAGTACCCGGAGGTGCCGCATGCCCCGAAGGGCTCCGGTGCTGCCACGTGTCCCGAAGACCAAGCCTGGCCTCCCCCAACAGAGGCCAGCCCCGAAGCTGCCACGTGTCCCGCAGCTCATCTTGGGCGGTGAAGTGCGGGAGTTAAGGCATGGTGCGCCCCGTCTAGATCAAGCATTGAAGACAAGCACCCACCTTCGGCACGTAACGCAGAGCACACCAACGGTGAGAGACCGCTGCGTCCAATCACATCGCAGTGAAGACACCGCATGCCTACCTTGTCCCGCCAAGTGGGAAGCTTGCGGCAACCAGACAGATGGACGGGACATCCCTTGACACCATCTGCGACTATGCGTGAGACACTAGCGACCAAGGCGGCAAGACGGCGAGTCTTCAAGCCGTGGCCAGAGGAAGCCTACGCGAGAAGCCATAGATCCTTTAGGATAAGATCGCCCCAAGGCCACATGTCGGGCCCTGGACCCCACTTGTAAGGCATCTGGCCTTGTCTATAAAAGGATCAGACTGCCACTGTTACAAGTGTAGGATTGAAGAGCACGTGAAAAGCTACCAGAGGGGGGGTTGAATGGTAGATTTAAAAAATCTTACGCAGTGAAAACAATTAAATCCCAACCCTTCGGCAGAAAAACGATCAGTTAAAGAAATCGTGTGTGAGACTAATATAAACGTGTTTAACCATGACAAAAGTGATATATATCGTAGAGAATCAAGTCACTAAGACAACACAACAAGAATCACTCAAATCCGTCGAGAGAAACTCAATTTACGATTGAAAGATCGAACAAAGGTCAATCTGTCCTACCCGAGAAAAACAGTTGTGGAATGCTGCAAAGAAACTCATGTAGATCCGAAACCACAAATCCAAGGAACGTGAACTTTTGATAGATGATGGATAATCAAGTTGTGAAGACAGTCCAAAAAGAATCACATCAATTAGATCTGTAAAAAACGAGTTATGATAAGACCACCGATGAAAGGTAGTGCTGTTCAGAAACTTGATGAGTAAAACTTGTCTGGAACAAGTCGGACGAACAAGGCACAAAAGTTCCATCAAACTACGAATTTTATTCAATAGAACACAAGAGAAACAGCCCCAAAGTCGTGCTCCACGAGCTCTAGCCTCCCTTGCTTATATAACCAGCCATTAGGCCAACCCAATCTCAACTAGGACTCTAATCCTACTCAGATCACGAATCGGAACTTTCTATAACTGCTTAGGACTCTTCTATACGCAGATAGAAGCAATCTTAAGACTTCCAAACACCTTAGAAACGTATCCCATATTCCTAAAACAACTCAAACTCGTGACCCACACGAAATCCTATCATAACCAACTCGATACTTTCCATACCGAGCCATAACCGACTCTGCCGCAGCCAAAGTCATCAACCGATACGATCCGATCCTTCCAACCAGATTTTTCCATCCTTAAACTATCTTCAGAACCATGTTGCCACGTCATGCACCGCATGCATATGTGTAAACACCTTCTTTCGACGTCCAGTAACCTTCATATGCACTACCCTTGATTCAATTATCCTGTGCGACCTCCTGACCCGCTCAACCACAATTCCTCCTGAATTTGATTGTTGAAACCTCATCTCCTCCCTGAGACTAGTCCAAAGGATCATGTCACCAGCCATGACTTGAACTCAAGCAACACCTGCACATGAACAAACAACCAATCCGTACGAGCCCAAGTCCGCGACCTGACTCAAATTAGTTCCGAACACAACACCTTACATGAGCACCTCACATAAGCATGTTGCAAAGCACAGCAAAACGATATCAGCTATATCAACCAAAACGCACCAAAAACTTAGCAAATGAATACTATGTAATCTTTCTAAGAATATAAAGCAAGTTCGAAACATTGCAAGATAAAAGCAGGAACATTGCGATCAAGCTCCGAACCTAGCCAAAGCTAACCGGAGCTTGAGCTGGAGCTTACCAAAGCTAGTACAACCTAGCGCCGGAGCTTACCAAAGCTAGTACATCCTAGCGCTGTAGCTTACCAAATCTAGTCGGACCTAGCGCCGGAGCTAACCAAAACTAGTCAGAACTAGTCATCCCAAAAGTCGGAGCCAGAAAAACATGTCGGAGTTAACCAACATAAGTCGGACCTAGCAGAACATATCGGAGCTTAACAAAGACATGTCGGAGCTATCAAAGACATGCCGGAGCTAAAGACAAAGCTCACCGGAGCTACCCAAAAACATGTCGGACCTAGACAAAGAAAGTTGGACCTTGCAGAAGCTCGGAGTTAGAGTCGGACCTTGCTAAAAAGATGTTATGTCAGCATTCAAAACTTTTATTGTCAAGCCAATGTATTTCAGCACACATAGGTCTCACAATCTCCCCCTTGATGAATGCATTGGCAACACCATTTAAATCTGAATATTGGCTTATTCATATTAAAAGTTTTGAAAACAATTTCTCCCCCTTTGTAAAACAGAAATAAAATGAGAAGAAAAACAAATTCTCCCCCCGAGAAGAATCGTGCCAAAACAATTGTGAATATGTGCAATGTGTATGCATACTTATCTTTAAAAATTCACATATTATCTCCCCCCTTTGACAATGTATTCAGCAAGGTTCAAAAGAAAAATTTTAATTATTATGAGCATATTATAACATATACATATAGAACAAAGCTCATCCAAGTCATACTATCAAGTAACATACACTATCACATCAATGAGATACATAAAGTAGTGTAAGCCATGCAAGAGATCAAATGTAATTTTCAATTTAAACAAGTCATGATCTAACAAACTTAACTATTTCAATACCTGAAAGCATGACACTTGTTGCTGCATTTTATTATTTTTCAAAGCACAAATTTAGATCATTTGATATTTGCAAGAGATTATATGCGCATCTGCCTTATTCTAACCAACCAAGCCAAGCCTATGTCATTTGACAATCAGAAGCTTAAGGACATGGTTTTAGTCATACACAACTTCTTCCAAGTTCATATCAAAGTGCAATGATAAGTCATCTCAAAAGAAGAAGTGTGATGCATGCATATTCTCTTGATCTTTTCTCAACATATATTTATTCACAAAAACTCAACATGTGAGTTGATTACTTGATTAATTCTTTATGATTAAAAACACTTGTGAACATGAAACAAGTTCAAAACAGCAAGAAAGTTTGATCATGATCCGATTTAGTGTAAGTAATTATTCCAGTTACTAGTCATGGCAAAAACTACAAAATGTATAACATGAGTAATGTAGTAAGAACTTTCAGCATGTAAAAGAATCACAAGTCATATATGTATGAAATATTATGCTCATATTATTTTAGTTCAGATTCACACATAGACTTCCCAAGTTTCAAAACTCCCCCTCAATTTAAACCATGAGGATGCATAACCCCTATTTCACTACGAATGTAACAAAAACGAGTGAAATCCAAAGTCGGTATCTACATGGTGAAGCACAATGTTTCCTTTTTCAGCATATCACAGAGAAAGTGATACCTAATGTCAATGTGCTTAGTTCTAGAATGTTGCACGGGGTTTTTAGCAATGCAAATGGCACTAGTGTTATCACAAAAAAGTTGAACACTATCTAGATCAACCCCATAGTCCTTAAGTGTTTGAACAATCCAAAGAATTTGTGAGCAAGCACTGGCAGCAGCTACATATTCAGATTCGGGTGTGGATTATGCAACCGAATTTTGTTTCCTAGAGGACCAAGCAACAAGTGAATTACCAAGAAAATGACAAGCACCGGAAGTACTTTTTCTATCAATCCTACAACCTCCAAAATCAGCATCGGAAAAAGCTTCTAAAGTAACGGTTGAGGAAGAAGGAAGAAAAATGCCAAATTCTGGAGTTCCATGTAAGTACCTGAGAATCCTTTTGACGGCTTGATGATGTGAAGCACGTGGGGAGGCTTGAAAACGTGCACAAAGACATACGCTGAATTATATGTCCGGTCTTGATGACGTGAGGTACAAAAGTGATCCGATCATGCTTCTATATTCTTTTTGATCGACGGGTTCACCATCTTTATCAAGTTCAAGTGTTGTTGTTGTTCCCATTGGTGTCCGAAGAGGCTTGCTTTTGTCCATGTTGAAGCGCCTTAGGAGGTCTTTTGTATACTTCATTTGATGCACAAAGGTACCCTCTTTGGTTTGCTTGATTTGCAGCCCCAAAAAGTACGTGAGTTCTCCCATCATACTCATCTCAAATTCTGAACTCATCATAGCTGAAAACTTGGACACAAGATCATGAGAAGCACAACCAAAGATAATATCATCCACATACACTTGAACGAATAATGAGTCATTGCCATGCTTAAGCACAAAAAGAGTTTTATCAACCTTGCCCATGGTAAACCCCTTTTCAAGTAAGAATGTTTTTAACATATCATACCATGCTCTAGGGGCTTGTTTGAGACTGTACAAGGCTTTGGACAGTTTGTAAACATGATTAGGAAAATCTGAATTTTCAAAACCCGGTGGTTGTTTGACATAAACCTCCTCATCTATGTATCCATTAAGAAAAGCACTTTTAACATCCATTTGATATAACTTAAAACCTTTAGATGCAGCAAAAGCTAACAAAATTCTTATGGCTTCTAATCTAGCAACAGGAGCAAAAGTTTCATCAAAATCTAGACCTTCAACTTGAGTGAAACCTTGAGCAACCAACCTAGCCTTATTCCTAACCACAACCCCATCCCCACTTTGTTTATTTTTAAACACCCATTTAGTTCCAATTAAAGTGTGACCTTGAGGAGGAGGTATAAGTTTCCAAACATTATTTCTTTCAAAATTTTCAAACTCTTCTTGCATGGCAATAATCCAATATTCATTAGTGAGTGCGTGTGATATATCTTTGGGTTCAAAAGAAGCAACAAAAGCAGAATGAGCATGAGAGTTTGGATCGCAAAACCTGGACTGTGTAACTCATTCGTGCAAGCTTCTGATAATCTGTTGTGGAGGATGAATTTTGAGAACCCGGAGGGGAGTGGACACTTCACAAGCTTCTTATTCTTCATGTTCATCACAAATCAATGAGCTTGTTACTTGAGGAGGATCTGGACCAGCAATGATGGTCGTCGGTGTTGGCTGTGAATCAAAATCAGAAGCTCGAACAATGTCATTAGCTGCTGAATTTTCGGGTAGCAGCTCCACCTCTTCCTCATCTTCAACGAAAATGCTCTCCCCCTGCGGATATGGATCTGGACCTGCAATGTTTGAGATAGTACCTGGGCTAGATTCATCAAAAGACACTTCACAAGTCTCCACAATTTTGTTAGTGTCAAGTAAAAGCACACGGTAGCCTCTAGTATGAGATGGATAACCAAGAAACATGCCATCAATGGATCTAGGTTAAAATTTATCAAGATTACCATGTTTCTTAACAAAGCATTTGCAACCAAAGACCCGAAAGTGCGTAACACTAGGACTATGTCCAAACCGGAGCTCATATGGTGTTTTACCTAGCTTAGCGCGCAAGAAAACATGATTTGAGACATAACAAGTGGTTGCAATCGCATCAGCCCAAAATTTCCTAGGAGTTTAATATTCATCAAGCATAGTCCTAGCCATCTCAACTAAGGTTCTGTTCTTTCTTTCTACAACACCATTTTTTTGAGATACATATGGTGAAGAAAATTGATGATCTATTCCATTTTCAGCACAAAAGTGATCAAAAGATTGATTTTTAAATTTCGTTCCGTTATCACTTCTAATTGCTTTTAGGGATCTTGGGTTATCAAATGATATCTAAGAAATAAAGATCTAAAGTGACTAAAAGCTTCATTCTTAGATGCCATAAAGTAAACCCAAGAGTATCTAGAATAATCATCAACAAAAACAAGAACATATCATTTACCTCCGAAGGATTGAACACGTGAAGGTCCTACGATGTCAAGGTACAAAAGTTGACCCGGTTCAGTTGTCATGATCATTGTGAGAGGAGTATGTGAACCTGCAACCATCTTAGCATGTCTACAAGAAGATCACACAAATTCTTTGTCCCCTTTAAGCTTAGGCAGCCCACGTATGCGATCAAGAGCACTAACACGCGTGAGATGATCAAAGCCTACGTGACCAAGTCTACTATGCCAAAAATATAAGTCCTTTGAATCATTAGCAACTAGACACCTATGCTTAGAGGAAGACATATCAAAATCAGCTTTAAAAACTCTTCCAAACCGAGACATGTTAAAAATAAGCTCACTATTTGAACCTACAACTTTGCAGCAGTTTTTATTGAAAATAATTTCTAGATTTTCATCTAGCAATTGTGAAACAGAAAGCAAGTTGTATTTTAAATTTTTGACAAGTGCCACATCCTTCAAAGTGTAGTGATCATTTACTCTTATCGAACCCTTAGCAATCTAGGAGTTGAAGAATTATTGGCAAAAGTAACATTCTCTACACATGACACAAAAGAGAGGGAGGAGAACCAATCTTCGTTACCGGTCATGTGGTGTGAGCAACCTGAATCCAAAATCCAAATGTTCTCTTTCCTCAAACGTGTAACCTACATAGAAGCACAATATGTCAATGACTCAATATTGGGGTTAGTAAAAAGGCATTTAGGTATCCAGTACTGAGTCACGCGACGTGCAGCAGGAAAAACACGCGAAAGCTGAGATGAAACAGCAGGTTTATGAGTCAAAGTTTGAGGTTTTTTATTCTTAACTATTGACCTATAAGGTGTTACTTGTGTAGCATAAAATCAGTAGCTCCGGAGGCAAAAACAGAAGGTCCTGAGGTAAACTTTGAATGTTTTTGACTCATAACAGCAGGTTGCATGTTTCTGGCATTCGGTTTAATATGTGCAGAAAAATTTGCATGAAAGTTATGAGATCTAGCAATCATTGTTTCCCTTTTTTGTTTTTTAGCTAGTCTATAACAAAAATCTATGACATGACCATCTCTACCACAGTAGGTACAATGAAATTTAACTTTGTGTTCATGTCTAGATGAGCAAGCAATATTTTTATTTGAAACCGAATGAGACAACACCCCTATAGATTTGAAAACCACTTCTTTTTGTTTAGGAACTGTTTGAATCAAACCACTTCCTAATGACTTTACAATTTTAAGTGGATGTGCCTTAGCATGAGCATGAGAATCAAAACCTGAACCAGTTTTATCTTTGCAAGACTTGGAAGAATTCAGCAGCAAGTTTAGGTTCTTATTCCCATTACAAAACCAATCTAATGTCTTATGCATGTTATCAAGTTTATCAGACAAATCAAGGCAATTTTCACATGAAGTTTTTCCTTTTAATTTGCAATTAGAACAATATTTAACTTCATGAGAATGTAAAGCATTATTCAATATTGAAATTTCATTCACAACATCTTTTAGTTTCTTTTCAAGATCATCACAACTAGAACAATGCAAATCAATTGTAAAACAAGAAGAATCTTTTAAGTTTCCAATGTCAAGTGCAGCAAGCATTTTGTTCTTTTCAATTTCAATATCATGTCTATCTAGAGTGGAGGAGTGTACAGTTCTTAGTGTGGACAATTGTTCATAGATTAAATCACATGAGGGACAAGAATCATCACTAGGAATCAAGGTTTTCAAACGGTTGATTTAAGATTCTAGTGATTCAATTTTAGCAGCATTATCCCTAAGCTCTTTGTCCTTTTTCTTAACAATAATAGTTGCACGAGAGATTGCATCACACATTTCATTACAGGTAGAACATAACTCATCGTCGTCACTGTTGTGTTCTGCATCCTCCTGACTTGATCTTGATCTTGTTTTGCCCTCCATGAAGCATAAGTTGGCCAAATCATCTTCATCTTCGTCACTTCCAATGTCCATGTCGCTTGAGTCAAGTTTATGGAGTGCGGAGATAAAACTGTTCACCAGTTGGTGACCTGTAAAGCCCTTCTTCTTCTTCTTATCATTTGTTGAGGAGTGCTTCGTCCTTAATTGTTTTTCTTCTCGGGAAGTAGAACCTGAAAGGTTAGGGCATTATGTACGAAAGTGTCCTGTCTTACCACATTCGAAGCATCGTTGAGGTCCGGAGCTTCCTCTCCTTCTAGTTCTCACATTTTGCAATGCTTTTGAGAACCTAGTAGAGAGAAGTGCTAGCTCCTCCTCTAGAAATTCCTCGATCTGCTCCAGGGTTAGTGAGGACAACAAAGAAAGAGTATTGCAAGATGATGATTGGCCGGATCTAGGTGAAAGCATCTAGGCCCCCATGAGGTATGGTTTCGGTGATTAATGACAACCGTTGGATTTTACTAATGAGTTTATGGATGCAAGGTCTCTCATATCACTCATTCCACTTAATGAAATCTATCGGTGGCTTTGATCCGGCAGATCTCCCGACACTACTAATGTGTTAGAGGAGTTTGAGGTTCGGTGTGGGCGCGCGGAGATTCAAGAAGGTGAAGTGTTAAGTGACACAAGAGACACGGAGGTTTACGTGGTTCGGGCCGCCTGAGCATAATACCCTACTCCACGGGGTGTCTTGGTGTTGTATTGGATGTATGAGCTCAACGTAAGTCGAGAGTGTCGAGTGAGCGCGTAAGGTCCCCCTATGTATCCTCGGCCTGTCCTTTTATAGTACAAGGGCAGGCCGTTACAAGTTAGCCTGGCCCGACATGTGGCCCCGGCGGTTACTAATATTGATACACATTGATGCGCTTAATTACCCTTAATAACCGAGTTAAGGGCTTTGACAGCACCGTTACTGGTAATTAAGGTCGTCCGATCATGTGTCATTAATATAGTATTAATGACACTTAATCGGGTCTTGAAGTCCTTGATTCCCTTTTGAATATCCGGTGCCGTTGTGGAGTCTTCCGGAGGTTAGAGGCTGAAGATCCGACGGGTGGACACGTAGCAGCTCTGGAGTATACTGTGGGGAACAGATAGGTCCGGAGCCACCTAAAACGTGTCAGTTCTGGAGCTTCCCTCGGTCTGGGGTTAGGTCCGGGGGTGCCGCTATGGTACATAGCCCGGAGCTTCCCCCTTGTGGGCGGTAGCTCCGGTTTGATAGTACACGTGGCGACCCTGGGACTAACCATGTTGGGGAAGCGGGTCTGGTTATGTCTGACATGGGGGCCTCCGAAGGTCTTCAAATCAAGTAGATGACATTCCCTTGAGATCTTTGCAATCTCAAGGGGTATACGATTCCCAGGGTAGCGACAAAATCTATATGAATATCATCTACTGCTCATTGGATATAATTGGAGACCCTTAACAAATCATTCTATAAGGTCAATCAATTTTCATGAAGATTAGAAGAAAAAGCTCATATGTCAAAATTATTCAACGAAAATTGACAACACCCAAGACTTGGTAACCATCAAAAGAACATTTCAAACCAATGTCTAAGAGGTCACTCGAGCAAATTCCAAAAGAATTACTTAGGACAACTCAAAGTAGACAAAATCAACTCACCAGATCAACCGATGTTTCCAGAAAACAATACATCGATCGAGTTGGTTTAGCAGAAGAAGAAGACCTCAGAACTAAGTACTCACCGGATCATCCGATGATGAAGGGAATGTTACATCGGTCCATCAGTACAGTAAGCAATCTCCCTGGACCAAGTGTAACACCGAACCATCCGATGTATAATTGATAACACACCGGTCAATCACTCCAGTAAGCATTAATTCTGAACCAATTCTGGATGAAGTGCCACCGGATCATCCGATGAGAAGGCAAGTGTAACATCGGTATATCAATGGTCATATCTGACACAGTGACATCAGCTAATTTGGATTCAACCGATGACAACTGAAGGGAGAACATCGGATCATCCGGTGTTCGTAGAACAGTGATGTCAGCCTACTTTTCCAATGGCTATTTCGTGGAGGCTGGCTATTTATACCCCTTGAACCAGTCTATTTGATAAGTCTTGAAAACCAGAGCTACTCTACACATTCTCAAGCATTCAAGACATTGAGCTACCACTTCTACATCATTTACACCACTTGTACACCAAGAGATAGGCTAGAACTTGCTAGAGATAGTGCTTGTGTGCTTTCATTCTAGGTGATTGGAGTCTCTAGTATAGTGAGAGCTGTAAGGGAGTGTCTCTTGGTGGTTGTACTCACCGTGTAAAGTCGGTGATTGGAGAGAGCCTTCCGGAGATTGCCAAGACGGTTGTGGAAGCCCGGAAGATTCAACTTGTACAAGGCTTGAGCACCACCTTGCCGAGGTTGGCGAACAGAGAAGTTTAGTGAAGATCCCTGGTCTCTGTGACTTGGGAGTGGCTATACCCTTTGGTGGGTGCCACAACGTAGATGTAGGAAGATCTTAACGATCTTGCCGAACCACGGGATAAATCTCCGTGTCTTCGTGTCTCCTCGGGAGTTTGTGCTTTCTTCCTCTCCCCTTACACTTATGCATTTCATATACCGCAAAGTTACTATTCACTTGAATGCATAGGTTGTTTGCATAGGGAATTGGGCTTTTAGTAATTAAGTTTTATTGCTTTAATTTTTGAAAAGAAGCCCAATTCACCCCCCCCCCTCTTGGGCATTCGATCCTTACAATTGGTATCAGAGCCAGGTTGCTCATTGGATCATTCTAGCTTCACCGCTAGAGAGCTAAAATGGCCAAGAATGGGGGTTCGGTTCCTATCTTCGAGGGCAAGAACTTTGCCTATTTGAAAGCACGCATGTGTGCTTATCTAGAGGCTATTGCTCTCGAGGTATGGGAAGCGACCCATGTGGGGTTTGGTGAGCATAATTATGTTGGTGATCAAGTCAGGTGGGATTCTAAAGCTAGAAATGCTATTTATGAATGAATTAGTCAAGAGGTGTTTGCTAGGATTGCTAGCAAAGAAAAAGCTTGTGAAATTTGGGCTTGCTTGATTGAAATTCATGAGGGTTCTTCTCGTGTTAAAGAACTAAAATATCATATGCTTAAAGTCAAATATGATGAGTTCAAAATGCTACCTCATGAAAATGTCAATGAAATGTTTTCTCGCTTGAATGTGCTTATTGAGGAAATTAATGCTCTTGACATTGCTTCTCTTGGCAAGGGTCTCATCAACCGCCAGATTCTTATGCTCCTTCCTAAGCCAAAGTACAACATCATCAACTTCATGCTTCAAAAGGAATCTCTTGATCACATTGAAGTGTCGGAACTTATTGGAGAGATTCATGCTCATGAGATGAGTGTACATGGGATGATGGAGGAATCATCTTCGAAGACAATTGCTCTAAAGGCTTCCAGTAAGAAAACAAGTCT
The DNA here is from genome assembly GCA_036927565.1 of Tuctoria greenei. Taxonomy (NCBI): domain Eukaryota; kingdom Viridiplantae; phylum Streptophyta; class Magnoliopsida; order Poales; family Poaceae; genus Tuctoria; species Tuctoria greenei. The sequence continues at coordinate 93,278,748 of JAYESD010000010.1, forward strand.
CAAGAAAAAGAAAGTGGTTGAGCCTAGCTCAAGTGAAGAAGAGCAAGCATCAAGTGAAGATGAAGATGATGAGCTTGCATTGATGATGAGAAAGTTCTCTCGCTTGAACTCCAAGATTACCAAGAAGGGATACACATTTGATCCCAAGAAGAAAGCTTTTCTACCAAGGAGAGATGACAACAAGAATTGCTATAATTGTGGTGATCAAGGCAACATCTCCTATGATTGTCCAAAACCGAACAAAAGAAGAGAGAACCACAAGGGCAAGCATCGCAAGCTTGAAGATAGTGAAGATGATGAAGAAGAGGTCAAACCCAAACCAAGATCCTTTGGGAAGAAGAAAAATGAAAAAGCAAGAAGGCAAAGCTTTTCCCAAAGAAGAGGAAAGGTCCACAAAAGGTGTTCATGTGTGAGGCAAATGAAAGGATTACCGATGAAGAATCAAGCGATGAAGAGAGTGAAGCGGAAGAAGAAAGCTTGGCTGGCCTCGCCATTGCCAACAATGATGGTTCATCTCTTCATCCACCTCCCATGTGCCTCATGGCTAAAGGTAACACCAAGGTATGTGATGACTCTAGCGATGATGAGCTTTCCCCCGATGATTTAACCTCATTGATAAATGAATACCACACTATCATTAAAAGGGAAAAGGGTAAGGTTAAGGCTCTTGAAAAAGCTCGTGCTAAGCTTGAGAGCTCTAACCTCGATTTGCTTGACAAGTATGAAAGCATACTTAAGGAGCATGACACGCTCAAATCTCATGTCAAGCAAGCTGAGGAGGATAAGGATCAAATCAAGCTAGATCATCATGAGCTTGATGTAGCACACCAAGCACTCTTGGGAAAGCACAATGAGTTAATCCAAGAACATCAAGTACTTAACCTTGCTTATGAAGTTCTTGATCAAGAATTGAAAAATATAAAGAAATAAACCCTTAATGATAAGGTATCTATTAATTCTCATGCCACTAATGTCTTGCATAAGTCTTTGCCTTTGAAAGAGAGTGCTAGGGAGAAGGACTTGTTGGAAGAAATTGAAAGTCTCTGCACTAGTGTGGCAAGACTATCTAAAGGAGAAGTTAAGCACAACGAAATCCTCTTCCAACAAGCAAAGGCCTTCAACAAGAGAGGACTTGGATCCTTCCCGGTGCCTAACAAAGGAAAGGTGCCCTCACCGGAGCTTAGAACAAGCTTCATCAAGGAAGTTGGTTCCTATTGCCAACATTGTGAGGTCACCGGTCACCATAAAGGTAGTGTCCTCTTCCTAACCGACCTTCTCAAAAATTGCCTACTAACTACAAGTCTATCTTTAATGATCACTATTATTTCTTGAGTAAAGTAGATGGCAAGGTGAAGGCAAGGTTCATTGGCAAAGACATGAAGGGCGTGAAGGGGAAGCTCCCCAAGCAACTTTGGGTCCCAAAAACACTTGTATCACACATACAAGGACCTAAGTTGGCTTGGGTGCCTAAAGTTAAAAATTGAATTCATGTGTGTAGGTGAACTACAAAGCCGGAGGAAATCATTGGGTACTCGATAGCGGGTGCACTCAACATATGACCGGCAACGATGGTATGTTCACCACCATAGAAAACCCCGACAATCATGAACAAGTCACCTTTGGTGATAACTCTAAGGGGAAGGTAATTGGGTTAGGTAAGATTGCAATTTCAAATGATTTATCTATTTCCAATGTATTGTATGTTAAGTCACTTGGTTTCAATTTGCTTTCTATTGCACAATTATGTGATCTTGGACTAACGTGCACCTTTAGCAAAAATGATGTTTTTGTGACTAGTGAAACAAGCCAAGAACTAATCTTCAAAGGATTTCGACATGGACATCTCTACCTAGTAGACTTCTCCAACAAGGATGCTAGCTTGACCACTTGTCTTTTCACCAAGACGAGCTTTGGTTGGCTATGGCATCGACGCATAGCTCACATAGGAATGAGCAAGCTCAAGAATTCATTCAAGCTCGGGATGGTGACCGGCATGAAGGATGTCACATTTGAGAAGAACAAGCTTTGTAGCGCTTGTCAAGCCGGGAAGCAAGTTGCTTCACACCACCCGATGAAGACAATGGTGTCAACCTCCAAGCCACTTGAGTTACTCCACATGGACCTCTTTGGACCGTCCACATATCAAAGTCTTGGCGGTAACCTCTATTGTCTTGTTAAGTTGATGACTACTCTCGCTATGCTTGGACTTTGTTTCTAGGTGACAAGAGTGAAACTCCGGAAGTATTCAAGACCTTCGCTAACCGTGCTCAAAGGGAATTTCAACTTCCCATCATCAAGGTCCGAAGTGACAATGGCACCGAATTCAAGAACTACAACATTGGGGAGTGGTGTGATCGTGAAGGCGTGAAGCATGAGTTTTCGGCCACATACACTCCTCAACAAAATGGTGTCTTTGAAAGGAAGAACAAGACTCTCATCACTCTTGCGCGAGCAATGCTTGATGACTATGGCACATCCGAGAAGTTTTGGGCCAAAGCAATCAACACGGCGTGTCATGCCGCAAATCGGGTCTACCTACATCGACTGCTTCAAAAGACCCCGTACGAACTTCTCATTGGGAGAAAGCCCAACATCTCCTATTTTCGAGTCTTCGGGTGCAAATGCTACATCTACCGCAAGAAAAGGCTCGGTGAGTTTGAAAGAAGATGTGATGTTGGTATCTTTCTTGGTTATGCATCAAACTCAAAAGCATATCGAGTATTCAACCAAACCTCCGGTTTAGTTGAGGAAAGTTGTGATGTTGAGTTTGATGAAACTAATGGCTCCCAAGAGGAGAGTTTTGGTCATGATGAAATAGATGATGAGCCTCTACGAGAAGCTATGAAGAACATGATCATTGGAGACATCAAGCCTAAAGTTGAGGAGAGCCATAATCAAGGGGGAGCTTCAAGTTCCAACATCAACACATCTATGGCACCTCAAGTTGACGAAGAAGAGAAAGGTGATCCATTGCCGACACAAGATTCACAAGCCACACAACATCAAGAAGAAGAACAAGTCCATGATCAAGTCCAACCACAAGAAGAGCAACATGCATCACCACCGCCAAGTGCTTCACAACCACTTATGAGGCATGGATGCATCTCCAAGGCACATCAGATTGATAAAATTATCAGAAGTCCGTCAAGGGGAGTAAGTACACATTCTCGCCATTTCGTTACATTTTGTGAGCACTACTCGTTTGTTTCATGTGTAGAACCCACTCACATTGAGGAAGCACTCCAAGATCCAAATTGGGTGATGGCCATGCAAGAAGAACTTAACAACTTCTTCTGCAATGAACTTTGGGTGTTGGAGGAGCGACCCAAGGACAAGAACATCATCGGAACAAAGTGGGTGTACCGCAACAAACAAGACGAGAACGGTGTGTGGTCTGCAACAAGTCAAGACTTGTGGCCAAGGGTTTCTCACAAGTTGAAGGACTAGACTTTAGAGAAACATTTGCTCTGGTCGCTCGACTAGAAGCCATCCGTACACTTCTTGCTTTTGCATCACATCATAACATAAAGCTTTATCAAATGGATGTGAAAAGTGCCTTTCTTAATGGTTATATTAACGAGCTTGTTTATGTTGAATAACCTCCCGGGTTTGAAGATCCGAGGAATCCTAATCATGTGTTTAGGTTGCACAAGGCGCTCTACGGGCTCAAGCAAGCACCTAGGGCATGGTATGAACGAATACGGGATTTCTTGATCATGCAAGGATTCAAGATCGGGAGGGTGTACACTACACTCTTCACCAAAGACATCGACGGGGAACTATTTATTTGTCAAATTTATGTCGATGATATTATTTTTGGTTCAACTAATGAAGCTCTTAGCCATGAGTTTGGCAAAATGATGTCTAGGGAATTCAAGATGTCGATGATTGGAGAGCTCAACTTCTTCCTTGGATTTCAAATCAAGCAACTTTGAGAGGGGACCTTCATCTATCAAGAAAAGTATACCAAGGACCTCTTGAAGAAATTTGAGATGGGAGATTGTAGCTCAAGAAGTACTCCAATGGCAACAAATTGTCATCTCGACGCGGATAAGGACGGTAAACCTGTTGATCAATCTAATTACCATTCTATGATTAGTTCATTGCTTTATCTTTCCGCATCTAGGCCCGAGATCATGTTTAGTGTATGCTTGTGTGCTCGCTTTCAAGCGGCACCTAAAGAATTGCATCGAAAGGCGGTCTTTAGGATACTTCGATATCTCAAGCATACCCCAAGTGTAGGCCTGTGGTACCCTAAAGGTGCAAAATTCCATCTCTTGGATTACTCGGATTCGGACTTTGCCGGATGCCGTGTGGATCGCAAGAGTACCTCCGGTGGGTGCCACTTGCTTGGGCGTTCCCTAGTATCTTGGTCTAGCAAGAAGCAAAATTCCGTTGCTTTGTCCACGGCAGAAGCAGAATACATAGCGGTCGGTGCATGTTGTAACCAAATTCTTTATATGAAGCAAACCCTTTTGGACTTTGGTATTAAAATTGGTTGTGTGCCTCTCCTTTGTGACAATGAAAGTGCGTTTAAGATTGCTAAAAACCCTGTTCAACACTCCCGCACTAAGCACATTGATATTCGCCATCATTTCTTGCTGGACCATGAAGCTAAGGGAGACATCTCCTTGCAAGGGGTTAGGTCCGAAGAACAATTGGCGGATATCTTCACTAAACCACTTGATGAGAAAACTTTTTCTAGACTAAGAAGTGAATTAAATGCGCTAGATGCATCGAACGTCATGTAAGTTGCCATTGTCATGTAAAAATGCATCTCATATAGGTCTTGTCTAACTTTCAAAGGATAGGGGTGAGCAAGGTTAGCTTGGGATGGAGGTTCTTTTGGGTTTCCCCAAGGCTTGGAGAGTGGCTCTCCCTGAAGAAGCTTTTGAAAGGTTCAAATTTGGCAAGATAGATTTAAATTTATGTCTTGCATGATGCCTGCCATATAGACTTGCACTCACGTTTAATTTTCTGCATTATAAATTGTTTGACATTGCATAAGGTAGATTGTCACAAAGGGGAACCCACTTCATGAGAAAGAGACTTGTTTGAAATGCAATATCTCAACTCATATGAGGTGGAAAGAACAAAATGTTAGGTGCGTTAATGCCTAAAGGAACATGCTTTAAAGAGATAGAAGTCTTCATCCTCTAGATCACAAAGCATGGGCCTTACATTTTATTTGGATGTTTTCTTCCTTGATCTTTTGGTGTTCTATTTGATTTAGGGCTTAGCCAAGTTATTGGCAATTAGTCTTTTTGAGGGGTAAGGGGTTGCCCAAAAAGTCCTAAGACATGTGTTTCTTCGTGTTTGTTTGTTTGAGTCAAAGGACATATATGGGATGTTGCTGTTTTGTAGTCATCGAATTATACGATGCTTAGGGCAGAAGCATCATCGGATCAGTTTGTGCTCAAGTGCCAAGGGCCAGCTCAGTCAGAAAGTCAAATCAACCGACGAGTTCATTGTGAGAAACATCGGAGCATCCGATGCTCACATTTCTGGAGTTGTGCTAAATTACCGATGCAAATATTTTCCACGTCGGATCATCTGATGCCAATGGTGCCTCTGGAATATCCTTATTGTACCATTTGACCGATGCAGCCCTCATCCTACGTCGGTTCATCTGATGTTAAAATTTGAGCTAGGGTTTGGGCCCCACCTATTTAGCGCCTCTTCGTTCTCAGTTTCTCTCTCCCCGACCTAGCTCTCCACCCCCGATGCCTCACCTCCGCCGCCGCCGCTCCGCGCCTCCGACCGTCGCCGCCCTCCGGCCACCACCATCCTCCGGCCGCTACTGCCCTCCGGCCGCCGCTGCAGCGCCGCTGCCACCGCCCTCCAGCGCCACCGCCCTCTGGCCGGCTCCGCTGTCTGGCCGCCACCACCCTAAGCGCCGCTGCCACTGCGCCCCAAGCACAGCCGCCACTGCACCACTGTCTCCGCCCTTCACCAGCCGCCACCACTCCACTCCACACGCCCTAAGAGCCCCATTATTGTCCCGCAACTTCGCCGCTAGGGTTCGCCAGCGGCCTCGATCTTTGTGTTGCCATCCCATGTGCCCGAGCTTGTTGTCTCGCGTGCTCATCTTCACCGTCGTCATGGGCCATGACAAGAAGGGAAAGGGCAAGGCTATTGAGGAGTCGGCCGCTAAAAAACAGAAGATGTCGAAGGAGGCGAAGAAAGCCCTAATGGTCGCTCGCGCCGCTAAGGAGCGAGAGCGTGGCCGGGGAGGATTGCTGAGGATCCGGGAGGCCCGACAGAGGCAGCCTCTAGTGTCTGAGGAGCCAGAGGAGGAAGAGGAGCCTGAAGTGCCACTTGTTCATCGGCGCTCGGTCAGGACCCGTGGGGGTCATCCAGCTGCAGCCCCAAGACCGAGACTGTCAGCAGCTGACCTTCAGGAGGACAGGGCGGCCCAGAGAGTTGTCTATGAGATGGACACCAACGTTCGTGTTGGTGAGGGTGTCCGCCTGACAGATTACAGGAAGTTGAAGGCCAAGAAGCTCAGGAAGCTCAGGTGGAGCATTTTACTTGAGGAGTGGTTCCCGCAGCCCAGAGAGTCACTTGTGGACAGCCACTTCTGGACCTTGACACAGGCGTCGCTGTACGAGACTTACAGACGTCGGGGCCATAAGCTCTTCCAGCATAACTTTCTTGACTGGGATGAGCTTGCACTTGCAGTCGGGACGGAGATACACCCTTACTTTGAGAGGTATAGAGGGCTAGTGGAGCTGATGTCTTACGAGAGGGGTGCCTACATGGAGGACTGGGACCGAGTGTTCTATGCCACACTCTATGTTTCTGAGGGTCGCAGATCCATTGACTTCATGTTCATGGGACAGCATCACCACCTGACTCAACAGACTTTGGGACAGCTGCTAGGCGTGGATCTTCACAACACATGCCTGCACGAGAGTGTATATGGACAGGATGACCCACTGAGGAGGCCGCTCACTGGAGGTGTGGCACCACCTTATGAGGAGATACGATCACTGTTTGCTCAGCCTTTCTCTCCAGAGCAGCCGAGGGTACTGGCTCTACTCACTCCAGCTGCGCGCATTGTGCACCTTTCCTTGCGCCGCACACTTCTGTCGAGGTCCGGATACCTTGAGGGGTTCACCAGCTTGCAGTGGACTCTCCTGTTCTATGTCATGAACGGGATGGAGTTCGACATTGTGGACATTCTCATTTGTGAGATGGAGGACGTAATCACTTATGGAGTTGGGATGATGAGGCAACTTGTGTTTGGCCACTGGATCTGTCACTTGCTCTACTTGATAGCTCCAGAGGAGTCAGCCGTTCGTGACAGTCTCACCGATGAGAGCATCACACGGTTCGGGCACTACCATGCTCCAGCTCCTGGAGACCGCCGCCTTGGCCGTCCCGTTGAGCGTCAGGTCCGTGCTCGTCTATCTGAGGAAGATTGGTCTGACCTGGAGAAGGAAGACGAGAGACTGGCACAGGCTGAGGCTCAGGGTGAGGATCTACAGCACATTTGGTCCAAAAGTGACACTAGTGACAGTGTCGAGGAGTACTTCCCACCTCCTCCCTCACCCAGGCAGCACGACGCGGAGGCTGGAGGCTCGACTGTGCCACCACCTACTCCACCTCCGGTGTCAGAGGCACAGGTCTCTCAGCTATCTGAGCTCACTTCTCTACTCCAGCAGATGGTTGAGCAGCAGCGTCTGGATAGGCTTGCAGCTCAGCAGGCCCGAGCTGAGCAGGCTGCGCGTCTCTTGGAGCTCCAGCAGCAGCAGCAGGAGATGCAGCGACAGATTGCCCGCGAGAGGCGAGAGGACACTGACAGGCTCATTGGGCTAATTGATCAGATGCACCAGTGTTCTCTCGACCAACAACAGCAGACGCAGCAGGCTATGATGGGCATCTTGGGGTTGATCACCAACCTCTACACACAGACCGAGATTGCCCTTCCTTCACAGCTACCAGGCCTAGCTCTAGGTTCGCCTGTCCTGGCTCTAGCTTCAGCACCAGTGCCGACCACGCCGATCCCGACGATCAGTATGTCACCACTGCTAGCTCCAGGCGCACCTATCCACTCTCCCTTGCCGGCTTCTACACTCTTCCAGCAGACTTCGGCTTCTGTTTTCAGTGCCCCGTTTCCTGCAGTCCAGACTCAGGAGGCACCTACAGCAGCTCTTGCAGGCCCTGTCACCTCCACTCCAGCTTCGGCAGCAGCAGGCAGCAGCTCCGACGACAGCAACCCCGACGGCGACCAGTTCATCATCGCCCCGAGCGCTTAGGATCCTTAGGCACTCTGCTTCCTTTTTGGTGTCTTGATGCCAAAGGGGGAGAAGAGTCAGGGGGGGGGGGGGTTATCTTAGTCCCAGGGGGGGTCCTAGCTGTAGGGGGAGTTTATCTTTTTGGGAGTCCTTTTGTAATTTGGTGATTTGCTACTCTTTTTCTATTCATTGAGTATTTGTGTGCCTCTTAAATTCTCTTGTGTTATTGATCGCTTTTTGAGCCTTCGAGTTTCGTATGATAGATTTTGTACTTATTGCATATCCTCTTGGGTATCGTATTGTCAATTTCATTTCTATTATGCTTCACATTGTTGTGTTTTCATCAATCACCAAAAAGGGGGAGATTGAAAGCATCTAGGCCCCCATGAGGTATGGTTTCGGTGATTAATGACAACCGTTGGATTTTACTAATGAGTTTGTGGATGCAAGGTCTCTCATATCACTCATTCCACTTAATGAAATCTATATGAATATCATCTACTGCTCATTGGATATAATTGGAGACGCCTTAACAAATCATTCTATAAGGTCAATCGATTTTCATGAAGATTAGAAGAAAAAGCTCATATGTCAAAATTATTCAACCAAAATTGACAACACCCAAGACTTGGTAATCATCAGAAGAACATTTCAAACCAATGTCTAAGAGGTCACTCGAGCAAATTCCAAAAGAATTACTTAGAACAACTCGAAGCAGACAAAATCAACTCACCGGATCAACCGATGTTTCCAGAAAACAATACATCGGTCGAGTTGGTTTAGCAGAAGAAGAAGACCTCAGAACTAAGTACTCACCGGATCATCCGATGATGAAGGGAATGTTACATCGGTCCATCAGTACAGTAAGCAATCTCCCTGGACCAAGTGTAACACCAGACCATCTGATGTATAATTGATAACACATTGGTCAATCACTCCAGTAAGCATTAATTCTGAACCAATTCTGGATGAAGTGCCATCGGATCATCCGATGAGAAGGCAAGTGTAACATTGGTCTATCAACGGTCATATCTGACATAGTGATATCAGCTAATTTGGATTCAACCGATGACAACTGAAGGGAGAACATCGGATAATCCGGTGTTTGCAGAACAGTGATGTCAACCTACTTTTCCAACAGCTATTTCGTGGGGGCTGGCTATTTATACCCCTTCAACCAGTCTATTTGATAAGTCTTGACAACCAGAGCTACTCTACACATTCTCAAGCATTCAAGACATTGAGCTACCACTTCTACATCATTTACACCACTTGTACACCAAGAGATAGGCTAGAACTTGCTAAAGATAGTGCTTGTGTGCTTCCATTCTTGGTGATTGGAGTCTCTAGTATAGTGAGAGTTGTAAGAGAGTGTCTCTTGGTGATTGTACTCACCGTGTAAGAGTCGGTGATTGGAGAGAGCCTTCCGGAGCTTGCCAAGACGGTTGTGGAAGCCCAAAAGATTCAACTTGTACAAGGCTTGAGCTCCACCTTGCCGAGGTTGGCGAACGGAGAAGTTTAGTGAAGATCCCTGGTCTCGGTGACTTGGGAGTGGCTATACCCTTTGGTGGGTGCCACAACGTGGATGTAGGAAGATCTTGACGATCTTGCCGAACCACGGGATAGATCTTCGTGTCTTCGTGTCTCCTCGGGAGTTTGCGCTTTCTTCCTCTCCCCTTACACTTATGCATTTCATATACCGAAAAGTTACTATTCACTTGAATGCATAGGTTGTTTGCATAGGATATTGGGCTTTTAGTAATTAAGTTTTATTGCTTTAATTTTTGAAAAGAAGCCCAATTCACCCCCCCCCCCTCTTGGGCATTCGATCCTTACACTAGGCATATCACGTTGTGAGACAAATGCAATAGACTTATTTGGGTTCTTACGTGATAAGATGTCAATTTCATGAGTTTTGAGTTTAGAGTAAAGCACATCTAAACTAAGTGTACTCATGACAGTAGATTCACGAATATATGTAACTTTCATCTCCCAGATTGACATGTCTAATGCACTTAGAAGTTGCCTAGCATTTTCATCATCAGAAAAATTAACGTTGACACTACGCAAGTTACTGAGAATTTTGTTAAAGCGAGCAAAGAGATCATCGATGGACTCATCGGGTTGCATCTCGAAGCGCGTGTATTCTTTCTTGAATATGTCTTACATTACCTCTTTGATCGTGTTGGATCCTTCGTGATAGTCATAAAGTGCTCTCTATACATCGTATGCCGATCGGAGATGTGCAACGCGGTCGAAGTCGCTCTGAGTGAGTCCTTGGGTGATCATGTTTCGGGCTTTGTTGTTGCTGCCGATGTCCCGTAGGTTTGTAGCCGTAACTTGATCGTTAGGTGGCACTTTGTAAGGCTTGTACACCTTATCCCATATTGCGAAGCCTTGCGCCTGGATGAAAGCCTCCATGTGTGCCTTCCAAAGCTGAAAATTAATACCAGCAAACACACAAGGTTTGGCGGAGTATTTCTCCATGATGATTAGTCAAAAACACGTGCAAATCACAATGATTGGAGCACCTTGGCTCTGATACCAATTGTAGGATCGAAGAGCATGTGAAAAACTACCATAGGGGGGTGAATGGTAGATTTAAAAAATCTTACGCAGCGGAAACAATTAAATCCCAACCCCTTCGGCGGAAAAACGATCAGTTAAATAAATCATGTGTGAGACTAATCTAAACATGTTTCACCATGAAAAAAGTGATATATATCATAGAGAATCAAGTCACGAAGACAACACAACAAGAATCACTCAAATCCGTCGAGAGAAACTCAAGTTACGATTGAAAGATCGAACAAAGGTCAATCTGTCCTACCCGAGAAAAAACAGTTCTGGAACGCTGCAAAGAAACTCATGTAGATCAGAAACCACAAATCCAATGACCGTGAAATTTTTAGAGATGATAGATAATCAAGTTATGAAGACAACCCAAAAAGAATCACGTCAATTGGATCTGTAAAAACCGAGTTATGATAAAACCACCGACGAAAGGTAGTGCTGTCCAGAAACTTGATGAGTAAAATTTGTCTGGAACAAGTCGGACGAACAAGGCACAAAAGTTTCTTCAAACTACGAATTTTATTCAATAGAACACAAGAGGAACAGCCCCAAAGTCGTGCTCCACGAGCTCTGACCTCCCTTGCTTATATAACCAGCCCTTAGGCCAACTCAATCTCAACTAGGACTCTAACCCTACTCAGATCACGAATCAGAACTTTCCATAACTGCTTAGGACTCTTCTATACGCAGATAGAAGCAATCTTAAGACTTCCAAACACCTTAGGGACGTATCCCATATTCCTAAAACAACTCAAACTCGTGACCCACATGAAATCCTATCATAACCAACTCGATACTTTGTATACCGAGCCATAACCGACTCTGCCGCAGCCAAAGTCATCAACCGATACGATTCAATCCTTCCAACCAGATCTTCCCATCCTTAAACCATCTTTGGAACCATGTTGCCACATCATGCACCGCATGCATACGTGCAAACACCTTCCTTCGACGTCCAGTAACCCTCATATGCACTGCCCTTGATTCAATCATCCTGCGCGACCTCCTGACCCGCTCAACCATAATTCCTCCTGAATTTGATTGTTGGAACCTCATCTCCTCCCTGAGATTAGTCCAAAGGATCTTGTCACCAGCCATGACTTGAACTCAAGCAACACCTGCACATGAACAAACAATCAATCCGTACGAGCCCAAGTCCGCGACTTGACTCAAATTAGTTCCGAACACAACACCTTACGTGAGCACCTCACATAAGCATGTTGCAAATCACAGCAAAATGATATCAGCCATATCAACCAAAACGCACCAAGAACTTAGCAAATGAAAACTAAGTAATCTTTCTAAGAATATATAGCAAGTTCGAAACATTGCAAGATAAAAGCAGGAACATTGCAATCAAGCTCTGAACCAAGCCAAAGCTAACCGGAGCTTGAGCCAGACCTTACCAAAGCTAGTACAACCTAGCGCCGAAGCTTACCAAAGCTAGTACATCCTAGCGTCGGAGCTTACCAAAGATAGTCGAACCTAGCGCTAGAGCTAACCAAAACTAGTCGGAATTAGTCATCCCAAAAGTCAGAGCCAGAAAAACATGTCGGAGTTAACCAACATAAGTCGGACCTAGCAGAACATATCAAAAGCTTAACAAAGACATGTCGGAGCTATCAAAGACATGCCGGAGCTAAAGACAAAGCTCACTGGAGCTACTCAAAAACATGTCGGACCTAGACAATGAAAGTCGGACCTATTGTCAGACCTATTGTTGGACCTTGCAGAAGCTCAGAGCTAGAGTCGGACCTTGCTAAAAAGATGTTATGTCAGCATTCAAAACTTTAATTGTCAAAGCTAATGTATTTAGAACACATAGATCTCACAACAAGGACATCCACAATTGAACATCCAATCCCTAACACACACACACACACCAGCAATACAACCTCATCGTGGAGTATGGTGTTACGCTCTTGCGGTCCAAACCACAAAAAAACCACCATCTCATACTCTCATACGCGCGGCCACTAGATTGAGAACTAAGCCCTGCCGATTAAGAACCTCCACAGGATGCTCCTTAGCAGATCCGGAAGAAGTGTCGCATTAACACTTCGACAATCCCCCTCTAGGCCACATTCAATTCTGATCGTGATACTCCTCCTCACAATCATATCTTACTATAATGTTGTCGGCTAAGGGTGGGCAATCAGTTTAACCAAAACCGATCGGTTCGATTTCTGGTTTTTTTTATGAAATTCGGGTTCTGAAAATGAAAACCGAAATAGGTTTCAGAAAATGAGAAACCGGTCTCCCGATTAACCGAAAAATTTTGGTTCAGTTTCCAATTAACCGGCAAAACCGAGCTGGTGCTGGGGTGTTCGTTGGGCGACGGTCGGGCGTCCACGGCATGCGGCGATTGGGCGAGCGCCGGGAGCGGCGTTGGGCGACGGCCTGGCAGACGGTGTTGGTCTATGGCTGGGGGCGGCATCGGGCGGTGGTTGGGCGACGATCGGGGACACACTGTCATGCGGCGACTGGGCGATGGTTGGGAGCGTTGTCGGGTGACGACCGGGAACGGCGTCGAGCGATGGCCCGGGCAACATCGTCTAGCGGCCGGCTGGAGGTGGCGATTGGGCCCGGGCGGCCGGGAGTGGGGACACCGTTGGGCCATTGGAGCGACGACGACGTCTCCGTTGGGCAGGGGCGGCAGCATCAGGGTGTTGGGACGAGGGCGCAAGGGCTTTGGCGATGGGTATTTTAGGGTTGTTATTGGGTTGGGCTTCCTGTCGGTTATTGAGTTGGGCTGATTTGTATTTATTGAAATAAAACTCTGTTTAACCCGGTTAACCTGTTAAGAAAACTGAAACCAAAAAAATATTCTTGTTTTTGCATAATGCCAACGAAATTTGGCCCGATTTTGCCAGTTCGGTGTTCTCGGTTTCGACCGGTTTCTTTATTCGGTTTTCGGTTTCGATTAAATTTGCCCACCCTGAAGTCGGGCCAGACTGGCCGAAAACCCGTTTAGTTACATATATTAAGTAATCACCCAAAAACATTAAATATCAATAAAAAATAAGTACCAATTAATAAACAACATAATAATCAACTAACTAATATACAATTATATTATCTAAACAACATAATGAACAAGATAATATAAAAAGCATTAAAGAAAGCCATTGCATGTAAGTATTAACATGTAATTCCATAATCAACAATTCAATCAATTAATTAACATAATTCACAATTCATTAACATAATTCACAATTCATTGCATAATTCGCAATTTGCAATTCACAATTTACGATTCACGAGCTCACGTTGGGAAGGGGGGGGGGGCTCAGGGAGGGAGGAGAGGCACGGTGGGGCAAAACATTTGGAGCAAAAAAATCCAATGGGAAGGGAGGCGGTGGGGGCGACGGGGAGGGTGGTGGACGGCGGGGAGGGGCGGTGGACAGTAGGGAGGGGTGGTGGATGGTGGTGGAGGGCCGGTGGAGGAGTGGGAGGAGCAGCATGCACGAGGCGGCGTCCAAGGGAGGAGGCGGCGGGGAGGGGCGACACAACGTGGGGAGGGGGGCGAGGAAGGGCGGCGGCATACCTCGACTCGTCGAGTCCTTCTCGGTCGATGGCGGCGGCGTGATGGCGGCGCGACGACGGGGCGAGGGCGCGGCACAGTGCGGGGCAGCAGCGGCGGCGATTAGCTCGGCGGCGGGGGCGGGTGCAAAATGAAAATGAAGAGGCATACGGTCAGGAAATAATCCCTAGCTCTAATAGACGACGGTAATAGGTTAATCGTCATCAATTAATGCCTATATTGACGATGGGCCTTAATTGACGACAATCAGCCGTCGTCTTTAAGTAATTGACCATGGTAGTAGATTAACCGTTGTCAATTACAAGCTAATTGACGACAGCTACAGGCCTTAATTGATGAGGTCAGCCGTCATCTTTAAGTAATTGACGACAATAGTAGATTGACCGTCGTCAATTACGGGCTAACTGACGATGGCTAGATTTAGCCGTCATCAATTACTTAAAAGACGACAGCCCCGTCGTCTATAAGTTTAGTCGTCGTCTATTATCGTGATTTCTATAGTGGATGTTGGTTTTATTTGGCATCCTACAAGTGAACTTGACTGCTTACTTGGCAAAAGTTGAGAACACACATGTCAAATCCATGTATTTATACCTTTCTCTTACGCTGTACCTTGCCACCTTTCCACATAATTGCGAATTTTGAAATTGAACACAAGATTTCTATATATAGATTTGGACAAATGAGCCTGCCTCACACACTGATCCCAAACCCTTGAGGCCTTGACCCTTGAGTGTGATACTCTTCATTGGATTAGTGTTACATAGCAACTTTTTAAAATCTATTGTACATGAGCCAGGGCTAGTGAACTCAGTGGTAAAACCCGTAAAAAAATGTTGGTTGAATATGATACACCAACATTTGTAATTTAAAGATACCATTTCCCTTTGAAGTTAATCTAGAACTTGAAATCATAGGAACAGCGTATCGAAGCTTTAAATTGACAGAAATACTATTTTTCAGGCGTCTAAAATCTTGTAATTTTTCAGGCGACCATTCGATTTGCTTTAACATTCGTGCACCTCAAACCTTATCTTCTTCCCTGCCTTTCCCTTTCCCAACTCCCAAGATCGAGCCTCCCCTGATAAGCGGTGGCGGTGGGGCCGGGGCCGCGGCGCGAAGGCCACGGCCGCGGGCGAGCGGGCGGCGGTAGTGTGATGGCGAGCGGCGCGCGATGCAGCGCAAGGCAGCGCAAGGCAGCGACATCGGCGGTGCCACCGTACCACCGGATCTGAAGGTAAGTTTTTTTTGGTTTATTTTGTTGATTGTTAATCCATAATTTGTAGGATTATGTCAATTGTAAAATAATCAAGCAAAAAAATTTATGATTGGTTAACATGTAGAATTAAGATTAATGGTTAATTATAAAAAATAGTGGTTCATGATAGTTATTAGCTGCTAATTATCGGTGTCTGAAATCTATACATGCCCTTTTAATTAAATGTGTTGTATCTTTTTTTCACTGATACATATATGGACGTTTCTCATAGTATAATAAGATAAGATTTCTGTAGAGCAAGATGAATCTTATTCCGTCTCAGTCTAACATAGGAGCATTATGACGTCATCTCGTTTCTAATGTGAAAACTTAGTCATCAGCAATATTATTATTGGAAAAAGTGTTACATGTGTGGGGTGTGTGTGTGTGTGTGTATATATATATATATATATATATATATATATATATATATATATATATATATATAATGATTACAATGCAATCATCAGAGTATTTGTGCAATCAAGCAACCATAACTTTTAGATCTGCATCTTACGAACGTTACATGTTTTTATTTAACTTCCTCCATCAGGTAGAAGAGGTTAAATAAAAGATGCACTAACCATAGGATACAAATCCAATGATTGAGGATAGTTGATTGCACCAAACATCTGATTGCATTCTATTCGTTCTTATATATATATATATATATATATATATATATATACATATATATATATAATCTTATATATCTGGCTACAAAATAGTCTATTCTGTTGCCATTCCCTTCAATTGTGCAGCTCACTTACGTACCCAAACCACGCCTCTTTTTTTCATCTTGCTGCTGTGATTCTTTTTTATAATTTTTTTGTTGGTTGTATGTTTATTCTATATCTTTCACAACTTCCCCACGACCTCCACTACCGCCGCTCCCACCTATTGACCCCATGACCGCTCGGCTCCAGCAGGTGATCCAACTCCCCACGACAGCTCGATTGACCCCATGACCTCTCGGTTCCCGCCGGTGATCCAACTCCCCACGACCGTTAGCAGACTACTGCTTCCCGCGTTCGCACAGAAACCACCGCCGGCGACCTCCCGACCCTGACGGCAACGCTGGCACCGACTACCACAAGCTCCGCCGCAAACCACCGCCAGCGGCTCCCGTGTTCCTTATACGAGCTGCTCCTACTGTTGCTCTTCATTTCCGCTGCACCCGAGGAAAGGAACCGGCGTCTGCACCCACGCGCGGGACATCCGGCCGCTCGCCCCCCTCGTGCGCTTCCTCTCCCCTTCGCCCACCCCCGTCTCGGCGGTCTCCAAGCTCGACCGCTCGATCGAGACTCCCGACCGCCGGGTCGCCTCCTTCCTCCGCCGCTTCCCCGCCGTCTTCATCGAGTCCGTCGAGCCGCAGCACAACCTCCCCTGGTTATGTCTCTCCGGCGCCGCCGCGCACCTGCTACAAGAGGAGCGGGATGTCTTCGCCTCTCGACGCGCTGATGTCACCGGCCGACTGCGTCGCTTCCTCCTGATGTGCCCACAGCGCCGCATCCCGCTCCGCGTGGCGCAGGGCATGCTCTGGCACCTCGGCATCCCGGAGGACTACTTCAAAGAGTCGGGATACGACATTAGACATGATGGATTTCGGGTCACCGCTTCTGGAGATGGTACTGTTTGCCAGTATGATGACAATGGTAGGAAGTTGGAGCTAATTCATGCTGTACAAAGTGAAGAAATGTCTCTTTCAGTTCTCCAATTGAGCGCTGTCAAGAATTCCGGGTCAGCAGCGGAGGTGCCTATCCCGTTCTTCCCGTCTAAGACCATTCGCAGTTGAAAGCATCTAGGCCCCATGAGGTACGGTTTCGGTGATTAATGACAACCATTCGATATTACTAATGAATTTGTGAATGCAAGGTCTCAATGACACTCAATCAAACGAAATCAAAATTACATTGGAGACCCATATAAAATCAATGAATGAGATCAAATCAAATCGTATGAAGACAAGAAGTGAAAGCTCTAATTTGACATCACTCAATGCTTGAAGACAATCAAAACAACATTTCCAACAAGTGTCAAAGAGGTCACAAGTTCAAAATTCCAAAAGAACAACTCAAAACAACTCGAAGTCAACAAGTTGAACACACCGGATCAACCGACGTTCTATGAGTTGACTACATCGGTCAAGTTGGTTCAATTGAAGAAGAAGACCTCAGACAAATGCACTCACCGGATCATCCGATGTGAGTGGCTCAGTGACATCGGTCCATCATCACAGATTGCAATACCACTGGACCAAGTGAAGCACAGGATCATCCGATGTGCAGACTTACACACATCGGTCAATCACTCCAGTGAGCCTCAAGATCAAGCAAAATTCTGGAGGAAGAGCCACCGGATCATCCGATGAGTAGAGAGATCAACATCGGTCTAACAACGGTCATATCTGACACAGTGACATCAGCTAATTTGGCTTTGACCGATGACAACTGAAGGGGAGACATCGGATCATCCGGTGTTCGCAGAGAAGTGATGTCAGCCTACTTTTCCAACGGCTATCTCGTGGAGGCTGGCTATTTATACCCCTTCAACCTGTCAAATCGACAAGACTTGAAGCCCAGACATACTCTACACATCCTAGAGCATTCAAGCAATAGAGCAACCACTTTCACATCAATTGTTCATCATTTGTACACCAAGAGATAGGCTAGAACTAGCTAGAGATAGTGCTTGGGTGCCTCCATTCTTGGTGATTGGAGTCTCTAGTGTAGTGAGAGCCCAAAGGGAGTGACCCTTGGTGTGTGCAACTTCCGGAGCTTGCCAAGAGGATTGTGGAAGCCCAGAGGATCCCAAAAGTGTACAAGGCTTGAGCTCCACCTTGCCAAGGTTGGCGAACGGAGAAGAATAGTGAAGAAGCCCCTAGTCTCGGTGACTTGGGAGTGGCAAAACCCTTCGGTGGGTGCCACAACGTGGACGTAGGAAGATCCTTGTGATCTTACCGAACCACGGGATAAACTCAGTGTCCCTTTGAGCGTTTGCATCCCTCTCCCTTTTACTCTTATGCAATCTTCATTCCGCAACTTTAATTTACATTGATTGCATAGTTTAATTGCATAGGGAATTGGGCTTTAAGTTGTTAGTTTGTAATTGTCTTAAAATTTGAAAGAAAGCCCAATTCACCCCCCCCCCTCTTGGGCGTTTCGATCCTTACAATTGGTATCAGAGCCTTGTTGCTCATTGGATCATTCTAGCTTCACCGCTAGAGAGCTTAAATGGCCAAGAATGGGGGTTCGGTTCCTATCTTCGAGGGCAAGAACTTTGCCTATTGGAAAGCACGCATGCGTGCCTACCTAGAGGCCATTGCTCCCGAAGTGTGGGAAGCGACCCATGCGGGATTTGGAGATAATGCCTATATTGGTGATCAAATTAAATGGGATGCTAGAGCTAGAAATGCCATTTATGAATGCATTAGTCAAGATGTATTTGCAAGAATAGCTAGTAAAGAAAAAGCTTGTGAAATTTGGGCATGCTTAATTGAAATTCATGAGGGGTCCTCTCGTGTTAAAGAACTTAAATATCACATGCTTAAAGCAAAATATGATGAATTTAAAATGCTTCCTCATGAAAATGTTAATGAAATGTTTTCACGCTTAAATGTTCTTATTGAGGAGATTAATGCTCTTGACATTGCGTCTCTTGGCAAGGGACTTATCAACCGAAAGATCCTCATGCTCCTTCCCAAGCCTAAGTACAACATCATCAACTCCATGCTCCAAAAGGAATCACTTGACAACATTGAAGTTTCGGAGCTCATTGGAGAAATACACGCTCATGAGATGAGTGTACTAGGGATGATGGAGAGTTCATCCTCTACAAGGACAATTGCTCTCAAGGCTTTCAAGAAAACGAAGAAAATGATCAAGCCGAGTTCAAGCAAAGAAGAGCAAACATCAAGTGAAGATGATGATGATGAGCTTGCATCAATGATGAGAAAATTCTCCCGCTTGAACTCCAAGATTGCCAAGAAGGGATACACTTTTGATCCCAACAAGAGAGCCTTCCTTCCCAAGAAAGAAAATAGCAAGACTTGCTATAATTGTGGTGAACAAGGCCACATCTCCTACGATTGTCCAAAACCGGACAAGAGAAGGGAGAACCACGAGAGCAAGCATCAAAAGCAAGAAGAAAGTGATGAAGAAGAAGAGGTCAAGCCCAAGCGCTCCTTTGGAAAGAAGAAATTTGACAAAGGCAAGAAGACCAAACTCTTTCCAAAGAAAAGAAGAGGGCCTCAAAAAGTCTTCATGTGCGAGGCAAATGAGTGGATCACGGATGAAGAGTCAAGCGACGAAGAGAGTGAAGATGAAGAAAACTTGGCGGGGCTTGCCGTCGTCAACAAGGATAACTCACCTCTTCGTCCACCTCCCATGTGCCTCATGGCAAAAGGTAACAATGAGGTATGTGACGACTCTAGTGATGATGAGCTTTCCCCCGATGAATTAACTTCATTGATAAATGAATACCACACAATCATTAAAAGGGAAAAGAACAAAGTCAAGGCTCTTGAACAAGCTCATGCTAAACTTGAGAATACTCACCTCAATTTGCTTGACAAGTATGAAAGCATACTTAAGGAGCATGACACGCTCAAATCTCACGTCAAGCAAGTTGAGGAAGAAAAGACTAAAATCAAGCTTGATCATCATGAGCTTAACTTAGCACACCAAACACTCTTAGAAGAGCACAACAAGTTAAAACAAGAACATCAAGCACTTAGCCTTGCTCATGAAGTTCTTGATCAAGAATTAAAAACTATGAAGAAAGGAACCCTTAATAATGAGATTACGTCTCATGCTACTAACCGTTTTCACAAGTCTTTGCCCATGAAAGAAAATGCTAGGGAGAAGGACTTGATGGAGGAGATTGAAAGTCTCCGCACAAGCTTAGCAAGACTATCTAAGGGAGAAGATAAACATAAAGAAATCCTCTTCCATCAAGCAAAGGGCTTCAACAAGAGAGGACTTGGATCCTTCCCGGTGCCCAACAAAGGAAAGGTGTCCTCACCGGAGCTCAAAACAAGCTTCATCAAGGAAGTTGGCTCCTATTGCCAACATTGCAAGGTCACCGATCACCATACAAGGGAGTGCCCTCTACCTAACCGACCTTCTCCAAAATTGCCGACTAACTATACATCTACCTTTGAGAATCACTATTATTTGTTGAGCAAAGTAGGTGCTAAGGTGAAGGCAAAGTTCATTGGCATGAACGTAAAGGGGATGAAAGGGAAGCTCCCCAAGCAACTTTGGGTCCCAAAAGCACTTGTATCACATATACAAGGACCAAAGCTAGCTTGGGTGCCTAAAGTCAAGAACACGTGACCGTCCACGAGGTGACTTCAAGAGGGGACCTCCACCATCAAAGAAAATCTACCAAGGACCTCTTGAAGAAAGTTAAGAATGGGAGCCCAACGCGGATATGGACGGTAACCTTATTGTCAAAACAAATTACCATTCCATAAATAGTCTATTGCTATATCTTTCCGCATCTAGGCCCCATGTCATGTTTAATGAATGCTTGTATGATTATATGCCTCTCCTTTGTGACAATGAAAGTGCGGTTAAGATAGCTAAAAACCCCATTCCCGCACTTGATGAGAAACCTTTTCTAGTCTTAGAAATTAAATGTGCTAGATGCATCTAACGTCATGTAAGTTGCCATGTTCATGTAAGGATGCATATCATATAGGTCTTGTCTAACTCCCAAAGGATAGGGGCAAGCTAGAAGTAGTTTTCCCTGAGGAAGCCTTTGGAAGGTTCAAACTTGGCAAGATAGATTTATTTTATGCCTTGCATGTTCCCTGCCATATAAACTTGCACTCATTTAATATCTTGCATTATAATTTGTGTGGCATTGCATAACGGTAGATTGTCACAAAGGGGAACCCACCTCATGAGAAGGAGACTTGTTTGAAATACAATATCTCAACTCATATAAGGTGGAAAGAACAAAATGTTAGGTACGTTAATGCCTAGAGGATCATGCTTCAAAGAGATAGAAGTCTTCATACTCTACCTCACAAAGCATGGGCCTTACATTTTATTTGGATATTTTCCTCCATTTTTCTTGGTGTTCCATTTGCGTTAAGGTCTAGCCAAGCTATTGGCATATTAGCTTCTTGAGGGGTAAGGGGTTGCCCAAAAAGTCCTAAGACATGTGTTTCTCCTCGATTGTTTGTTTGGTCAAAGGACATATATGGGATGTTTTCGTTCTGTTGTCATCGGATTATCCGATGCCTATGTCAATCCCTCATCGGTCAAATAGGTGCTCAATCCTCAAAGCCCAACTCTGTCAGAACCTCAAATGATCCGACGCGTTCATCCTGGAAAACATCGGTCCATCCGATGTTCACTCTTCTGAAGCTGTGATCTATTCAACCGATGTCTACCTCCCTCTAACGTCGGATCATCCGGTGTCAACATCACTCGGTTGAACACCCTTACTGTGATATTCGACCGATGTTAAAAACCCTAAACGTCGGTCAATCCGATGTCAACAGCATTTCTTGAATATCCTTTCTGTGGCAATTGACCGATGCTCACTTCACCTATCATCGGTCCATCCGGTGTTGAGTTTTTGGCTAGGGTTTGGGACCCACTATTTAAACTCGAGCGCCGCCGCCGTTTCTCTTTCTCCCCGATCGATCTTTACACCCTGCGCCGCCGCACCCAGCCGCCTGCGCCGCCGCCCGCCGACCACTGCGCCGCCGCACCCAGCCGCCCTAACCGCCGCCTAGCACCGCCGCCACCTGCAGCGCCGCCGCCGCCGCCCTAGGCGCCGCCGCCTCCGTGCTCCTCCCGAGCACCGCGCCACCTCCGCCGGCAGCCGCCGCCGCCGCCGCCCTAGGCGCCGCCGCCGCACCTCTCCACCGCATCCAAGCATCGCCACCGCTCCTCCCTCCGTCGAAGCACCTCCACCAAACGTCGTCTTCTCCGGTCACCTCCCGTCGCTAGTTTTTCCCGAGCTCCATCGTCGCTAAGGTGAGGCCCGTGCCGTGCGACGTCTCTCGTTGCTTCTCTCGTCGTTCTTTCTTCATCGTCGCCTAACCCTAGCTCTCCGTCGTCTAGATGGGTCGCGACAGGAAGAACAAGGGCAAGGCCATCGCGGAGCCCGCCGCGAAGAAGCAGAAGCTATCCAAGGAGGAGAAGAAGGCCTTGATGGCCGCTCGCGCCGCCGAGGAGCGTGAGCGCGGCCGTGGGGGTTCGTTGAGGATTCGCGAGGCCCGTCCAAGGCCGCCTCCCGTGGTCGACGACTCCGACGCCGAAGAGGAGCCAGTTGAGCCCCTCGTCCGCCGGCGCTCAGCCCGGACGCGTGGGGGTCACGCCGAGGCTGCTCCTCGTCCGAGACCGACGGCTGCCGACCGTCGTGAGGACAGGGAGGCTGAGAGGGACATCCATGAGATGGACACGGCCGTCTGGGTCGGTGAAGGAGTCCGTCTTGTGGACTACCGGAAGATGAAGGCTAAGCAACTCCGGAAGCTCAGATGGAGTGTTCTGCTTGAGGAGTGGTTCCCACAGCCCCGAGAGCTTCTTGTTGACAGTCGCTTCTGGACTGTCACCCAGGCGTCTCTCTATGAGACCTACAAGCGCCGGGGGCACAAGCTCTTTCAGCACAACCACTTGGACTGGAGGCAGCTTGCAGTGGCAGCGGAGACTGAGATCCGCCCCTTCTTTGAGAGATACAGAGGCTTGGTGGAGCTACTGGATTATGAGAGAAGTGCCTATGTGGAAGAGTGGGTCCGTGTCTTCTACGCGACCCTGTACATCTCAGAGGGCAGAAGGTCGATTGCCTTCATGTTCAATGGTCAGCACTACCATCTCTCGAGGCAGACATTGGGGCATATTCTTGGTTTGGAGCTGCACGACACCAGCATACACGAGAAGGTCTATGGGCAGGCAGATCCACCAAGGAGGCCACTTACTGGAGGGGTAGCACCACAGCTGGACGAGATCCGCTCCTTGTTTGGCCCCTCGTTCTCTCCAGACCAGCCGAGAGTCCCAGCTCTCCTGACCCCAGCTGCGCGCATTGTGCACCTTGCCTTGCGCCGCACGCTCCTGCCGAGGTCAGGATACTTGGAGGGGTTCACGAGTCTCCAGCAGACCCTCCTGTTCTACATAATGAACGGGATGGACTTCGATATCGTGGACATACTTCTCTGCGAGATGGAGGACGTAATCACGGATGGAATCGGCATGATGAGGCAGATGGTCTATGGGCACTGGATCAGTTTCATTTGCTCTATGGTGGTGCCTGAGGGACATTCAGCACAAGCCCGGCTAGCTGACGAGAGTGTGACTCGCTTCAGTCACTATCGTGCCTCTGCTCCTGGAGACCGTCGCCTTGGTCGCCCAGTTGAGCGCCAGGTCCGGGCCCGTCTGTCAGAGGAAGACTGGTCCGACCTAGAGCGGGAGGACGAGAGACTTGCTGAGGCCGAGGCTCAGGGGGAGGACTTGCAGCACGTCTGGTCCGAGAGCGACACAGACGACAGTGTCGAGGAGTACTTCCCTCCTCCTCCACCTTCACCGAGGCAGCACGACGCCGAGGCCGGAGGATCAGCTGCTCCGCCACCGACGCCACCTCCTGTGTCCGAGGCGCAGGTGTCACAGCCGTCAGAGCTGTCGGCACTACTCCAGCAGATGATCGAGCAGCAGCGCCAGGACAGGCTCGCAGCTGAGCAGGCCAGGGCGGAGCAGGCTGCTCACCTGGCACAGTTGCAGCGGCAGCAGCAGGAGCTTCAGCTAGAGATCGCCCGTCAGAGGCGAGAGGATACGGACCGGTTCACCAACCTGGTCGATCAGATGCACCGCCGTACCCTCGACCAGCAGCAGCAGACCCAGCAGGCCATGATGGGGATCCTAGGGTTGATCACCAACCTTTACACTCAGACCGGGATCGCCCTTCCTCCACAGCAGCCTGGACTGGGACTGGCTCCAGGTGTTGCTCAGGTGCCCACTACTCCCATACCTTCCATCAGTATGTCACCACTTCTGGCATCTAGCGCACCAATTCACTCACCACTGCCGGCGACGATCTTGTTCCAGCAGACACCGGCGTCCGTGGTGAGCGCTCCACTTCCTCCAGCTCCTCCGGCACCTGCTTCCTCTCCTCCAGCACCGGCAGCGGACCCTCCAGCTCCCGCCGCCCCGGCAGCTCCTACGTCCGGCGACTCCAGCTCCGACGACGGCGACGCTGCCCAGTTCGTCCTCGCGCCCAGCTCTCAGGGTCTGTAGGCGTTCTGATCCCTTTTTGGTGTCTTGATGCCAAAGGGGGAGAAGATGTAGAAGAGTCAGGGTGAGTGGTAGTAGCAGTCTCAGGGGGAGTGTGTGTGTAGGGGGAGTGTGTGGTTGAGTGTGTGCTTATCCTTTGTATTCATGCTTGAGTACTCTTTTGTAATTTTAATTAAGCACTCTTTCGCTTGTCTCATTTGTTTATGATTTTAATCTATTGAGCTTTTCGCACCACAATTTTTCTTTTGCGTTCTACAAGCTTAATGTGTCCTATGCTGTATTCATTGCATATATACTTGAGTATTATCACCAAATTCATTATTATTGCGCTTTAAATTATTGTGTTGTCATCAATCACCAAAAAGGGGGAGATTGAAAGCATCTAGGCCCCATGAGGTACGGTTTCGGTGATTAATGACAACCATTCGATATTACTAATGAATTTGTGAATGCAAGGTCTCAATGACACTCAATCAAACGAAATCAAAATTACATTGGAGACCCATATAAAATCAATGAATGAGATCAAATCAAATCGTATGAAGACAAGAAGTGAAAGCTCTAATTTGACATCACTCAATGCTTGAAGACAATCAAAACAACATTTCCAACAAGTGTCAAAGAGGTCACAAGTTCAAAATTCCAAAAGAACAACTCAAAACAACTCGAAGTCAACAAGTTGAACACACCGGATCAACCGACGTTCTATGAGTTGACTACATCGGTCAAGTTGGTTCAATTGAAGAAGAAGACCTCAGACAAATGCACTCACCGGATCATCCGATGTGAGTGGCTTAGTGACATCGGTCCATCATCACAGATTGCAATACCATTGGACCAAGTGAAGCACAGGATCATCCGATGTGCAGACTTACACACATCGGTCAATCACTCCAGTGAGCCTCAAGATCAAGCAAAATTCTGGAGGAAGAGCCACCGGATCATCCGATGAGTAGAGAGATCAACATCGGTCTAACAACGGTCATATCTGACACAGTGACATCAGCTAATTTGGCTTTGACCGATGACAACTGAAGGGGAGACATCGGATCATCCGGTGTTCGCAGAGAAGTGATGTCAGCCTACTTTTCCAACGGCTATCTCGTGGAGGCTGGCTATTTATACCCCTTCAACCTGTCAAATCGACAAGACTTGAAGCCCAGACATACTCTACACATCCTAGAGCATTCAAGCAATAGAGCAACCACTTTCACATCAATTGTTCATCATTTGTACACCAAGAGATAGGCTAGAACTAGCTAGAGATAGTGCTTGGGTGCCTCCATTCTTGGTGATTGGAGTCTCTAGTGTAGTGAGAGCCCAAAGGGAGTGACCCTTGGTGTGTGCAACTTCCGGAGCTTGCCAAGAGGATTGTGGAAGCCCGGAGGATCCCAAAAGTGTACAAGGCTTGAGCTCCACCTTGCCAAGGTTGGCGAACGGAGAAGAATAGTGAAGAAGCCCCTAGTCTCGGTGACTTGGGAGTGGCAAAACCCTTCGGTGGGTGCCACAACGTGGACGTAGGAAGATCCTTGTGATCTTACCGAACCACGGGATAAACTCCGTGTCCCTTTGAGCGTTTGCATCCCTCTCCCTTTTACTCTTATGCAATCTTCATTCCGCAACTTTAATTTACATTGATTGCATAGTTTAATTGCATAGGGAATTGGGCTTTAAGTTGTTAGTTTGTAATTGTCTTAAAATTTGAAAGAAAGCCCAATTCACCCCCCCCCCTCTTGGGCGTTTCGATCCTTACAGCAGTGGTATGCTGTAAAGCATACTGGATACACTGTTTAGTAGTGTAATTTAGAGTACGTACTGTAAAAGCTGAAAGAGAATAGTGTATAGAGTATGCTTTAGAGTATGCTGGTGCGGATGGTCTAAGGGCCTTCGGTTGAAGCAGAAGATTAAGGACTGGCTCGAAGGTTTTCAGAATCTGCCTTATGTGTCTCCATATGAGGATTCCAGCAGTATTAACCGGAGCAGTGATGTTTCAGAGAAACGGGTGGCTGGGGTGCTCCATGAGCTGTTTACTCTGTTCGTGACAGAGGCGGCGATTACTTTGCCTCAGTCTGCATCTGGGGCTGCCACAGATGTTTGATCGTGTGTTTGAGCGGCACCCGCATGTTTTCTACTTGTTGTTCAAGGAGAAGACATGCTTTGTTGTCCTCAAAGAGGCATACATGGCTGGGGAGGACACAGCGATTAGAAGCATCCCATGCTGGAAGTGCGCAAGAAGTATGTTGAGTTGATGGAGGAGTCACGGGAGATCATTAGGCGCCGACGGAGCGGGAAGCCTGTTGAAAAGAAATCAGAGGGGATTGAGGCCTCTGTTAAAATGTAATCATAAAAAAAAAACTACTGAGAAGAAGGATGAAGCCATGCACAAATGAGGAGCTGTTAGGTTGGTAGGAGCCATTTTTTTATTTTTGCTGCTTGTTATTTGATAAATACAACAGTGTAGGAGTAGGACCAGGCTGTGCCTTAGAAATTCATCCTGACCTACTATTCAGTAAGCTTAATCTGCATTACTGACATGTCTCGATGAGAGAAACTTCATATATATTCAGATATTTCTGATTTAGTTTGTTCATCGGGGTTCTTTGTTTAGTGCTGAAAATAAATGGACGACGCACTTTAAAGCTAGCTTTAAGCTCATTTTGAAAAGATGCAGAAGCTAGTGACTGGTGAGATATTTTCCTCAAATGAGGTTACTGCACTTAGTCTCATTAGCACTTGGTCTCATTTGCTAATGGGGACTTCCAATATTTCCATGAACGAATAGATGAAGGCATATGCACATGCCCCCAACTTTAGTTTGAAAGTTCACAAATTGAAAGCTAGCTCGGAGAACCACGTGCTCGCTGCTCACGCCGACGGCCACCGCCCAGCTCGCGCCGGCGGCCACTCCGGCCCCGGCGGCCACGCCCGCTGCTCACGCTTCGGCCTTTCCGGCACCGGCAACCTTTAAGTCTTGCTCTCTAGTCACCGCTATTTGGAGGCTATGGCGATACCCACGCCGGACGGTGATCAATCCTTGACGCCTACTCCACCAACTCCGGTAAAACTTCCATCCCCTTCACCCGCCCCTCCCTAGCCATTGGCCCTCATTGTCTCGCCATTGTCCCGTACATTCCCATCCCTCCTTCTCCATCTGCTGCCGCCCCCTGCCTTCCTGCTCCTTTCACTACTCCTGACTTCAGGCGGCCCACGTCCCGGCCAGCCTCGTCGACACCTCGCTCCCTGCTCGTCTGTGTGCGCACCGGCCTTCCCACCTCCCGCCAATGCACTCCCTTCTCCAAGCTCAAGTCGACCGATTTGCCTTTCGTTCCCCTACGGCCTTCTGCGGAGAATGCTTTTTCTCTGTTAACCATCCTGGACGACGATTCGTCTGAGTCTGAAGATGAAGCATCTCCATTGGCCACTGTCGCCTCTTTGAAGCAGCCCTCCGGCCTTCCCTCCTATCGCCGGAGATGGCTGATATGGAGTTGTTCACTGCAAATGGCTCATCTTCGCCGGTGGCCTGCCGTCGTCTTACCGGCGGCCCCCCTCCGGCCGTCCGGGTTTTTGAATTTGCGCCACGAGATGGGAAAGAGTCTCCAGGTATTGTCTTGTCGGGACAGTCCCCGCCGCCTGCAGCCTGTCCACCGCCCATAACCCCTCGTCAGCCTGCTCCCGCTCCCGCTGCAGCTGTCTCCCCTCCGCTAAAGCCGGTCAGACCATGCCCTGAGCCAGCTGTGGACCATCCTGTCCCTGACAGGTCATCCTTGCCTTCTCTGCTGGGTCCTGTGCCTAGCCACCCGCCTCATGGTAAGCGGACGGGATGGGTCCCTATCAAGACTAGACCCAAGCCTTCAAGTTCATGGACTAGGCACTTGCGCCACTTCCCAGGAAAAAATCCGGCCGAATCCGCAGGACCTCAAGTCATTCTGAAAGGGCGTTGCTTCCGCTGTCTGAGCCGGGATCACTCAATTGCTTCCTGTAGGGACCCACCCCGATGCTGCTCGTGTCTTCACATGGGCCATCTCTCCCAACGTTGTCACTAGCTAAGGGGCCCAGATGGGAGGAGACCGATCCATCCACGCCTTATAAATCCACCTCCCTCCATTCATAGCAGAATCACCTTCCCGCTGTTAACCCGCCAAGCAACCTTGGTCTCCCCTGCACGCTCCTTCGCTTCGGTGGTTGCCGCTTCCGATCCACCCCAATGCAGCATGCCTTCTCGTCGTCTCGTGGCTGGCACTCCGGAGATGCGGCCAGCTACTGGTCAGGCAGCGGTGGTTGCTGGAGGCCTCATGACGTCGGAGCTCCGATAGCTGCATTGACAAGCACTCCTGCTGGCTCCAAGGGGCGGCCGGAGCCGCTCCAACCCTCAGCAGGTCACGGAGGTGATCCACAACTCCTTGGCGATCCCGCACTAGAGTTTCAGGGTCTCCAAGCATCACCATGGTGACTTCCTGGTACAATTCAATCGACCTTCACTGCGTGAGTAGGCCCTAGAGGCGGGTGTGGTGCCGATACCGCGGGAGCAAATCACTTCTTCCGGCGGTGGACCTTCAGCACGGAAGATACTCTCCAAACTCTACATCGAGCACCTCCCGCTTCACGCCTGGTCGGTCGAGGGCATCTGCCAGATCTTGGGTGACGTCTTCCTCTTCGACTACTTCGACTCGGCTACCTTCAAACAGGAGGACACATCGATTTGCGGGGTCGTTGGATGGATGAAAGACCCCAACCTGCTTCCACTGTCCAAGAGCGTCACTTTCTTCCCGGGAGGTTCCGGGCGCTCCGGACGTGACGACGGCCCTCCGCTTTCGGACGCCAACCTCACTACGGCGGCAAATCCTGCGGGGTTTAATGAAATCATCATTCATCTCGACCACTACTTCGACTACACACCTGTGGACCCAATGTCATCGGGAGATGGCACTTCAAGTGACAGTGCTGATGGTGGACACTCCTTAGGATCCTCCTTCTCTTCATCGGGAGGGGAATATCCTCGCCCCAGGAGGTTCATGTGGACTAGGGGGAAGTGGACGCCCCTCCTCCACCTGCCGGCAGGGGCTCCTCTCAGCGCCATTGTCGCCAGGAGATACTTGTTGCACCGGTTCTCCTCCGGCGGAACCCGTCGCTCTCATCTGGAGCTGACGAGACGGATCATCACGAGATGTTGCCTCGCTATGCAAACCTGCCGACCCCTGACTTCAGGCCGTGTGCAGATTATTCACCACTGATAGCGTCACCGGGGGTCAACCCCATGTCCTCCGAAGCTCGACGCTGGGTGGCACCACCACTTAGCCTGCCACAGATGGTACAGCTGGACCTGGCTGGTATGCCAGGACACGACGCCCCGGTGGTTGACCCGGCGGGACAGGATGCCCCTGCGGTAGAGCTGCATGGGCCGCCCCAGGAGGTGGTGGTCATGAAGACTTGGAGGACAATCATTCCCAGCTAATCCCAGCACCGGATCCTCCAAGCCTCCTGGCGCAAATCTTTCCTGCGCCAGAACCTGGCCTCCTGCTGGAGGCTCTGCCGCAACCGGGACGGCGCAGGCGTCAACGCCGGACAGCCTCCACGAAGGCAACGCGTCACAGTGCCCGGCTCGCGGACAAAAAACAGTACATGTCAGTTATCCACCGGGCCACAGCTCGTCTCATCCGCAAGCTGGACCTGATCACAGAGGGGAGGAACACACTATAGCAGCAAAAGAGAAGTATGTGGCCCTCTTCAAGAACCCGCTCACTGAAACTGCGATCAAAGTCATCCGGGAAGAAACTCAGCTGGATGACGCCTCCCTGTCTACTGCCATCTCCGACATGGCAGTGGTTGAAGCTCTCATCTGATCATCCATGTTGCTGATCAAGCCATTTGGAAGATGTCACAAGTGATGTGTTGTTGCTGTTGTCATGTTAGCAGTGTTTTTCCATTTCTTGTTTTGGGGTTGTATGTTGCCCATTCCTGCTGCAGTGTGCAGTGTTTGGGGCTTTGCTTGTTGTACGTTGCAGTCTGGCTGGGCAAGGAAGGAGTTCAATCTAGTTTATTTTCAAGTCTTCATAATCAGCCCCTACCTCCTCTTCATGGCTGACTTCCTTCCTAATAGATAGTTCCAATTTAATCCTCCTCAACTGGAATGTGCGCGGCTTGAATCAGCCGGCAAGAAGGGAAGTGGTTAAGCAAATTGTACAAGAAGTCCAACTATGGATAGTCTGTCTACAGGAAACAAAGGTGGCAAGTCTCACTCCATCCCTGCTCCGAGAATCTTTGGGCCACCTGCTGGACGCGCATCAGTACAAACCCGCTGACGGAACCAGAGGTGGCATTCTGGTTGCATGGAGATCGGACCGAGTCAACGCAACATTGCTATCGGTCCAGGAATTCTCAGTATCATTGTCTGTACATATTCTTACCACTGATTCTCACTTCGTGCTCTCAACTGTATATGGGCCAACTGTTGATGCTGGCAAGGCAAGATTACTTGCAGAACTCCAATCTCTCAAACCAGCTCCAGGTGTAGCCTGGATTTGCATTAGAGACTTCAATCAAATATATGAATCAAAAGACAAGAACAATAAGAATGTTAATCATCGTCTGATGGGCACCTTTCACCGTATTCTTGATGTATGTGAACTGTCATGATTGCCCCTATTGGGCCGAAAGTTCACTTGGAGCAACAGTCTTGAAGATCCAACCTTAATTAGTGCGTTTGGACCGTGCTTTCTGCAACCATGACTGGGATCTGCAACACTCAAACCACTGTCTTCAGGCGCTTTCATCGGCGATATCTGACCACTGTCCATTGTTGCTTTGTCCCAAAACGCAACCACGACGACCAAGGAATTTCCACTTTGAATCCTTCTGGCTGCGCATCCCAGGGTTCCAAGAGGTGGTGCAAAATGCGTGGACATCGCACACCGTCGGAAGATCAGCAATGGGAATCATGGGGCAAAAAATGCATTACACTGCTCGTGCCTTAAAGCGATGGAGCTCAAAACTGTTTTCCAAGGCAAGACAGACACTTCATCTGGCAAATGACATTGTCCAACAACTGGAGACAGCCCAGGAAGCCCGCAACGTCTCCGGTGATGAAGTATCCTTGCTGAAGGATCTGAAATTTA
This sequence comes from Tuctoria greenei, assembly GCA_036927565.1. Classification (NCBI taxonomy): domain Eukaryota; kingdom Viridiplantae; phylum Streptophyta; class Magnoliopsida; order Poales; family Poaceae; genus Tuctoria; species Tuctoria greenei. The sequence continues at coordinate 93,310,718 of JAYESD010000010.1, forward strand.
GAATCTTGGGTTTAGCTGTTGTCGAGCGGGCCAGAAGGCGACAAGCTTCTAGAATTAACTGGTCGCGGGAAGGGGATGCATGTACAAAGTTTTTTCACCTCCATGCAAATGCGAGAAGCCGGAAGAACTTCATACACCGACTTAAAAATAGTGAGGGACAGTATGTGTGGACTCACTCTGAGCAGCAGAACGTCCTCTTTCAACACTTCAACAACATTCTGGGCACTAAAGTAGGCCGTCAATGCACTATTAGCTGGGATCTGATGGATCTAAATCAGGTTCAAGATCACCAATTGGAACGGCCTATCACTGAAGATGTAGTGTGTGCTGCGGTTGCTGCACTGCCAACAGAAAAGGCCCCAGGGCCTGACGGGTTCACAAGAGATTTCTATCGAGCATGTTGGCCTACGGTGAAACATGATGTTATGGCAGCACTGCATTCCTTCTTCAACGGGTACTGGGGCTCTCCATCAACTGAATATGGCCACCATTTCCCTAATACCAAAGACAGACGATCCGACCACAGCATCAGACTTCAGACCGATAAGCCTCATACACTCATTCTCGAAGCTGACATCCAAAATTCTCTCGCTCAGGCTGGCAGGTCATATGGACCATCTAATCTCCACTGCCCAGAGTGCTTTCATCAAGCAATGATGCATCCAAGATAGTTTCTTATATGTGCAACAAATGGTCCGCACGCATCATAGGCGGAGAAAACTTCTCCTCCTCCTTAAACTGGATATATCAAAAGCCTTTGACTCGCTTTCTTGGGAATTTTTGTTTGAGATGCTCGTTGCGAGGGGCTTCCCAAGTAAGTTCAGAGACTGGATTGCCTCTCTTCTATCAACCTCCTCTTAGATGGTAAGGCTAAATGGTATTCCGGGGGACAAGATTTTGCACTGGCGCGGATTGCGGCAGGGAGACCTATTTGTCCCCCTTCCTGTTTATCTTAGCCTTTGACACACTTAATAACATTTTTCAGCTGTCCACACAACTTGGACTAATGTCTCTGCTACGCGATCAGGCAGCTAGATGTCGTACGTCCTTGTATGCAGATGATGCTTTAATCCTCCTTAATCTGGTGCGGCAGGACATGGATACTGCCCTTTCCATTCTTGACAAATTTGGGAAGGCTACAGGCCTTAAGTTGAACATTGCCAAGTGTTATGTAACTCCAGTCTGCTGCTCGGAGATTGACCTTGACTTTGTGTTGCAGAATTTTCAGGGCCAGCGACTGATGTGCCCAGTGCAGTATCTTGGCCTTCCTCTCACAACAGGAAAGATTAAAATTCACCACCTCAGACACATCACCGAGAGAGTGCAGTCAAAGCTTGAAGGCTGGCAAAGCCGTCTCTTGTCGCTAGGAGGCCGTCGAGAATTGGTACGCAGTGTCCTGAGTTCTCTGCCAATTTACGTGTTGACTACCACCCAGCCACCAAAGAAGTTCTTCTCTATCATTGACAAAGCAAGGCGCTGTTTTCTCTGGTCGGGATGCAAAGAACCGAAAGGTGGTCACTGTAAAGTTAACTGGTCTATTGTATGTCGGCCACTGGAATGCGGTGGCTTGGGTATTCTGGACCTACAGAAATTTAGTAGAGCCCTAAGGCTTCGCTGGCCATGGTTCCAATGGACAGCCAGAAACAAGCTGTGGACACAAGGTGACTTGCCGGTTGATGAGGCCGATATTGAGCTCTTCAATGCTTCTACCAGGCTAACGATCCACAACGGCCAAACTGCCCGCTTCTGGTCTTCTCACTGGCTGCAAGGTGCTGCCCTTAGCACAATGTTCCCAAGACTATACTCATTATCTAAGAACAAAGACAAGACTGTAGCACAGGCTATGGACAACAATGGTTGGTTGCGAGATCTACTGCATTGCATCAATCATGAAACCTTACCTCAATTGACCCAATTGTGGCAGTTGGTGGAAACACAGGAGGTTTTCCACTCATCGGACCCTTTGGAGGACATCATTTCTTGGCGGTGGTCACCGGATGCACAATACTCTGCAAAAACAGCATATACAGTACAGTTTTCTGGATCGCTTCATTCTTTCTTCAAGAAAACAGTTTGGACAGTCTGGGCGCCTTCCCAACAAAAAATGTTCGCATGTTGATGCTGCAGAATAGAATTTGGTCCGCTTCAAGATTGCAGAGGAGAGGCTGGCCTAATTGCTACTTCTGTCAACTTTGTTACTGAAATCTAGAAACAGTCTCACACCTCTTTAGAGAATGTGTATTCTCTCTAGCCATCTGGAAGTGGGCAGCTGTCAGGTTACATGCTCCCTTCATGCACCCAGACCTATGGTCCCCCTCAACCTCTCTAACAGAATGGTTCACAAATCTATCAAAGGCGCCGTTACATTAAACTTCACAGGGGCTCTCCTCATTGCCAATTCCCATCAGTTATGTCATCTGGAAAGAGCAGAACCGAAGGGTCTTTGTGGAGCTAGAAAGAACTGTCGACCAACTGCAATACGAGATACTGGAAGGAATAAAGCAATGGTCAAGAGCGGGCGCGAAGAAACTAAGTAATTATATTGCTGTAAATGTGGTTCAGTAAAAGCTGAAACCTCATTCTTGTGTGTGTTGTATCATCTCTCTCTTGTACAACTATCTAACGGCACATCTATTCTCCCTAATATATTTGCACCAGTACCTTTAGGTACGGGTTTTCGAAGAAAAAAAAAAAGAGGTTACTGCACTTTACCGCGTTCGAAATCACATCTTGTTCTACCTCATGTTTGTCAAATGAGGCAACTGCATATTCCGGAAGCCTGTTTTAGAGCATGTGCATCCATTACCCCTTCTCTTAGGTGCTACAGGTAATTAATTAGCATGGTCTCTCACTTTGCACCTCCTGCTTTATCCCTGAACACCGGTGCTAACTCATTTCTCACTCCTTTAGCTTCATTTTAGCACTGATAGATGCACATTCTCTTATGGGTTTGAAGGATTAATACACTTTTTACATCACATTTCTTGGGGCATACAAGTGGCTGCTTTTTAATAACACAAGTAGTCCCAATAAATGGGTAACTCAAGTAGTTAACTAAGTTCTTTTATTGTTTGCAGTATGCCAAAACGAAACTGCAGATTCCACTATATGTCTTGGTCCGTTGGAAATGAGGTAATGTGAGAAGAGCAAGTTGTTATTTCAAAGTGGTACATGCCAACTTCTATGGAAGAGTTTAACATTTATTAACAGCCATTTTCAGAAACACTGTTATACAACTTTATGTTACAAATAGCATACATCATATTTCTTTTACGCAGGTCTAATGTATTATCAAATTATCTAAAGATAGCCGCATTGCCTTCCAGGTCTATTTGGGGTGTGGTGACAAGTTGCAGCTCTAGGCTATTGCAAAGCTAAAGTTATTTGTGATACCTAGCAATTTTTCTGGCATTCTTCTAGGACGTAGTTAACAAACAACCAAGTAGCCTTGAGACGTTTTGAAGTCTGTTCCAGAGACTTTTTGCATGTAGAGGTTATCAGTATTGTATTGCTTTTAACTAGTGATAAGATGATTGACGAGTAGCAGATACCCGCCAGTTACTGTATGTATAGAACTACTATTGTTTGTGCTCATAGTTTTTTCTTCCCTCCCACTTCAAACAGCTGTCATCTATAGAACAATTGTGTTTGGCACATATACGAAGCCTATTCTGTAAATTGCAACCATGATATATCTACGATCTGGAGGACATGCTATTGGAATGTTGTGGGTGGTACCATGCATCTGAATTTTTTGTATGTTATTAATTCCATGCGGCACGGCCATATCGGCTAGATTCATATGTATTAATATTGAACTTGCTTGTGCATTTTACAGAACTTTTTGGAAACTTTCTTTGTGCAAATCAATGTCAGGGGCTTAATGTCTCGTGCATCCATATTTTGAAGTACCGTGGGTTCTTTGTTTTTGATGTTCAAAAGATATACCTGATGCCTTTGAAAGCCTATCATACTTGGCGACACAGATGTACTCCTCCATCTCGAAATGTTTGTCGCTTTGTAGTTTAAAAATAAATTACAAAGCAACAAACTTTGTAGAACGGAGAGAGTACATGAAAGCTGTAAATTATAGACTGTGCCTTTTGTCTTACAAATGATTTCAACTTTAAACATCCAGTTTTTAACCCTTTATCAGGTTTCTGCAACATTTTTTTAGTTCTTACCATACAAGTTTTTCTGAGCTCCGATATATATGCTAGAGACAGAGTGTATAAGATAGAACAAAGTGTCTTAGGTTTTTATTTTTAGTTTAAAATGACGATAAAATAATTTAACAAAAAACTCGCAATCGATTTCTACAGTTAGATATGAGCGACTCCAATAAAAATCTATTGGAGTTCTGTCAAACAAGTCACAGGTCCTGCTCGGAACCTTTCTCATATCTTGGTTTGCCCATCACCTTTGGGCGGCTCCGCATCACACACCTGCAGTATATAAAGGATAAGGTGTTGGACAAACTTGCCGGGTGGCAAGGAAAGTTGTTAAGTATTGGTGGAAGGCGCGAGCTAGTACGCACTGTTCTAGGCTCCATCCATATATATTTCATGACTTCTCTGAAACTCCCAAAGCAGTTTCTGGCGGACCTCGATAAGATCAGCCGACGCTTTTTGTGGACTGGCAGCCAAGAAATACAAGGTGGACAGTGTAAGGTAAGCTGGTCGAGGCTCTCTCGACCGCTCGACAAAGGAGGATTGGGGATTCTTGACATGGAACATTTTGCTCGAGCCTTGAGACTAAGATGGTTGTGGTTCCAGTGGACAGCGCCACATAAGTTATGGATCGGGTCTAAACTTCCACTGGATAGGCGTGATGAAGAACTTTTCAATGCAGCCACCAGGATTACAATAAGAAACGGCAAAAAAGCTCTATTCTGGAAGTCATGGTGGATCGGTACTATACCGCTGTCTGTGCAATTCAAGAAACTGTTCAATCACTGCAAAGGAAACAACGAACAGTAGCAGAAGCAATGAACAATAATGCTTGGATCATGGACGTTTCTCACAACCTGACTTTGGATCTCCTGAGGGAGTATGTGCAGCTTTGGGCTTTGATTCAGAACTCTGCCTTTGATCCAGGAGACGAGCGCGCCGATGAGATACGATGGACCATGACAAACACTGGACGCTACAGCTTTAAGTCCGCATATGCTCTGCAATTCCATGGCAGCATGGATTTCAATTTTCCTAGGTGCATCTGGAGGGTGTGGGCGCCAACAAAATGCATTTTTTTGTCTGGTTGTTCCTTCAAGATCGTGTGTGGATTGCAGCTCGTTTGCAGGTTCGAGGATGGGAAAATGAATATTTCTGTGTTTTATGTCGGAGGAATCTTGAAACAACAGTTCACCTTTTTGTTGAGTGTCCTTACGCACGCACAGTATGGACCAATGTTGCGGAATGGACCCAGATCATGACTATGCACCCCCGGAATTGGGAGCAGGAAGACCAGGTTGATACTTGGTTTGAGCGGTTATCTGGAAGTGAAGACAAACGGAGAAGGTAAGCCGGCAGATCTTTGGCGATACTAGTGAGCTGGATGCTGTGGAAGGAGAGGAACTGTCGCATTTTTGAAGGCCAAGAGCTAACTTCTGAGCAGGTTACATGCTTGATAAAGGAGGAAGCGAGACAGTGGCAAATGGCAGGGGCAAAGTTAGACATTATTTTTCAGCACCAGAGACGATCCTAGATAGGAACAGAGGGATTAGCACATTAGGGGCTTAGAGGAACTTTTGGAGTTATTGGTTGCTAATACTGTGAACCATGTAAATTGTAAATCATCATCTTCTTATATCAATATACGCCGGACCATCTGGTTTGGGGCTTTTGAAAAAAAAACAGGTCCTGAGATTGCCCACGGAGTTTGGTGGCAGCAGGGGCGCTCAAGTGTACGTGCAGATGAAGTTCGGAGCGGGAGATTTCAGGAGGGCCGTCGTTTTTTGGTTGTCTCACGACCTGGCTACAGAATGCATTTTTCCGTGTCTGGCTACAAAATATATCTGTTATATATATATATATATATATATATATATATATATGTATGTATATATATGTATGTATATATATATATGTATATATATATGTATATATATATATGTGTGTGTGTGTATATGTGTATGTATATATATATATATATAACTCTCACTACTACAATAAGTCTTATCGTAGGCGGCTCCAAACCTAATATCACACGCGGTTTTTAAAACCGTCTGAAATGAAGAGTATGTGATAATTCGCAATTTCACGGGCGGAGAAGTGACACTGCCTGTGAAGACACATTATCACAGAGATTTTTTACTTAGGCTAGCTGTCTGTAAAGATAAGTTATCACAGGCGGGTCGTGCAGTATATATAACCGCCTGTGATAATTGTGTTATCACAGGCGGGTCGTGCAACATATATAACCGCATGTGATAATAGTGTTATCACAGGCGGATCTTGACCTACATTAAGCCGTCTGTGAAGACAATTTATCGCAGTCGGTTTCTACTATAACAGTAACTGGTTGTGATAATTAGGTTATCACAGATGGTTCTTTACCTATATCTAGCCGCCTGTGATAATTGTTTTTCATAGGCAGGTCTAGCCGATGGTAAATAACCACATGTGATAAGGTATAACCTATGCAGTACTAGCTGTTGTTATTTCTAGTTTCCAGGTCAATTCGATATAATCACAGAATAGAAGTCAACAATATCATCACAGAAGTCAACAATATCATCACAGAAGTCATCTCACAGAAGTCAATTTCACTAAAACAATATACATATGTACAAGTTACACATACAATTCATCCCATAGTTTACAAGTTTTCACAAAAATTGTTTCTATTGGCATAGTCGCAAAGTTCTGGCACATCAGCTATTGCACAATTCTCATCAAAGAACTTCCCTCTTTTGTGCAAAATTTCGCGACGAATGAATTGACAGAGTTCAGCAGCAATCTTGTCGGCTCCTCCACCAGGAATACTTCTACAAACCGGCCATTCTTCGTTCACATTCTTCGTGTGTTGCAATGAAACACATAACAAGATTTATAATGTGTTGGTTTGAACAATCTCAAAATATTGATCAAAGTGAGAGTATACAGGAATTTATTTAGTATTTTTGGAGCAGTTGTACTATGAGCAATTGAATTTTGAAGTTGGAATCAAAATATGAAAATAATTTTCTGGTAATATTGAACAGTAGAGAATATAAATATTAAAATATGCTAGTTACAATGAAAATGAAACTCAAAAGTAAGAAAATAAGATATCGACATTAAGGATAACTAACTTACATCCTCACAATTCACTCTATATTCGCTGGCAGTCTGAAGATGCTCGCATACATAATACCCGCATAAGACACTCCCAGCAGGCTGCTTCGGACAAGCATAATACGTTTTAATATCTAATGCATTCGTATTAGAAGGTCTCTCACCGTCAAGCTATTCCGCGTAAAACCGCCAAGCGCTGTAATACAAGAAATGTCATATAAAACTTGTCAACACATTCTAAATGTGTGTAAATTAAAATTATTAAATAAACGTACAGTTTTAAAATAGAAAGGAAATTTTTGTAACGATCTGGTGGGTAATCGGCCGAGTCCAAGACTGTTGCCATTCCCTGCGTTGGATTGATGAAGATCATTATGTAGAGATCACTACAAACATACAAATACACGTGCTAACATTTACCAATAATTGCCTTTACGAGGTCCTTGCCGTCTCTCACAAAGTTAAACATCGCATGTCCTATGTAAGCTACAACTTCTGTCCTTTTATCCTTCTTAAGTTTTGTGATTGCTTTTTCAAATATTTTTTTTTCATGTGCTTGAACTTTGCTGAGTCTCGATCCGCCTTGACGTCGAATAGAGTCTTTGCAATACGTGTAGGGTCAAGGATACCTGTCTTGCGTTTCATCTTTTCATTATTCATGTATTGCATCCTATTGAAGAAGTACATAATTATTATAATCTTATGAAATGTGTATGCGTGTAGTAAGAAAAACAAATGCAAAATATTAGAGGCACTTACAAGCACCAGACGAGTAGCAGGTTGATTTCGAGCATGCCCCGATGGAAAAGAGGATGCAACTCTTTAAATAAAATGACTCGTCTATCTGCTCCAGTGCTCCAGAATGCATTTTTGGGATACGAGATGTGACGCAAGAAATCTCATATTTTGTGCTGGCAAGGATGTACCACTCATGCATTCTTTTGAGCGGGGCAGGTTGTTGCTAAGTTGTACGGATGTCATGAACGTGTTCCCATTCTTAAATTTAGGAGGAACATTCTCAATCTTGTATATTAGAACTCCTGGTTTAACTAAAGCCGTCCTCCAATTATATATGACACCGTCTTCTTCCCACTCCTCGATATCTTCTAATGCTGGCTCATGAGAAGAACGAGGCACTCGATTTTCTAATATTTTTCTTCATGGTTTCCAAATACTTTGACACATCTAATGAAGGTTTCTTAATTTCGTATGAGCTAACTTTGATAGACACTGATGATCGAGGAGTAGTCGTCGGAAGTTGGACACTGGCTTGTTGTTGAACCTGTTGTTCAACTGATTGTTCTTTACTCCCAGCAGCTGGCTCTAGTACTACTTCAAGCTGTTGCTCAACTGATTGTGGAATGAAGGGGTACGTACATGGGATGAGTACAAGCGGGAGTATTTCACGCTAAGAGCAATGATATTCGTTACCGTGCATGATTATCCCGGACTGTTTATATTATCAGGACAAATGAAAGGGAAGAAAGATTGTGTAAGGTGCGTGGATAGAACTGGATTTCTATACCTCAGTTCATCTAGAAAGACGGTGTACATGAGACACCGACGGTTCTTGACAGATACACACAAGTATAGGAAGATGAAAGCACAATTTGATAACAAAATCGAAAAAGATACTGCACCAAAACCTTACGATGGAAAACTTGTGTTCGAAATGGTCAAGAACATTCATATTGCTTTCGGTAAGGGCAAAAAATGTAAAGGAATTAAGAGAAAGAAAAGTACATCTTCGAATGATACAACTGACATGGCTTTCAAGAAACAATCATTTTTTTTCAAGTATCTTTCGTATTGCAAGAATCTAGAATTTTGCCATAGTATTGATTTGATGCACTTTACAAAGAATGTATTTGACAGCATCATTGGGACCTTGCTGGACATGCTGAGGAAAACAAAGGATGGATTAAATTCACGTATGGACCTAGTAAATCTTGATTTGAGACCAGAGCTTCATCCAGTAGAAAAGGAGAACGGGAAGCATTACCTTCCCCCAGCCAGCTACAACTTGACACTAGAAGAGAAAAAAAAACAATTTACGAATGCTCGCGTGGGATCAAAGTGCCCACGAGTTTCTCATCCAATATCCGCAAACTAGTCTCAATGAAAGACTTGTCTTTATTCAGCTATAATTCTCACGACTGTCACATGACGATGACAGTGTTCCTTGCCATTGCAATAAGAGTCATCAAACCTAAGCATATAAAAGTTTCCATCACACGTTTGTGTTACTTCTTCAATGCAGTATCGCAAAAGGTGATATCACGTGAAGATTTAGATTATCTGAAATATACATCGTCGAGACTATGTGCAAGCTTGAGATGTGTTTCCCACCATCCTTTTTCGATATGCAAGTACATCTAATCATACATCTTGTTGATTAGATAAAAGCATTGGGGCCACTATATTTACATCATATGTTTTCGTTGGATATACATTTAGGAGTATTAAAAGGTTATGTGCAGAATCGTTCTCACCCAGAGGGTTCAATTATGGAAGGATACACCACTGAAGAAGTGATTGAGGGTTGCACTGATTACATCAAAGATGGAAAATCGATAGGTGTGCCTATACTAGTACATGAGGGTAGACTACGTGGGAGAGGCAAAGTGGATAAGAAAACTTTTATCATTAAAGATTACAAGAATGTACATCGTGCACATTTTGGTGTAATACAACAACTCGCAGTAGCTGAGTCGTACATCGAGGAACATCAAATTGAGCTTCGTGATAAAAACCAAGACTGCACAGAGGACTGGATCATGAAAGAGCACAGAAGATGTTCCACTGAATGGTTAATGGACAAAAATATACCATAAGGAAACACTATAGAAGAGGCAACAATGAATAAGTTAGCTTCTGGCCCATCTGCTTTGGTGACATCATGGTAAGCATATAACATCAATGGTTACACATTTTACACTAAAGAAAAAGACGGTAAGAGTGTTGCACAAAATAGTGGTGTTCGTATTGAGGCTTATGATTCACAAGGGCAAAAGACCACATACTTCGGGTTCATAGAGGAAATATGGGAACTCGATTATGGCGAAAGAATGGTAATGCCCGTATTTAAATGCCAATGGGTCAAACATCCTGATGGTGTGAAAGTGGACAATTACGGGCTGACACTGGTAGACTTGAATAAAGTGGGTTATAAAGATGAATTGTGAGTTCTCGCCGATAGTGTTGCACAAGTTTTTTATGTTCAAGATCCAGAAACTGAGAAGATGCACGTAGTTGATTCTGCAAAGCAAAATATTGTTGGGGTTGAGAATGTAGGATATAATGAATAGGAATATAATCAGTATGAAGAGATGTATCTTTTCACCGAACCAGAAAACATCAAGCGCGTAGAGAGAAGCATTAAAAAGAATTTAAAACCCTATATGCGAGAAGATGTCAATGCTGCAAAAAATGTATAATATATATTGTATATATTTGTATCTTCTGAAATAAACTTAGAACAATGCTCTATTTCAGCTTTAGATAGCATGTTTCGAATATTATTAAATTCAGCTTCTGTGTCGAATATTATTAAATTCAGTATGTGTATATAAATTTCTTCTGACCTATGATGATCAGGCTTGCCTTCCAACAGCTCGGTTTCATACAACATCTAGAAGCACAACTCTCGAAGCTCCTGTCAAGTTAATCCCTTCAGAACAAGCTCTTGTAGATGCAAGTAACACCCGAGACTCATCATTTGGATCGTTAAAAGCTTCAATTGAAGTTTGACGATACTTCCCGTCCATTTGAGGGCTTGTTTGGATAGGAGTGGATCCACTTCAATATAAGTGGTTTGAGATGGATTGAGGATAAAATTAGTTCATTCTTCACTTCAATCCAATTAGATTGAGTACATCCAAACAAGCCCTGAAAGATTTCTTTCTCTTCTCTCCATTTTAAAAACTTACGAAGATGCTACTTTATCAGTTCTAATGGCTGAATATTTTGACTACAAATCAGTACCATCTCTCTTAGTGCTTCACACATGCGACGAAGCGTACAACTTCAATCACAAATCTTGTTTTTACCATTTTTATAGGAATTTGACCTTAATCTTTCAAGCATAGATTTATCAATAATTGAAGCTTCCTCATCAGATATGTTAATGACAGTTACAAGTGAAGGGTGTGTCAAAGCTAACGAAATCTCAACGGGACTGAAGACAAAGAGATATTGCATATGAGTGACAATGTCCAGGTTAGACAATATGAAGCTATGATGGCAGCCTTCAACAACATGAAAAGTGAGGCCAAGGTTATGCTTACATCAACCAAGACATGTTGTGAGGGTATAACACTTGTTGGGGCAAACATATCTTTGCCCAAGGTTATGCTTGCCCCAACAAGTGTTATACCCTCACAACATGCCTTGGTCGATGCAAGCATAATCTTGGCATCACTTTTCATGTTGTTGAAGGTTGTCATCATAGCTTCACGCTGTTTAACCTGTACATTACCACTCATATGCAGGATCTCTTTATCTTCAGTCCGATTCAGATTTCGTTAGCTTCGACACATCCTTCACTTATAACTGCCATTAACATGTGTGATAAGGAAGCTTCACTTATTTGATAAATCTATGCTTGAAAGATTAAGGTTAAATCCCTATAAAAGTGTAAAAACAAGATTTGTGATTGAAGTTGTTCACTTACTCGCTTGTGTGAAGCACTAAGTGAATGTGGCCTAGAGGGGGTGAATAGGCCTTTTGAATTTCCTGCACACTTAATAGAATCGTCAAAACTTAGTTGGCCGGACTAGTCCGGTTGCGTGGGCGGACTAGTCCGATGTGCAAAAATTATGTGTGTTGATCAGGTGTTAATTAGGAAAATAAATTTCTTTAGCAGCGGAATTGAGAACAATTGATATTTGTACTTGAAATTAATATAAGAATGCAGGTGTAATTCTAATTGCCTTATGTTGAAGTTTAGCACTCAAATGATCTAATGAACAAAATTTAAAGTAAATGATACACAAGACACACGAATTTTTCCCGAGGTTCGATCTCACCACGAGATCTACGTCCTCGTTGAGGAAGCTCACACAGAGTCGGGTCTCCAACCCTTTCCCTCCTCAAGTCACCATGAAGGCCGACTTGATTCCACTATCACGGGTAATCACCAAGTTTGTGGGGCAACCTCACACGTTGAGGGCTCCCACGAGAGTTACAATAAAAAATTGATCAAGTACACTCCAAACTATTACAATGCAGAGTATGAGTGTAGAAATATCAAACCCCAAGAGCTCGCAATGAAAGAATGACGATCTCCCAATCCCGAATCCAAGTGTTCAATTGATTTCACTCTTTTTGAACTTTAGATGTGTGGGGAGATGTGTTTTGGGCTCTTGGGACGAAGTGGCGGCGCTAGGGTTTGCTCTTTGATCAATATTCAACGTGTGTGTTGATAGGAAAGTCGTGGACTCTCTATTTATAGGGTTTCCAAAAGCTAGCCGTTGAAAGACCCTAACACCGGACTAGTCCGGTGCAAGTCCGGACTTGTCCGGTTCTAATGTGTTTCGAGGTCCAGAAAGCTTACCGGACTAGTCCGGTCCAACATCGGACTAGTCCAGTGCTGTGTGAAAGTGACTCCAGAAAGTTCATCGGACTAGTCCGCGGACTAGTCCGATCTCCACGAATGGGAGATTACAGAAAGTTCAACGGACTAGTCCGGTCAATGATCGGACTAGTCCGGTCCCTCAGTATGAGAGACTCCAGAAACATCAACGGACTAGTCCGGTGGATGAACGGACTAGTCTGGTCTCCTTGTGAGTGGGATTCCAGAAAGGTGAACGGACTAGTCCGGTCCATGATCGGACTAGTCCGGTGCTTTGTTAAAGTTAGGCTAGTTTTAATCCCTTACCCTCGCGCAAAGTTGTGAGCTCTTGGAGTGTGTCTTTCATACACTCCCTATACATTCAAAATCTATTTTGGTCTTCCAAGCTTCATCAAAGTATTTCTCTTTGAACACCACTTCATTTTTCACCTTTTTGTGTGCACCGAAATGTTTCACTTGTTTGTCCTGCAATCATCTCAGTAGTTTCATTAGGATCTCATATGTTTGTCATCAATTAGCCAAAACCCACAAGGGATATCCTAGATGCACTTACAATCTCCCCCTTTTTGGTGATTGATGACAACCATTTGAGATATCACAATTGAGAATAAAATCTTGATTTTCATAAGGTGTGCACATATGAGAATAATGATAAGTCCACAAAACAGCTTCTCACATATACACACACCTTATGGTGGGGTGCCTAACAAGTGTGTGATCAACAAGGTGTGATGAAGTAAAGATAATCAACAATGAGTATAAAGATAATGATCCAAGCAACAATAAGCATCACACATAAGAGAAGAAATAGTGCATTACAAGGTTTTAAAAATTAAGTACACATGTCCTGGATCACAAAAACATAAAGACACCAACGACTCTCAAATTATTAGTCTTAATCTCTCCTAGTCTCAATCTCTCCCCCTTTGGCATCAAGGCACCAAAAATGGAAAAATTGAGGGGAAGTTTTAGCAATAAAATGTAACATTTGAAGTATCAACCAAATGTGCAACGTTTCAAGCCACATTTCGAGAGTCAAGAATATTAAGTTCATTCCTAAGTTCACAAAACCTTTTCTCATCCAATGGTTTGGTAAAAATATCTGCAAGTTGTTTTTCAGTTCTAACATGTGAAATAGCAATGTCACCTTTTAATGAATGATCTCTAAGAAAATGATGACGGATATCTATGTGCTTAGTTCTTGAGTGCTCTACTGGGTTGTGTGCAATTTTTATAGCACTTTCATTGTCACATAGAAGTAGGATATGGTTAAGATTGTAGCCGTAGTCCCTAAGGGTTTGCCGCATCCAAAGTAATTGGGCGCAACAGCTACCGGCTGCAATATATTCTGCTTCTGCTGTGGAAAGGGCAATGGAGTTTTGCTTTTTAGATGACCAAGATACCAGGGACCTACCAAGAAACTGACAAGTCCCTGACGTGCTCTTTCTATCGACTTTGCATCCTGCATAGTCAGCATCGGAATATCCTATCAAGTTAAATTTGGATCCTTTGGGATACCAAAGGCCCAAGGTGGGTGTGTGCACAAGTTACCTTAGGATTCTTTTTATAGCAACTAAATGACACTCTTTAGGTGCAGCATGAAACCTTGCACACAAGCAAACACTAAGCATAATATCTGGCCTAGATGTACATAAATAAAGTAAAGAGCCAATCATGGACCGATATACCTTTTGATCTACATTTGGACCATCTTCATTGAGGTCGAGATGTCCATTTGTGGCCATGGGTGTCTTGATGGGCTTGGCTTTGTCCATATTGAATTTCTTGAGAATGTCTTGTGTATATTTGGTTTGGCTTATAAATGTACCTTCTCTTAGTTGCTTCACTTGGAATCCCAAGAAGAACTTTAATTCGCCCATCATTGACATCTCGAACCTATCTGTCATAATTTTGCTAAACTCTTCACAGAAGGATTTGTTAGTTGATCCAAAGATAATATCATCAACGTAAATTTGACATACAAATAAATGATCATCACAATGTTTAGTGAAAAGTGTATAGTCAGCTTTACCAATTTTGAATCCATTCTGAATTAGAAAATCTCTAAGACACTCATACCAAGCTCGAGGAGCTTGTTTGAGGCCATAGAGAGCCTTACGCAGTTTGTAGACATGGTTGGGATACTTCGGGTCTTCGAATCCTGGTGGCTGCTCCACATAAACTTCCTCCTTGATTGGGCCGTTTAAGAAAGCACTTTTGACGTCCATTTGATACGGCTTAAAACTATGGTGAGTAGCATATGCCAATAAAATACGAATGGACTCAAGTCTAGCTACAGGAGCGAAAGTTTCATCGAAGTCCAGACCTTCGACCTGAGAATAATCTTTGGCCACCAGTCTTGCCTTATTTCTTGTTACTACTCCATGTTCATCTTGCTTGTTCCGAAAGACCCATTTAGTTCTGACTATGTTCGCCTTTGGTCTCTCCACTAGCTCCCATACTTCATTTCTCTTGAAGTTGTTCAGCTCCTCTTGCATTGCAATCACCCAGTCTGGATCCCCTAAGGCTTCTTCTACCCTGTATGGTTCCAGAAAAGACACAAAAGAGTAGGATTCACAAAAATTTGCAACTCAAGATCTAGTAGTTACTCCCTTTGCAATATCTCCAATGATGTTGTTGACGGGGTGGTCTCTTTGCACGCTCTGGTGTACTCTTGGGTGTGGAGCTTGTGTAGTTGCTTGTTCTTCATTATCTTCATGTGCATTGTCTCCCCCTAGATCATTGCTTCCATGATGGTCCTGATCTTCTTGACCTTCCTCCTCTTGATCTTGTGCAAGGGCTCCCCCTTGATCATTGCCTCCGCGTTGAGGTTCAACTTGTGCATTTGAGTCGAATGTTTGCTCTTGTGGTAAGATATCGCCAAGTCCCATTTTCTTCAGTGCTTCATATGGAGCTTCCTCTTCATCTAGCACACACTTATCAACTTGCTCCACTTGTGAGCCGTCAGATTCATCGAACACTACGTCACGTGCTACTTCAACAAGGCCGGACACCTTGTTGAAGACACGATAGGCGTAGGCATTCTATTCATAACCGAGCAAGAATCCTTCATCGGACTTCGAAGCAAACTTCGAGGCCCTCTGTTTCTTGTTTAGAATAAAACATTTGCAACCAAAAACTTTAAAATAAGAAACATTTGGCTTTTTACCGGTAAGGAGCTCATATGGAGTTTTCTTCAGTAGTCGATGGAGGTACAATCGATTAGTGGCATGGCAAGCGGTGTTCACCGCCTCTGCCCAAAATTGATCTGATGTCTTGTATTCATCCAACATGGTTCTCGCCATTTCGATTAATGTTCTGTTCTTCCTTTCGGCCACTCCATTTTGTTGAGGGGAGTAGGGTGCTGAGAATTCATGCTTTATCCCTTCTTCATCGAGAAACTCTTCAACTTGGAGATTCTTGAATTCTGTCCCGTTGTCACTTCTGATGTTCTTTATGGTTGATGAGAATTCGTTCTGAGCTCTTCTTAAGACCTTCTTGAGGATCCCCTGAGTTTCTGATTTATCATACAAGAAAAATACCCAGGTAAATCTTGAAAAATCATCAACAATTATTAAACCGTATTTGTTACCGCCGATGCTGATGTACGAGACTGGACCAAAAAGATCCATGTGGAGAAGTTCCAGCGGTCTTGCGGTGGTCATCACATTCCTGGCGTGGTGTGGTGCTCCGACTTGTTTTCCTGCTTGACAAGCGCTGCACGGCCTGTCCTTTTCAAAAACCACATCCTTAAGACCACGGATGTGACCACCTTTTAGAAGTTTCTGCAGATTTCTCATCCCAACATGGGCTAGCCGTCTATGCCACAGCCATCCCATGTTGGTCTTACCAACCAAGCAAGTGTTGAGTTCGGCTTTATCTTTGTTGAAGTCAACTAGATAAATCTTGCCCTTCAACATTCCCTTGAATGCAATCGAGCCATCGCTTCTTCTAAAAACAGTCACACCCTCATCAGTGAATAAGCAGTTGTAACCTTTGTCGCATAGTTGGGATATTGACAAAAGGTTATAATCTAGAGAATCTACGTGTAAAACATTTGATAAGGTATGTTGAGAGGATATTTCAGTGTTACCGCTACCAAGGACCTTTCCTTGGCTGTTGTCTCCGAAGTATATGCCTTCACATGGATCCTTGTTGTGCTCGTACTCCACAAACATACCTCTCTCTCCGGTCATGTGATTTGTGCATCCGCTATCAAGTACCCATTTTGTTCCGCCGGAGGAGTAAGCCTGCAAAAAAGAATTATTCCTTGGTTTTAGGTACCCAAGCTTGCTTGGGTCCTCTCAGGTTAGTCACAAGAGTATTTGGCACCCACACACAAGTTTTCAAGTTCTTGTGGCGTGGCCCTGTATATTTGGCAATGACTCTTCCATTTTTGGCTTTCATAAGAACATAAGAAGCATTAAATGTATGAAACAATGTTTGTGGTTCAGATTCATGAGATTTTTCCTTGACAAAGACAATTCTATTCTTAGCATGATTAGAAGTAGGCATGTGTTTGTTCTTATCAAAACCAAGGCCATCTTTGATATTAGGAGGTCTAGTGACCATGTATGCACTGCGTGCATATTTGATCTTCTCCTTATCAAAGATGCCTCTTGGAGGGGCATGCATATTACGAGAAGTTGATGTATTAGAAATAATATTCTTCTTACTAGAGAAAGTGCAAGTTCCGATTGTTGTCGAACTCATATCTTTGGAGGAAGAGCTCTTGGAGGAAGAAGAGTCACTTTGCTTGAGCGACTCAACTTGCACCTCAAGGATCTTGTTAACTTTTGACAAGTTAGCAAGTTCTTCCTTGATTGCAATATGCGAGTCTTTTAGCTTTGAGTAAGTTTCCTTACTCAAGACTAGCTCAACTTCAAGCGACTTGTTCTTCTCTCTTTCAAGCTCGAGAAGCTTTTCAACTTCTTGATATCTCTTCCTTTCACGGATGAGCATGTCTTCTTGTCGATCAAGAAGTTCTTCCTTCTCAAAAATTTCGTTCGACAACATTTCCATTTTCTTTAGAGCAATTTTACTTAGTCCTCTAAACATTTCTTCGTTGTCGCTAGAGCTGTCAAAGTCATCAATAGAGGAATTTAGCGTAGGAGGAGTGAGCCGTACCTTTTTCTTGCCTTCCTTAGCCATAAGGAAAGTGTGGTTGTTCATGTCCTGTCCTCCCATGTTTGGAAAGAGTGTGGCCTTCATAGTAGGCTTCTTGATTGCAATAGTGGCCATCTCTTCTTCTTCATCGGGGGAGGACTCGTCGTTTGAGTCCCACTCCTTGCCAATGTGAGCTTGATGGTTTTGTCTTCTTTTTATGAAATTTTTCTTTTCTTGAGATCTTGTTTCCTTCTTCTTTTTGTTTTCTTCATAGGGGCAGTCCATCATGAAGTGACCATACTCTCCGCAGTTGTAGCAAGTGCGTCGAGCCTTGGATTTTCCTTTGTCCTTGCTTTTGCCTTCATTTGTGTTGTTGCCGTGTCTTCTTTTCATCATTCGCTTGAACTTCTTGATAAAGAGTACCATTTCCTCATCATCAAGATCGGTGCTCTCGTCACTTGTGTGCCCATCGTCTTGATCTTCACGAGCTTCTTTGAGTTTGGGTTGGCATGTAGCTTTGAGAGCGACCTCTTTCCTTTTGGAGGAAGTGAGTTCGGCCAAGTCTTTGACGTATTTTGCCTCTTTCTCCATCATCTCGTGATTTATGATCTTCCCTAACAACTCATCGGGGGTCAATTTATGAAAACCGGGGCTTTCTCTAATCATTGAGCAGAGTGTGACATTTCTTGGCATGAAGGCTCTAATCATTCTCTTGACTACCTCGTGATCCGTCCATTTCTTACTTCCATAGGCACGTAACTTGTTGATGATTGCCTTCATCCGGTTGTACATGTCTTGAGGTGATTCGCCTTCTTCAATAGCGAATCTCCCCAATTCTCCTTCAAGCATTTCTATTTTTGCTTCACGAACCGATCTATTTCCTTCGTGAGCTGTCTTAAGTGTATCCCAAATTTCCTTTGCACTTTCTAAGCCATCAATCTTGGTGAATTCCTCTCTACTTAATGATGATGTGATCACGGCGACGGCTTGTGCATTTCTGTGAATCTCATGTTCTTGCTCTGGCGTGAGTTCTTCATCCGTGTCCGGGATATCTATGCCAGTGCAAACGATGTGCCATAGACTAGGATTTAGGGATATTAGATGCATCTTCATGTTGTACTTCCACATTGTATAGTCGCTTCCGTCAAACTGTGGTGGTTTTCCCATAGGAATAGAAAGATAATGGTTGTTTGAGTTGAGACGGTTGTAGTTGTAAGGCTGTCGGGAGTAGTCGTGATGACCGCTCCCCGTCGTCTTCTCTTATTCCTTTCCTTTTTGTCCTAGCAGCTTCTTTCTCAGAAGGCCTTCAATTGTCGCACTTCTTCATCAGCGTGTGGGCTCTCTTTCAGCACATCAAAAGCTTTAGTTTCTTGTTCCTCCTCATTGATGTTCATCTTCGAGATATCGTTGTTCTTCTCAGAGGCCATTGATCTCTCCGAGATGTGAGTCTCGTTGGTGGAGAACCTTGCTCTGATACCAATTGAATGTGGCCTAGAGGGGGGGGGGGGCGAATAGGCCTTTTGAATTTCCTGCACACTTAATAGAATCGTCAAAACTTAGTTGGCCGGACTAGTCCGGTTGCGTGGGCGGACTAGTCCGGTGTGCAAAAATTATGTGTGTTGATCAGGTGTTAATTAGGAAAATAAATTTCTTTAGCAGCGGAATTGAGAACAACTGATATTTGTACTTGAAATTAATATAAGAATGCAGGTGTAACTTCTAATTGCCTTATGTTGAAGTTTAGCACTCAAATGATCTAATGAACAAAATTTAAAGTAAATGATACACAAGACACACGAATTTTTCCCGAGGTTCGATCTCACCACGAGATCTACGTCCTCGTTGAGGAAGCTCACACAGAGCCGGGTCTCCAACCCTTTCCCTCCTCAAGTCACCACGAAGGCCGACTTGATTCCACTATCACGGGTAATCACCAAGTTTGTGGGGCAACCTCACACGTTGAGGGCTCCCACGAGAATTACAATAAAAAATTGATCAAGTACACTCCAAAGTATTACAATGCATAGTATGAGTGTAGAAAGATCAAACCCCAAGAGCTCGCAATGAAAGAATGACGATCTACCAATCCCAAATCCAAGTGTTCAATTGATTTCACTCTTTTTGAACTTTAGATGTGTGGGGAGATGTGTTTTGGGCTCTTGGGACGAAGTGGTGGCGCTAGGGTTTGCTCTTTGATCAATATTCGACGTGTGTGTTGATAGGAAAGTCGTGGACTCTCTATTTATAGGGTTTCCAAAAGCTAGCCGTTGAAAAACCCTAACACCAGACTAGTCCGGTGCAAGTCCGGACTTGTCCGGTTCCAATGTGTTTCGAGGTCCAGAAAGTTTGCCGGACTAGTCCGGTCCAACATCGGACTAGTCTGGTGCTGTGTGAAAGTGACTCCAGAAAGTTCATCGGACTAGTCCGCGGACTAGTCCGATCTCCACGAATGGGAGATTACAGAAAGTTCAACGGACTAGTCCGGTCAATGATCGGACTAGTCCGGTCCCTCAGTATGAGAGACTCCAGAAACATCAACGGACTAGTCCGGTGGATGAACGGACTAGTCCGGTCTCCTTGTGAGTGGGATTCCAGAAAGGTGAACGGACTAGTCCGGTCCATGATCGGACTAGTACGGTGCTTTGTTAAAGTTAGGTTAGTTTTAATCCCTTACCCTCGCGCAAAGTTGTGAGCTCTTGGAGTGTGTCTTTCATACACTCCCTATACATTCAAAATCTATTTTGGTCTTCCAAGATTCATCAAAGTATTTCTCTTTGAACACCACTTCATTTTTCACCTTTTTGTATGCACCGAAATGTTTCACTTGTTTGTCCTGCAATCATCTCAGTAGTTTCATTAGGATCTCATATGTTTGTCATCAATTAGTCAAAACCCACAAGGGATATCCTAGATGCACTTACACTAAGAAAGTAGGTACTAATTTTTAGTCAATAAGAAATCCTTCAAATGGATGGGAAAATTCTTCCAAGCATCGTTAGACTTCAAATTGATGCTTTCAACAATCCAAATGATGAGTCACGGGTGTTACTTGCATCTACAAGAGCTTGTTGTGCAGGGATTAGTTTGACAGGAGCTTAGCAGCATCACAGGCGGTTCTTAAACAATGACCGCCCGTGGAAATCATGTATTTTCTCAGGCGTTGGTTAATTAATAACCGCATGTGATGTTAGCTACATCACAGGAGGTTCTTAATTAAGAACCGTCTGAGAAAATACATGATTTCCACGGGCAGTTGTTTCTTAACATCCGCCTGTGATGTTCTGTCATCACAAGCGGTTATTGTATCATTCGTCATCACAGCAATTTTTTACGGACCACCTGTGTTTGAAAAATTCAAGCACCTGTGAAAATGCGTTTTGTAGTAGTGTCTGGAAATGAACACACACCACCACAATGGCTTCTTGTACAGGTGGATGTATAATTTTAAACAACCTCATGCATTTTGAAGCAATTAAATTGATACAACATCTTATTCTTCACAATAAATGAACAAAATAATAGCAACGTAGGCTGGACAGCGGGAGAAGTGAAGATGAGTGAGAGAGAGCCATCCGCCCCGTCCTCCTCGCCGGCGGCCACCCCGGTTCCGGCGCCCACGCCCGACACCCAACCCCTTGCTGCTGAGAGAGATCCACTCGCACTGCCCTCTTCGTTGACGGTCACCCCGGCCCCGGCGCCCACCCCCGACACCCAACCCACCCTCGCCGCAGCCTCGGCCGCCCTAGAGTCCGGCGAGCTGTTGTCCCCTACTTTGGTCTGCACCCCATTCTCGTCCCTAGAAAGTTCGTAGATTCTGGAGCCCAGAGAAGATGACGCTGCCTTCTCCTTGCTCCCCTTACTGGGCGAAGGGGTCTGGGACTCGGAGGAGGCCGATCTGCGCCAGCCCTCTATGGGTGCTGCGGCGACGCTCTCGCCAGTAGCATTTACTCTTGAAGAGTCTGAAGCTGCTACCCTGCCTGGAAGCTGTCGGGGATCACCTTCGCTCCTCAATACAGACGTTGTGGCCATGCCTCTGCATGCTGGTGATCGGGAAGCAGGGTCCTCGAGCTACACAGCAATAGACTCCCCTGCAAAACTAACCATCTTGCGAGAGGTTTTGAATGCCTCGCTTTCTCCGGAGGTCCAAGACCTTAAGAATGGGGCCTCCCCTGGTCCGATGGCTCAGCAAGTGTAACACCCACTATTTTAGAGAGGAAAAAATTGTAAAATGAATTTTTCAAGAGATAAAATCATTTTCTTGGGAATAAAATTCATATAAGGCAAGTTGCATCATGTTTGAATGATTGTGTGAATTTTGAAAATTCAAATCCGCTAGAAATTTGGTTTGCAAATTCAAAACATAAAAGAGAAGAAAAAGAAAACAGAAAAGAAAAAGAAAAAGAAAAAGAAAAACAAAAACCTGTCCCTGGGCCGAATTCCCCAATCTGGCCCATTTCCCTCCTCTCTCCCGCGCCAGCCCACGCCCTCCCTCCCTCTCTCTCTCTGTCACCTGGACCCCGCGCGCCAACCCACTTCCCGCGCCGCTCTCTCTCTCTCCCCCTCGCTGCGAGCCGGCCCCGCTTGTTAGACCCGTCGCCCACCTCCCGCACCCGCGCAGTAACGGCCGCGCGCCATCACCGCGCCGCCCATCCCCCCCCCCCCCCCCCCCCCGCCCTTTCAATGTCGCCCGTTACCCCAAATCAATCACCCCCGTCATGCCCATCATGGCCGCCGCCCGTTACTCAGCCAAAGCCCTATAAAAACGCGGCTGATCCCCCTCAATTTCTTCACCCAGACGAGCGAAACCCTAGCCGCCGGCGAGCTTGGTAATGGCGCCCATGTTCCCATCAATTCCCCCACTGTCTCACCCCGAAACCTTGCCAAACACCTTTGTTCCCATCAGTTCCCCTACTCCTCCTCTATCTTTTGCGCTAGCTAGTTGTGTCCCGTGGCCATTGTAGCGCGTTTTTGGTCATCTCCGGCGAGCTTGCAGCCGCGCGCGCGTCGCCGCCGCAGCGCGCCGCCCCAGCGCCGTCGCTCCCGCCTATCGGGGTGACGTGGCTCCCTCTCGGCCGTTCATTTTGAACGGGCGGCTGAGATTAGAACCCAACATACCGCTTCGGTATATAAAATCCAGGCCGTTCATTTTAATCCAACGGCCCAAGTTCAATCCACTTTTCCCGCCATCAGTTTTGCGCCCAAGCCCCAGGAATCTTGCGGGCTACCCCCTGAGTTTCTCTGGAATTCAAGTCTAGCCCCTAAAAATGTCAAACTAGCCCCTGGACTTTCTGAAAATTAGTAAAATACTGGTTAAATTAATAAAAAGTGTTTTAAAGCCCCTAGAGAATTATAAAATAGCAAATAAATTCTGGAAAATTGTAGAATAAACCCCAGACTTACTAAAAATATTTTTAACCTCTGGAACAGTTCTGTTTTTACAGAAAAGCCCCTGTTAGTTCTAGAAAGTCCTTAATTTGTATAAAATAATTATAAAACAGATTTAAATATGTTTTATGTATTTTCATTTCTGTATTATTTTTATTAATTCATTTAAATTGTTGAAATGGTCATAAAATACTTTTAAGTATATTTAGTTCATAAAAATTGTTTTGCACATAGAAATAATTAGTAAAAATAATGTAAAAATTGTAAAATTTATATTATTGATTATAAATCTATTTTAGGATTATTTTGAAGGATAAAATTTCTAGAAAATAATTTTAGGGTTCTAATAAATATAAAAATGGTATAAAAATCTATAAAAATATGTTTTACTCAATAAATTTCATTTAACTTTAAATTCTCAACAACAAATGTATGTCTATAATAAAAATCAACCCTAAAATCACTTTTGCGTAGGAATTTGCGTTTATTTGAATTATGTGCATTTTATTATGTTCTTATTATATGTTATTTTCCGTACATCATCGTATTTTAGAGTCGGGGCCAGAATCCACCTTTAACCTTCAAGAACAACAGTTTCCCGATGACCCCGAGGCAAGATTTGGAGGCAAGTTCCTTGACCATCTTGCACCCTTTTTGCTAAGTTTTAGTTAGTTGCATGCTAAATTAAAATATGAATCCTTTGTTATGTTCTCCTAGAATTTCCACAATATTCCTTGTCAACATGGTTTGGATGCTCTATAATTATTTAGAATACGCTTAGCCATGCTTAATTGAAATATGATCTATTTATATACAAGTTTACATTTGAAGTACTTTGATTCATGAATTTATGGAAATATTGGAATTTAGTAGATAGGAATCTGATAGGGGGTTTTGTATGGATTGGTGCATGCGTGCACAAGACCTTGGTTTGGGGTTGACACCTATCGGATTCTAAGGACCGGTTTATGGAAGAAGTTGCTAAGCCATTTAGTATCACCACAGAATTGTATATGAGACAACTTGGTTTAGTAATTTGGTCTCTCCCGATGTAGCATAGGTAATTGAACGGGCGGGGAACGGGCTTTGCCTTGGGATCTGTATGGCTCAAGAGGGGGCTTCTCCTGGCTGAGGGAAAATAGACTCCAGGTGTCGGAGCGGTGAAACCTTAGAGTACCCATTGCAAGTCGGGAGAACCATTAGAAACACCTCGTAGTGTCTCCTGGCCACACACCTACGGAAGTGTGTATTGTGGTTAGCTACCATGGGCATCAGGGAGGTTTACCTTAGTCCATCTGGCAACAAGGGACAAAATCACGAACTGTGGGTAAAGGATACACACTCTGCAGAGTTTTGTCAAACTGTCTAGACAACCGTGCTCACGGACACGAGTGGCTTGAAAACCAAATTAATAATTAACACATGGTTACTAAATGGATGGTTTGGGTTTGGTCTTACCTGGATTAATTTTGGGATGTTGGTTGGGATTTCACCTAGATGTAGGTGCTTAATAAACAATTAAGAGTAGGTTGTTACTGCTATAGTTCTTAACCTATTAATTGCCTTCCTTGTTGTGAACCACACATGTCATAATTTCCCAACTTGCGAGTACCGTTGGTACCCAAACTTGTTAGTTGCATATTTTCCCCCCAGTCTACGAAGACGCAGAGGTGGAGAACCAGGACTTCTACGGAGACCCCGAAGAGATGTTCTAGGCTGGCGCTCCCTCGTGCAACGTCTGTGTTTGGAGCCCTTGTTATGTATTTTCGCTGCTTGTGTACTTTTATTTTAGACCTGGATGGTCATTTATGTAATAAGGTGATGTACTCGAACATGGTATTATATTTGGTATTTCACTTTCGTCTACACATGTATGAGTTGAACTGATCCTGACATACATGGGGAAAGCATCTGGTTGTCTTCTTATTACCAGGTGTGACAAAGTGGTATCAGAGTCGTGTTGCCCGTAGGACGCAAGCCTAGATAGAAATGGACGATTTAAGGATTTACTATTTTCAAATATTATTTGTGAAAAATTTCTTTGTATTATTTACCTTGTACTTGTTTCACTTACTCCTTAATTTGTTTTATTACTGACACTCTTCTGTTTCAAAATTTTAGATGGCCAACTTCAGGAGGACCGCTCGTATTTCCACTGGAGGCTATGTCCCTAACCGAAGGATTGCTGCCCGCCGTACCCCGCTCAACGATCCCCGACGTGCGATGGTGATTCGTACTGATGGGAGAGCTGCAGGATGACTCCGACGTCGACTTCAAGCCATACTGCACGATGTCGGCTACAGACACGAGAGACTGGCACTCACCTACCACTCCATCGGGATGCTGCGCCCCTACAGGCTAGAGTGGTCATGCAAGCTGTTTGTCTACTATGGAGATGAGCTGCTCAAGGTCCACCGTACGCCTTCCTCGAGGACCTACCGTCGGCATGCGGAACAAGATGTCAGTTGGGAGGCCATCACCTTTTGGAGTCACACTTACCGCTACCAGCTGCGGAACTCGGTGCATGCCTACACTCCCCAGTGTCCAAGCAGCACTGGCAACTTCATCACCAGGTAAATGGAGGGGCCCCTGACCCTTCCACAGACCCACCAGATAGTTGATGACGTGGAGCGCCTCAGCATTCGCCTCCATAAGGCTCAGCAGGAAATCCAGGATGTCCGAGACCTTGTAGCACACTATGAAAGGCAAGTGAGGAGGTACCGTCGGATCACCGACGAGGACCCAGATGGGTATGCTTCAGACACCTCCACTTGGATCCCGGACTCTCCTGACCGCCATGCTGGTCGTGGCGACACCGACTCGATGGACTACTCTTCAGACGAGGAGCCAGACTCAGGGGAGCCTTCTGTGCCGCAGCAGCCAGCCAACTCTCCTCCGCACGGCAACGAGTCTCGTGGCAGCAACTTGGTATATGATGGAGATGACGATGAAGACCCAGACGAGGAGGAGGATCCCGAGGAGCGAGAGTAGACTCCGACCTGCCCTACAACTCAAGATTAAGACACTTACCCATGAGTTGTAATAAAAGCGATGTAGTAACAATCTGTGTACTCTTGAATTGTATGTTTTTGCTTTGAGAACTTGATTATCCATGTTTATGTTTACTTAATGAAAGTGATCTTTATTTCTCTATCTCCTTATTGATGCATATAGTGGGAAAGACGTATAGAATAGTTTCTCTCTTATCTTTTTATTCTAAAGCAACACCCCAATCTCAGATGGCAGGAAGAGGAAGAGGACATGGACGTGGTGTGCCACCCAATCAGGATAATGAAGTACCACTACCTCAATGGAATGGAAGAGGTGCTCGTGGGGCACCAGCTGCAAACCAAATGCAGCATATGATGGCTATGCAACTTCAAATGATGCAAAACTTGACACAAATTGTGAACAACATGCAACAGGCTCATCAAGCACTACCACCCCCTCCACCACCACCACCCCCACCTCCAAGATTTTGCTTAAGAGACTTCATGAACACTCAACCCCCACGCTTCTCCAACGCCATGAAACCTATGGATGCAGATGATTGGATCAATACTATTGAAAGTAAACTAACGATTGTACAATGTGAAGGAAGGGAAAGGGTGTTATTAGCATCACACCAACTCCATGGACCTGCGGATGATTGGTGGACCACTTTTACTGCGGCCCATGGCAACCCAGACAACATTACCTAGGAAGAGTTTAGAGAAAGCTTCCGCAATCATCATGTACCTGCAGGAGAAATTCAAGCCAAGCGTATGGAGTTCCTAGCACTGAAGCAGGGGAACATGAACATAAGGGGGTATTTGAACAAGTTTACACAACTATCTCGGTACGCCCCTGGAGATGTTGACATTGATGCCAAGAAACAATTCTGTTTCAAAGAGGGACTGGACAAAGAGATACAGTTGATGATGTCTTCCAGTCACTATGCTAGTTTCCAACATCTGGTGGATAAAGCTTTCATGGTAGAAAGAAAGAAGAAGGAGTGCAAAGGAGAAGACCGCAAAAGGAAGATGATGATGGGGCAGTCTTCAAGCAGCAATCGTCCTTGCTTTAACCCACAACAATCGGGACACCTAAGTCGTCCCATTGGGCAATAATCAAGGTCAGCGGTAAACTAACAACTCTTCATTCAGACCTCAAGCTCAGTATGCGCGCCCACAGTACCAGCAGATGCCACCACAACGCCCTCAAATGTATCAACAACGTCCTACCGGGCAACCACAGCAAAATCAACGAAGAAACAAGGCTCAAGACACCAGTACTCGGGGAGCTTGCTATATATGTGGTGACAAGGGACACTACTCCAACAACTGCCCGAAAAAGCATTCGCAGCAGAACCATTCCAGAGGAAGGGTCAATCATGTTGTTCTGGAGGAAGCTCAAGACGCATCTGATGTGGTGGTCGGTACGTTCCCTGCTGATTCCCATCCTTCTACAATATTGTTTGACTCTGGTGCAACACATTCGTTCATAGCAAAAGAGTTTATAAGAAGACATGGAATGACTGTTACATTAATGACTCAAGTATTAGTAGTCAACTCTCCTGGAGGAGAGATACTGACAAGGCAAGTATGCCCTAATGTAAGCATAAGCATTAGGGGGTAGCATTCTTAGCAAACCTTATAGTGCTGGAGTCACAAGGAATAGACATTATTCTCGGAATGGATTGGTTAACCATGTACAAAGGAGTGATCCACTGTGCCACGAGAACAGTATGTTTGACTCATACGGATGGCACAAACGTGGAGTTTCGTCCTGAGCAAGCACCAGTCCAGAAAATACGACTCAATCAAGTTGAAGGGGTACAAGAGATCAAAGTTGTTTGTGATTTTTCGGATGTGTTTCCTGATGAACTACCGGGTATGCTCCCTAACAGAGAGATTGAATTCATCATTGAATTAGTGCCTGGTACATCACCAATTTACAAGCGACCATACAGGATGGATGCTAAACAATTGGCATAATTGAAGGATCATATCAATGAGTTGTTGGCAAAAGGATACATTCGTCCAAGTTCCTCACCTTGGGGAGCTCCAATGATATTTGTGCCCAAGAAAGATGGCACACAGAGGTTGTGTGTGGATTATCGTGCACTTAACGCAGTAACTATCAAGAACAAATATCCTTTACCAAGGATTGAGGATTTGTTTGACCAGTTGAGAGGTGCATGTGTGTTCTCAAAGATTGATCTGCGATCAGGGTATCACCAATTGAAGATACGACCCTCGAACATACCAAAGACGACATTTGTTTCAAGATATGGATTATATGAGTATACGGTCATGTCTTGTGGCTTGACTAACGCCCCAGCTTACTTCATGTACCTTATGAATAAGGTGTTTATGGAATATCTGGATAAGTTTGTCGTGGTGTTTATTGACGACATTTTGATATTCTCCAAAAGTGAAGAGGAACATGAGGAGCACCTGAGACTGGCCTTACAAAAACTTCGTGAACATCAGTTGTATGCAAAGCTAAGTAAATGTGAGTTCTGGTTGAAGGAAGTGTCATTCCTGGGACATGTTATATCACAAGGAGGAATAGCAGTAGACCCTAGTAAAGTGAAAAATGTCCTGAATTGGAAGACACTAGAAAATGTTGGGGAAATCAGGAGTTTCTTGGGCATGGCTGGCTATTATCGCCGGTTCATCGAAGGATTCTAAAAAATATCTCGTCCCTTAACAAAGTTACTTGAGAAGGGAGCTGTATACAAGTGGACACCAGAGTGTGAAGCCAGTTTTTCAGAGCTAAAGAAAAGGTTGACTAATGCTCCAGTGTTGATTATGCCTGATATGCAGAAAGAATTTGCAGTCTAGTGTGATGCATCCGGACAAGGATTGGGACGTGTATTAATGCAAGAGGGACATGTAGTAGCCTATGCTTCACGAAAACTCAGAAAACATGAAAGAAATTATCCTACTCATGACTTGGAGTTAGCAGCTGTAGTGCATGCATTGAAATTATGGAGGCATTATCTGATTGGAAAAAGAACTGAAATTTATACGGACCACAAGAGTTTGAAGTATATCTTCACCCAACCAGATCTAAATCTCAAACAACGCAGATGGTTGGAACTTATCAACGATTTTGATGTCAGAATCAACTATCATCCTGGGAAAGCTAATGTGGTCGCAGATGCATTAAGCAGATCAGCTCAATGCAATTGTTTGGCACTGCAAGGTCAACAACCGCATTTATGTGAGGAATTCGCAAGGCTAAACCTTAGTATCGTAACTAATACTGAGGTAGTGTCTATGGAAGTAGATTCTACTTTGTAAAAGGATATTCGTGAAGGGCAAAAGAATGATAAATGGATCTAGAAGATTAAGCAACTAATGAAAGAAGGAAAAGCACCAGACTTTAGAGAATATGTACGGGGAACACTATGGCTAGGAAAGAAAATATGTGTACCTGATATCAAGGAGATACGAGAGCTGATACTGAGAGAAGCCCATGATTCGTCATATTCTATTCATTCGGGGAGCACAAACATGTATCAAGATCTAAAGGATCGATATTGGTGGTATGGAATGAAACGAGATGTGGCGGAGTATGTAGCTCTATGTGACACATGTCAGAAGGTCAAAGCAGAACATCAAAGACCCGCAGGGTTACTTCAACCAATTAAAGTTCCTGAATGGAAATGGGAAGAAATAAGTGTGGACTTTATTGTGGGATTGCCGAGAACTCAGTCTGGATACGACTCTATATGGGTCATAGTGGACCATTTGACCAAAGTGGCTCACTTTATCCCAGTAAAAGAAAGTTATTCTGGTTCAATATTGGCAGAACTATATATGGCAAGAATTGTATGCCTGCATGGAGTGCCGAAGAAGATAATATCAAATAGAGGTACTCAGTTCACTTCCAGATTTTGGCAAAAGTTGCATGAGTCTATGGATACCCGACTCAATTTCAGCTCGGCATATCATCCGCAAACTGACGGTCAAACAAAGCGAACTAACCAAATTCTTGAAGACATGTTGAGAGCATGTGCTTTGAAAAACAGTAGGAGTTGGGATAAGAACCTACCATATGCTGAGTTCTCCTATAACAATAGTTATCAAGCCAGTTTGAAGATGTCTCCGTTTGAAGCTTTGTATGGATAGAAGTGCAGAACACCATTGTTTTGGAATCAAACTGGAAAAAGCCAAGTATTTGGGCCTATAGTGTTAAGAGAAGCTGAAAGACAAGTACAAGAAATCCAGAAGAATTTGAAGACGGCTCAGTCAAGGCAAAAGAGTTATGCAGATACTTGACGACGTGACCTGTCATTTGAAATCGGTGATTTTGTGTATCTCAAGGTGTCACCCGTGAGAGGGTTAAGACGATTCAAAGTGAAGGGCAAGTTGTCACCCCGATATATTGGTCCTTTCAAGGTATTAGAGAAAAGAGGAGAAGTAGCCTATCGGCTCGAACTACCATCTCATTTATCAGATGTGCATGATGTATTCCACGTGTCACAATTAAAGAAATGCTTAAGAGTACCAGAAGAACAATTGCCATTGGAAGCAGTAGACGTGCAAGAGGACTTGACCTATGCAGAATAACCTGTTAAGATTCTCGAGACGTCAGAACGAGTTACGAGGAATAAAGTTAATCAGATGTGCAAAGTCCAATGGAAACATCACTCAGAAGAAGAGGCAACATGGGAAAGAGAGGAAGACCTCAAGGCTGAATTTCCCAGTCTATTCTCTTAGGACGTTCAAATCTCGAGGGCGAGATTTCTTTTTAGGGGGGTAGAATTGTAACACCCACTATTTTAGAGAAGGAAAAAAATTGTAAAATGAATTTTTCAAGAGATAAAATCATTTTCTTAGGAATAAAATTCATATAAGGCAAGTTGCATCATGTTTGAATGATTGTGTGAATTTTTGAAAATTCAAATCCGCTAGAAATTTGGTTTGCAAATTCAAAACATAAAAGAGAAGAAAAAGAAAACAGAAAAGAAAAAGAAAAAGGAAAAGAAAAACAAAAACCTGTCCCTGGGCCGAATTCCCCAATCTGGCCCATTTCCCTCCTCTCTCCCACGCCAGCCCACGCCCTCCCTCCCTCTCTCTCTCTCTGTCACCTGGACCCCGCGCGCCAACCCACTTCCCGCGCCGCTCTCTCTCTCTCCCCCTCGCTGCCAGCCGGCCCCGCCTGTTAGACCCGTCGCCCACCTCTCGCACCCGCGCAGTAACGACCGCGCGCCATCACCGCGCCGCCCATTTTCCCCCCTTTCAATGTCGCCCGTTACCCCAAATCAATCACCCCCGTCATGCCCATCATGGCCGCCGCCCGTTACTCAGCCAAAGCCCTATAAAAACCCGGCCAATCCCCCTCAATTTCTTCACCCCGACGATCGAAACCCTAGCCGCTGGCGAGCTTGGTAATGGCGCCCATGTTCCCATCAATTCCCCCACTGTCTCACCCCGAAACCTTGCCTAACACCTTTGTCGTGTCCTCAGGAGACCGTCGGTCATATTCGTTGGGGGACATCGTCTCTGCGTCGCCGAATTTGTCGGGCGCCGAGGAGCGCTGCCGCCGTTCACCGTCGCTGACCCACCTTCGTCCAATTTCGGGCCGTGCGACGACCCTCAATGAGTTCCCCTACTCCTCCTCTACCTTTTGCGCTAGCTAGTTGTGTCCCGTGGCCATTGTAGCGCGTTTTTGGTCATCTCCGGCGAGCTCACCGCCGCGCACGCGTCGTCGCACGCCGCGCGCCGCCCCTGCACCGTCGCTCCCGCCTATCGGGGTGACGTGGCTCCCTCTCGGCCGTTCATTTTGAACGGGCGGCTGAGATTAGAACCCAACATACCGCTTCGGCATATAAAATTCAGGCCGTTCATTTTAAATCCAACGGCCCAAGTTCAATCCAATTTCCCGCCATCAGCTTTGCGCCCAAGCCCCTGGAATCTTGCGGGCTACCCCTGAGTTTCTCTAGAATTCAAGTCTAGCCCCTAGAAATGTCAAACTAGCCCCTGGACTTTCTGAAAATTAGTAAAATACTGGTTAAATTAATAAAAAGTGTTTTAAAGCCCCTGGAGAATTATAAAATAGCAAATAAATTCTGGAAAATTGTAGAATAAACCCCAGACTTACTAAAAATTATTTTTAACCTCTGGAACAGTTCTGTTTTTACAGAAAAGCCCCTGTTAGTTCTAGAAAGTCCTTAATTTGTATAGAATAATTATAAAACAGATTTAAATATGTTTTATGTATTTTCATTTCTGTATTATTTTTATTAATTCATTTAAATTGTTGAAATGGTCATAAAAATACTTTTAAGTATATTTAGTTCATAAAAATTGTTTTGCACATAGAAATAATTAGTAAAAATAATGTAAAAAATGTAAAATTTATATTATTGATTATAAATCTATTTTAGGCTTATTTTGAAGGATAAAATTTCTAGAAAATAATTTTAGGGTTCTAATAAATTTAAAAATGGTATAAAAATCTATAAAAATATGTTTTACTCAATAAATTTCATTTAACTTTAAATTCTCAACAACAAATGTATGTCTATAATAAAAATCAACCCTAAAATCACTTTTGCGTAGGAATTTGCGTTTATTTGAATTATGTGCATTTTATTATGTTCTTATTATATGTTATTTTCCGTACATCGTCGTATTTTAGAGTCGGGGCCAGAACCCACCTTTAACCTTCAAGAACAACAGTTTCCCGACGACCCCGAGGCACAATTTGGAGCCAAGTTCCTTGACCATCTTGCACCCTTTTTGCTAAGTTTTAGTTAGTTGCATGCTAAATTAAAATATGAATCCTATGTTATGTTCTCCTAGAATTTCCACAATATTCCTTGTCAACATGGTTTGGGTGCTCTATAATTATTTAATATACGCTTAGCCATGCTTAATTGAAATATGATCTATTTATATAAAAGTTTACATTTGTAGTACTTTGATTCATGAATTTATGGAAATATTGGAATTTAGTAGATAGGAATCGGATAGGGGGTTTTGTATGGATTGGTGCATGCGTGCACAAGACCTTGGTTTGGGGCTTGACACCTATCGGATTCTAAGGACCGGTTTATGGAAGAAGTTGCTAAGACATTTAGTATCACCACATAATTGTATATGGGACAATTTGGTTTAGTAATTTGGTCTCTCCCGATGTAGCATAGGTAATTGAACGGGCGGGGAATGGGCTTTGCCTTGGGATCCGTATGGCTGAGGGGGCTTCTCCTGGCGGAGGGAAAATAGACTCCAGGTGCCGGAGCGGTGAAACCTTAGAGTACCCATTGCAAGTCGGGAGAACCATCGGAAACACCTCGTAGTGATCTCCTGGCCACACACCTACGGAAGTGTGTATTGTGGTTAGCTACCACGGGCATCAGGGAGGTTTACCTTAGTCCATCTGACAACAGGGGACGAAATCATGAACTGTGGGTAAAGGATACACACTCTGCAGAGTTTTGTCAAACTTTCTAGACAGTCGTGCTCACGAACACGAGCGGCTTGGAAACCAAATTCATAATTAGCACATGGTTACTAAATGGATGGTTTGGGTATGGTCTTACCTGGATTAATTTTGGGATGTTGGTTGGGATTTCACCTAGATGTAGGTGCTTAATAAACAATTAATAGTAGGTTGTTACTGCTATAGTGCTTAACCTATTAATTGCCTTCCTTGTTGTGAACCACACATGTCATAATTTCCCAACTTGCAAGTACCGTTGGTACTCAAACTTGTTAGTTGCATATTTTTCCCCCAGTCTACGAAGACGCAGAGGTGGAGAACCAGGACTTCTACGGAGACCCCGAAAAGATGTTCTAGGCTGGCGCTCCCCCGTGCAACGTCTGTGTTTGGAGCCCTTGTTATGTATTTCCGCTCCTTGTGTAATTTTATTTTAGACTTGGATGGTCATTTATGTAATAAGGTGATGTACTCGAACATGGTATTATATTTGGTATTTCATTTTCGTCTACACATGTATGAGTTGAACTGATCCTGACATACATATAGAAAGCATCTGGTTGTCTTCTTATTACCAGGTGTGACAGCAAGGTGACGGCCATGTTCCAGAATTCTAAGCTCTACCCTGCCGCCCGGGCGCAAGCACCAGACCAGGACCCCCCGGCTCCCGTGCTGGCGTCCTGCCTTCCGGCTCCTGCGTTGAAAGCTGGGGCCTCAGCGAATGTTCACGCGGTGGCGCGGTGCTGGTTCCCCTTTCTGGGCAATCTCTGCCTGCCGCATCCCTCCCCGAAGTGCCGCACCGTCTAGCTTCTGTACTCGTTTCTCCGGCCACCCGCTGCACCGAGCCCGCAGGCGGCGGCAATAAATCTCAATGGCAGGACGTTCCCTCGGAGTGGAAAGTAGTTCCCCCAAAGCGCCGATGGCGTGCGGCTGGGAACCCTCCTTCGGCCGCCACGCATCGTCGTCATCTGCGCCAGGACCAGAGGACGAGGCACGTTGCTGCTCTCCCGCCTGAGCTTTTGAGAGCGTTCCAGGGGCGCTGCTTCAGGTGCTTGGCTCGTGACCATTCCATCGCCGACTGTCGTGACACCCCGCGCTGCTTCACCTCTCTGCGCAGTGGCCATTTCTCCTATCGGTGCTCCATTCCACCTGGAGCCGACGGCCGACGTCCCATTCATCCGAGCCTACTCGCCGCCAAACTCGACGTTCACAGCCGGCTCACCTTCCCACCATTATCCATCCACAGTCGACTGTCATTCCCGCCGAAGTCCTACGCTGCTGTAGCGACTGCCCCGAGCCACCTTCCCCGTGACCTGTCCTCTGGAGCTTATGTTGCTGGCCACGCGGCCCGACGGCCGCGGTGTGGTCTGGCGACCGCTGTCGCTGATGGGGTGATGACCGCTGAGCTTCATCTGCTGTCCCGCAAGGCTATGGTGTTGTCTGCCCTAGACCTTACTCACAGGGTCTCTGTTCGGGAGGTTGGCCAGGCTCTGCAGCACCGGTTGAGGATCTCCCCGCAGTGCTTCACCGTTACACGCCATGATCCAGAAGATTTTCTCGTCAGGTTCGACTGTGCTGATCACAGAGACAGAGCATTGTGCCCTGGCCACGTGACCATCGCCGGCACAGGTTTTCTTCTCCAACAATGGCACCTCGCAGCAAGCTCCCGTCCGGCAGGCTGGTTCTATCAGGTCAAGCTGTTTATTGAGCACCTCCCACTTCACGCCTGGTCTGCGGAGGGAGTGCGACAGATCATTGGCGACGTGTGTCTATTCGATCACATGGATGTCGCCTCCTTCCATCAGGACACGACCGGCTTGTTCAGCTTTACTGGCTGGATGTTTAATCTGGACTTGCGTCCTCGTTCGAAGACCGCAACGTTCTTCTCCCACTACAGGAATATCCATCACTTACGTCGGCCAGGGCAACTTACGTCAGCCGGCCGACGTAAGTAAGTAACTTACGTCGGTCCCTGGTAGCCGACGTAAGTTAAATAAATTACGTCGGCAGACCGACGTAAGTACATACACCGACAGTAATAAATATTACCCACGTCGGCCTCGGCCCAAAGCCGACGTAAGTTAACTGGCCGACGTAAGTTAAGCCTAACTTACGTCGGCTCTGACGCCGGCCGACGTAAGTTAGTCGGGCCGACGTAAGTCGTTGTTTAACCTAACCGTGCGCCGCTCGCGCGCGCTCTCATTTCACGCGCGCTCGTTCTCCCAACCGACGCCGCCGCCCCGCCGCCGCCGCCCCGTCGCCGCCCGGCCGCCCGACGCCGCCCGGCCGCCCCGCCGTCGCCGTCGCCGCCCGGCCGCCAGGTATTCCCTCCCTCCTCTCCCCTCCCTCCTCTCCTCCCCGACCCCCCCACCCCACGCCGGGCCGCCGCCGCCCTGCCGCCGCCGCCGCCCTGCCGCCGCCGTCCACCTCCCCATCCCGACGCCGCCCTCCCCGTCGACCTCCCCTCCACGGCCGAGCGCCCCCCTTCCCCTCCCCTCCCATGCCGAGCCCCTTCTCTCCCCCTCCTCCTCCCCAATTTAATTGATTAATTGTTTAAATTCTTAATTGTTTGATTGATTAATTGTTTGATTGCTTAATTGTTTAATTGCTTAATTGTTTGCTGAAATTGTTTAATTGCTTAATTTAAATTTGTTGAAATTCCTTAATTGTTTATTAAATTATGCTGAAATTATTTAATTGCTTAATTGTTTCATTGATTATTTGCTTAAATATGCACGGCCGTCTTGCCGGCCGACGCGACCGCCGGCTCCCCTCCACGGCGAGCGCCGCCCCGCCCCGGCCCCTTCCCCTCCTCCCCTCCCCTCCTCCCCTCCTCCCCTCCCTAACCGCCGGCTGCCCGGCCCCGAGCGCCACCGCCGCCGATTCCCGGCCGACGCCACCGCCGCCTTCCCGGCCGACGCCACTGCCGGCTCCCCTCCACGGCGAGCGCCGCCCCGCCCCGGCCCCTTCCCCTCCTCCCCTCCCCTCCTCCCCTCCTCCCCTCCCTAACCGCCGGCGGCCCGGCCCCGAGCGCCACCGCCGCCGCTTCCCGGCCGACGCCACCGCCGCCTTCCCGGCCGACGCCACCGCCGGCTCCCCTCCACGGCGAGCGCCGCCCCGCCCCGGCCCCTTCCCCTCCCCTACTCCCCGACCGGCCCCTCCTCCCCTAGCTCCCCGACCCGGCCTCCCCTCCTCCCCGACCCCCTCCCCCTAGCTCCCCCGGCCCTCACCGCCGGCGGCCCGTCCCCGAGGAGCGCCGCCACGGCTTCCCGGCCGACGGCACCGCCGACGTTTTCTCGATAACTAATCAATGTTAACAATGTTTTCTTATAACTTAAGAATGCTTACGTTTTCTAATAATTTCATATCTTGGACAGTGCCAAAAAGATGCCAACGTCCATGAAGATTTGCGACAACTATCCCGTGGAGTGGTTAATGTTAGAAGCTATGGTCGATATGACGTCAACGGCTATCGATTCCGTACAACTCAATTTGAATCTCTTCGTCCTCTCGCGGCAACATGTAATACCGGAGTTGTGATGAGGGCAATCGATTCGCAAGATCATGAAACGCAGTACTACGGGATTATTAAAAAAATTCTTGAATTCACTTTTGTCGCAAACAAGCCAATTCGAGCGGTATTCTTTGACTGCGAATGGTTTGATTCCATTCGTGGAATTCGAGTAAACGAATTTGGCATGGTCGAAGTAAAACACAAGGAACGGTTGAAAGGATTCGATTCATTAGTTCTTGCACACCAAGTAGAGCAAGTGTACTATCTACCTTATCCATGCAATAAATTCAAAGCTTGGTGGGTGGTACATAAGGTGAATCCTCGTGAGCGGTTATACGCTCCAGGAGATGATGATTATCACGACGAAGCTGAGGTTGATTGTGTCTACCAAGAGGAAGAGTTGCCAGACTCCTTCTCAATCGAGCCCGGTGTAGGACTCGATAACTTAGTTGGAGACGCTCAAGATATCGAGGCTGGCACGGAAGCGGAAACAGAATCAGAATCAGAATCTGAAGATATCGATGACATAGTCGAACCTGCTGATTTGCGCAAACGAAAACGATATGCGCAACAAGAAGATCGATGGGCTGGTTTAAGGAGTAGGGTGCATGATCGTGATGTTGATGAATTTTGAAGTAACGTTTTATTCACTTATCTAACATTAATTTTGTATATTATCTTTGTATATTAATCATTTATTCCTTGCAATAGGATGTCGTCAAAGGGGAAGGGGAAGGGGAAGCCAGTGAGAGGGTTTGAGCCGCCAGCAGACCCTTGCTCAGGGAGCTCGTTCCGTTCTAGTCGACGTGAGCTCTTTCTGGCACACGCTCCACCCTCAGCTGTCGTGTGCTTTCAGCGGAGAGAGGTAAACTTTAGTTACTATAAAGTTATTTTTGAAATTGCAATTGTTATTAATTATTAATAAAGTCATTCCTTTTGTGCAGTCTGGCTCAGAGACTTCTGAGTCTGAGTCAGAGTCTGAGGCTAGGGGGCCGCTACAGGAGCCCGACTCAGAGGCTAGGGGGCCCTCTAGCGCTAGCCTCCCTTCGGAGCCGGCTAGCGCTAGCCTCCCTGGGCAGCCCTCTACCACTAGCCTTCCTGGAGGCTCCGGGGGGTCTGCAGAGCCTTCAGGGTCACAGGACGCGGCAGCGTCGCAGCAGAGGCGACGGACGAGGAGGACCCACTTTGCGGCTCCTCCACCGGTTACTACTCAGCGGACCACGATCCGTCCCGTTGGAGACAGGTATAAAAACTGTAAATAGTATACTAAATATTAGATGTTGTTTTTCTTTACTTAATGATTTAATATATTTTGTAGATGTTGGTACGACTTCTCGTTCACGGGGGCCGAGAAGCACCACAGGCAGGTTAACAGTGTCCTCGGTGCTATCGTCAAGTTGCACTACCCCGGTGTAATTGACGGTTTTCCTGCCCTGTCGTGGGATGACTACGCTCGGGTCTCTCACCCGGTGCACGGCACGGTTCAGGGAGCCGTGTGGCATGATTTTATGGTAAGTTTAACTGTTTCGTTTTTTCAACTCCTTTGAATTCTTAATTGCATATCACTTAAATATTTGTTTGCTTAAAGTTGAGGTACCAAGTAGAGGAGCCGGGCATGGAGGACCACGCGAGACGCGTGTTCCATTACAACGCTCGGAAGCTCACGACGGCGGCGTTGTCATACGCCCGGATTCAGGCCGTCAACGCTTACTACAAGCGGCACCCCCGGGAGCAGGAGCAGGAGCAGCAAAGGGGTGTCTTTAGGAAGGACTCGGACTCCTACTTGACAGAGGAGTAGTACGCGGAGGTAAGTTTTTAATATTGTTAAATATTTACAATATCTACGTATGTTAACCGCGTTGATGAAAATGAAATATGTGCAGGTTAGTATTTCCTGGTTACAGGGTAACATCGAGGCGTACTTAGCTCTCTGTCGGTACTGGGCTAGCGACGCTTTTATCAACAAGTCCACGAAGGCTAGACAGTGCCGCATGGGGTCCGAGGGCAAGCACAACTATGGCGGTGACGGCTACTTGCGTTTGGCTAAACGCATGGTAAGTACCTTTTTATTTTATTTATGTGTTCTTAATATATTATTTATCTCACTAACACGGATGTACAGGAGCGAGAGCTGGGTCATGAGCCGACCCCGACCCAGGTTTGGAAGAGAGGTCACAAGGGAAGTGACCCTTCTCAGCCAGGGCAGTGTAGTCAGGTCGCAGCCGACCGACTGGTAAGTTTTCGAAATTCATCAATTTCATTATAACTAATACTATTATTGACATACTTACAAGATTTATTTGTTTTGTAGACAAAGTACGCGCAGGAGGTCGCGAAGATACACGGTGCGGATTACGATTGGGAAAGCGCGCCGATCGACCCCCAAGCCGCGTACGCAAGCGGAGGCGGGAAGGCCCACGGACGGTGAGTTCTTCGTGTGTTTCATTTCTTTTTCAATTAATCTTCTTCTACTTAGTGTTTTCATTCTTTTGCAGGTTTGCCATTTTCGATGGAGTTGTCAACTCGAGGTCGACGCGACCTTTGAGAGGTGCTTCATCGTCGCAGGCTTCGACCGCTGGGACCAGTGGTCGTCTCTCGCAGACGCAGCTGGAGCTCCAGGCCATGAGGGAGTCGCTGACGCAAACTCAGGCAGAGCTGGAGAGGACGAGGGAGGAGCAGCAGAGGACGGCCTTAATGATGGCCCAGATGCAAGCAACGATGGCGGTAAGTAATTTAAAGTACCGTAGTTAAATTTCACAGCACTTAATAACATATATCTGCTAATATCTTGCAATGGCAGGCTCTTGCTCGACAAAGCGGTCAGGACATCCAGATTCCTACGCTTCCGCCACAGCAGACACCGGAGCAGGTAATATTGTCTATACCTAGGAGTTTGATTCCCTTTTCATTATGTTAAAAAGTTATTTGCATCACATTTAATCCTAATTATGATTCTTTTGCAGGGTTCCGGAACGCGTCGAGATCCCGGAGGCAGTGGAGGGGGTAGCGTGTAGACACTGGAGCAGGTGAGAAACTCTCTTTAAGTGTATCTAATCAAGCTTTAGTAGTTTTTGGCCATGGTAGAAATGATTAGTATATAGTGAATAAGTTGTCAGTGCTTCCATTTAACAAAAGGGCTAGTGATTATCGCTGATGTTTCCTTCTTATGTCGAAACTGATGTTCACTGAGTTAACAAAGGGCTAGTGCTTCCATTTAACTAGTGATATAGTACATTACTTCATTTGAAACTACATCATGCTTCCTTCTTTTGTCACTGATGTTCTTGGCCTCTTATGTTATCACTGAGTTGACATTGATGCTTACTAGTGATTATGTTTCTTTTGCAGGGATCCGGAACGTGCCGAGAAGATCCTGGAGGTAATGGAGGGGCTAGCGTGTAGCCCGGTGGTTGTTGATGTTGATTGTTGCAAATTGTGTTGTTGTTGATGTTTTGAACTATATATTGAAACTGTTATGTTGTGTATGAAATTATTTGTTTGTTCTGTGTTCTCGCCATCGAGCGAGGTAGTCAGTTTCTGTTTTTTAAAAAAAATCGAAAACTTAACTTACGTCGGCTACGGTCAGGCCGACGTAAGTTAGCCCAGGTTAACTTACGTCGGTCAGGCCATACCGACGTAAGTTAAACCACTAAACTTACGTCGGTTTGCCCTGGCCGACGTAAGTTACAGCACTTAACTTACGTCGGCCTGCCCAAGCCGACGTAAGTCCTCAGGCCCAGCCCAAGGCCCATCTCGACACTTAACTTACGTCGGCGTCCGCAGACCGACGTAATTAAGTTAACTTACGTCGGTGGCCGACGTAAGTCACCTTAATTACGTCCAAATGCCTACGTCGGCTGAAAGCCGACGTAATTAAGGTAAAACCGACGTAATTATGTTACTTACGTCGGTTTAAGCCTTACTTACGTCGGCCTTGGCCGACGTAAGTGACCGTTATTCCTGTAGTGTCCGAGCATGTCAGGCAATCAGGTGCATGGGATGCCCCCCTGCTCCGGAGGAGCTGGCTGCACCGCCAGAAGGTGTTGTCATTGAGCTCCTCATCCACTTGGATCATTACTATGATCACTCTCCCGTTCCCTCGGGCAGCTATAGCTCAGCGGCCAGCAAGACCCCGTCGTCAACGCCCTCTAACTCAGATGGAGATTCGCGCTACAAGCGCTTCTTGTGGACACGCGGGGTCATGGACGGTGCCCGCCAGGAGGAGGGTGCTGTTCTTCATCATACAGCTGCCCGCCGGCAGATGTCGGATGCTAAGCGGCGGGAGGATGAGCCCGGTAATGGTCGTCGTCCATCCCCCGGTGGCGACTGGTGCCGCAGCATCCATGCCCGTGGATATCCTACCGATATTCTGGTCTGGAGGCAGCGTCCAGTGGATCGCATCCACAGCAGATTGTCGGGTCGCAATGGTAGACATCATCCAGCACAGGAGACCATTGTGGCCCAACGGGGCAGGGCGTCCACTCGCTCGCCGCCGACCCGATTTCGTGTCTGTGATCCTCAACGGCGGGAGGATGCCGATTGGTAGCACCGTCGCTCGTGTTCACCCGCTGGCCGTCAAACCAGCTCGAGTCCTATGTG
Source organism: Tuctoria greenei (assembly GCA_036927565.1). Lineage (NCBI taxonomy): Eukaryota > Viridiplantae > Streptophyta > Magnoliopsida > Poales > Poaceae > Tuctoria > Tuctoria greenei. The sequence goes on from JAYESD010000010.1 coordinate 93,352,605, forward strand.
TGCCTCCTCCCCGGACCCACACGTCTACCACAATCAGCCAGGCAACGACAACGCTGGGGAGCACAGGCCCTCTAGGCCATTGATGCCAACCCCGGTGCCACAAGAGCATGCAAGACCAAGCGTGCCTGACCAGCAGGCTGCGGGTCACAAGAAAGCCTGGTCCGCCTCGGTCCTTGCGCCGGGCCTTCTGCATGCAACCACCGAGGCTCCCCCACCGCCCCGGTCTCACCCAGACCCGCTCTTGGACTATCTGGCTACCATCGGCTCAGAAGACCTGACCGGCGCCACCTTCCGCTTCGGGGCATCGGTTGACCCCATGACCGAGGAATTCATGGGAAGCTCTTCGGGAGTGCCGGCTTGCGCTACTGTGAGACAGCCCGGAAAGATTCCAACTGCTGAGTCCCCACCAAGCGCATGGCCTGCTGTCACGCAGGACCTGCTGGACTCGCAGCCTCCTGCCTCTCTTTGTCTTGGCACCAGCAACAGTTCTGGCGCTGATATTGTGTCTGACTCTAGTACGAACCTGACGTTCTCGTCTTTTGATGCCCCGCCGTCCCCAGGCCCTATTGCTGCCCAAGAGCTTACCGTGCTGGGTCGACCATCGATACCTACGGCCCAGGACTTCTTGAAGAAAGTCTTCCCACCGGTGCCCGCCCCTGTTCCTGATGATCCTACCCTTCCGCGGCGCCACCGCGCACCACAATCGGCTTCTGTCGAGCCATCACGCAAGAGCGCGTGCCAAGCTACAAACCCATCTATGGTGACCATTATTCACAGAGCAACACATCGTATCATGAGGCAGCTCGACTTGACAAACGAGGGACAACTCCTTGATGATGAAGCTCTTGCAAAGTGTATAGACACATTCAAGAGCCCGCTGCCAAAGAAAGCTATTGCTGCAATTAGGAAGAAAATGAATCTGGATGATGGGAGCATTTCACGAGCTTCAGAGGCTCTAGCCGCTGCTGAGCTAGCAGCACAGATAGCAGCATGATGACAGGATGTCAACCTGCATCATGGCAATACTGTCTGTTGCTGGTTACATCTACATCAATGTTAGGTCCCCATTGCAGTTCAGTACATCATGTAGGAGCTGTGCTTTGCCCAGCAAAGGAGTGGTTGTGGATCCCTGGTGGTATTCCTCCACAGCTAGCAGTGCGCAAGATGACCTCCAGGAAAATATTGTCGCCCCTCTGTCTCGAATATGAGTCACATGTTGTCTGTTCTCACATGGAATGTTCGAGGTCTCAATTCTCCGGCTAAGCGGGAAGCCGTTTCAAACTTGTTGCGAGCCGCCAAACCATCCATAGTGTGCTTGCAGGAGACAAAACTTTCAACCATTCAGACGAATATCTGGGTTGAGACTCTAGGAACACAACTTCAAGGAATTCATTATCTGCCTGCTTCTGGCACAAGAGGGGGCATTTTGATTGCCTGGGACACTGACCTCTTGGATGTGCTTCAGCTTACTGCCTCAGTTTTTTCAGTATCTGTCCAGTTCAAGGTAACAGGAGGCGGCGTCCCCTTCCTTCTTACTGCGGTCTATGGACCTACTGAAGAAGATGTAAAACCAGTCTTCCTGGAGGAGTTGGTCAGCACTAAGCCGGACGATTCCATGCCTTGGTTGTGTGTTGGTGATTTCAACTTGATTTGTGATGCGCGGGATAAAAATAATCTCAACCTAAACCGGCGATCGATGGGCTCTTTCAGGCGAGCACTGGATGCGGCAGAGTTGATGGACATACCCCTTCATGGCCGTCGGTTCACCTGGTCAAATGAGCGAGCAGAGCCAACCTTGGTACGACTCGATCGCATGTTTTGTAACCTCTCATGGGAGCTGACTTTCCCGCATAGTCTTGTTCAGCCCCTCTCTTCCTCCATGTCCGACCACTTCCCTTTACTTCTTACTCACCAAGATGCACCCAGGCGGCCACCCATTTTCAAGTTCGAGACCTTCTGGACCCAAGTGCCTGGATTCGCAGAAGTGGTCAGTCAGGTTTGGAGCTTACCTGCGGCTGCACATAACCCTATCAATGTTCTGGATCAGAAGCTTCGCTCCATGGCGCGTGCGCTGCATAGCTGGAGCTCAAAATTATTCAGTCACAACAGCTTGCAGTTGCAAATGGCTAATGAGCTGATCCGCTTGCTGGATGTTGCCCAAGAGCAACGTGTGTTGTCAGGAGAAGAGAGCAGATTAAGGGCTGATCTAAAGAACCGGATTTTGGGGCTAGCGGTCGTGGAATGCTCACGTCGAAGGCAAGCATCTAGGATGGTTTGGCTCAGAGAGGGTGACGCTTGCACAAGGTTCTTCCATGCCAAAGCTACAGCGAGGATGTCACACCTGGTCCCAACAAGCTAACCAGATGCATTCCACATGTATGCCAGGATCAGTTCATTCATACATGTGTAGACGAAAATAAATAGTATCATATTACAAGCCATGTTCTAAATACAAATAGGTCCTACAGAAACGACCCGTAGGTATCAAATAAACAACAGTAAAGCAAATACATAGATAAGTAAGAAGATGGCAGCAGCTTGACGCTTTCTCCAATCCACAGGCAGTTGCGCGAGGGTACGCCCGCCTAGAACATCTCCTCCGGATCGGCGTAGAACTCTTCGTTCACTGCTTCTTCTTCTTCATAGTCTAGAAGGGGAGAGGGGGAATCGCTTTGAGTACATGGTGTACTCAATAAGTGTGGGAAGGGAGATGAAATGAAGGCTACAACAAGGAAGGCTCATAATGGTTGTTAGCACTAAGCATTACCTATACCTTAGTTTCATTAAGCAACCTATAACTAGGTGATTCCACCCAATCAAGATTATAGTAAAAATAATGAGTAAATAAGTAATAGCACAAATGTATTTCCAATCCATAAATCGCACCATAATCCCAACCATATACTAATTATGAAATCGACACCAAGCCGCTCTTGTCCGTGAGCACGGCTGTCATGACAGTTTCCCAATCTCTGCAGAGAATGTATCCTTTACCAACAAGTCGTGATCTCATCCCCTGTTGCCAGGTGGACTAAACAAACCTCCCTGATGCTCGTGACCCGTCAGTCACATTACACACTTCTGTAGGTGTGCGGCCAGGAGATCACTACGAGGTCTTTACAAAGGTCCTCCCGACTAGTAACCGGCCCTCTGAGGTTTCACCACTCCGACACCTAGAGTCCATTTTACCTCCGCGAGGAGAAGCCCCCTCTTGAGCCATGCAGATCACAAGGCAGATACGCTGAACCAATTCCCCACACACTCACAAAAGTCTAAGCAATAACTTTCCTACGATAGATTTAATGTGTATATGCGTGTGTTCATTTAATAATATCCATTAAAGGTGAATTTTATGTGTTGGAAAGGTGATTTACCATTTTATAACACATTTACAACTATTTTATGCTTAATACACATTTTTGGGGATTTTTCCTACATGTAAATATATTTATTTATGATTATTATATTATTTCAGATTAAAATAATGCATGAAATAATTTTTAATGTGGTGTGATATTTATTTCTAGGAAAAAAATGATTTTATATGATTTATCCTCAATTAAATATATTTTCTACATAATTTTTAGTGGTTAAAATGAATTATTTAAATTTATACAGCAATAAAATATATTTTTAAGTTGTCTAAATACTTATTCTGAATATTATAAATTTTTATTCATTTTTCTACATCTGTTTCTATTTTTATTGTAATTTTTAGTAAATCTAAAAACATTATAATTGCTAAAAATAGTTTTTAAACTATCCAGGGGCTAGACTGTAAATTTCCCTAACTGGACAGGGGCTAGATACAATATTAAACAAGTTTACAGGGGCTAGACTTGAATTCTGCAGTTAAATCCTAATTTAATTAAAGTCCAGAGGCTAGATTACAATTTTCCTGGGTTTCTGCACAATAATCTACTCCTCCAGGGGCTAGTCCGCAAATCTGCAGGGGCCCCAGTACAAAAGTCCAGGTGCGCAGATCTGTTTGAATGCTAGCCGTTGGATCCTAGATCTATGGCTCAGATTTTATAAAACCGAAGGGGTACGCTGCGATCTAATCGCAGCCGTTGGCCGCGAACGGACGGCTTTGGACGAGCCACGTCGGCCCTTGGCCGGCGCCAGCGCGCTGCACGGTGGCACCCGACGGCGCACGGCGGCGACCTCGCCGGACTACGCAAGATCAAGCGAAAACTACCCTAATTCTCGGATCTAAGCACGGGAAATGGAAGGGAGAGACAAGGCGAACTCACCGGAGGCGTTGATCGGGCTCGGGGAAAAGCGGAAGACACCGGCAACGAGGTGAGGCGGCGGAGCTCGACGGTGAGCGGCGGAAATGGTGTTGCGCTTGCGATCTCCCCGAGTTAGCTTGCCCGACGCGTGTCTGGGAGTACGGCGAACGCGTTAGGCAAGGCGCACGGAGGAAATTGCATTGCAACTGGTGGGAACGCCGGCGACTTACCGATGACCGAGAAGCTAGGGTTTGAGAGCTCGGGAAAGTGGGGACAATGGGGGGGTGCCGATTCCTTTATAGCGCGGAGGGGGAGTGCGGTTGAGGAGCGCGTGCGAAGCCCGACGGGGGGAATGGTTCCGAGGGGTGGGGAAACGTGGGCGCGGGGTCGGGCGTGGGCGCGGGGCGCAAGCGGCGGTTGCGTCGTAGGGAAGGAGAGAGGGGGAGGGAGAAGGTGCCAACAGGCGGACCCAGGGTGGCAGTGGGAGAGAGGAGAGGGGGGGCGCGGCTGGGCTGGCGGGGGAGGAAGTGGGCCGCGGCCAGATTCGGCCCAGGCACCAGTTTTCTTTTTATTCTTCTTTTTCTTTTCTATTTCTTTTGATTTGATTTGAATTTCAAATTATTTCGAAGTCTACACATTTTGAATTTAAATTTCACACCACATGCAAACTCAAATGCACCCTAATATATTTGAAAGGTTGAATTACAAAGTTTGAAAATTTTTGGGTGTTACAACTCTACCCCCCTTAAAAGGAATCTCGTCCTCGAGATTCGGACGTCCTAAGAGAAGAGATAGAGAAATTCGGCTTTCAGGTCTTCTTCTTTCTCCCAAGTTGCTTCTGCCTCCGAGTGATGTTTCCATTGCACCTTGCACATCCGGGTGACCTTGTTCCTTGTAACTCGTTCTGATGTATCAAGAATCCGTACCGGTTGTTTTGCATATGAGAGATCCTCTTGCACATCTATAGCTTCCATGGGTAACTGTTCTTCGGGCACTCTTAAGCACTTCTTCAGTTGCGACACATGAAACACATCATGTACATCCGAAAGTTGAGACAGTAGCTCGAGACGATAAGCTACCTCTCCTCTTCTTTCTAGTATCTTGTACGGACCAATGTAACAAGGTGCTAGCTTTCCCTTCACCTTGAACCGTCTTATGCCTCTTACTGGTGATACCTTGAGATACACGAAATCTCCAACCTCAAAAGTTAGATCACGACGTCGAGCATCTGCATAGCTCTTCTGCCTTGACTGTGCTGTCTTCAGATTGTTCCGAATCTCTTGCACTTGTTGTTCGGCTTCCCTTAGTATCTCCGGTCCAAACACTTGACCTTCTCCTGTCTCATTCCAAAACAAGGGTGTCCTATACTTTCGCCCATACAATGCCTCGAACGGGGACATCTTGAGACTAGCTTGGTAACTGTTGTTGTAAGAGAATTCCGCATAAGGCATGTTCTTGTCCCAACTCTTGCTATTCTTCAAGGCACAGACATGCAACATATCCTCCAAGATTTGATTTGTCCGTTCTGTCTGACCATCCGTCTGCGAGTGATGCGCTGAGCTGAAATTGAGTCGAGTGTCCATTGATTCATGTAACTTCTGCCAAAATCTTGAAGTGAACTGGGTACCTCGATCATACACTATCTTCTTCGGGACACCATGCAATCATACAATCCTTTCCATGTATAGCTCTGCCAACTTTGAGCCATTGTAGTTTTCCTTGACTGGAATGACATGAGCGACTTTAGTTAAACGGTCCACGATTACCCATATGGAGTCATACCCTGACTGGGTCCTTGGTAACCCCACAATAAAGTCCATTCTTATCTCTTCCCATTTCCATTCGGGTATCTTGAGTGGTTGAAGTAGTCCAGCAGGTCTTTGATGTTCTGCCTTGACCAACTGGCACGTGTCACACAGAGCCACATACTTGGCCACATCACGTTTCATGCCAAGCCACTAATATCGATCCTTAAGGTCTTGGTACATCTTGGTACTACCAGGATGAATAGAGTAGGATGAATCATGCGCTTCTCTCAATATTAGTTCCTGGATCTCCTTGATATTCGGCACACATATCCTCTTTCCCAACCATAAGGTTCCGTGTTCGTCTTCCCTGAAATCTGGGGCTTTACCAATCTTCATCAATTTCTTGAGTTTCTGGATCTTCTTATCTCCTTTTTGGCCTTCTCTAATGTCTTGTTCCAGTGTGGAATCCACTTCCATAGCTACCGCATCTGTGTTAGACACTATGCATAGGTTTAGTCTTGCAAACTCCTCACATAACTGTGGTTGATGAGCTTGTACAGTCAGACTGTTGCATTGTGGATTCCTACTTAAAGCATCCGCGACCACATTCGCCTTTCTAGGGTGATAGTTGATCCCAACGTCAAAATCATTAATTAGCTCGAGTCATCTTCGTTGTCGGAGATTAAGGTCGGGTTGAGTGAAGATATACTTCAAGATCTTGTGGTCGGTGTAGATTTCTGTTCTCTTCCCCATCAAGTAATGTGTCCATAGCTTCAATGCATGAACGACAGCTGCTAACTCTAGGTCATGGGTCGGGTAATTCTTTTCATGTTTTCTGAGCTGTCTTGAAGCGTACGCCACTACATGTCCTTCTTGCATCAAAACACATCACAGTCCTTGTCTGAAAGCATCACAATAGACCGAGAACTCCTTTTGCATATCAGGCATAACTAACACTGGAGCAGTAGTCAACCTCTTCTTTAGTTCGGCGAAACTTGCTTCACATTCTGGTGTCCACTTGAATTTAGCTTCCTTCTCGAGTATCTTGTTTAGCGGACGTGCGATCTTTGAGAATCCCTCAATGAATCGTCGGTAGTATCCAGCCATTCCTAAGAAACTTCGGATTTCTCCCACATTTTCTGGGGCTTCCCACTTGAGAATACCTGCCACTTTTCCCGGATCTACGGCTACTCCTCCTTCTGATATGACGTGTCCCAAGAATGATACTTGCTTCAACCAGAACTCGCAGTTGCTGAACTTAGCGTATAATTGGTGTTGGTGTAGCTTCTGTAATGCCAACCTCAGATGTTCTTCATGCTCTTCTTCATTCTTGGAAAATACCAAAATGTCATCAATGAATACCACCACAAACTTGTCCAAGTATTCCATAAATACCTTGTTCATGAGGTACATGAAGTAGGCAGGAGCGTTGGTCAACCCAAATGACATAACCGTTTACTCATAAAGACCGTATCAAGTGACAAATGCAGTCTTGGGTATGTCCGAGGGTCGAATCTTCAACTGGTGGTAACCCGAACGAAGATCAATCTTGGAGAACACACATGCTCCTCGCAACTGATCGAACAAATATTCAATCCTCAGCAGTGGGTATTTATTCTTGATGGTCACCGCATTCAATGCACGATAATCCACACACAATCTTTGTGTGCCATCCTTCTTAGGTACAAAGATAACCGGTGCTCCCCATGGCGACGAGCTAGGTCGGATGTAACCTTTCTCCAATAACTCCTCGATGTGATCCTTCAGTTCCGCTAGCTGTTTGGCATCCATTCGATACAACCTCTTATATATCGAAGTCGTCCCAGGTATAAGCTCGATAATGAACTCAATCTCCCGATCAGGTGGCATACCAGGTAGCTCTTCAGGGAATACATCTGGAAACTCCCTAACCACTTTGATTCCTTCTACTCCTTCAACTTGATTAACCTGAACCCTTGTCACTGGCGTTGGATCAGGACTGAACTCAACCTTGGTGTCATCTGAATGTGTCAAACAAACCATCCTGGTTGCACAATGGATCACCCCATTGTATTTTGCCAACCAGTCCATTCCCAAGATAATGTCCAACCCTTGAGATTCAAGGACTATGAGGTTCGCTGAGAAGGCTACCCCCCTTATGTCTAACCTTACATTAGGGCATACTTGCCTTGTTATCATTTCTCCTCCATGGGAGTTGACTATAAGTTGATGAGTCATTAAATGCACTACCATGTCATGCCTTCTTATAAATTCTCTAGATATGAATGAATGGGTGGCACCAGAATCAAACAACACCGTAGCTATATGAGAATCGGCAGGGAACGTACCAACAACCACGTCTGGCGCCTCATTAGCTTCCTCAATCGCCACATGATTGACCCTTCCACGTGTAGCTTGCTGCTGCAATGGCTTCTTTGGGCAACGAGTGGAGTAGTGCCCTACCTCTCCACAGATGTAGCATGTAACCCCTGCATTGTTACCTTGGGTTTTATTACCCCCATGGTGGTTCTGTTGCTGCTGGCCTGGGCGAGATGTTGGAGCTGCGGGGCGGGGTGGCTGCATTGTTTGGCGTGGAGGCTGTGGTGGCTAGCGCATCTGCTGGTTGTAGGGCGTGGGTGGCCTGTAAGTGGGGTTTTGGAACCTCTGGCCTGTGTGATAGCTCATAGGACGGGTCATAGGTGCCATAGGCTGAGGGGCAAAGCGGGGGCGCACATTACTGCCAGAAGCATGCCCTTGAGCTAGCTTTCTCTTCCTGTCATCCTCGTCCAACTCTTTCTTGGTTCTTTCCACTTCGAAGGCCTTGTCAACCAACTTCTGGAAGTTATTGTAATCACAGGAGGACATGGCGAACTTCAACTCTTTGTCAAGGCCCTTCTTGAAACGGAACTGTTTCTTGGAGTCCGTGTCCACATCAGTGGGTGCATAACGAGACAACTGGGTGAACTTGTTCAAGTAGTCTTGCACACTCATGCGGCCCTGTTTCAGCATGAGGAACTCCTCACATCTTGCCTGGATCTCGCCTTCGGGCACGAAGTGATTGCGGAAGTTAGCCTTGAACTCATCCCAGGTGATATTTTCTGGGTTCTGGTGGGCCTCAGTGTAGGCAACCCACCAATCAGCTGCAGACCCTTGAAGTTGGTGAGAGGCTAGCAGTACTTTCTCTCCTCCTTCACATTGAACGATCCTCAGCTTGCTCTCGACTAACCTCAGCCAGTTGTCAGCATCCATCGGCTCAATAGGGGTGGCAAATGTGGGTGGATGGGTGTTAAGGAAGTCTCTCAGATGGGATCTGGGCCCAGGGGGTGGTGGTGGTGGTGGTGGAGCTTGCTGCATGTTGGCTACTATTTGGGTTAGGTTGTTGAGCAGTTGGGTCTGTATAGCCATCATCTACTGCATCTGTTGCGCTGCTGGTGCTCCTCGAGCACCTCTACCGTTCCATCCTGGAAAACCCTCAAGTGCCTCATCGTTGGGTGAAATACCCCTTCCACGGCCTCTGCCTCTATCGACCATCTGTACGGGAAATAACTGAAGCTTTTAGGGTAATAGACACGATATAGAAGAGTATACTATGGTAAACGATCCAAACTACATGCATCAAGGAGAATATCCATACAGAAAGCAAATCCATGAACAACTGACGTGGATGTGGACAAGAGGCCTAAGGCATTCCACAACTCGCGTCCCACACAAACACACCATGAAGCAACTAACTCAAACATAAACATAGATACACGACTGAAGACTGGAGAGGGCGTAGCTACACGCTCCTACAAACTAAGGGTAGGTGTCTTAAGTCGTCGGTGCAGCTGAGGAGTACTCTCACTCCTCAGGTCCTCGTCCATGTACTCCTCCAGGACCTCGTCACTGCTACCAGGAGTGCTGCCCACTGACTCACTGCTGAAGATCTCGACAACAGGTACTGCTGGAGTAGGCGGTGGAGCAACAGGTGGTGACGCAGGAGCTGGGGAAGAGGCTGGGGGTGCCACGGGAACAGGTGGTGTGACTAGCGGAGAGGCTGGTGGTGTGACGTGGGCGGGTGACCCAGGAGCTGGCGAAGCAGGCGGGGAAGGTGGAGCTGGTAGAACTGGCGAAGCTGGCGGGGCTGGCGGGGCCGGTGGAGAAGGTGGTGCTGCTGGAGCTGGTGGAGAGGGTGGTGCTGGTGGTGCCGGTGGAGAAGGTGGAGCTGCTGGAGCTGGTGGAGATGGTGGCGCAGGTGGTGCCAGTGGGGCTGGTGAAGGTGGTGGTGACCCAGGCGTGGTCGCCTTCGGGTAGTGCTAAGGGTCACGGCGGTCAGGGGAGTTGGGGCACCAGGGCTCACCGTCGGAGGCGTAGCAAGGCAGGTCAGGGTCACGGTGGGTGATCCTCCAGTAACGCCGGATGATCTGGTCCTTCCGGTCGTTAAGGTCCCGGAAGTCCTGTAACTCCTGTTGGCAGCGGTTGTACCGCACAGACAGCTCGACCGCATCGTCCACCAAATGCTCAGACTGGTAGAGGCTAAGCGGACTCTCCACAGCACGTCCCACAAAGTCGGCGGTGCCGCTCGGCCACTTGGGCGTGTAGGCGTGCGAGGAGTGCTCGAGACGAAGGCAGTGCGCGTAGCTCCAGAAAGTCATAGCCTCCCAAGTCGCGTCCTCCTCGGCCGACCGCTGGGAGCTCCTCCACGCTGGAGAGTAGTGAACCCTCAACAGCTCACTGTCGTAGTAGATGGCCAGCTGGTAGGCCCACTCAGTCAAAATGGGGCCGCTGACCCTGGTGGTGGTGTAGCGCAGGTTGAGACGAGGGTGACGGTATCCGGCGGCGTGAAGTAGCGAATGAAGTCGTCGGCGCAGGTCACCAGTAGCCTGCCCGGTGGAGCAGATCACCGCCTCGCGGTGAGGGGCAAACGGGACAGGGCGGCTAGCTATCGCGTGCCGGGGCACGCGACCTCCAGTGGACTTACGCGCCGTCTGCTTGCAGCGCGCCATCTACAAAATTTGAAATAGAAGAGTGTAAGAACTCCAACAAATCAAAACAGTATAACAAAAGTAGTACAATAAAGGAAGAAGCACGAAGAAGTTTTGTAAAATAGTTTTTAGGGAAAATAGTATAGTCCTTAATATGTCCATCTCTATCTAGGCTTGCGTCCTACGGGCAACACGGCTCTGATACCACTTTTGTCACACCTGGTCCCAACAAGCTAACCAGATGCATTCCACATGTATGCCAGGATCTGTTCATTCATACATGTGTAGATGAAAAGTAAATAGTATCATATTACAAGCCATGTTCGAAATACAAATAGATCTTACAGCAACGACCCGTAGGTCTCAAATAAACAACAGTAAAGCAAATACATAGATAAGTAAGAAGATGGCAGCAGCGTGACGCTTTCTCCAATCCACAGGCAGTTGCGCGAGGGTACGCCCACCTAGAACATCTCCTCCGGATCGGCGTAGAACTCTTCGTTCACTGCTTCTTCTTCTTCATAGTCTGGAGGGGGAGAGGGGGAATCACTTTGAGTACATGGAGTACTCAACAAGTGTGGGAAGAGAGATGAAATGAAGGCTACAACAAGGAAGGCTCATAATGGCTGTTAGCACTAAGCATTACCTATACCTTAGCTTTCATTAAGCAACCTATAACTAGGTGATTCCACCCAATCAAGATTATAGTAAAAATAATGAGTAAATAAGTAATAGCACAACTGTATTTCCAATCCATAAATCCCACCATAATCCCAACCATATACTAATTATGAAATTGACACCAAGCTGCTCTTGTCCGTGAGCACGGCTGTCATGACAGTTTCCCAATCTCTGCAGAGAATGTATTCTTTACCCACAAGCCGTATTTCATCCCCTGTTGCCAGGTGGACTAAACAAACCTCCCTGATTCCCGTGACCCATCGATCACATTACACACTTCCGTAGGTGTGCGGCCAGGAGATCACTACGAGGTCTTTACAAAGGTCCTCCCGACTAGTAACCAGCCCTCTGAGGTTTCACCGCTCTGGCACCTAGAGTCCATTTTACCTCCGCCAGGAGAAGCCCCCTCTTGAGCCATGCGGATCACAAGGCAGATACGCTGAACCAATTCCCCGCACTTTCCAACTACCAGCACTAAATCGGGACAGGCCTAATTAATTGACCAAGCTGCCCCATTCTCAGTCTTGTGGCGATATTGTATGGCTTAGTGGCTACCCCATAAACCGGTCCTTAGAATCCGGCAAGGTTCAATCCCCAAATCCTGGGTCTCGTGCGTACTGCACCATACCATTCAAACCAACCCGCCAGATTGCTATTTACTACAATCCATTTCCATCATCATAATCATATTCATAATAATAAGTCATGAATAATAAGTGTGGTAAATGTTTTCCCACCCAACTATTATGCATGGCTAAGCGTAAAGAAATTCCCATAACCACCCTTCCATAACCCAAGCGGCAAGGTAAAAGGTAATACAACAGGGCATAGCATAGGATTTATATTAATTAACATGCAACTAACTAAACCCTTAAAAAGGTGCAAGATGGTCAAGGACACTTGCCTCTTTCGAAGTGGTGGTCCAACTGGAGTTCTTGGAAGTTGGTCTCTGGCTCGGGAACCGAGTCTACTCGAAGAGGATAACATGCAATAACTACTACATACACTGCTAAGCATAAAATGTGCACACACTCACAAAAGTCTAAGCAATCACGTTCCTACGAGAGATTTAATGTGTATGTACGTGTGTTCATTTAATAATATCCATTAAAGGTGAATTTTATGTGTTGGAAAGGTGATTTAACATTTTATAACACATTTACAACTATTTTTATGCTTAATACACATTTTTGGGGATTTTTTCGACATGTAAATATATTTATTTATGATTATTATATTATTTCAGATTAAAATAATGCATTAAATAATTTTTAATGTGGCGTGATATTTATTTCTAGGCTTAAAATGATTTTATATGATTTATCCTCAATTAAATATATTTTCTACATAATTTTTAGTGGTTAAAATGAATTATTTAAATTTATACAGCAATAAAATATGTTTTTAAGTTGTATAAATACTTATTCTGAATTTTATAAATTTTTATTCATTTTTCTACATCTGTTTCTATTTTTATTGTAATTTTTAGTAAATCTGAAAACATTATAATTGCTAAAAATAGTTTTTAAACTGTCTAGGGGCTAGACTGTAAATTTCCCTAACTGGACAGAGGCTAGATACAATATTAAACAAGTTTACAGGGGCTAGACTTGAACTCTGCAGTTAAATCCTAATTTAATTAAAGTCCAGAGGCTAGATTACAATTTTCCTGGATTTCTGCACAATAATCTACTCCTCCAGGGGCTAGTCCACAAATACGCAGGGGCCCCGGTGCAAAATTCCAGGCGCGCAGATCTGTTTGAATGCTAGCCGTTGGATCCTAGATCTATGGCTCAGATTTTATGAAATCGAAGGGGTACGCTGCGATCTAATCGCAGCCGTTGGCCGCGAACGGACGGCTCTGGACGAGCCACGTCGGCCCTTGGCCGGCGCCAACACGCTGCGCGGCGGCGCCCGACGGCGCACGGCGGCGACCTCGCCGGACTACGCAAGATCAAGCGAAAACTACCCTAATTCTCGGATCTAAGCACGGGAAATCGAAGGGAGAGACAAGGCGAACTCACCGGAGGCGTTGATCGGGCTCGGGGAAAAGCGGAAGATGCCGACAACGAGGTGAGGCGGCGGAGCTCGACGGTGAGCGGCGGAAATGGTGCTGCGCTTGCGATCTCCCCGAGTTAGCTTGCCCGACGCGTGTCTGGGAGTACGGCGAACGCGTTAGGCAAGGCGCACGGAGGAAATTGCGTTGCAACTGGTGGGAAGGCCGGTGACTTACCGATGACCGAGAGGCTAGGGTTTGAGACCTCGGGGAAGTGGAGAAAATGGGGGGGGGGGGTGCCGATTCCTTGATAGCGCGGTGGGGGAGTGCGGTTGAGGAGCGCGTGCAAAGCCCGACGGGGGGAGTGGTTCCGAGGGGTGGGGAAAAGTGGGCGCGGGGTCGGGCGTGGGCGCGGGCGGCGGCTGTGTTGCGGGGATGGAGAGAGGGGGAGGGAGAAGGTGCCGACAGGCGGGCCCAGGGTGGCAGTGGGAGAGAGGAGAGGGAGGGCGCGGCTGGGCTGGCGGGGGAGGAAGTGGGCCGCGGCCAGATTCGGCCCAGGCGCCAGTTTTCTTTTTATTCTTCTTTTTCTTTTCTATTTCTTTTGATTTGAATTGAATTTCAAATTATTTCCAAGTCTACACGTTTTGAATTTAAATTTAACACCACATGCAAACTCAAATGCACCCTAATATATTTGAAAGGTTGAATTACAAAGTTTGAAAATTTTTGGGTGTTACAGAGGAGGCGTAAGCTTCATATTCCTAGGATCAGTAACATGGATGGCCAGTACACCACGTCACACTCCGGAAAAGAAGATGTTCTGTATCATCACTTTGCAAACCTCATTGGATCCAAGGAAACTCGGTCTGCTACACTAAACTGGAATTTACTTGGACTGTCTGAGCTGCCCCAAAACCAGCTAAACTCCCCCTTCACTGAGGATGAAATTTGGAACGCGATCAAGCAGCTACCAACTGAAAAATCTCCAGGCCCGGACGGGTTTACTGGAGCATTTTATCGAACATGTTGGCCAATCATCAAGGAAGACGTTCTTGCAGCTTTCAGCAGCATATATGACCTGCACACTGATCCATTGTTCAAGTTAAACAATGCCTTAATCACTCTGGTACCCTGCAACCTGATGCTGAATCGCCATCCGATTTTCGACCTATTAGCCTCATCAATTCCTTTGCAAAGTTGGTCTCTAAAGTGTTGGCACTCCGGCTTTCTCGACATATTGATGCTTTGATTTCTGATGCTCAGAGTGCCTTCATTAAGTCCCGTTGTATTCAGGACAATTTCCTGTATGTGCGCAACTTGACAAGATCCTACCATCATAAAAACAAGCTGATGTTGCTCATGAAGCTTGACATTTCTAAAGCCTTCGACACAGTTTCTTGGGAATTCTTGTTAGAGTTGATGGCTGTTCGGGGATTCCCTACAAGATGGAGAAATTGGATGGCACTAATTCTGTCCTCCTCCTCCTCCTGTGTTCAGTTGAATGGGATACCAGGGCCTAGTATACAACACAGGCGCGGGCTTCGGCAAGGGGACCCTTTGTCACCATATCTTTTCATACTCGCCTTTGACATGATCCAAAGACTATTCGAGCTGGCGTCGGAGGAGGGACTGTTATCCCCCCTTGAGAGTCGTGCTGCCCGCATGCGGCTATCACTGTATGCTGATGATGCCTTGATTTTCCTCAATCCAGTGCAACAAGAGATTGACTTCGTGATGACCCTAATGGAAAAGTTTGGTGATGCAACGGGGTTGCGCATCAATGTTACTAAAAGCACGGCCTCTCTGGTGCGGTGTTCTGAAAATTCTATTAGCTCAGCCTTGACGAATTTTGCAGGCCGGAGGCAAGACTTCCCGATAACGTACCTTGGATTACCTTTAACTTTGGGACGTGTCCGAATGGTGCACTTGCAGAATGTGAAAGATAAGGCGATGACAAAGCTAGCGGGATGGCAACGCAACCTTCTGTCGCTTGGTGGCCGACGAGAGTTGGTTAGGTCAGTCTTGAGCTTGTTGACAACCTACACTCTAACAGTCCTGAAGGTGCCCAAGCGGTTCATCAAAGATTTTGATAATATACGACGACATTTTTTATGGGCCGGGGCACAGATATGCATGGGGGAAAGAGTAAGATCAACTGGGGGCAAGTATGTCGGCCTCTAGAAGATGGAGGTCTTGGCATCATTGACCTGAACAAATTCAGCCGTGCTCTACGTCTTCGATGGAGGTGGTTTGAGTGGAAGACTCCGCTAAAGCCCTGGGTAGGTTCTGAACTCCCACTGGACAAAATGGATGATGACCTATTTGCAGCCGCAACCTTGGTGACCATACATAATGGACGAGTTGCATTTTTTTGGACTTCTAGCTGGCTGCAGGGAGCATCGCCGGCAGCGAGATTTTCTAGGTTATTCAAGCACGGCAAGAGAAAGAACCGCACAGTTGCGGATGCCATGGAGGACAACAAATGGATTGGTGACATAGCACATAGCCTCACAACTCAGATATTAAAGGACTATGTTGGTCTCTGGTTACTCCTGCTTGATTGTGATTTTGATCCATCCGATACTCGAACCGATGAGATCAGATGGAAACACACACCCAATGGGGAGTATTCTGCCAAGTCTGCGTATTGTCTGCAGTTTGTGGGCTCCATGCACTCTCGCTTTCCTCGTATTATTTGGCAGGTCTGGGCACCTAACCGATGCAAAATTTTTATTTGGTTGCTCCTCCAAAACCGAATTTGGACAGCTGACAGGTTGCAAGATCGGGGATGGCCAAACTCATACTTTTGTCAGCTATGTTGTAGAAATTTGGAGACTGTATCCCATCTCTTCATTGAGTGTCCAGTTGCTTCTGAGGTCTGGACAGTGATGGCAAGATGGAGCCATTCTACCTCTCTGTTGCCGAGGAGCTGGCCACAACAGAACCCAATTGTTAACTGGTTTGCAGGTCTCAGCCATGGACAAGATAAGGAGAAAGCCCTCGGCTCTCTTGCGATCCTGGTAGTCTGGTCCCTCTGGAGAGAAAGAAACGCGAGAGTCTTTGAAGGGATGGAGAAAACAACAGCTAGGTTGATTACAGAGATCAAAGACGAAGCAGTGTTGTGGGGCAGAGCGGGATCCAAGCATTTAGCTGCGTTTCTAAATTTAACTACTTTGTAGCTCCTGTTTAATATTCCGGTGGTGGGTTATCGTCAAAAAATTACTTGAGCTCTAGCACTTCTTGTGCTAGGCTTCTCTTTGTAAAATTTTATTCCTCTTAATGAAAGATACTCTCTGGAGTCCCTCCAGAAGTTTTCGAAAAAAAAAATAGCTACGTCATAACAAAACAATAATTAGACTATCATGCATGTGTTCTTAAACTGGACGGCCACGCGCCACCACCGCCTTCTCCAGCTGCAGATCACGCCAGTCCGCTGCCGTGCCGGAGGCAGCCGCCGCCACCTCTTTGGTTGCTGTCCGCACGACAAGAATCCAACCTTGTCACCGCCCCTACCACCGTCGTCCACCGTCTTACCATCCAGAAATTTGGCCACGGCCCTCGTTGCAGGCCCGGCCACGTCCGCCTCCCATGCGGCTCGCTCGGCGTCGGCGTCCTGGACGTTGCCGACCTTGAGCGAGAGAACCGCGGTGACGTCGAGGCGGCGGAGCCTCCACCCGGGGAGAGTCTGGAGGCGGTGGATCTTCCGAAGCTGGCGGCACACCAGCCTGCTCGTGTTCGCCTTGATCTTGGCGACAGCCGTGGCGAGGAGCTGCGCGCGCCGCGGGTCGAGCGTCCCCGCGGCCTCCAGGCGGAAGTAGGTGTCCATCTCCGGCACGCCGATGGCCCTCGAGATTCCGCGGGAGTAGTCGGCGTCCGGCCGGAAGAAGCCCCGCACCTCGTCGACGAGCCCCTGCTCCAGCATGCAGTCCACGCGGTGACGGATGTACCGGTGCAGCACCGGCAGGTCGTTGGCGTCCACCCAGAGGAAGCAGCACTCGTAGCGTCGGCGGAAGGCGCCCGCCTCGTCGTCCAGCAGCGCCTCGAGGTACCTGTTCGACCCGCCGGCGATAATCGGGACGCGTCCCCTCGCCAGTACGGACTCCACGGCGCGCGTGGCGTCGCGGCGAAAGTCGTCAACGGCGTAGTCGGCATCCGGACGCACGCCGCCGATGAGGTGGTGCGGCACGCCGCGTCGCTCCTCCGCGGTGACCTTGTTGGTGACGACGTCGAGGCCGTCGTGGACCTGGATCTTGTCAGAGTTTATGACCTCGCCGCCGAAGCGCAGCGCGAGGTCGACGGCCAACTTGGACTTGCCAGTGGCCGTGGCGCCCATCACCACCACCACCTTCCCCTTGATCGCAGCAGCAGTGCCCTCCATGCGTAGGTTCGCGACGATCCTTTACTCGCTCTGCAGTAGCTGTGCTTGCTGCAAGAGGTGAGAGACAATTAACGTTGGGTCATCGTTGTCCGTGCTTTTATAGCTAGGTGCGCGCATGCATGCAGTCGCTGTCGTGAAGCTCCATCACTTGCGTGTGTAGCCGTCACTGGATACACGAAAACGCGCTCTCAACTTATCACTGGTATTGTGGTCTCTCATCTCGGTTTGTTCTCGGTCGTCACAGATGGGTTGTGCATTTTCTATATGTAATACAGAGAGAGAATATATATAGTTTGATAGAATAACATTTCTCAACCTGAATCAAATGGATAATTTGTATAGATAAAATGGCCAAGAAGTATAGGAATGGTACATCTCACATATATACGTAACAACAAGGCGAGTTGTGAAATTCTCCACGCACCTGGCACCTGGTAGAGAGACAGCTGGGAGTGAGACGCGGAGCAACAAAAGAGGACCGCGCGCGGAACTTGTAACTGCGGTGTTGATGTTACTGCGTCTACTGGCCCTCCACTGCGCTTGTGCCTGCCTGTGGCTAATGACTGAAACTTGCTGGGCTTTTTATAGACTTGCTTGCCATGCAAAGCTGTGCAAGTTCCATTTCCTGCACCGTCGACTCTCTGCAAAGTACCTTGGTGGAGGAATTATATTGGAGGAGGCCAAAGTCAGAGTGACCAGCAGGTACTGTCACTCACACACACTCAACGTCAAGTTGTTTGTGAAACGTTGGACATTAGAAAATCCACCGGCCGAGGTGGGGATAATAAATAAAAAGGTTGCGAAAACAAATACAAAAAAATTAAGCGCATAATACATGAGGAACTTTTTAATTTCTAGTTGGTATATATTTTGGTTTTCGTCGGTTTTGTGTCAATTCGCGCCCAGTTGGCCACAGTACGTATACGTGCGTGTCTGATTTTGCGGTGGCATAGATTATTTACGTTTTGCTGTATGAGCAAAAAGGCAGCGTCTTTCCGACGTCCAGTTCCAGGCTGCAGGCGAGAGCAAACCCACCATCACATCTGACATCACATCCAAGGGAAGGGGGACAAACGTCGGCGGTGCCTGCTGGCTGGCTGGCTTTATTTCCCCCTGACCGCCGGCCGCACGGTCTGCGCGCGGTGTCGATCGGTTTTATTTTTTTTTATTTTTCATGGCAAATACTATGTCGTCAATTCTTTTGGAACCAAGAAAGTTGATTCTTCTCTTTATGAGCTGACGTCGTTGGAGCAGCACAAGGGGTATATACGTACGTGCTGCGACCGTGTTGACTCTGTCGTCGCGTGTCGTCGCAATCCTAGCACCGAACTCACGCATCCGTGTTGTTTACCTGTGTTTATTTATAATGGGTGCTTGCTTCCTAGATTACAGAGAGGATCGCACGAGGTACTTTCCTTTCCTTTCATCTTTTTTTGTCGTTGTTGTTGACTGAGGGCACCATTTTCTTCTGCTTGTGTTCCCAGAACATATTCTATTAACGGATCACCTAAGGGTCAGCCACACTAGAAAACGAATGAGGTATTTCTAGGCCTGCTAATGGGCCAAGGCCCGACCCAAGCTCTAATCTAGCCCGTTTTATTTACTGGATCCGATCCTCGCCCAATCCAGATTTAGGCTACTAAATCCTATCCGCTCCAGCCCGTAAATAAAATAGACTCAACTCTATCCTGACCCGTTTGAAAGATTCGGGCCGGCCCTAACAGTCAGCCCACGGGCTGGTATATATTTACAAAACTAAAAGGCCATCCACGGTGCAAACTGAATACATGCTAAAATACAGTTGTTCTCTTTGACATCAAATACAGTGATAGTTATAGAATATATTCTACAAAATTATTTAGCAAACAAAATTTAAATTGACCACACATTAACAAAAAAAAGTTTAAGTTGATCACATCACTGATCAGAGTATAAACAAGTATAAATGGCAGTTCTATAGAAAGCTTGCTTGTGCTTATTTCAACACAAATTTTATGGTTATGAAGCAGCAGCCTGATATGCTTGAACAAGAAACTTGATGTTTCACACTGCACATCGGCACCTCCAAAGCAAAGCATAACAGTTCCCCTTTCAGTGCTTACATCAAAGCCAAAAACAAAAAAATAAACAGTCTTTGCCTAGTTCAATTATGTACATTGCATGTTTCAAGCTCTTCGTTGTTCCGCTGAGGTCCTCCTAAGTAGCAACAACAAACATGTGTTATCTCCAAAGGATATAGTTTGACATTTTTTTAAAAAAAAAAAAAACTGAGGTCTTGGTACATACTGGAACAAATTAAGCACTATTTAGCTCCCAATAATATACAAAGCTCAAAGCAAAAGCAAGATATAAGTAATAAATATGATATGTATTAGCACAAAAAAGAGCCATCATACAGTCATGATATCATTAGAACTACAAAAAGGCTATCTTAACTGACCACTGCTTGACATTGCACATGTAAGATGTCAACCAAATAGTAGAAGCCTATCCAATGTATATGAATTGATGAAGCCAGAATACAACAATCAAAATAATGAGACAATTACCAATCAGTACCTGAGAACAATCGCATTAGTTGTGCCGGAAGGAATTATGCCAAGCCTGAACCAGTCATTTGGAAAGGAAATTACTTGGTCCTGATCTGCAATATCATCAAGTTGAATCGAAAATGAGACTCAATCTATCCAGTCAATCTCAGAAGAACTTGGTTCCTTCTAACATTCATAAAAATGCAACCTTCAGATGAATTTAATTAACTAGAGTTCTAATACTTGGTGACCCAGTCTGAAAAGCAATGTAGAAGTCCATGCCATAGATACCAGTTGACTTTATAAAGCAGTGCAGACAGCAGACTAGTTTGAATGATGCGCATTGCATATTTGAAGCAGTGCAGACTGGCGCAGGAGGAGTTGCAGGCAGGGTTGTAAATCCCCGCCTGGACGCCTAGGCGCCTAGGCGGGCGCCTAGGCGAGCGCCAGGCGGGAGCAGGGGAGACGCGGCAAGAAGGGGGCAAAAGGGCACAGGAGAGGGCAGCAGAGGCGTGGGGAGGGAAGGAGGCGCCGCGCCGGAGGGGGAGGGGACGGCCGCGACGAATGCTGGGGCAGGGCGGCAACGGGCGCCGGCACAGCAACGGGCGCGGCTTAGAGAAAGCTGGCGGCGGCTGGCGGTTGGGGAGTGAGGGGCGTGTAACCTAAGGCCCAATAGGCCCAATAAAACTTACGTACCATGTTAGGGTTTTTTACAGTCTCGAGTCTACCAGTACGCGCCGCACCGCGCCCCTTTCCTTCTTCCGCGCCGCGCGCCGCCGGGCCCCTTCTTCCGCGCCGCGCGCCGCCTCCCTGCCTTCATCTGTGTCGCGCGCCGCCCCTCGGCCTTCATCCGCGTCGCGCTCCGCCTCTCCCCTCCTCCCCGCCTCCTCTGGCGACGGCAGACGGCGGAAACGACCATGGCCGGCAGGCGGAAGCAACCACGGCGGGCGGCCAGGCGAGGCGACCAGTCATGGCGTCCGGTCTCGAGCGACTGGACGCCTAGGCGCCGCCTAGGCGACGCCTGGACAACACTGGTTGCAGGATACAAACCTGGGTACTCCTCAATAACATAAACGATCCCAATATGTGTCTTCATCTTTGTCCTCATCAAGATACGCTTTCTCTCCATAGCTTGACCTGCACAATGAGTTGAAATAATATTAAAATGTAGTTCAGATTGAAAATATAACACTGAAAAGATATCAGAATTAATCTACTATTTAAATTATCTTCATCCTCACGACAAGTAGAGGAAATCGTAGAGATCGATGAGAACATACAGTAATGATTTACCAGCAATAGCTTAAAAAACTTGAGACAACATGGAGGGTCAATCTCAACAAGGTCAATCCCTTTCAGACAAGCTGTTTCTACAGGGTAAAGGTAGCAATGTTAGCAGATCGAACATATTTTAAGTTTTTAACTACTGAAAAATATAGATAAAAACAAGGCTACTAGAAAGCAAGGCTACTAAATTGGGTCGCTACATTAGTTCAAGCATCAGTATAGGTTTCCACATCGATTCTGTATTTTTAATGTCAAATAGCTAACAGGTGACAGATAATATAAGAAAAAATTTACCATCAATAGTATAAATATATAATTGCATACTAAACAGAGCAAGTTATAAACAAATCGCAAGCATATATCAGCATAACTGAAAGGTGACACAAAGAAATGATGAAATGTAATAAACATAATTTAAAAAGCAATTGGCATTACCAGAACTGCATAAATTCATTGCACTGCTAATAAAATAATAATTTGATCAAATGATTACACATGCAAAATACTCTAGCAGAAAAACTATTAAAGAATGCTCGCCTGATCATCATGGACCTCTAGGGTTCATCAAAAGGCCATGATGTCAGGCAACATGCCCCAGAACTGCATGCTATTTACAGACTTGCAGTTGAATGCTTTCTTTCTACAATTCTACAACAAAACAGCACCTACAAATCCATGACAACAGATATCCAGCAGCAACAAGAGCACTACTTCAAGGACATAATGTAGTGACATCGGAACCAAATCCAATCAAAGTGTTCACAATAGGCCTAGTAAATTACTATAAATATCTCTATGCTCTCAGAATGTTGTCTGTAAATTTCTAGTACTTGCAAGCAATGGATGTACAATAGAATCATACATGATACAAAGTATTGCTGCAGAATAATCAAAACAAAAGGAGATAAGAAGACAAAGAAGACCTGTTTCGCAAGGCTGCAAGCACGATTGGGAGAGTTAAGGATCTCATAACAGAACACAGAGAAGTTGAGTGCAAGACCAAGCCTGATGGAGCAATGTCCTACAAATACAGAACCGAACACTATCAATGGATCACAAGATCTGCTAGTTCTCTCGACGTCTACACATAAACAGATTGCCTATCATCGGGTATCCAACCTGAGCAGCTTTGTATGCGTTCATGGTGCTCTCTGCAGCTTCCTTCCTCTCAGCGCCAGACTTGAACTCTGCAAGGTACCTGCAATGTCCTCGTCAAACCTCACTGCACGCGCCCCTTGCCGGCGGAGACCGGGGGGGGGGGGGGGGGGGGGGGGGGGGGGGGGGACAACCTGGTTCCTTGCCGACGGGGCGGCGTTGTCCCGATGGGGATTGCCTGCCCAGGGAGAGGTGCCGCGTGTGGGCGCGGAGTCCCTTCGACGGGTGGGGAGAACGGGCAGCGGGGTGTGGGGGCGATCGGGCGAGAGGAGCAGCGAACGGCCGAACAAACGCTGGAACCCTGCGGGATAACCCTAGAGGCATAAAAATGGGCCATGATCCGCGGACTGGCCCTTTTTTCGTATACGAGCCGTATCTAAATCCTATCATTTTTACATGATCTGATCCAATTCAATCCTTTTCTTTTAACAATCCATATGGATCCTAATCTATTCAGCCCGATTGGTAAGGGGCCCTTTCGGCCCCGGGCTCGCTCGGCCCATATGCAGCCTAATTCTAGCGACAAATCACGGTGAATTGGCAAATAAAACTCGTCAGATCGATGGCTGCTAAGGGCTCTCGACCTAGCCACCAAGGGCAGATCCCAAATACTCTGCCCCTGCCACTTACTCTCTGCAACAAGCCAAGAACCATGCCTGCTCGTTGGTCGGCAGGTATCCATTCACAACACCAGCAACGTCATAAGGACAAGAAAACATGAAAGACACTGACGCTAAAACCTCATCCATGATTCACTGTAACAGTGTCTGCATCATAGTTATTAAGACGGTAAGACAACCTAAGACAACGAACCATCTTTTTAACTTTTAAGCGGTAAGGCGTAAGGCGAGGCGACGCCTTACCATTATGTAAAAATAGAAAAATAAAAATAATTATTGAGTGTAAAAATTAATATGCAACAGTATATATATATATATATATATATATATATATATATATATATATATATATATATATATATATATATATATATATTCTAACCCATTTTTGTTCCTCCAGTTTCACTTTTCAGCCCAACAGCAGCCATACCCAGCAGCCCAACCGTTGGATTACCATCCAGACTGACATATAAAATGAACCTCTGTCCAACCCTAGGCACCCTGGTGCCGCCGCCCCTAGAATCGACGCCACCGCCAAACTCCTGCCCCAGATTCGGCGCTTGCACCCCCCCCTTGCGGCAGTGCCTCACGACGCAGATCGGCTCTCCCGCTGGCCAAGAACGCCCCCCCCCCCCCCCCCACCCCCTTCTCTGTCCCGCGTCTCCTGCTCCCGCGCAGATCGGCGGCGAAGATCTGCCCCCCACCCCCGCTCGGGGTCCCCTGCTCCTGCGCCGCCGTCTTACGCTCAAAAGCAAGGCGACGGGGACGCCTTAGGCTGGCCGACCGCCTTACCGCTTTAGCGTCGCTAAAACGACACCTTAATAAATATGGTCTGCATATGGAACAACCTGAAGCTTTTATTGGATAAATAGTACATAGATCGACCAACATTTAAGCACACGGCTGTTCAAGAATCCAAGCATCCGAAACCATATCACGGTACATGTATTCTGCATTCCAACGGAGCTCTTGATTTATTCTAGCAGAGGATATAACATCCAGTTTGGAGGACGCTCATTCTCTCTGACATAAATGTTTCTGCACCTATAATTAGTTCTCCACAGGTTGCATTGCCCGTTCTCTCTCCACTGCACAGAAATAGAGGTTGAGCAAGTAAGATTGTGCCAAGAATTGGGAAGTGAGATTGTGTCACGTGAGGCTGGATTTCTGAAAGACTAAGTATGCCATGAATGCTTTATGAAAGACACACGGAGTTTTAAGAAAGGATACATGTGCAACTTAATTTTCTATTCGTTTCAACAATCAACATCCAGTTGGGGGCCCATAGATTTTCAAATAATGAAAAGGAAGCCCGAATGCTAAAAAATTTGCATTGTGGTTCAAATTTCAAGTGTATTTTCCAGAATTCCATTCTAAAAGATTTGTACACAAGAGTCTAGCCATAGTATAGTCAAATCAGACCTGAAGGTTCATGTTTTTCTATGACGAACAGAAAGACAAACTAGCAAAACATAGAGAAACTAGCAGGATGTAAGATATATAGAAATAAAAAACTTATGAAGCCAGATACAGATATCAACTTCCTCTGAAACAAATTAAGCATATGAACTAAAGTGGGACAATAAAAGCTATTTTTGTTTTACCTTGCAGGGATTTCTCAAAGTTCTCTAGCTGGGAAATAAAGCCTTCATTAGGAGCCACTTGAGGACGTTTGCTTCTAACTAGTGACAAGGCACTTTCAAGGCTCATTTGATGCTTCTTCATGAGATATGCAACAACTATGGTGACGCTGAACATTTAGAAATAATTAATAAAAAATGTGGAATAATCTTTTTATGAACAGAAATATTCTATGTGAAACAACAATAGGTTAGTAAGGATATTATTTCATCCTTATTCCTTAATCTACCAAATGAGTTCTTACTGAAACAGAATACTGTTTTCTGCATAAAGAGAACTAAAGAAAGGTAAATCATCAAATGTTTCATATTTTTTCTGTTGCGGATATTCTGCTAGTAGTCAGTGTTAGACTGTATTTATCCTGTGTGCTATGAGGCCTGTGTGCCTTATTGGGCTTGGCTCATGTATCCAGCCCACTAGGACTGTTATATGTATCCATCTTTTCCAATGGATCAGAATATTTATTTCCAATATGGTATCAGCCTAAACCCTAATCTCCCAACCACCACCCTACCCTTCCCAATGGCCACACCGCCAGGGCTGCCGCCGACCAACGAACAAGCGCCGCCGGCCCACGTCCCCTTCTTGTCCTCTTCTCCCGCCGCCAGCTGGCCGCAGGCCGCTGCAGCCACCGTCATTGCGGCCGATCCGCATGCGCCGACCACCACTGCCCCCAGCCCCTTGATCTATGTCCATTGCGGCTGGATGTGGTGCGCCGCCAGCTGCTCCCTTCGCCGCCATCGGCTCAGGCCATCGCTGCCTCCTTAGGAACCTCCTCTCCTACGGGCACCAAGTGCCGCTGGCAATGGCTGGAGCAAACGTTGTCGGCTGGCCCCTGGGACGCCTCCTCCCCTCTGGAAACAAGACGGTGCCGACCCTGGCCGGAGCCGGCATCACCGGCCCTATCCCGGTCGGCACCGACTGGCCCTGGGACCCCTCCTCCGCCCCTCTAGAAACCAGACGGCGCTGCCCCTAGCTAGATCCGACGTCAGCAGCACCACTGGCCCTGTCCCGACCACCGCTGCGTGCACCTGGCCGCAGGGCACCTCTGCCTGGCTCCAGGGTGTAGATGTTGCCATCGACCCCACTCGATTCGGCCCGACCAGTCTCACAGCTAGATCCGGCTTGGGCACTGCCTTACCGATCACGCTGATATCACCCATCAAACCCGGTCAGCACGACATGATCGTGGCCCACTTAGTACTCAACGCCGCTGTCACCGGTCATCTCACGGAGGTCAATCAGTAACTAGGGATCTCGCGGTTGGTTGTGCCTCCCTCGACCACGACGAAGTGGCGGATCCCTTCTCCCGTGAGGCTTCCAGCGCGTCAACCTACATGCCCAGGCGACTGGTGTCCAGAACATCCGATCGTTGGTCCCGATCATCCTCGACCTCGCCTCCACCTCCTACGCTTGTAGCGCGACCTCTTGCTCCTCACCTAGGGGCGGTACACTCTCGACGACCACTTCCTCACAGATGCCTCCTCGACGGTCCCGTCATGGATCAGCATGGACAAGTTGGTCTTGTCCTGGATCTTTGGCCCCATCTCTATTGAGCTACAGGACATCAACCGACTGCGGGGTTACGATACCACTCATGAGGCCTGATTGGCCATCGAGAGGCACATCCTTGGAAACCGTGCAACTCAAGCACGCCACCTCGATGCGCAGTTCCAGACTCACGTCCAGGGTGACCTCTTAGAGCGGACCACTCTCGATAGATGAAGGGCATGGCTGATGCCCTTCACGACCTCGGCCAGCCAATTCCCGATAGTATGCTCGTCCTTGAGTTTGGGGGCCTCAACGAGCGCTACACCCACCTACAAACCTGGCTCATGCAATCATGCGATTTGTTTCGTTCCCGTCTTTCCAACAGGTCTAGGATGATCTCACGCTCGAGGAGATCACCACGGGGCCGTGGTTAGCTCTTTGACCGTCACTGCTCTCTAAGGCTCTAACTCAGGGATGACCCGACGTCTTCCTATGTCTGCCACTACCTCTAGGGGTCCGCCCTCGCGTCCATCAGGCACTTGTCCTCCTGGCACTCATGGTACTGTTAGCCCTGGTGGTGGCACCCGTCGTCACCGCAGGTGCGGTGGTGACGGAGACGGTATCGGCTCGGGCAGCACTCCCTGCCCCTCACCTTACGACCCGTGGAGCGACCGTATCACCATGTGGTCTGGCCTCTCTTCAGGTACCTCGATACCGCACCCGCCATGCCCTTAGGCGGACCTTCGGGCCACTCCAGCCTTCGGCGGGCTAGGTAGTCCACTTGGCTACTTTGGCTCTCGGGCGCTGTACCAACCTCTACTCCCACCTTAGCCACCTCAGCTTCCTCGGACGTGGGATCAGCAGTCACTTGCTAGCTCGTTCAGCACGGCGGCGCTGTCCCCTCCCACTGACTAGGTGGCTGACTCGGGTACGTCGTACCACACCACCTCGGGCGCTGGTATACTCTCCTCCCACCCTCTTCATCCTTCCTATCCTTCTTCTATCATTGTCCTTAACAGTTCTTCTCTTCCGGTCACATCAGTAGGTGATTCGGTTCTTCCTGGTACTTTTCATCTTAAGAATGTCCTTGTTGCACCTGATATTATTCAGGATCTTCTTTTTGTTCTTCAGTTCACCAATGATGATCAAGTTTCTAAGGAGTTCGCTCCTTTTGATTTTTCTGTGAAGGATCTTATCAACCAACATATTTTTCTTCAGTGTGAGAGCTCAGGGCCCTGTACACCCTCTGACTTCCTGCTTCTTCTTCGTCCAAACTGCATGCTCTGTCTACTACAGCTTTGTCTACCACTTGCCATTGTCGGCTCGACCATCCTGGTCCGAATGTCTTGTCTAAGTTGTATAGTAATTCAGTTATTTCGTGTATTATGGGCACACATAAGTCTTTATGCCACGTCTGTCAGTTTGGTCGCCATATTCGGCTTCCTTTCACTAGTCTACTTCTCAGGTTGTGCATACTTTTGATCTCATACGCTGTGATTTGTGGACATCTCCTGCAATCAGTGTATCGGGCTATAAATATTATTTGGTGATTGTTGATTAGCTTTCTCACCACTCGTAGACTTCTACTTTGCTCGAGTCTAATACGTTCACCACACTTTCTCACACTTGCTCACTTTCTTGCTTAGGTGTCCACACATGCATGATCCACGAGAGGCGCACCTCGTTGTGAAGCGGGTCCTTCGGTACCTCCATGGCACCCTCGACTACAGCCTTCTTCATCGTTCCTCAATACCCGAGCTGGTTGTCTACAGGTGTACTGACTGGACGGGTTGTCCGAACACGCGTCGGTCCACCTCTAGCTACGTCGTGTTCTCTGGTGGCAACCTCGTCTCCTGGTCGTCGAAGCAACATTCCTTCATCTCCCGCTCCAGTGCCGAGACTAAGTATCGCACTGTGACCGACGGTGTAGCTGAGGCATGCTGGCAACGACAGCTGCTCTTGGAGCTCCACAATCCCCTTGCTCAGAGAACGCTTGTCTATTACGACAACATCAGTGTGGTCTACCTCTCTACCCTGTCCAGCACCAGCGCACGAAACATGTGAAGATCGACCTTCACTTTGTTAGTGAGTGCGTCGCCATTGGCGATGCTCGGGTTCTCCATGTTCCGACAACTTCTCAGTTTTCACCAAAGGCCTTCCTTCGTCAGTGTTCTCAAGAGTTTCGGTCCAGTCTCAACATCTACCACGACTAGATGTTGGACTGCAGGAGGTGTTAGACTGTATTTAGCCCATGTGTGTGTGTCATTAAGCCTATGTGCCTTATTGGGCTGAGCCCATATATCCGACACACTAGGGCTATTATGTGTATCCATTTTTCCCATTAAATCAGAATATTTGTTTCCAATAGTCAGCAAATAGTTCATCATGTCTCGTAGGTTTAACATGATTGATGGTCGATTTGTATATGTAGAGGTCATTCTAGGTGCCCTCTAAGATTTCTCTTTTTTTAGTAAATTGTAATCATGTAGATATATAGTAGATATTTATTAAAATTCATGATAAAGACTTTAGGTTGGCTGCTATAGGTTTGTTGTCAACATCTTTTTTTCTCGGACAAATGCAGGAAAATTGTGTTGGCACGAAAACTATACACGAATTTTCAATAATAAAATTTCTTGATTTATTCTTTGGAGTTCCCAAACTATATATAGATCCCTTACAGATAAGTTCAGACCCAAACTCTAACTCTATCTTCTATTTTTCCCCATCTGACTTGGACTCTTCTAAACTCTATTATCTTATAGAATATTCTAGAAAACAAAATTAATACTCAACAATCACATCTTAATCTTGTTTTCTAGGACACACTTTTGGATAGATCTGGCGTGGGCACATCTACAACCCCAGGATGATCACATCTTCATCCTGTACAACTTTGGGGTCGTCACATCTTCATCCCTGGGATGGACGCATCTTCATCCCGCACACAAATTTGGGTTGGACACATCTTTAACACCAGGATGAGCACATCTTCATCCTGCTCGTGAGTTTAGGTTGAGCACATCTTCAACCTATAATCAATCGCGAAATGAGTGCATCTTCATTCCAATCACATACACTTTTAGGGTGGACGCAGCTACACCTCATGGGATGGACACAACTACATCCATAGCACTCGACTTAGCACGAACACCTCCGTTGACCGAACCACCTTGCCGCATCGTGAGCTCGCATAACCCAACTCGCACCTGATCTCCGATCTCCTCAAACTACACCACGTTATCTGCCCGGCTCAACCCAGCCCCTCCCACTTCTCCTGTAGCTGCACATTGTTACTGGATCCAACTCGACCCAGCTAAGTACCTGACCAGACAGTTACTGGGCCCAACCACATCTCCACTTAATCAACGAACCCACCTGCCAACTAGGCCACCAAGCAACCCAGTCTTTCTCTGTTCTGTCCCAGCCGAGACGAGACCTCTGTGACCTTAGTCCTCGAGCCCGCACTCCTCTGTTCTCTTCTCAGGCAGTCACACTGACACCCAAGTACCTCGCCACCGAACTATCTAACGCAGCACCATGTCCGCCGGCACCACCTCCTCCAGGAACGCCTCGAAGGCCAGCTGGTGTTCTGACGGCAATGCTCCTCCTTCATCATCGACGCCACCTACGCGCACCTCCGTCCACTCGGAAATCCACATGAACCGCAGAGGCGTTGAGTCCTCCCGAGTCGATCGACTCTTTGCAACGCTCATGGAACTCGGATGCCTTCGTCAATGCACACCAGAACTGTGTCATGATGCCGGAAGTTAATCGATTCATCAGAGTCGTTCGCGCGCCGCCCTGATCCACAACGGGAGTCACGCCCGATCCGATCGAGTCGTCGCCAAGCACCCCGAGGTACGCCCTGTGCTTGCTGGCGCACCTCTTCAGCTCTGGCGTACGCAAACCTCCACGATTCGATTTGAACCTCCCGCTTCCTTGCTACCGAATCATTCTACCATGGCAGCCCAGCCTCAACCGCCATCAAATCCGAGTCATGCGCGGCCAAGATCGTCGAGAATCTACGACTTGTGCCCTTCTCATCTCAGATCTTGGTGGAAGTAGCGTCAATCTAGGGTTTTTCTTTTATTTTCGACGCCCAGCAGCTGCCACCCCTGGGAGCACGTCCTTCCAGGGGCAGCGGTGGATCTACAACCTTGGGTTCTGATGCCAATTGTTGGAAATCCGAATGAAAATTATACACCTATTTTCAATAATAAAATTGCTTGATTTATTCCTTGGGATTCTCCAACTATATATAGATCCCTTACAGGTAAAACAGATTCGGACCTATTTAGGACCCTATCTAAAACACTGACTCAAACTCTAACTTTATCTTCAACTTTTCCTTAATCTGAGTTAGACTCTTCTAAACTCTATTATCTTCTAGAATATTCCAGAAAACAAGATTAATACTTTACAAATCGCGCATCATTGTGAATGTCTTTGACATGTTCCCAAAATAACTATAGGTGGCCAATAGGCCGTGCCGAGCCGGCCTGCGGACCGAAGGTCAAGGCCCGGGCACGGCCCGAGTCCAGTTTAGGCGTGTCGGGCTGTGTCGGGCCATAAACGGGTCGTGCCGGGCCCGCCCGGATCGCGACCTGTTTATGTTAAAAATACATTTAAAAATGCAAAAATATCAGAATTCGGGTCTAAACGGGTCGTGTCGGGCCGGGCCTAAACGGGCAGTGCCGACAATGTTAGATGATCTCAACGATATATTAGGAAGAGTCCAGATAAGATTAGATTAGGAGAGTTCTAATTAGATTGGAGTTGAGTTAGAGTCCTAGGAGGAGAAGATTACATGTAACCGGGCTATATAATGAGCCCAAGCCCATTGTAATAGTACACCTCTCAGATTATCAATCCCGTGTTCCGAAATTCAGAGCCCCGAAATTCCAACAATCTGGTAGCAGAGTTGGTAGAAGGCGTTGGTAGAAGGAAGACTGTTGTTGTCTCGTCGTGTGGGACATGCTCCACGACACCAAGTACAACTCCATCGCACATGCAACGCTGTGGGTTTGAGTCCCACTATGGTTGCGCAGAGATTTCGGGTTCAAGTCCCAATCGTCCCAGAAGGAGGCTTGGTACACGGGAGACAACAGACTGTCCATGAGGCCAGCGAGCACGAGCGGAGGCGCAACAGCAAGCGCGTGGCAGAGGTTGATCGAAGGCGGGGCGGCGGCTCAAATTGGGAGGATCTGGAGCGCGCAGGACCTGACAGTCTTCTTCGACTTACGGCGGCTCAAAGGTGCAAGAGGCTCGATGTGAAGAAGGCTCATGACGGAGGGAGCAACAATTCTCGACGGTGGACACAACACGACATGTGAGACAAGCACAGGTGCCAGGATCGGGGGGAGTTTGTTGGATGATCCTTAACATTGTGGGTTGTGAGCATGGTTCGAGTTGTAGGAAGTTGAGATCTGGGGAGAATGTTAGATGATCTCAACGACATATTAGGAAGAGTCCAGATAAGATTAGATTAGGAGAGTTCTAATTAGATTGGAGTTGAGTTAGAGTCCTAGGAGGAGAAGATTACATGTAACCAGGCTATATAATGAGCCCAACCCCATTGTAATAGTACACCTCTCAGATTATCAATCCCGTGTTCCAAAATTCAGAGCCCCGGAATTCCAACAAGCAAGCCCGACGGGGCAGAGGTCGAGGCCTGGGCACGGCCCGCACCGGCTTCGGGCCGGCCCGGGCCCGATTTTTTCGGGTCATGCCAGGTTTGGGCCGTGCTTTTTTTGCGGGCTTTCGTGTTGGCCCATCTGGCTACCAGTGAAAATAACCAACATGAGTAATAAGGCTGAATAACTTAGCCACTGAGGTTGCACTTAAAAATATGTTGGGTGACATACTACATTATTCGCCAACATATATCTCTTAGATGATTCTAAATAGAAATGAACAGAACAGTTTGATTACTTTAGTGCTGGCAACATTTGTTTCTGCAAAGGTGTTGGCAACATTGCTACTTGTAGTGTTTCAGATACTGAACATGATCTTCTGGGGGCAAATCATGGTCAAGACGAGGAAGTTTTCAGATTTTATATGAAATATAACAGTGCACACCTAGTCTTTTCTTGCTTAATTTATTTTAGACTTTGAGGCATTATTGTTAGTATATCGTCCAAAAGAACAGCCACTGTACTCCCAACTCACTTCAAATATGACTGGCTCCTAACATAAGAAACAATCCAAAATGGTGAAAACAAACTTGTCAACAAAAATAAATTATCGAGGGATCACCTCCTCGACCGCCCAGCAAAGCAATGGACCAACACATTGCCACCAGTGCTTATAGCTTCATCTATGAAACTAAAGCATTCATCAAAGTGCTTTGACAAATCGGTGTTCGGGCTGTCAAGTACTGCATTGTGAGACAAAGCAATGCTTAGTAGTGCACTAAAGCTTGGATATAAATGCTATGAATCAACAAAGGTAGAGCCAAAAAATGAAGGTTGGTACAAGTATAATAAACTGCAGTCACTGGAAATCAAAGTACTGCACATTTAGTTTTCATTGCATAGAACTATTTCAAACAAAATCTGATAAAGGAAACACAGACAGTAATATTGAACAGAAACAAGCAGGGCAGGCTGGCATGTCATTAGCATAAGAATGCATGATTTTTCATAAAGTGGACCAGATTGAGTAAACTTGCAATTGTTGATAAGACTAAACAAAACCTGCATAAGTTTTAGTTTCCCAAAACATATGTTCCACAGATAAGCAGCCGGAGAAAGGGGTTCCAGTTGGCTGTGGTAGAACAATAGAATTCCTGAGAAGATTTAACTATTCTCAAACAATGTTCCCCTTGTATTTAGTCTCCAACCTATACATTTTCACTAGTTTATTATTGTATAACTCAAAACATGATTTATCACAACTAAATAATGCTTGAAATATGTTAAGCTACTATGTGCCGACCGGTTGCATCCATAAACATAAGCTCATGGGGAAGGGTAGACAATTCACTTATACACTTCAACACTCCCCCTCACTGAGACTCATCCGGGCCTCAAACGTGGAAATAGGAGTAGGCTTGCGCCCACCAGGATTCAAGCTCGAGACCTCTGGTTCTGATACCAAATTGGAAGGGGGAGATAATTTGCATTAATGTTGTCAACAAGTACATACAGGTTACAAGACTTGAGGGCCAAGAACCCTCTACCTAATAATACCCTTGACTAATGACTAAAATGCCCTCCATACATGAGTAAACATAAATACACTAACAGTAAGTAATTGAAACTTGTGAAGTCAATGAGCTGCAGCTCTTACACCTCATGGATATATCACCAAGACTTGCAACAAGCATTGCCTGGTGCCCAAGGAGGTGATCAGATCTGATCCAATCAACAAGGTGACAAAGATTATGCTGTTTTACAATTATTATGAAAAAGGACATTGCCTAGATTCAAATGCTCCAAACACAATTAGAAAAATTGGGGGTTTGCTTTTTTGTATTGGGTTTTGTGGATTTTATCTATAGCCTAACCCAACTTGCTTGGGATTAAAAGGCTTGGTTGTTGTTGTTGTTGTTGTTGTTGTTCTTATCATCGTTCGGGGATATGCCTAACGAACTTGCAACATATTATCATGGCATTTATAGAGCATGATATAGGTTAGATATATCAAAATGTGAACTGATATATTAGTAAGGAACTGGAAGAAACAAAGGTGACAACATATTACCATCAATCTTCTTATAATTGAATTCAGCTGGAAAGGATGGATTCAGTGATCTGGCAGCGATCAAGATATGGGTGATGTTCAAGCTTTTCAGAGCCTCCTTCTTCAGCGCAGCACCGACAGATCCCAAATAGAGACCCTATAAGTTGCAATAAGACATCTATTAGACATGTTCATCAATTTTGCAAAATGTTTTTTTGTTTATGAATTTTGGAATCAATAGGGGGCTGGAGTAGGGTACAGAACAGAAACATCTAGCCAACTAATCAGGACTACCTTATCCAGGGGCGAAACGAAATTTGAGATCAAAGGTGCATTCTTATCTCCCTAGGATCAATCTCCGTCATAACACGTGAATTGAATCAATCAGATCGTACCACCAGGATCGTCCGTCGCACCCGTTAATAAGAGGACCGCGTAAAAGGCTAAAGCAAAGGCGAATGATTGGGAAACCAGATCGAGAAGGAAGGGGGGCAAGATCGGGGCGCTGGGCGGACCTGGTCGATGTAGCAGGGCGTGTTGTCGGCCTTGCGGAACCGGGCGGTGCAGATGACCTGCATCAGCTCCTTGAGCACCCAGGCCTGCTGCTGTTTGTAATCGTCACTCTCGCACTCATCCCGCTCCGCCGCTTGCCCCGTCTCCGGCATCGACATGGATCGGCGATGGCCTGGCCGGATTTCTTTGCTGGACCCGATGATCGCTGCTGACCGAAACAGCAGGGACAGAGTAGTGGTAGCGACGAGGACGAGGGAAATCGCGGCGGCCTCTCCCTGCCAGATAGGAATGAATACCTCAATGCGTGGGGAACCCGTTTTTTACGTGAGTCTAATTTCCAATTAGCTGAAAATAGGAGGTCCTTTCATATTTTTTACATCTAGATTTAATAGATATAACTTATAATTTTTATAGTTAATATATATATAATTTATATAATCAATATATAATATTACAAAAATAAAAAAATTACTAAAAAATAAAGCACAAATCTTAAAATATATCGAACGTCTCGCGCATTGATCGAAAGGACCCCAAATTCCAGCCTATTGAAAATTAGTATTCCTATTTTTTCTATATATGTCATTGGAACCTAAATTTTTATTT
The DNA here is from genome assembly GCA_036927565.1 of Tuctoria greenei. Taxonomy (NCBI): domain Eukaryota; kingdom Viridiplantae; phylum Streptophyta; class Magnoliopsida; order Poales; family Poaceae; genus Tuctoria; species Tuctoria greenei. Next base: position 93,388,113 of record JAYESD010000010.1, read on the forward strand.
TACTTGTTATCCAAAATACAAGATTTTATCTTTATCATATTGCTCTTCAATTATGGTTAGACGCTTGGTTATTTTTATGTTAATGCCGATAATACATATATATTGGCTAACTATCTATATACAATGTAACCGACATGACCTCACCTTTTAATCTGATTTAGCACACCTTACAATTTAAAATGTTAATGATTTGAGAATTTGAGGTTATATTAAAGTATGCGAGCTAATATATATGCAAAGTCAGCCAATATTATAAGTATTTCCATTTGCATTTTACATATCAATGAAAACACTACACCAGAAGTATGGGCAGTGCACTGTCCGTAAGGGTATAATAGGTATAAATTTAGAAGATTTAAAGAAAGATACTAGAAAAAATAGAAAAAGAATAGTATATAAAATATGCTTTAGAGAAAACAGAGTGTGATAGCCTTGCAAAGGACTCAGCGCGACACGAGACGAGCTATTTCCTTAGCGAGACACCGCCCTCACCTGCGGCATGGTTGGGTGAAGCCGGCAACCAAAAAGCCCCTAAATCTTGCAACTCATTTTGATTGTGAAACTGTCATTACAAGCAACGACAGCACACTATAAGAATAAGACCACACGGTACACAGTTCAAAGTTCGCCCATCTAATCGTTTTGAATACCGAACATAAAACTGGTTGGCAAAGGGTGCTCACGATGTGCATGAATGACACTGAACATAAGCAAATGAATCCATTTGAGAGTACCGTACGTGACAATTGCAATCCGAGTCTCATGGCATGTTTGAGCACACGCTGACACACACCAAGATCTAAGGAAACAGGAAAGGAGATACAGCAGTCATACAATTAGTTCCCACATATACCAAAATAAAAGAAAACAAGAGATGAGATACAGCAGTCACTACGTGCAGCTGAAAGACTGGAAGCCAACAGAATTAATCAAACTTCACCCGTGAAATCAGGAAAGCAAAGTCTTGAAAACCGCCATACATGATCTCCCTGATGACATGGTGGAGAAAGAGCAATCTAGTACCTTCTCCTGGGAGGACTCCTTGACCTGCAGAAATTATCACATCGGGCATTAGCTGTAGCAACGACCAAAAGGAACATTAGAGATTGGAATATAGAGCTAGCAATGTGTACATTTGCAAACATATGAATGAAATCCAATAATATAACTACCTAAACGTCCTATGCGTAAAGACAACAGAATGTGCCAACAAGAAATCAAGTGGATTGCTACTAGAATACTCCGGATGAGGAACCTGCCTCCTTGCGAAATTAAAGCAGCTATACACATTCGTTTGCTTTTTTACTGAATGCTTAAGTTTGAAGTGGCTTCATACGCATAAATTTGAGTGCACGATCAGAAAGTTGGCATACATATGGTGCACCCACCCTTTGGGGTGCAACAACAAATAACTTTATTGTAGGTGTTACACAACAAGATAGTTCAAAAAAGTATTGAGAGAAAACAAGACAATACACATTTAATTTCCTAGACATACGTATAAAACTTATGACGCCAAAATTAATGCAAATGATAGTACATTAAGAACAACAAAAATTGGGAATTACTATTCACATCAAACTTATTAGAGGCTAATAATTGAATTGATTAATCATCATGAGGGGAGAGTACATATATAAAGACCCTAGGGTGGGCTGGTACATGGGCCTAGCCCAAAACACCTAAAAGGTACAACATATAGTCCAACACCCCCCGCAGTCTCAACATCTAGCCACAACAGATGTTGAGACTGGACCGAAACTCTGAAAATAGTGACAACGGGAGACCCTTCGTGAAGATGTCGGCGAACTGCGACGTCGTCGGGACGTGGAGAACTCGAACCTCACCACGCACAACCCACTCATGAACGAAGTGGAGGTCAATCTCTACATGCTTCGTGCGCTGGTTGGTGGAGAGGTAGACGGCGTTGACGTTGTCGCGGTACACCAACGTGCTCCGAGTGACGGGGGAGTGGAGCTCCTGTAGCAGCTGGTGGAGCCAGGTGGCCTCAGCCACGCCGTTGGCCACGACGCGGTACTCCGCCTCAGCACTCGAACATGACACCACATGTTGGCGCTTCGAGGATCAGGAAACGAGGTCGCCGCCCAAGAAGACAGCGTAGCCAGAGGTGGACCGTCGGATGTCAGGACAACCCGCCCAGTCAGCATCAGTGTAGACGACCAACTCTGAGGGCGAGTCACGTCGAAGAAGGAGGCCGTAGTCGAGGGTGCCGCGCAGGTAGCAAAGGATTCGCTTCACAGCGGTGAGGTGCGGCTCCTGCGGGTCATGCATGTGATGACACACCTGCTGAACCGCGTAGGAGATATCCGGCCTGGTGAAGGTGAGGTACTGAAGCGCACCTGCAAGACTCCTGTAGGCGGTCGGGTCACTGACAGGTGTCCCGTCGGCAGAAGAGACCTTAGCCTGGGTATCCACCGACGTAGAGCACGACTTACAAGCAGTCATGCACGCTCGCTCGAGGATGTCTAGACAGTATTGCCGCTGGTGAAGAAACAGGCCACCTGGTCGATCCTCGACTGCAACACCCAGGAAGTGGTGGAGCTGGCCCAGGTCCTTCATGGCGAACTCCTGCTGTAAAGCAGATATAATACGCTGAAGGAGAGCCAGACTGGATGCCGTCAGTACAATGTCATCGACATACAGGAGAAGATAGGCAGTGTAAGCCTCTCGTCAATAGACAAACAGTGACGTGTCCGACTTGGCTTCAACGAAGTCCAACGAGACCAGAAAGGAGGCGAACCGGTTGTACCAGGCTCGAGGTGGCTGCTTCAGACCGTACAAGGATTTGTTCAGCTTACAGAACATGTCTGAATGAGCTGAATCAACAAACCCTGTCGGCTGACTGCAGTACATTGTCTCCATCAGAGTACCATGGAGGAAGGCGTTCTTGACATCCAACTGGTGGATAGGCCAAGAACGCGAGAGAGCCAACGACAGAACGGTGCGAACCGTCGCCGGCTTCACCACAGGACTGAAGGTCTCGTCGTAGCCCACTCCAGGTCGTTGAGTAAAGCCCCAAAGTACCCATCGAGCCTTATATCTCTCCAGGGAGCCATCTGCCTTCCTCTTATGCGTGAACACCCACTTGCCTGTGACATAGGTCTCAGACTTCAAACGCAAGGGAAACGTCCAAAAAAATGCGAGAAATCATCAATGATCACCAAATAATATTTGAAACCAGAAACACTGATAATAGGAGATGTCCACAAATCACAATGAATGAGATCAAAAATATGCTCAACATGAGTCACATACGTAGGAAAGGGAAGCCTAACATGGTGACCAAGCTGACAAGCATGACATAAAGACTCATGTGTGCCCCTAGCACACGAGATAACTGAACTACTAGACAGCTTGGACATAGCATCAACGCCAGGATGGCCAAGCCGGCGGTGCCAAGTGGTGGACGAAGCTGTCGTAGCCAAAGCAAAAGACGGAGACGCAGCGGAAGTAGGAAGTCGAAGCGTGTACAGGGGTCCTGGGCTATCACATCGAAGAAGAAGACGTCGGGTGGAAACATCCTTCACAGACAAACCAAAAGGATCAAATTCAACAGAAACACTATTATCAGTGGTAAAACGACGAATAGAAAGCAGATTCTGAATGATATCCAAAGCAACAAGAATGTTGTTAAGCTGAAAGTAACCCGGAGAACCCGAGTCACCTACTGAGGTGACCGGAAGAACAAACCCATTTCCGACAACGATAGATGAAGGAAACGAAGGACGAGGGGTGTGTGTAGAAGAGAGTATACCAGCGTCAGGAGTGGTATGGTACGAAGCACCGGAATCAGCCACCCAGTCAGTAGTAGGTGGCGTGAGGTGCATGGTGCTGAACGAAGACGCTAGTTCCTGACGGTCCCACCCCAGGGGCGGCTCCTAGAGAGGTGTCGAGTACTCAACGGGGTAGGCAGTGCCCCCGTAGGTCTGAGTCGTTGATCCACCGGCAGGGTAGGCGAGAGCACCAAAGCCCGGGTGGGCCACGTAAGCCTGAGGACGCGGCTGGCATGGAGAAGGAAGACCCAGGGACGGTCCAGGCCACATGGAGATCTGACCAGTCCACGGGTTGTAGGGTGTGGGCCAGGGTGCACCTCCCCGGCCGGTGCCACCACTACCACCTCCAGGAGCAGGTGCAGGCGCAGAGGTGCTGCCTGCATCAGCGCCACGTCCGCCTCGCTTCCCGCGACGTTGACGATTACCACCTTCAGAGCCTGTCTGGGCACCTGGGGCAGTAGACAGAGCAGCAGGTCTCGGAGGTGGTCCGCTAGAAGTAGGTGGCCACGGGGACTGCCCAGAGCCATAGAAGGTTGTGGCCGGCCCGGAACCAGTAGGACCACCATTCGTGATCTCCTCGAGCTCAAGGTCAGACCAGACCTTCCCAAAGGTCGGTGGCGGCTCCACACGAAGAAGCCACGAACGAAGGTGGTTGTAGCACTCGTTCAAGCCCTGAAGGACCCGAAGAACGAGTGTGCTGTCGGCGATCGGCTCTCCAAGATCGCGCAGAGCATCAGCCATGCTCTTCATCTCCCCGCAGTAGGCGGAGATGGTGCGGTCGCCTTGGACGGTGTTCTGGAACCGTGCATTGATGTTGAGGGCCCGAGTTGCACGGTTCCCCAAGAAGTGCTGCTCAAGCACTAACCACGCTTGGCGCGCAGTACCACCACCACGCTGCCCGACCAGGTCATGTAGCTTGTCGGAGAGGGACCCAAGGATCCAAGCAAGGACCAAGCTGTCCATACTGGTCCAAGAGTTATCATACGGGGAGCCCTCCCGTTGGACGTGGTCCTCAAGCTGGTAACTCCTCAACGTGAGAAGGAACACGTGACACCAGCGGGCGTAGGCCGTGGAGTTAGAACTAAGGACGATCGGCACAAGCGTCCGGATGTTCTGAACTCCAGCAGCCTGGGCATGTAGAGCGGCGGCGAGAGATGCCGAGTACGTGGAGTGCGCACCAACATCGGAGGAAGGCTCGTACAAGGCTCGTACACAGTAGTCGACGGCTGGTGAGCACCCTCCTAGATCTGGTGAGAGAGAGCGGCTAGTGAAGCACGCTCCTGCTCCAGTGCGAGAGCAAGTGCCCGCTCACGCTCGCGAGAGGCAGCCAGAGCCACAAAGACACCAGAGGTGTCCGCGGCCGTCGTGGTGGTGCTGTCGACGCCGTAGAGTGGATCAGTGGCCGCGCGAGGAGCAGCAACGGCGTCAACAGTAGATCCGGCTGGTCCGGAGCCCGTCATGAAGGCGACGGCAGTAGAGCCGCCGAGTGAGCCGCCAACTACCAGATTACTCGCCGGCTGCCGGACTAGTAGCGAGCGCACCGGCGGGATGGGACGCACCGGCTAGTGGCGGGGCGCAAATCTGGATCCCGACGACGCTATCCAGGGAGAGGCCTGCCAGGGAGGGGGCGTGTGCAGGGGCGCCGGCCAGGGAGGCACCGGCCAGGGGGCGCCGGCCAGGCCGCCGGGCCCGGCACCGACCAGAGGGGCGCCGATCTGTGCAGCGCCGGCCAGGGGGGCGGCGACCGCTAGGGAGGGGCCGGCGGTGGCCAGAGAGGGGGCGGCGGCGCCTAGGGAGGGGGGCGCCGGCCAGGGGAGCAGGGGCGCCGGCGGCGGCCAGAACAGGGGCGCCGGCGGCGGCCAGAACAGGGGAACAGGGGCGCCGGCGGCGGCCAGGGGGGTCGCACCGGCGACGGCCGGTGGCGGCTGTGGGGCGCCAGCCGGGGGGGGGGGGGGGGGGTGCTGGCGGTTGGGTGGTGGGTATTAGGGTTAGGGTTTTTTCCACATACAATTATGTTATGAGTTTCCAACAACAACAACCAAGTCTTTGTCACAAGCAAGTTGGGATCGGATATAAATGAAACCCAATAATTTTAATTTTTTAAAAAAGGTAGTAGAAAAATAAGATGAGAGTTACAAAATACAAATAAACTAAGATTCTGAAATTTATATGTTATGGGTTTCCACGCAAAAAAAAATACTGGAGTGATTGCTGAAATTTTTAGAAAATATACAAGTTGCTAGGTAACGTATACTTCATATGTCTTGGAACTTTCTGAGTAATCTGGCACCCAAACCAAATGTTCATTGCACCTAAAAGGACAACTGCAGCCAATAGGTTGTAATTAAAGTCATACCTCCTGCGAACATTTCTTCGCTTGACAGGGCCGCTACTAAAGGCCCAGTCAACATTTATTATCTGTGTAACAAGCTCAGTTTCGTCCATTGCTTTTATCGCAGCCTGGGCTTCCTCAAAGTTCTCATACTCAATCAGAGCATATCCCTGCATAAGAGTCCGTGCAAAGTGCAAACAATTAAAAACATGCGTCTTTCATGTGTAAATTGATCAAATGCTGGCATGTATACAGATTTAAGAGAATCTACTTTTGAGATATTTCTCCGTTCAAAAGTATTGCTGAACTAAATGATGTTTTCAACACAGAATAATCAGGACATAGTGCAGATACTAATAAAATTTAAGAGCCAAAAGTAAGTAATAGGACATATTAAGGAATAGTTTATGTGATCGCAGTATTCCTTGCAGAACAAGGCCTTCCAGAGAACTCAAGAGACACCAATTCAAAATAATACAGAACCCGTATGTGCAGCCTCCACATTTTAAAAAAAAAAATATTGTAGACAGTAAATGATTAGAATTTAGCCACAACTTATGGAACAAACTAACTAATTTTTTTCTTCATGTTTTGCATGCCAATCATAAAAAACAAATGAATTAAGCCTTAACATACCATAAGCAAACATTTGTGATATGCAAGCTAAGGGACTGATGTGTCTCAAAGCTTACCAAAGAGAATCTAAAATTCCGTACTGGTTTTTAGCAATACGGCACCTATCATTCTATCAGCTTAGTATACATTATAGTTACCAAGACCCATGCTTCAAGTAATTCAATTCCTTCTGCTAACTGTAATACATATAGTTCTTTGTATATTTTCGAAAAATATATGACAGGTTAAGACCCTAACTTACTGCCCAACATGAAGATAAGGGGACAAAATCCTACATAAATCTTGTAATCTAGCTTTAAGCAAAAATGTAAGGTAGCTCATGAACAATTTACAGAAGATCATATATTATACAGAGAGAGCAAGTGCTCCTATCACCTGTAAAAACTTTAAGTACTCAACGTTTCTTAGACTTTCATTTGCTATTGATGAGAAAGCCAGGACATCTAGCCACGCAAGAGAAATGAATAAACCTACCTTGACAAACCCAGTACGGCGATCTAAATTCAAATGCAGGTTCTTGACCTGCCCAAACTCCCGAAATGCATTATGGAGATCATCTTCCTGTGCTTCTTCATGAACTCCTGTTACTAAAATAATCCACCCCTCAATAGCTGCAAAAACAAAAAACAGGACTTCAACACCAGAGTACTTGGTTTTTATTGAATGGGTACACTAAATTAAATTTGCAGTTTACCAAGAGCAATATGAAATCCTTTTGCCTGGGTAAATTCCTTTGAAATTTGGCAAGAACATAGTGGGTTAACGGAACAGTGACACTGAAGATATAACCATCTTTTTCGTTGAAGGAAAAAAACAACTTATGGAATTAAAGGCCTCAAAAACTGCACACAATGCATGGGAAAGTGCTGTGGATCGTGTAGGGGTAGTGTCACCGGGGCTGGGCTGATAGGTTTACTGCTAAGTGTTCTGTAATTGCTATGTTAGCTACAACCGCAAGATGGTAAATAGGTTTCAAATCATTAAAGAGCTTGGTTGGTTCATAGAGAAAGAAAAGCAACCCCTTGCTACTTGAAGAGTTTCAATGGGAGAAAGAGTGGGTTGATGAGAATGTTGAGGCAGCAGAGGGAAGTGAGCTATGGAGGGCTGTTGATGAAGCTGTTGGAGCAAGTGACCATCTAAGGGGGAGAAATTTGCCTAGGGCTGCTGCTGGTGGTTCTACTACTCATACATACTGTTCCACTACTCATACATACTCAAGGAAGCATGCTAGGATAATGCCTACTATTTCGGAGCCTGCTGCCGTTGGTGTTGGCGTTGATGAAGACGAACATTCGGATGAAGAAATGGAGGCTCAAGGACAAGGAGATGGAGATAGAGATGGACCAGCCGTTGTTTCTTCTGCAGGAGATCCAGTTGAAGATGAAGCTTTCCAACTTGATGAAGAATTGCAGAATTAAATTATGTTGTTGTTTTCTACTGTTAGCTTAATTACTTTTGCTAAACTGTACTTAATTGTCTCCTCTATTTAGCTGTTTGCCTTTTTCTGAACTTAATTGTTGCTGTTCCTTTTAACTTAATTGCTGCTTTTTAGCCGTTTCTGAATAAGTTTCATCATCTAGAGGACTACAAGTACTCAGGTATGCCTTTTATGTCCTGGACTGTTTTCAATTCCAGTTTTCTGAAAATCTGAAACTTGACTGTTTTCAATTCCAGTTTTCTGGACTGTTTCATCATGTACAAGTTTTCAGCAGCTGAATGGATGAGTTTTGAATCTGAATGGAAGCTAACAGCACCTGAATAGATGAGTTCTGATTTCTGAATTTTTGTTTATTGTTGCTGAGTTCTGCTGCCAGGCGTTCAGTCTATTTTGTGTTATGTTCATTCTATTTTTGTCTGTATGCAGATGTACCACACTACCACTACCATCCAGCTGATTGTTGCAAAAGTCCATCCTGTTAGCTGACAACATGAGGTAACATTGGCTGCTTTTCCATGGATCAATCTGCTGCTATCAAATTTTATTCTCTGTTTATTACTGCTACCATAAAGTATATATATGTGTGTATGTGATATATGTTGACATATACATAGTGTCGACTAGAAATATCATCCAAAATATACAGGACGACTAGAGGTCGACTAGGATCGACTAATCACCCTAGTTGACGACTAATCAACTTAGTCGACCTAATTGGTCCTTAGGCGACTAGGGTCGACTTATGAACCTTGGTTAGGCTCCAGCATGCAAACTATGTTTATTTCCGCTGCGTATATACATTTGTTGTACATTATGTTGTAAAATTGAACCATCTTGTGTACAGGCTTCGTAAGGCATCGCCTAGACGTCCAGTCGGTCGGAGGTGTCGCTTCGCCAGGAGGCGCCCAGGCGCCCGCCCAGGATGCCCAGGCGTCACCGCCTCGCCTAGGCGTCGCGCCTGGCCGACGCCACTGCCTCCTGGCAGCCTGTCAAGTGGCACCACCAACAGCATACATGAGCATACCGTGGCCCAGGGTAAACCTAACGCCAGGCGCCGGAGGAGGGGGGAGGCGTGGGGACTGCTGCGCTTGAAGACGAAGGAGGGAAGAAAGGCAAGCTGCTAGCTTGATTGCCATGAAGACCGGCGGCTGCTCAATCGACCTGGGGAAGAGGAAGACGAAGAGTACTGGATGGTTGGATCTGGAAGATTAAAATGGACGGTCGGATCGGGTTGATGGGAAGAAACCCTAGGATTTGAGAAGTATTGGGCCTGTGGGCCTTAAAACATACCCTCACGCAACCGCCGCTCCCCTGTCTCCGCTCCCAACGCGTTTGCGCCGTCGCCCGCTCACCCGTAGCTTGTGCCGCGGACCGTAGCTACTCTGGCACCCATTGCCCGTCGTTGGTCCCGGCCTCCTGCCCTTCTCCGGCACCTGTAACACGCCCGTCCCACTTCATCTCTGCTGCCCTCCCCTCCCTGGAGCGTCAAGGCGGTCGGCGGGCGCCTAGGCGTCCAGGCGGGTTTTAGAACCCTGCTTGTGTAATACAAGTTATGTATGTTTTCTAGTTCTTTTCTGTGTTGTGTTGTTCGCTGTCGCATCACATGACATCACCCAATTTGATTCCTGGAATGTCGGGATCCCGGTCCTCACAACCACATTATATAGGGGGGAGGAACCCCTGTGCCCCTTGTTTTGGCCGGCCAGGTGGTTGGGTGAAGCGTAACCACCTCTAACAACCTTATCTAGATTACATTTAATCTAATTTTTTATCTCTAATAGATTTATTCTTCCTAGTCAAACTGATCTTCTAGAAGGGCCCTGCATCTCGGCCTGAAAGACAGACCAACAAAAGTAAAATTAGGACCATAAGAATATACCAGAATACAGTTAGTTCAATACGATTTGATAAGCAATGACTCATGAGTCAGACAGTACAAACAGCTAGTTGCCTAAACACATATAATCCAGCGTTCCAAAAGGCATTGTGAGGCGGTCGCTCAGGCGCAATTCAGAGCTCCACGAAGGGCGACCGCCTCACCTTGGGGGGTAGGCGGCTGCAAGGCGGGCTGGGGTGGAATGTAGGCAGATCTGGAGGAGTGTTGAAGAAGACGGCATCAGGGGTTGCAGATTCGGGGGGGGGGATCTGATGAGCGCTGGATTCAGCAGCGCATCGGTGCAGATCCGACGGCGTGGCCTAGTGAAGCACAGAGGAAGGCGTGGGGTCGAGGTGCATAGGAGCCGCGGGGGAGAGGAGGCAGACGAGTCGCACAAGGGTGGGGACAGGGCAGAGGACTCGCACGAGAGCCGCGGGGAGCAGGCCAGGGGGCAGAGGACTCCCACGGGAGCCACTGGGCTGGGCTGGGCTGGGCTGTGCATAGTAAATAAGAAAGGTTGGCCCGAAGGGGAATGAGCTAGGCAAAATCAGCCCATAGGACAGCAGAAATTTGCATATGTTCTTGTATTTTTAAAAATTTTATAGTGCATCAATGCTACAGTACTAAGGCCTAGGCGCCGCCATGAAACGCCTAGGCACGCTTAGGCTCTAGGCAGAGGGTCACCGCCAGCATAACACCTAGCGCCTCTTGATATAATCACAAAGTACAAGAAGATTTAGTCTGATACAAGCTAATCTGGCCTTCAATTCGTATTACAGCACAACATAAACCAAAAAACCAAAATTCTAACATGAAGTATGCATGCCTGATCACATCACAAAGGTCCAAGTCTCAAAACTTCGCCCACAAAACAACTTTAATGAAATGACAGCATTCTGCTTTTAAACAAAAACAACTTGAACAAAAACAGATGCTTTTAAACAAAAACATCTTGAACAAAAACAGATGACTTGTTTCAACCTTGTTGAAGTTAATCACGTATTCTAGTATAAACTAGAGATTAGGGGGTGTCCATATCCGGACACAACATATTAGATATTAGGGATAGAGTCCAGATCGGATTTTAGAGGAGTCCTAGTATAAGTCGCATGTAAGGGGTCAATACATAGCCGGCCTAGCCCCCCCCCCCCCCTCTCCCCGGTTGAATCAATGGAATCAAGAAAATAGGGCGAATTTCCAACAATTGGTATACAGAGCGGATTGAGATCGAGGGCGAACGCGTACCGTGCGGATCTAGGCGAGTCGACACGAGATCGACGCACATTCGACGAAGGCAAGGGAGCACGCAGATCGAAGGAGATTCGGTGGAGCTCAAGGCGATTCGAGGCCGAACTCGTCGAATATGGTCGATTCCTAGCGGCTCGACGCGGATCCCGGACGGCGGCGCTCTTAGTCGAAGGCGCAGAGGCCTGACGGGAGGAACGCGTGGCGAGGGCGACGCGGAAGCAGGGTTTTAAAATCCCGCCTGGATGCCTAGACGCCGGTCGGCCGCCGGGACGACTAGGCGCCTAGGCGGCGCCGAGGCGAGCAGAGGCAGAGGGAAGACGGCAGGGTGGAGGGAAGAAGGGCTGGCGGCGTAGTGTCAAGAAGAAGGGCTGGCGGCGCTAGGGAGAAGCATAGGCACCGCGGGGGAGAAGAACTAACGGGACGGGGTTTATTGTAAGGCCCAACCGGCCCATAACACTCACATCCATCGATTTTCATCCAACGGTGCCCCCGTCACATCTTCTAACCCTAATATCGCGACCCCACTCCACCACCTGGCCCGCTGCCGACAATCTTCCTCCGCGCGACGCTCGGTCATCCTCCTCCTTGCCCTGCTCCGGCCGCCGTAGGGCCTCTTCAACTGCTTCCTCAACCGCGCTCAAAGCTCACCCTGCTTCCCCGGTCGTGCATGATTCTTCCCCTGTCCTCCGCGCCGCCCGCCGTCGACCTGGGCTCTGCCAGGCGAGTCGACCGGCCATGGCATCCGGGCTGGAGCACCTAGATGCCTAGGCGGCGACTAGGCGACACCTCAAAAACACTACGCGGAAGGTCTCGGCGTCACGGCGGCTCTGCTCAACCCAGGCGAGGTCGACAACATGGAGGGCGAAGGCAACACTCGTCAGAACTCCCGAGCGGCGACGAAGTGAGTACCGGAGGCGACGACAGGGGTGCGCCTAATTCAGCTAGGGTTGTGCCCAAGTGTTGGGCCGACGAGCTTTGTTGGGCCAAGGCTGTGGAACTCAGTTGAGCCTAAGTGTTGGGCCGACGAGCTTTGCTGGGCTAACAATTATGCTGGGAGGCTGACAGGGCTTTTGGGTCAAGATTCATCAGTACAAAGAGGCTGCATTGATTAGCTGAAAAATGCGTACGCGCTATGGAGGGAAAATCAATGACACTCCAATATCCTCTACTAACGAAGATGAACCGTGCAACACGGGCTATCAAGATGAAGGTATTTTTGAAAGCTCAGGGGGTATGGGAAGCTGTGGAGGCGACAAAAGACAAAGTTGATTCAAAGCAAGATCAGTTGGCTCTTGCGACCATCTACCATGCAATTGATGAAGACACTCTCATGCGAATTTCCGAACAAGAGACGGCGAAAGACACTTGGAAGATGATCAAGACTAAATTCTTGGATGAAGAACATGTGATGGAAGCAAGAATTCAAACTCTTCAGAACGAGCTTGATGTGATGCGTATGAAGGGAGGAGACTCCATTGACGACTTTGCCACAAGGGTGATGACCATCGTCACAAAGATTCGTGGTCTTGGAGGTGAAGTTAAAGAAAATTATATTGTGAAGAAATTGCTACGGGCTCTGCCTTCGAAATTCCTCCACATTGCATCTACCATTGAGCAATTTGTTGATATGAAGACGATGACTGTGGAGGAGCTCGTTGACAGACTCGAGGCACATGAGGAATGAGTGCATGGCTTCAACAACCAAGAACACGAAGAGAGACTCTACTTAACAAGAGAGGAGTGGAAATCAAGAGAGACAAAGGATGGTGAGAAACTTTTGAAAAGAGGAGTGAAAAGCTGAAGAGGCAAAAGATGGTGGTCAGAAGAAGAAAGTGGACAAGACAAAGATTCAATGTTACACTTGTCGGAAGCGTGGACACTTTGCCAGTGAGTGTCCCAAGAACAAGGAAGATGAGAAGGCGTTTTTTGCGTCGGAAGGAGAATTGTATTGATCTCACATGAAAGAGTGCTCGGGATGATGTGTTCATCCTGAGGGGGTGATGTGTCGCCCCAAGTTTATGTCCAGAGATGATGTGTTTGTCTCATAGGTGTCAGTGTACGAGATGATGTGTTCGTCTCGGGGACGATGTGTTCGTCCCAAAGTCGTCCCAAGGGGTGATGTGTTCGTCCCAAGCAGCGTTTTTGAGGCGTCGCCGCGCCTAGGCGTCCAGTCGATAGCCGCGGGACGCCAGGGATGGTCGCCCCGCCTGGACCGAGCAAGGCGACCGCCTAGAGCGGCTAGGCGTCGCCATGGCGTCTTAGATGTCGAGTCCGGCGGACGGCAGAGGCGCACGAAGGGGGAGGACGAAGGCAGGGCCGGTCCGGCGGACGACAGCCGCCGATATGGACGAGGCGGAGGCGCGGGGAGGGGGGCGGGACGAAGCCAGGGGCGCGCCGGCCAGTTGCAGAGACGAAGCAGAGAAGCCGATGGGAAGGGAGTCGATGCAACGAAGCCAGATCTGAGGAGGCGCCGTCGTGGAAGGGAAGGTGTGGTCGTCGGTCGCAGCAGGGAAGGAGGCGGCGGGGCAGGCTTTTGTTCGGGTAACCCTAATAGTTTTAAGGCCCAACACAGCCCAATATCCCTTCAACCTTATATGTTTGCCCAGTAACCCTAACCCGACCGCCTTTGTTCTCCACTCAGCGTCGTCGGCCGCGCCGCCACTTCGTCGGCGCCCACCTTTCTCCCCTTGCCCGGCGCCTTCCTTCCCAGCACCGGGCGCGCCTCCCCTGCCCGACTGCGTCTCCGTCTCCGCTCCCCTTCACCCCCACCCGCCTCTGCCTCATCCCCATCCCCGCCTCTGCGGCTTTCTCATCGTCCCCTGAAGCTCGCCTAGGCGCATGCCTAGGCGCCTAGGCGTCAAGGCGGCCGGCGGGCGCCTAGGCATCCAGGCGCCATTTCAAAACACTGGTCCCAAGGGGTGATGTGTTCGTCCCATAGTTGGCCAAGATGATGTGTTCGTCTTGGGGGGTGTAGTGTGTATACATCCTAAATTAGTGAGTGTGTCCTAGAAAACGTGATTAAGGGGTGTGTTAAAGTTAATCACGTATTCTAGTATAAACTAGAGATTAGGGGGTGTCCATATCCGGACACAACATATTAGATATTGGGAACGACTGCTATGCAATCTGTTGTTTCGTGCAAGCGTGCAATCTCCACATCTCAACCGCTCCCTACCAATCTAAGGGTGGTGCACTCGGGGTTCTTTTTGCATATTGTCAGCAGCATTAAGTGGGAGGATTTAAGTGCTAAAAGTGCAACACTCTTAGATTGGTAGGGAGCGGTTGAGATGGAGAGATTGCACGAAACAACAGATTGCACAGCAGTTGTTCCCTTAGATATTAGGGATAGAGTCCAGATCGGATTTTAGAGGAGTCCTAGTATAAGTCGCATGTAAGGGGCAAATATATAGTCGGTCGAGCCCCCCCCCCCCCCCCCCCCCATCAAGAAAACAGGGCGGATTTCCAACAAACCTTCATACCACTATAACCTCCCATGCCCAAAGAGACAAGAAAAATTTGCTAAATTCTTGCACATCAACTTCGAACTCCGCCTATGTTGTAATGACATAGCCGGTCCCAAGCCCGGATAAAGGAGGAGGGGTTGTGATAGGCTTGGCGAGCCAGCAACTATACTTAGCCATTCTCATGGAAATGAAGCCCACTGGAAATTCGTTGGGGTGTAACCTTCTTAGCGACGCGCCATACCGGAACCCAAGTATGGTGTTAAGTGGGCAAGGGTCGAGTCGCCACCGCCTTAGTGGCGCGCCATATCGGAACCCGGATGTGGTGTTAAATGGGCGAGGGCCAGATCGCCACCACCTTAGTGGCGCGCTACATCATCGCCCGGATGTAGTGTTAAGTGAGCAAGGGTCTTTGCATCTTCCTCGACAGATGCGAAGGGTAAGGAAGCTAGCGGAGGAAACTAGGTTTCGGGTGGGTAGTTGGAATGTAGGATTCTTGACGGGAAAGCTACGAGAGTTAGTGGACGTTGTGATTAGGAGGCGTGTAAATATCCTTTGTGTACAAGAGACCAGATGGGCAGGTCAAAAGGCGAGAGAGGTTGAGAATACTGGTTTCAAGCTTTGGTATTCTAGCTCGACTGGAACTAGGAATAGCGTAGGCATCCTAATAGATAAGTGCCTCAAGGATGGAGTAGTGGATGTACGTAGACGAGGGGATAGGATCATCCTAGCCAAGGTAGTTGTGGGGGGCCCTTATCTTGAATGTCATTAGTGCTTATGCCCCACAAGTTGGGCTCGACATGAGCACTAAGAAACAATTTTGGGAGGACTTGGAGGATATAATTAGTAGTGTACTGGTAACCGAGAAGCTCTTCATAGGAGGAGATCTCAACGGTCATGTAGGTACAAGTAACGTAGGTTCTGAGGGGGTACACGGAGGTTTTGGGTGTGGCGATAGAAACCAGGAGGATAAGGATATCCTAGACTTTGCCATAATCTATGACCTATTGGTAGCTAACACCCTCTTTAAAAAGAGGTTATCTCACTTAGTGACATTTACTAGTGCCCAACATTCTAGTCAAATCGACTATATCCTCACCAGTAGAAGGGAGAGAGGGGCATATTTAGATTGTAAGGTGATTCCTGGGGAATGTGTTGTTCCACAACATAAACTTGTGGTAGCCGACTTTCGTTTCCACATTCGTGTGTCACGAGACAAAGGTGTTAAAACCGCAAGAACAAAATGGTGGAAGTTGAAGGATGAAGCGCAACAATCATTCAAAAGGAGGATGATCGCAGAAGGACCTTGGACGAAGAGGAAGATGCGGATAGTATGTGGGTGAAGATGATGACTTACATTAGGAAGGCAGCTAGGGAGGTGTTGGGTGGACAAAAGGTAAGAAACTTGTAGATAAAGACACTTGGTGGTGGAATGAAGATGTACAAAAAGCTATTAAGGAGAAAAATGAGTCTTATAAGAGTTGGCATCATGAAAGAAGCGCAAGTAACATGACGAAGTATAAAGAGGCTAAGAAAAATACAAGACGTGTTGTGAGTAAAGCAAGGGGGCAGGCCTATGATGCGCTATATGAGAGGCTAGGGACAAAAGAAGGCGAAAAGGATATATACAAGATGGCGAAACTTTGCGAGAGAAAGGTGAGAGATCTCAACCAAGTCAAATGCATTAAGGATGAGGCAGATTGAATTCTATTGAAGGATGAAGAAATTAGGAACAGATGGTTGGACTACTTCAATGGACTATTCAATGACGGGAATGAGATCATTAGGTCCAAGTTGGATGACTCATTTGATGACACCAACAGACGATTCGTGCGGAGGATACAAGAGTCTGAGGTTAGAGAGGCCTTAAAAAGGATGAAAGGATAAAAGGCCCGCGACCCCGATGATGTCCCTATTGAGATGTGGAGATGTTTGGGGGATGTAGCAATAGTATAGCTCACTAAACTATTCAACCGCATTTTTCAGTCAAACAAAATACCTGAAGAGTGGCGGAAAAATATTTTAGTATCCATCTTCAAAAATAAAGGAGATGTTCAAAGTTGTACTAATTACCGAGAAATTAAGCTCATGAGTCATACTATGAAGCTCTGGGAGAGAGTGATCAAGTTATTTCTGACATCACCCTGCTCGCGATTGAACACTGCTTGAGGAAAGTGACCAATGTCACTAAAAACCAATTTGGTTTTATGCCTGGGAGGTCCACTATGAAGGCGATTTTCTTACTCCGTCAGCTTATGGAGAGGTATAGGGAGCAAAAGAAGGATCTACATATGGTGTTCATTGACTTGGAGAAGGCATACGATAAGGTACCAAGACCGGTCATGTGGTGGGCACTAGAGAAACACAAAGTCCCAACAAAGTACATTAACCTTATCAAGAATATATACGATAATGTGGTAACAAGTGTGCGCGTAAGAGATAGTGAGACCGACACTTTTCCTATCACAATAGGGCTACACCAAGGATCAGCCTTAAGTCCTTACATCTTTTCCTTAGTGATGGATGAGGCGTCGAAGGATATACAAGGGGATATCTCTTGGTGTATGCTCTTTGCTGATGATGTAGTGTTGGTAGATGAAACTAGGGATGGTGTTGATAGAAAATTGGAGCTATGGAGGCAGACCTTAGAGTCTAAGGGGTTTAGACTTAGTAGAACCAAGACCGAGTATATAAGATGTGACTTTAGTGATGTCGGGTGCGAGGATGGAAATGTTAGTTTACAAGGACAAGTAGTACCCAGGAGGGACACATTTCGATATTTAGAATCAATGTTACAAAGCAATGGTGATATTGACGAAGATGTTTGCCACATGTCGGGTGGATGAAGTGGCGACAAGCATCTGGAACCTTATGTGATAAGAAAGTTCCACAAAAATTGAAAGGAAAATTCTATAGGACGGTGATCAGACCTGCGATATTGTATGGAGCAGAATATTGGTCAACTAAAAGGCAACATGTGCAACAAATGAGTGTTGCGGAGATGCGCATACTATGGTGGATGTGCGGTCACACAAGAAGAGACAAAATTAAGAATGAGGTGATACGTGATAGGGTAGGGGTGGCACCGATTGAGGAGAAGCTAGTCCAACATCGCCTACGGTGGTTTGGGCATATTCAGCGGAGACCTCTAGAAGCACCGGTTAACAGTGAGATTATAAAGAGTAGAGAAAATTTTAGGAGGGGTAGAGGTCGACTAAGGTTGACATGGCAGGAGGTGGTGAAACAAGACTTAAAGGAGTGGGACATACCTAGAGATTTGGCGCACGATAGGGTTGTATGAAAATTAGCAATTCATGTGCCAAAATCTTAGTTTATTCGTATTTTGTTACTCTTATCTTCTTTCTTATTAACCCATTTCTAAAATAAATAAAATGTAGAATCTTATTTTATTTTTATTTGTATTTATTATTATTATATTTATTATTATTATTTACTTTCATCTTATTTTCTGTTACTTTTCTTGAAAATTCTTGAGTTTCATTTCTAGCCGACCCCAACTTGTTTGGGACAAAGGCTTGGTTGTTGTTGCTTGCACATCAACTTCCATTTCATGAACAATTGAACAAATTTAAAGGAAACAAAACTTCATAGCAACACCCATGTTGCTTAAAAGAATAATACATTGAGACCGAAAATTTTTGCACTCGAGCGGGTAAATTAATAATTTCTAGCCACAGAAACATGTGAATACAAATTTTATAAGGAAAAAGTCTAAATACCCCCCTCAACTATAGTCTATAGACTACTTTACCCTCCTAACGACAAAACCGGATTCTTAACACCCTAAAGTATATAAAACCATTTATTTTGCCCCCTAAGGTGGTTTTAGAAGGTGGTATTGCCACCTCAGCAGTGACATGTCATACTTTGCATGTGATTTAATGTGGGGCCCATGTCATGCCCATTCTGTTGGCCACGACAGGTTGGGGTCCTTGGCTACCTCCACCAGGAACCTATCTACCAACTTGCCCACCGTCACCAGCGCGCCTTGCAACACGGACCGGCAGACAAGGAGCGTGGTCGTTGTCCGCCGGACCTGTCCTTGCAGACAGATCCATTGGACAAGGGTGTGGTGCCGTCATCGTCGAGCAGGTGTCCGTGCTACTTAACATGGTCGTGACGGGGAAGGACGCCAACGACAAGAGAGGTGGCGCCGGCGCGAGGAAGTGACCTGGAGGTTCGACGGAGCCGGCGGGCAAGAAGGCACTGAAGCTGAGGATGACAAGTCTAGCGTTGCATGCCGCTGATCAAGGACGACTTGCTACCTGCCCTCATGCTTGCTCATGGGCTTTTTTCTTCACCTTTATTGGTCCCGCAATGGCTACACATGGATGACGCTATACGGCGGCATACTCGTACGACAGCGGGGATGGCGATGGATTCGACAAGGAGGTCGTCGTGCGACGGCCACCGGAGCGGTGGCGAGGATGTCGACATGGGTGACGGGTGCGGCGGCGGGGAGTATTTTATTTCTTCCATGACCGTTGTTTTGAATCGGCATGACATGTAGACCCCAAAATAAATCACATGCAAAGTATGACATGTCAGCTGCTGAGGTAGCAATACCACCCTCTAAAACCACCCTAGGGGTAAAATAAATGGTTTTAGACACATTAGGGTGTTAAGAATCCGGTTTGTAGTTAGGAGGTAAAGTAGTCTATAGACTATAGTTGAAGGGGTTATTTAGACTTTTTTCAATTTTATAACGAGTAAAATGCACAAGCAGTCAGAATATAGGTGCATTGAATTATTTGGGTGCAGAACAATGACGGATATAGGTAAGCACAAGCGCTAGGAAGCTATCGAATCGAACGAGAAACGCAAAACCCTAACAACAGCGCAAGATCCTCGCATCTGCTTCGCAAAGTAAGATCCTAAACAAGCCCCTGCCGGAACTAAATACACCCAAGAAGGAACGGAGCATCAACAAAAAATTGTATAAAAGCGGAGAGTAAAGCCGATGGGCGAAGGGGGAAGCGGCAGGGTCGTACATCTGAGGGGTCCGGGGCCGTCATCCGAGCCAAGGGAGTCGAAATCGCCGCGACCGGCGAGCGGACGCAACGAGGACGGCTCCTCGCGGAAGCCACGGCCCTTGGTCTTGCGTGCGGCGGCGGAGTCCCCGCCGGCAGCTATGGTGGAGCGGAGGCGCGGTGCGGCCGGGGCCGGCTTGCCCTCGGGCGCATCGTCGTCCATGAGGTTGTCGTCATCGGAGTTGAAGTCGAGCAAATCCATGTCCCCAGCGTTCGCGGTGGCCATTGCCACCTGCCTGCCTCGTGGTCGCGCGCTCCTGCTAGGGTGGGTGCTCGGGATGCTGCGGCGGACGAGTTCGCGGGAGCCACGTCGATTGATAGGCTCACGATGCGACGCTGGTTTTCCACTCACCGCAAAATGGACACCTGATTTTATCTTATTTTGTTGGTTTAACCCTTCAAACAAAATTTGGATTTATTTACATCTTTTACATGAAAGTTTCAAACTCGGATCAATTTCCTTTTCCATTAAAGTTGGGAACTTGTTTCTCTTTATACGAATTTAGTTTAGCGTCCAGATGCGATAAACAAAACTATAAACCCAACTCCGCGCTAAAACTATTTTATTGTATACTACTCCTTGCTTCTCAAAAAGTTTGTCATTTTGTAATTCATTTTTTATCTACAAAACGACAAACTTTGTATGATGGGAAGAGTATTATTTTCTCAAAGAAAGTTTCATCTATTTAGTGTCAAGCTAGTAGCCAATTGTAACACCTTCATTTTTCATCATTATGCAATGCACTCATTCTCATACACGGTAGACATGAGACGATATAAAAAGGAACAAGAAAAAAATGAATTTGAGGCAAAATAACAATCAAAACCAATTCTGGGTACGAACTTGTTCGGTCTAGACTCCGGACTAGTCTGGTATACCCGTCTGCCCAGACTCAATTCAGTTCTTCAGGGTAACGGACTTGTTCGTAGATTTGGTACGGACTAGTCCACTAATGCTACTATTACGAACTTTCCCTATCTAGTCCGAAATCCTTCTCTTCGTTGTAGAGAAGCGGACTTGTCCGCTTAACAATGGACTAGTCCGTTGTGGGTACAGAGAGAAAATCGAACTTGTTCGGTCGTTAACGGACTAGTATGTTATTTAGGGTTTCGATTCCCAGATTCAAACTTTTCTCCACGACATTTTATTATGTGTTTGACATATTTAGACCCCAAAACATTGTGCCCCCAAAGAGTCCAAGTGGGACCCACCAAGACCCCCACTCATCCCCACCAAGTCCTATTAGGATTCTACCCTAACTCCACCACCCCACCCATATATAAGGAACCTAAATCTCTCCTCTCACTCCTGCCCACGTGTCGTTACCCTGCAGACCTGGTACCCTCGCTTACCAGAGGAAGAAGCGTTCGGTCCCACCTTTCATAGGAGAAGACATTCGGAGGCCACCACGTGCCCTGCAACGCCGAACCTGCCTCTCTGCTAAGTATGGCTCCAGTGCCATGTTTCCCGCGGCACGAGATCTGCCTCTCTGCTAAGGGTGACTCCGGTGCTGCCACATGTCCCACGACGCCAGACCTGCCTCCATGCTAACGATGGCTCATGTGCTGCCACGTGTCCCGCGGCGCCAGACTTGCCTCCCTGCTAAGGGCGGCTCCGGTGGTGCCACGTGTCCCGAGGTGTCGGATCTGCCTACCTGCTAAGGGTGGCTCCGGTGCTGCCACATGTCCTACAGCCCCAGATCTGCCTCCGTACTAAGAGTGGCTTCGGTGCTGCAGCGTGTCCTGCAGCTCCAGACCTGCCTCCCTGCTCAGGATGGCTCCGGTGCTGCTACGTGTCAGACCCTACCTCTCTAACGGGAAGGACTTTGGGATCTTCAACTATCCATAAACGCCGCAGAGATTGAAGGTTATAAATCAACCGTTTTAAGACCTGGTTAATGTGTCATTAATTCCGCATTAATAACACACGATCATAGGAGCCTTCAAGTGTGGTAACGCTTCCATCAGGGCACGTTAAACCACAATTAAGTCACTATTAAGCGCCTTAGAACATGTACAAGGTACTTAATAGCCCGAGGCCACCTGTCGGGCCTCTATCATACTGTAACAGCCAAACCTTGACATATAAAAGGTATGCGCTGCACGGTAGAAAGCAACTCTCAATCATCTCATACACACTCAAGCATACTGACTCAAACTCGTATCACCCAATACAACGCACCCCCGTAGAGTAGGGTATTACGCTCAGGCGGCACGAATCATGTAAAAATCCCTGTGTCACCTTGTTCTTGAGTTCACCGAGTCACGTCCCTTCTAAAAAAGAACCTCCGCGGACTACTTCTTAGTAGTACCAGGGGAAGTGTCGATTGCACACTTCGACCTTTGGCGCGCCAGGTAGGGGTTTGCTTTCTTAAAGAATTTCAAGATCCACAATGGTGAACTCTATTGTTGCTTCCTTACACCGGCTGCACGAGCTCGAAGAGAGCATGAAGCTGGCGTGTAACACCCTCATTTTCATCCATCATGATTTGCATTAATTCTTATATATGCCTATGTGAGACTTATGTGCTGAATACATTGCCAATTATGTTAAACGTGTAGGTTTACATGCAAAGTTTTAAATATACTTGAGAAACACACTTCGCACTGTCTGAACTTTTGCTGCACGTGAGCTGCACGTGTTTTGCGTTACAGATTGTCCGAACTTTTCTTATACATTGCATAGCGACAGCTTTGTATTGTACGATCTTTCTATGTGCTGAAATAATTGTGTGGCTGCTATGTTTTCATTTGAATGTTTCAAACTTGCTTTACACTTATTGAAGATTTGCTTAGTACTTTTGGACTAAGTTTTTGAATTGTTTTGGCTGATCATGGTAGACATTATCTTGCTATATTTGCAACATGCTTATGTGAGGTGCTCACGTAAGGTGTTGTGGTTTCCGAACTAACGAGAGTCTAGTCGAGGACTTGTGCTCGGAAAAAGTGGTTGTTTGTTCATGTGCAGGTGTTGCTTGGGGTCAAGACATGGCTGGTGACGAGATCCATTGAACTAGTCTTAGGGAGAAGATGAGGTTCAACAATAAAGTTCGAAAGGAATTGTGGTTGAGTTGATCGGGAGGTCACACAACATGTTTGGGTTAAGAACAATGCATATGAAGGTATCACGAACATTGTCGGAAGGTGTTTTCACATGTGCAAGGAGTGCATGGACATGGCAACATTGTGCCAAGGCGTGATGAAGAGAAGTGGACATAAAGAATTGGTCGGAAAGGTCCAACCGACTGGATTATGCCTGAAGCTGAGGCTGGGGTGGTTATGGTTCGTTTATGAAAGGTTTAGAGTTTGTTTGTTAGATTTCTTGTGGGTCACAAAGTTGAGTTGTTTTAGGAATGTTTGGTGCGTTCCTAAGGTATTTGGAAGTCTTAAGATTGCTTCTATCTGCGTATGGAAGAGTCTTGAGAAGTTATGGAAAGTTTCGGTTGAAACTGGGTAGGATTAGAGTCCTAGTTTCGATTAGGTTCGCCTCAGGGATGGTTATAAAAGCAAGGGAGGTCAGAGCTCGTGGAGAGACGACTTTGGCCTGTTCCTCTTGTGTTCTATTGAATAAAGATTGTAGTTTTAGAGAAGCTTTTGTGCCTTGTTCGTCCGACTTGTTTCAGACAAGTTTTTCTCGTTGAGTTTCTGCACAACACGACGTTGTGTTAGTGTTTTTATCATAACTCGAGTTTTACAGATCCAATTGAAGTGAATCTTTTTGGGTTGCCTTTACAACTTGATTGTCTATCATCTGTGAAAGTTTAATGATCATTTGATTTGTGATTTCTGATCTACACGAGTTTCTTTGCAGTGTTGCAAATCTGGTTTTTAATCGGGTAGAACAAATTGACCTTTGTTCAATCTTTCGATCGTAACTTGAGTTTTTCTTTGTGATTCTTATTGTCTTATCTTCGTGACTTGATTCTCTATAATGTGTACCACTTTTGTCACGGTTGAACACATTTAGATCAGTTGCACACACGATTTCTTAATAGGTTGATTTTCTGCCGAGGGGTTTTTGTTGCTTCCGCTGAAAAAGTTTTAATCTACCATGCACTCCCCTCTCGTAGCTTTTCACATGCTCTTCGATCCTAAAGTCTAGCATAATGCAACATAAAAAGGAACAAGATTAAAATGAATTAGAACTAAAACAACAATTAAAAACCTGGCTTAGTGCGGACTTGTCCGGATTAGACCCGGACTAGTCCGATTTAGCTACTGTTGTCCTCCGAACTATTCTGCTAATTGCTATGGATTAGTCCAGAAATTGTTTTTGATGTTCTTCAAACATGTCCGTATTCTTGCGGACTAATCC
Source organism: Tuctoria greenei (assembly GCA_036927565.1). Taxonomy (NCBI): domain Eukaryota; kingdom Viridiplantae; phylum Streptophyta; class Magnoliopsida; order Poales; family Poaceae; genus Tuctoria; species Tuctoria greenei. The sequence continues at coordinate 93,412,264 of JAYESD010000010.1, forward strand.
GGCTTTATATATGTACCCGTCCGGACTTGTCTGTTGCTTATGCAGACTAGTCCGATAATCTCAGCTGGAAACTCCCAAAATTTGGCTCGGACTCAAAACTGGACACTCCCAGGACTTGTCTGGCTTGACACCAGACTTGTCTGACTGACTTTGTAATCTTGAACGGACTTGCCTGGTTTTGCATCAGACTTATCCGTTGAACTTTCTGTACCCGAGCGGACTTGTCCGGCCTTACTACGGACTAGTCCGGTAGGTAGGGTTTTGACTCAGATTCTATTTTTCCTCCACGATGAGTTATTGGGTAATTGCCTTAATTATGTCCAAGAACGTCGTGCCTCACCACCGAGGAGCCAAAGTGGGACCCCACCAATGACTCAACTTGTTTCCATCGCATTATGCTTGGATTCCACACTCTACTACCTCTCCTCCTATATAAACACTCTACCGTCCACCCTTCACCTTTTTTTGCCGCGATAGAAAAACCCTCCGCCCCTGCCACGTCGTGTGTCATCGTTCTTCGAGAAGGAAGGAGCCCGCCCCGCAAGGAGAGAAAGGGAGAACAAGGAAGAGGAAGGAGAGGAGTATCAATCAAGATAGTCGTCGCTGTTGCGATCTTCTTCCTTGATTCTTCAATGTCAACGTTCTTCTTCATCAATTCTTCATCTTCATCAGATCTAAACGACAAGTTCTCACGTTTCATCGAATCTTCAACCCTTGAAATCTAGGATTCACGGTAAATACCTTAGATCCATCTTTCCTACGACAATTATGATTCCATATCTAACTCAAATTATGCTTTAGTTGGAAATTCGCTAAAACCCTAGTCTTGGCGGACTTGTCCGGTCCTCTACGGACTAGTCCGTTGAACTCTTTGGTCTAGTGCAGACATGTCCGACCCATTGTGCGGACTAGTCCAGTCTTTCAATTCTGGAATTCCTGGGACTTCTTTAGTTTTCTCCAAAATGACTCAAAACTTGCTCTAACATGTAAAACTTAATTGTAACTAGATAGTAAGCTACAATAGAAACCTAATAACATGTGTTACTACATGATTGCATCATTCATGCATGTCATGGTATATTGACTACTATGTGAGCATTTATTGATTATAATGTTTGTTTCGCATGTTTGTCATGCGGAATAGAAGGTAACGCTCTAGAGGGTGCTTACGAGGACCTTCAACACCAGAACTTCAAAGCTATTGATCCAAATTAGCCACAAGATCAAGGCAAGTGTCCTTAAACATTTTGATCCTATTTTCAAATGTTTTGTTTGCAAAATTGCATGCTTGTGTCAAATTGATGGGAAACCTATGATAGGTGTTTACTTGACTTGTATACCCATCCTTGTCGCTCGGGATATAATGTAGAGAGTCGGGAAGGGTATTTTCATGTTTTGCTTCGCTTTACTTAACTAGGTTTGGGATTAAGTAAGTGACTTAATTATAAACTGTTGAACATATGAGTTATGTGAACTGATGATAATGACCTTTAGCAACATGAAACCTAGGGATCTAAGCAAGATGGTTATGTGGAATGGGTTGGAAGAATTTGGTGGTTTTGCTTGCTTTAGATCTAAGGACCAGTTCGTGGAGCGACCACCCAGGATTTACAGTGCCACCACAAGGCCAAGTATGGGTGCGGCTTAGCTAATTTATTAGGTGCATTGCCAGCATTGTTGGGATCATTTGGAAGGCTTGGGAAATGGGAGTCAGTTGGGTTTACACTAGTGACGGGACTGCCTTGGGATCTGAACGGCACAAGAGGGGGCCCTTGGATGGATGTGCTCAGTTGTGAGATATCACCTCCGGTGAAACCTTAGTGGGTCTAAACATGCTGGTAGTCCCTTTGTAAAGGCTATTTTGTGATCTATTGGCCATACACCTAAGGTAGTGTAACTAGCACGAGGGAGATTTTTCTTTAGTCGCCGACGGGTGACGAAATCACAAACTTGTGGGTAAAGTGGTATAACCTCTACAGAGTGTGTAAAACTATCATGATAGTCATGCTCCCAGTTATGAGCAACCTAGACCCTCACATGATTAGAATTATGGACCTAAATTTGGAATAATGGTTGAAATTGAATGTGAATTAGAATTGGGATATGGAATTGGTGATAATGTTTCAGTTGACAATTATGAGTTGAATATGGATAGTTATGGACTATTATGGATGATTATGGTTATTTATGCTGGAATAATGGTGTTGGACATGGTATTATTGATATTTGGATTATGATGGGATTTGACCTCACTTAATAATTATAATATTGCATTTCAACTGTTTTGAATATACTTTTATGCAATTAGCCATTTATTATCATCTTTGTTTAAGCTACTTGTCATACTTTCCCACACTTGCTGAGTACGACATGTGCTCACCCTTGCAAATTCCCCACCAACAGTTTCAGGTGATGTTTGGGAGTACCATGAGGATCGTGCGGAGTTCTAGGTTGTGTGCCATCGTCAACTGCCTGTGGAGTGGTGTCGCGCTACTTAGTTTAGATTATTTTTCTGCTGCAATAATTAGAGAATTGTAATTTGTGAACTATTGAGTTATTGTAATAAGGTACCTATTTACTCTTGTGATGTGGTTATTTTCTGATTATGATTTGTAATGCACTCGTGTATATGTGTTGAATATCCTGGATACACATATGCGTCACACTTGGTTTATTTTCAGAACTGGGTGTGACAAATCGGTATTAGAGCCGCGTTGATCGTAGGACGTAGCCTGGGTAGAATGGACACTTTAGAGTACATAGGAACACTTAGTAAGGGTCATACTTGGTTACGAAAGCACAATGGCATAATTCAGTGTGCCACAAGGATGGTGCAGTTGACAAATGACGATGAGTCATTATAAAATTCAAGGCGGCTCAACCGACAACAAGAAGGGCAATGCTAAACCATGGGGAAGGTGTGACATTGGGGGTGTCGGTACCCTCCATACCGGATATCCCTTGGGATTGCAAAGATCACAAGGAAACTCCATCTACCAGATTTGAAGACCTTTGAAGGCCCCACATGTCAGGTGGAACCGGACCTGCTTCCCCGACATGGTTAGTCCTAGGGCCGCCACGTGTATCACAAGACCGGAGCTATTGCCCGCACATGGGAAAGCTCCAGACTAGATACTAGTATGGCATCCCCGGACCTAACCCCAGACAGAGGGAAGCTCCGGTACTGACATGTGTCCAACAGCACCGGACCTACTTGTCCATGACGGTAAGCTCCAAAGCTGCCACATGGCGACCATCGGAACTTCGACTTCAACAATCAGATTGGTGAACCCTCCAACAGCTCCAAACCTTCAAGGAGCAATCAAAGACTTCAATACCCGATTAAGTGCCATTAATGTCATATTAATGACACACGATCGGATGGCCCTTAATACTGGTAACGGCACTGTTAAGGCCCGTTACTAGGCTATTAAGGGTAATTAACCTCATTAATTGTGTATCAAGCATGTGTAACCGCTGGGGCCACATGTCGGGCCAGGCCAACGGTGTAACGACCAGTCCTTGTACTATAAAAGGACTGGTCGGCGATACACAAGAGACGGTTTGAGACCAGGACTAAACTCCCTGAGCTAGACGAGCTTCTTCTTCTGGAGCTTCTTCTAGACTCACACGCTCAATACAACACCATCACACCCCGTGGAGTAGGGTATTACGCTCAGGCGGCCCGAACCACGTAAATCTCTGTGTACACGTGCCTTTCACCTTCTTGAATCTCTGCGCGCCCATTACCGAACTACAACTCCTTGATCTACCAAAGGTAGTGTCGGGAGATCTGCCGGATCCAAACACCGACAGTTGGCGTGCCAGGAAGGGGCGCCTGAGATTTCAAGTATGGTGAACTCAGCTGCTGGATCATCCAACGGCAACCCTGCTGTTCAACCCGCTGGGGGAAATCTCTCCAACATGCAGCAACCAGCATGGGTCGTGGCTCCAGCAGGAGTCATGCCTCCACTGCCACCGCCTGCACCAGCACGTCAAGATGGGCAGCGTGACGGTGCATCGGCTTCGGTCACGGCATCGGCGAATAACAACAACCCTGAACACACGCTTCATGCAGCGCGTGCTCTCCTCCAACGTCCACCACCTCCAGGTGCATACCAGAGTGCAATGGAGCAGTGGAGGGCTGATGTGGAACATCTGGTTGCAGCAGCAACCGACCGCATCAGCAACCAAGGTCCTCCTCCTTCAGGACGGGCCCCATCGCAGCGCTGGACCGTGTCTAGTAGACTTGGTCCGCATGCTTCCCAAAATAGGAGGTGTGCTGCATCACAACAAGTTACATCGCTACCTTCTGGGGCGCGACATACTCATACGGTAACCAGGATTTCAACTCATGACCTCCAGGCGGAGCTTGATCACCGTTACCGTCAACAGGACGACCGTGTCCATATCGAGCGTGCTCGCGAAAGGCGAGAGGCTCAAAACAGTCCTGCTCCCGAGGGAGTGGGAGGAGGCTGTTCGACTCTGGCCATGCACCTACGCATGGTCAGATGGCCACAAAAGTTCCAGCCTCATCTGTCGAAGAAATTTGACAGGACTGTTAATCCCACTGAGTTTCTCCAGATTTACTCCACTGCAATCCTTGCGGCCGGAGGTAACGAGGCCGTAATGGCCAACTACTTCCCAGTGGCCTTGACTGGGACCGCCAGGTCCTGGTTCATGAGCCTTCCTCACAACTCCATCAATAGTTGGGAGGAATTGTTCCAACAGTTCACCGCCAATTTCGGGAGTTCATACACCTGACCAGGCATTGAACTGGACCTTTTGCAGTCGTGTAGAAGGGAGGAGAATCCCTGCTCTCATTCATCCAGAGGTTCTCCCAGGTACAAAACACTATTCCTTCTATCTCCAGCGCCTTAGTTATCGTGGCATTTAGACAGGGCGTATGAGATAAGAAGATGCTGGAGAAGCTGGCGATCAAGGAGATCACCAACGTCACGGAGCTCTTTAGCTTGGCAGACAAGTGTGCCAAAGCTGCGGAGGGCCGTGAAATGCACTCCAAACCACCTCCGGAGGATGGCAAAAAATCCTCCAAAGGCGAAGCTACTACCTCTGGGAGTGGCAAAAAGAAGAAAAAGTCTAACGGCAAGAAGAAGCCGTCGGCCGGCACATGCAGCTGCTGCAGCTCCGGGTGGCCTGGGGCCACGCCCCGAGAAACAACCTCGGCAGTCCTCTGAAGACGGTGGCAACTCCAAAGTGTGGTGTCCCATCCACAAGTCGAACAGCCACAACTTGGAGGACCGCCGGGAGGTCCAAAACCTTGTCGAGCGCTACAACAAGCGCCGGGAAGAAGTTCCTTTCCGTCAGAGGGAAGGAAAATAGAAAGTCGATGAAGCTCCGGCTGAAGAGGAGTTAGGCTTCCAGGACCCTAAAAAGGTCCTGAAGGCTGTTTACACCTCCGTCGACGACGACTCCGACGTCTCCGACAATGAGCGTTGGAAGACCATGAACACTATCTTTGGTGGTTCGTGGGACATCACCTCCCGCCGTGTCCTCAAGACCATGCGGCGGGACATGGCCTCAGTAGCTCCTACAGCCAGGGCGGAGCCTCATCGAAAGTGGATGGACACCACCATCACTTTTGATGCTTCGGACTGTCCTTGGAACATGATCGGAGCTGGTCAGCTACCTCTGATGGTATCACCTACCATCAATAACATTCAACTCCACCATGTAATGGTGGACGGAGGTTTGGGGCTTAACCTCATAAGCTTCGAAGCTTTTGTCAAGCTTCAGCTCCGACTGTAACACCCTTATTTTCATGCATCATGCCCTACATACACTCATATACATGTTTAACATTAACCCGCATAAAAAGGAACGAGTTTAAAATTGATTCAGAGCATTTAAAATTGATTTGGAACAAAACCGCACTTAAAATGCAGGAAAGTGCGGACTAGTCCGATTTTACTGAGGACTAGTCCGATTTCTCTCTGGCTGAAAACGGACTTGTCCATTTTTGCTGCGGACTAGTCCGATTTTGGCTCTGGAAACTTTCGGACTTGTCCGATTTTGTGCGGACTAGTTCGATATTCCAAGAATCCTTGAAAATTTGCTAAGTCCTTGGACTTTTCCGAACTAGTCCGGTGTTCCAGCGGACTTGTCCGTTTTCCTCTTTGTTTAAAGTCGGACTTGTCCGATTTTTGGCCAGACTTGTCCGATTTTCTCTCTGGACAACTTCGGACTAGTCCGATCCTTTTCGGACTTGTCCGATATTTTGTGACTCCGAGTTGATATTTCGTTTTACGACTTGTTTCTTGGGTTTCATGCTATGTGGGCCTAGGGACGTCATGCCTAACTCTTTTAGAGCCCATGTGGGACTCTAAATCGGCCTCTACTCATCCCAAAACTCGAAATCCATCTATCCCTAGCCCCCACCTCTATATAAACAACCCCACCCCTTGGATTGACATCTATTTGTCACTTTTCCACCCCACCCAAACCCTAGTTCGTGCAGAGCCACCATCAAGGAGGGAGGAGAAGATCCCAAGCAAGAAGAAGAAGAGGAGGAAATGAAAGAGGATCAAGATATCCACCAAGTTTCGTCCTTCACCATCAATTCATCTCCAAGTTCATCACCAACCCTAGATCATCAAAATCCAAGTGCTACCTCCAAGTTTCTTGATTCATTAGAGTCCTAAACACCTGGTATACCTTCTATTCTCTTTTCCTTACGTGAATTCGACCCCTAATCTTCAAATTCATGTCGATCTAGAAAAGCCCAATCTGCTGATCTCGCGGAGTGCGGACTTGTCCGGTCCCTCGCGAACTAGTCCGATCTTTCTGGTTAAATTGGGTTAATTGATTCTAAAATTTGATCTAATCAACTCCAAACCTAAATAAACTTGTTAAAAGCTATTAGAACTAGTTAGTGATCATTAAAAGCAATCTAGTAACAAGTTCTACCTTGCATTTGCATCAATCATGCATGTCATGTCATATTGAGTAATATTTGTGCACTCTTTGATTGTGTTTCTTGTCTTGTATGTTTATTGTGTGGATTAGACGGATTTGCGCTAGAAAGTGCCACGGAGGATCTACAACACCAAGAGTTTTAAGGCTTTGATCCTAATCAACAGCAAGAGCAAGGCAAGTGTCCTTAAAGCATATTGACCCTGTTTTAAAATAAATGTTTTGTTTGCAAAACTGCATGCTTGTGTCAAATTGATGGGAATCCTATGGTAGGAAGTTTACTAGATTTGCTAAACCACCCTTGTCGCCTGGAATACATGGTAGAGAGTCAGGAAGGGTTTTTACCTTTTGCTTCGATTAATCAACTGGGATGGGAAACAACTATACCACTCAATTTAATTATGCATTAATGATATTCTGGTTAATGTGAACTGGTCAATACGGTATGGTAATGGGTGATCTAAGCAAGCCTGGTATGTGGATGGGTTGGATGTTATGGTGGTTTGCTTGCTTTAGATCTAAGGACCGGTTCATGCGAGAATAAGCCAGGATTACAGTGCCACCACGAGGCCAAGTATGGGTGCGGCGTAGCTGATTAATTAGGGTTTTGCCAGTGCTATTTGGACCATTAAGGATGCTCGGGGAAGGGGTAGTCGGCTTGGGTTTGTTGATGATTGGTGGGACTACCCTGGGATTCGAATGGCTCAAGAGGGGGCCCTTGGTTGAAGATGTGCTCAGTTGGAGGCATCGCCACCGGTGAAACCTCAGTGGGGTCTAAATAGGCTAGTAATCCCTTTGTAAAAGCTATTTTGTGATCTCTTGGCCACACACCTACGGAAGTGTGAGACGTCATAATAAAGGTTCTTAGTCACTGAAAGGTGATGCAATCACAAACACGTGGGTAAAGAGGCACAAACTCTGCAGAGTTAAATAAAACTATCATGATAGCTGTGCTCCTGAGCACCTGGACAACTTTCATGATTAGGGGGTACTCGGTATTGGGATGGTATTTGGGATGGTTATGATTGGTATTATGGTTATGGATTAATTTCTAGTATTGAATATGGTTATTGGCAAATGGTGAAATCTGGAATTATTGATGAGGATGGTGAATTGTGGACTAGTATTATGGTATCACTTATGATTATGATGGGTTTACTTCACATACATGTAATATATTGCTTTTCAAATGTTTTTATGTACTTTTCAGCACTTTGCCATTATTATTGTCGTCATTTGAATCAGCCACATGTCATACTTTCCACACTTGCTGAGTACGACATGTACTCACTCTTGCAATGCCCCCCAACAGTTGCAGGTCAGGATTGGGAGTTTAATGGTGATAATGTGGAGTTCTAGGCCGTGTCTACTGTCAGCTTTGCCTGTGGTGTTGATTGGAGCTGCGCTATACCCTATTGCTTATGCTGCCTAGCTGTTTAGTTTGCTTAATTAGTTTATTTCCGCTGCATTAGTTGAACTTGTCATAAATATTCATTAGAGCTTGTATTCGAGGATAATATGGTCTGTGTAATAAAATTTGGTTAATTAATCTTGTTCTGTGATAATTATCTGTATATCGTTTGTGATTGCACTCGTGTATGTGTGTTGAACACCCTGGGCACACATATGTGTTAGCTTGGTTCATTTTTGGAACTGGGCGTCACAGATTGGTATCAGAGCCACGTTGATCGTAGGATGCAGCCTAGATAGAATGGACACTTTAGAGCATATAGGAGCACTCAGAAATCGATGTGTTTTTGCTTGGAGTGCTGTTTGTTGTATATATTGGTTGCTTGTGTGCTTAATAGAGGATTTTGGGATGCTTTAGCATTGCCATGTCCACGTAGGCTAGCTAGTTGTTTAGTTTCATATCCCTTGATGCATATAGTTGGGGACGTTTTCTAATTCTTACCTATTGCTATTCTTCAGATGGTGAGGACTCGCAACCAAAGGGATGGCAATGATGAGGAGGAGAACAATGGAGTACCTCAGAAAAACAATGGGCAAGGACCTGCTCATGGAGCTATCAACATTGAGCAGCTTTTGGCTATGCAAAACCAGCTCATGCAGACCATGATACAGACTATGGGACAGCTGCAGGCTGGCAACATCAACAATCAGCCCCACATGCCTCCACCGCCACCCCCGCCTCCTCATAACCGATTGGGAGAGTTTATGAGGACTAGGCCGCCGACCTTCGCTCAAGCTGCCGACCATATGGATGCGGATGATTAGCTCAAGTCCGTGGAGAAGAAGCTGGCTATTGTCCAATGTAGTGACCGGGAGAAGGTCTTGTTTGCTTCTCATCAACTAGTTGGAGCAGTTGCAAATTGGTGGGATGCTTATTGCAATGCTCACGAGAATCAAGAGAGGATTACCTGGGCAGAATTCAAGGAGAGCTTCCGTTCTCATTACGTGCCGGAAGGTGTTATGATCTTGAAGAGGCAAGAATTCGAGAACTTAAGGCAAGGAAGATCAAGCGTGAGTGAATATCTCAATAAATTCACTCAACTCTCAAGATATGCGCCTGAGGATGTTAGTCGGGACAGCCGGAAACAATACTTGTTCATGAGGGGCTTGAACAATGAGATCCAAGTGCAATTGCTCAACTGTGATTATGTCAACTTCCAAAAGCTTGTGGACAAAGCAATTGTGGTGGAGAACAAGGTCCGTGAGATGGAGCAAGAAATCAAGAGGAAGGCGCCATATCAAGGACAACAACAAGGAAGTAATGTGCGCCCTCACCTTGCACCACCCAATGTGCCGTATTACAACTCCTCTATTCCTGCTCAGCGCCCTGGTTATGCACCACGCCTAACTCAGTTTGTGCAGCAACGCCCTGTTATGCAAGCACCTAGACCTCCAATGCCTTATGCACTTCGTGCTAATTTTCCTGCTGTAAATGTTCAAAACCAAGCTCGTCCCAATAATTCTGGTGGAGTTAAGAAGTGATATACTTGTGGAGAAGCTGGACACTTTGCGCATCAATGTCCTAAGTCAGGCCTTGGTCAAGGAAGCAATGCGCCGAGGCAAAACCCAAGACCCAATGGAGGACAATCACAAGGGAACCGTGGACAGCAGAATTTTGCTCGTGGCAACGTGAACCATGTCTCTACGGAGGATGCTCAACAAGCGGATGATGTGGTCATTGGTATGTTTCTCGCAAACTCCAACCCCGCGACTATGTTATTTGATTCTGGAGCATCGCATTCATTCATTGCATCAAAGTATGTTGCCAAGTATAGTTTGCCTATCTCTCATATGAAGTATACTCTATTGGTTAAGTCTCCTGGAGGAGAGATGAGGACAAATATAGTATGTCCAAAAGTAAGCCTTAGAATAAGGGGGTAGACTTCTTCACCAACCACATTGTTTTGGATTCTCAAGGATTGGACATTATACTTGGTATGGACTGGTTGAGGAAGCACAATGGAGTTATTGAGTGTGCCACGAAGACGGTGAAGTTGACCAACGAAGAAGGGATCACCGTAGAATTTGAAGCATCTCAAACCGCACCAAAGCAATTGGAGCTGAATCATATGGACGGTGCCGCCATTGAGGAGATTTCGGTGGTGAGAGAATTTTTGGATGTTTTTCCGGATGAGTTGTCAGGTATGCCACCTGATCAAGACATTGAGTTTGTTATTGATTTAATACCTGGAACTGCACCTATAGCTAAGAGGCCGTATAGGATGCCTCCTTTGGAATTAGTGGAGCTCAAGAAGCAAATTCAAGAGCAACTAGAGAAGGTTTTATTCGCCCTAGCTCTTCGCCTTGGGGAGCGCCTGTGCTGTTTGTGGACAAGAAGGATGGAACCCAAAGGATATGTGTGGATTACCGAGCTCTCAACGAGGTAACAATCAAGAACAAGTACACCTTACCACGCATAGAAGACTTGTTTGATCAGATGAAGGGTGCTTGTGTCTTCTCCAAGATTGATTTGAGGTCGGGATACTTTCGAATGAAGATTAGACCATCGGACATACCCAAGACAGCTTTTAGGACGCGGTATGGATCTTATGAGTACACCGTGATGTCCTTTGGATTGACAAATGCGCCTGCCTACTTTATGTACCTCATGAATAAGGTATTCATGGAGTACTTGGATAAGTTCGTTGTGGTGTTTATTGATGATATTATGATCTACTCGAAGGATGAGGAAGAACATGAGGAACACTTGAGGCTTACGTTGTAGAAATTGAGGGAGCATCAATTGTATGCCAAGTTCAACAAGTGTCAGTTTTGGTTGAGAGAGGTGTCGTTTTTGGGCCATATCATCTCAGGAGGAGGAGTATCGATTGACCCCGGAAAAGTGAGAGACGTTTTGAAGTGGGAATCGCCGCAAAATGTCAAAGAAATAAGGAGTTTTCTTGGGATGGCTGGATATTACCGTCGGTTTATCAAGGACTTCTCCAAGATAGCCAAGCCCATGACGGAGTTGCTACTGAAGGGAAAGGCGTTCCAATGGACTGAAGCTTGTCAGAATAGTTTTGAGGAGTTGAAGAAGAGGTTGACAACAGCCCCAGTTTTGGTACTGCCGGATGTGAGCAAGAGTTTTGATATTTATTGCAATGCATCGAGACAAGGACTTGGATGTGTATTGATGCAAGAAGGTCAGGTGGTCGCCTATGCATCAAGACAATTGAAGAAACATGAGCGGAATTACCCCACACACGATTTGGAACTCATGGACGTGGTACACGCATTGAAGATTTGGAGACACTATATTCTTGGACATAGGTGTGAAATTTATACGGATCATAAGAGTTTGAAGTATATTTTCACACAAACGGATCTGAACTTGAGGCAATGAAGATGGTTGGAACTCATCAAAGATTATGATTTGAGGATCAACTATCATCCGGGAAAAGCCAATGTAGTGGCCGATGCTTTGAGTAGAAAAGGAGTAAGTCATCAACTCACGGTTCGAGAGTTACCATTCGAGTTATGTAAGGAGTTTGAACGGTTGAACCTCGGGTTTGTAAAAGAGATGGAGATGATGGAGTTAAACCCAACCTTGGAGCGAGAAATTCGAGAGGCCCAAACCGCAGATGAAGAGATCAAGGAAATCAAGGACAGGACCAAAGAAGGGAGAAAATTCAGATTTGACGAGGATGAACATGGTACCTTATGGCTTGGAAAGAGGATCGTTGTGCCTAATGTAAAGCACATCTGGGAGACAATATTAAAGGAGGCACATGACTCACCTTACTCAATTCATCCTTGTTGTACGAAGATGTACAAAGACTTGAAGACTTGCTATTGGTGGGATAGCATGAAAAAGGACATAGCTGAATACGTAGCATTGTGTGATGTGTGCCAACGATTCAAGGCAGAACATCAAAGGTCAGCCGGATTATTGCAACCATTGAAGATCCCGGAATGGAAGTGGGAAGAAATCGGTATGGACTTCATAGTTGGGTTACCACGTACTCAGTCCGGGTATGACTCAATTTGGGTAATTGTGGATCGCTTAACCAAGTCAGCTCATTTTGTCCCTGTGAAGACCAAGTATACAGCTGCACGATTGGCCGAAATATACATGGAGCATATTGTGTGTCGACATGGAGTCCCTAAGAAGATAGTCTCGGATAGAGGTTCTCAATTTACCTCCAAATTTTGGCAAAAATTGCATGAAGCATTGGGAACGAGGTTGAATTTTAGTTCAACATATCATCCTCAAATGGATGGACAAAGCAAGAGGACCAATCAAATTTTGGAGGACATGTTAAGAGCTTGCGCTTTAAAGCATGGGAAAAGTTGGGACAAAAGCTTGCCATACGCGAAATTTTCATACAACAATAGTTACCAAGCAAGTTTGAAGATGTCACCATATGAAGCACTTTATGGGAGGAAGTGTAGGACACCTTTATTCTGGAATGAGGTAGGAGAAACTCAAGTATTTGGTCCGGATGTGTTGCAAGAAGCCGTAAAGCAAGTCCAAATAATTCGTGAAAACTTGAGGGCTGCCCAATCAAGGCAAAAAGGCTATGCGGACAATAGGAGAAGGAAATTAGCCTTTGAAGTGGGAGATTTTGTTTACCTCAAGGTATCACCGGTGAGAGGTCATAATAGATTTAACATAAGGGGCAAGCTCGCACCTCGTTATATTGGACCATTCAAGATTTTGGACAAAAGAGGAGAAGTAGCGTATAAGTTGGAGATGCCAGCTCATTTTTCAGACATACATGATGTCTTTCATGTTTCCCAGCTCAAGAAGTGTTTGAGAGTACCGGAAGAACAAGTGCCAATGGAAGAATTGGAACTAGAGGAAGATTTGACTTATGTCGAGCAACCGGTCAAGATCTTGGAAACCAAGGAGGGAGTCACAAGGAACAAGGTTATTAGATGGTGTAAAGTTCAATGGAAGCACCACACAGAAAAAGAAGCAATGTGGGAATTGGAGGATGATATCAAGAAGGACTTTCCCTATCTCTTCTCTTCCGCGTCGAATCTCGAGGGCGAGATTCATTTTAAGGGGGGTAGGTTTGTAACACCCTCATTTTCATGCATCATTCCCTACATACACTCATATACATGTTTAACATTAACCCGCATAAAGAGGAACGAGTTTAAAATTGATTTGGAGCATTTAAAATTGATTTGGAACAAAACCGCACTTAAAATGCAGGAAAGTGCGGACTAGTCCGATTTTACTGAGGACTAGTCCGATTTCTCTCTGGCTGAAAACGGACTTGTCCGTTTTTGCTGCGGACTAGTCCGATTTTGGCTCTGGAAACTTTCGGACTTGTCCGATTTTGTGCGGACTAGTCCGATATTCCAAGAATCCTTGAAAATTTGCTAAGTCCTTGGACTTTTCTGGACTAGTCCGGTGTTCCAGCGGACTTGTCCGTTTTCCTCTCTGTTTAAAGTCGGACTTGTCCGATTTTTGGCCAGACTTGTCCGATTTTCTCTCTGGACGACTTCGGACTGGTCCGATCCTTTCCGGACTTGTCCGATATTTCGTGACTCCGAGTTGATCTTCCGTTTTACGACTTGTTTCTTGGGTTTCATGCTAAGTGGGCCTAGGGACGTCGTGCCTAACTCTTTTAGAGCCCATGTGGGACTCTAAACCGGCCTCTACTCATCCCAAAACTCGAAATCCATCTAACCCTAGCCTCCACCTCTATATAAACAACCCCACCCCTTGGATTGACATCTATTTGCCACTTTTCCACCCCACCCAAACCCTAGTTCGTGGAGAGCCACCATCAAGGAGGGAGGAGAAGATCCTAAGCAAGAAGAAGAACAGGACGAAACGAAAGAGGATCAAGATCTCCACCAAGTTTCGTCCTTCACCATCAATTCATCTCCAAGTTCATCACCAACCCTAGATCATCAAAATCCAAGTGCTACCTCCAAGTTTCTTGATTCATTGGAGTCCTAAACACCTGTTATACCTTCTATTCTCTTTTCCTTACGTGAATTCGACCCCTAATCTTCAAATTCACGTCGATCTAGAAAACCCTAATCTGCTGATCTCGCAGAGTGCAGACTTGTCCGGTCCCTCACGGACTAGTCCGATCTTTCTGGTTAAATTGGGTTAAATTGATTCTAAAATTTGATCTAATCAACTCCAAACCTGTATAAACTTGTTAAAAGCTATTAGAACTAGTTAGTGATCATTAAAAGCAATCTAGTAACAAGTTCTACCTTGCATTTGCATCAATCATGCATGTCATGTCATATTGAGTAATATTTGTGCACTCTATGATTGTGTTTCTTGTCTTGTATGTTTATTGTGTGGATTAGACGGATTTCTAGAAAGTGTCGCAGAGGATCTACAGCACCAAGAGTTTGAAGGCTTTGATCCTAATCAACAGCAAGAGCAAGGCAAGTGTCCTTGAAGCATATTGACCCTGTTTTAAAATAAATGTTTTGTTTGCAAAACTGCATGCTTATGTCAAATCGATGGGAATCCTATGGTAGGAAGTTTACTAGATTTGCTAAACCACCCTTGTCACCTGGAATACATGGTAGAGAGTCGGGAAGGGTTTTTACCTTTTGCTTCACTTAATCAACTGGGATGGGAAACAACTATACCACTCAATTTAATTATGCATTAATGATATTCTGGTTAATGTGAACTGGTCAATACGGTATGGTAATGGGTGATCTAAGCAAGCCTGGTATGTGGATGGGTTGGATGTTATGGTGGTTTGCTTGCTTTAGATCTAAGGACCGGTTCATGCGAGAATAAGCCAGGATTATAGTGCCACCACAAGGCCAAGTATGGGTGTGGCGTAGCTGATTAATTAGGGCTTTGCCAGTGCTATTTGGACCATTAAGGATGCTCGGGGAAGGGGTAGTCGGCTTGGGTTTGTTGATGATTGGTGGGACTACCCTGGGATCCGAATGGCTCAAGAGGGGGCCCTTGGTTGAAGATGTGCTCAGTTGGAGGCATCGCCACCGGTGAAACCTCAATGGGGTCTAAATAGGCTAGTAATCCCTTTGTAAAAGCTATTTTGTGATCTCTTGGTCACACACCTACGGAAGTGTGAGACGGCATAATAGAGGTTCTTAGTCACTGAAAGGTGATGAAATCACAAACACGTGGGTAAAGAGGCACAAACTCTGCAGAGTTAAATAAAACTATCATGATAGCCGTGCTCCCGGTTATGAGCACCTAGACAACTTCCATGATTAGAGGGTACTCGGTATTGGGATGGTATTTGGGATGGTTATGGTTGGTATTATGGTTATGGATTAATTTCTAGTATTGAATATGGTTATTGGCAAATGGTGAAATCTGGAATTATTGATGAGGATGGTGAATTGTGGACTGGTATTATGGTATCACTTATGATTATGATGGGTTTACTTCACATACATGTAATATATTGCTTTTCAAATGTTTTTATGTACTTTTCAGCACTTTGCCATTATTATTGTCGTCATTTGAATCAGCCACATGTCATACTTTCCACACTTGCTGAGTACAACATGTACTCACTCTTGCAATCCCCCCCGAAAGTTGCAGGTCAGGATTGGGAGTTTAATGGTGATAATGCAGAGTTCTAGGCCGTGTCTACCATCAGCTTTGCCTGTGGTGTTGATTGGAGCTGCGCTATACCCTATTGCTTATGCTGCCTAGCTGTTTAGTTTGCTTAATTAGTTTATTTCCGCTGCATTAGTTGAACTTATCATAAATATTCATTAGAGCTTTTATTCGAGGATAATATGGTTTGTGTAATAAAATTTGGTTAATTAATCTTTTTCTATGGTAATTATCTGTATATCATTTGTGATTGCACTCGTGTATGTGTGTTGAACATCCTGGGCACACATATGCGTTAGCTTGGTTCATTTTCGGAACCGGGCGTCACACCGACCTTCGAACCTTCGCCCCTCCCGACCTTTCTCCGGAGTAGGTCCGGGGGCCATAACCCCACTCGGTGCAATTACTCTCCCCGTGACCTTCGGGACTCAGGAGAATTATCGCACTGAGAAGTTGATCTTTGACATCGCTCAGATCAACTTACCTTTCAACTCCATTCTGGGCAGGCCCGCTTTGTACAAGTTCATGACTGCTGCTCATTATGTCTACCTGGTGTTGAAGATGCCAACACCAGCTGGTGTTCTCCGGATCCGCGGAGACCGCACTGTCAGAGTGACTGCTCTGGAAGAACTTCATGCGCTTGCTACAGCGCAGGAGGAAGAATCCAGGCAGGAACAAGCTCCGAAACCCCCGAACATTCGTCAACGAGGCTCAACCTCCGCACCTCGTGTGCAACCAAGCGACGACACTGACATCCCCGTCAAAGTCGTCCAAACCGGTTCCGATGCCGCTCAGACCACCCGTATATCGGGTGGTCTGAATGACAAATAGGAACTCGGGCTCATCACTTTCCTCTGGGCTAATGTCGACGTGTTTGCCTGGAAACCGTCACAAATGCCTGGGATCCCTAGGGAAGTGATCGAGCATAATCTGAAGATCTATCCTGATGCTCGGCCTATACACCAGAAGCCTCGGAAGCAATCAGTAGAGCGACAGAACTTCATACGACAAGAAGTGAAGAAGTTGCTCGAAGCTGGATTCATCCGAGAAGTCTTCCATCTAAAATGGCTGGCAAACCCAGTCGTTGTACCCAAGGCCGGTGGGAAGCTTCGGATGTGTATTGACTACACAACACTGAATAAGGCATGCCCAAAAGATCCATTCCCACTACCTAGAATAGATCATATAGTGGATTCCACCTCCGGGTGTGAATTACTGTGTTTCCTAGACGCATATTCTGGGTACCATCAAATCAGAATGTCTAAGGAAGATGAAGAACATACTTCTTTTATCACAGTAGATGGATTGTACTGCTATATTGCCATGCCATTTGGTCTCAAGAATGCAGCTTCAACATTTGTACGAGCTATGTACAAAACCTTTGGAGAGCTCATCACAGACGTAGTGGAAGTATATGTTGATGACATCGTCGTCAAGATCAAAGACAAGGAGTCACTCCTTGACACCTTGCAAGATGTCTTCGACAAGCTGCGGGTTACCCGATGATGAGGACATCACTTCTATGGATACAAACAACACTCCATTGAATATACAAGATGCAATCAATAGATTTCATACACAACAATTAATTTTAGAGGTGAGCTCGTTCTTATATGTTTCCTTATATGGTTTTGAGCATACATTGCTACCTAATGATTTAATTGTGATTAGGATCCATGGAGAGGTTCGAGGAGTACTTGGAGGAAGTAGTAGGGACGTGGAGGATCAGAGAATTCATTCAAAGAAGATGGAAACCGAGCCAAACTCAAAATCGTGTCCAGCTCGGAGTCCAGAAGCAGTACGCACTAAAACGGACTCCCATGACGCATACGAACTCCGTTTTGGACGTTATACATATGAACGGAAAGGGGAGAGGATAACCTTTCCAGTGGCACTGGTCCCATGTCAAAATACCTTTGGAGTCGACCGGAATCATCGAAACAAAATCGAGTTCAGAATCTGTCAGGGTGCTGCGCCACCGTATTGGGCCATTGGGCCTTGTATCAAGTCTAAATCCAATATTTTCGTGTCTTAGGGTTAGGTCAAGACCCCAACACCTCCTTGGACGTCCTCCCACCTATATATAGTCTATAGTAGCCGCCATAAACAATTGGGTTTTGCTTATATTAATAATATCGCTGTTCTACGGTTTGTGAAACCCCAACTTCGCGATTTCAGATCGTGTCTTCTATGTTCTTGCTTGTGTTCTCGGTTGCACTTGCAGGGATTAGCCTTCTTAGCGAGGTCAATCGTGTGAAGCATGGTTTATAACCAACGGAGCGGTGGTGTAGTGATTGCAGGGGCTGTTCGTGTTCTACTCGAGAGCCTCGGATCATCAACGTCGAGATCTCCACATCAATCGACCTATCTATTACCTATCGGAAGATCGGGACTAAACTTCCTATCAATTGGTATCAGAGCTACACTTTACTATTCAACTTTACTCTTGATTCAACTTTACTATCTGATTTCATTGTTGCTAATCCTTGCTACATATAAAGTGCCATCCAAGCTATACTTTACTCTTGAGCAGAATCGATACACCTTTGCAATCATCCCACGCTTCATTGGTTTTTTCATACCGGCCACTGTTTGCCACCTGTAGTGTCAGTAAGAACACTTGTAAGAGCGTGGTAAGATGCTTGAGAGTGTGTGATTCCACTTCCACTTTGCCATTATCCTTTGTGGTTGATAGGGATAACATATATTTTTTATTGTCTTCTGTTTGCTACTAACAATGTCAGGTAAAAGCAAGAATCATGCATTATATGCTGAGATGATGGACACGATGAAAACGGCGATGGAGTTGCTCACTAAAAATCAAACATCAATCAAGGTTTCACATGACATTCAGACCACCTTTACAACACCTTCCATAAGAAGTAATTACATTCTCTCATCTCTTCCTTCTTATGATGGTTTTGGTTATGATGAATATATTACTTGGGAAATAGAGGTGGATAAATTTTTTGGACAATGTCATATTTGTGAGAGCAGAAAGATTAGAAATGTTGCAAGTGCATTAGTAGATTGTGCATTAACTTGGTGGAACAATTTAAATGAATTAGAAAAACCTCAAACATGGAAAGAAACAAAAATTCTTATGCGAGAAACTTTTGCTAATGTATCTATGTGCAAAGAAGAAATTCAGCAATTTGAGAAGAAATTTCTTGTTGTACCTCCTTTTGTGTCTAACGTTTTGCAGGACAATATAGAAAATAATATAGATGATGCAAAAGAGAACGAGGCTTTCGACAACACTTGTGAAATTTTAGATGGATCAACTCATAATGCACTCGAAATCACTGCTGAAAATGGTAAGGCAAAACATTCTACAAATACAGAAGGTGATAAGTTTTTGGATGTTCTGAATTTTTCCACCAATCATGCTATTTTCGAGGAGCAACTATTAGAATCGTTTATTTATACACCATTGTCACATGTTGATTTTCCTGCTGATCGTTGCGCTAAGAAAGAGTTGTGTGCTGATAGCTCTATTATACCTATGCAAAAACAAGTTAATGTACAAGATGATTGTGTTTTGGATTCACCTATTTGTGCTGAAATTCATAATTTGATCACCGCTACTGCTGAAAATGATGAGCTAAAATTTTTGTCTTCTCTAAATACTTTGGGTTATATTGAATTTGACACTCATTGCGATCTAAATATTGTGGAGAGGAGAATATTTTAACAATCTGAATCGCCTTTATTAAGTAGAATTTTTCATGCTATAGGCAACTATGAAGATAGTGGTGAATTTATGGTGCATAAAGTTTACATATGTTAAAATGTGCAAGCTCCTTTTGTGCTGCAACAACATGGTGAAATGAATGGATGCACTAACACTAATAATGTATTGTCAAGTTTTTCTAGCATTTTTTTATTGCAGCAAGGACAACAAATAAAAAAGAAGCATTGTTCGTTGCGGTTGTGCAATATGGACAGTGTTCATTCTACCCCCAAAGCAATCCTTTTTCCTGGACATACGAGCAAGCCGAGGTCGGCTTGTCATAAAGAAGGGGAGAATGATGAGATCATGCATATTATTATTGCACCTACAAACATGACACAATGTTTATTTGTTTGGGATCCTGGTTCAAGTGAATGTGCACTCTTATTTAATGGACAAGATCAAGATGGCGCACTATGTCGTCCACCACCTTGGCCTCCTCCATTCATGCATACAAGAAGATTTGATGGCCTTGCACATTTGGACCAACACATGAGAGGAGATGAACTTGAGTCGAGGACGACTCCAATTCAAGAAGGGGAGGATGATGAGGACATCACTTCTATGGATACAAACAAAACTCCATTGAATATACAAGATGCAATCAATAGAGTTCATACACAACAATTAATTTTAGAGGTGAGCTCATTCTTATATGTTTCCTTATATGGTTTTGAGCATAGATTGCTACCTAATGATTTAATTGTGATTAGGATCCATGGAGACGTTCAAGAAGTACTTGGAGGAAGTAGTTGGGACGTGGAGGATCAGAGAATTCGTTCAAATAAGATGGAAACCGAGCCAAACTCAAAATCATGTCCAGCTCGGAGTCCAGAAGCAATACGCACTAAAACGGACGCCTAGGACGCATACGAACTCCTTCTTGGACGTTATACATATGCACGGAAAGGGGAGAGGATAACCTTTCTAATGGCACTGGTCCCATGTCAAAATTCCTTTGGAGTCGACGGGAATCATCGAAACAAAATCGAGTTCAGAATCTGTCAGGGTGCTGCGCCACCGTATTGGGCCATTGGGCCTTGTATCAAGTCTAAATCCAATATTTTCGTGTCTTAGGGTTAGGTCACGACCCCAACACCCCCTTGGAAGTCCTCCCACCTATATATAGTCCATAGTAGCCGCCATAAACAATTGAGTTTTGCTTATATTAATAATATCGCCGTTCTACGGTTTGTGAAACCCCAACTTCGCGATTTCAGATCGTGTCTTCTATGTTCTTGCTTGTGTTCTAAGTTGCACTAGCAGGGATTAGCCTTCTTGGCGAGGTCAATCGTGTGAAGCACGGTTGATAACCAACGGAGCGGTGGTGTAGTGATTGCAGGGGCTGTTCGTGTTCTACTCGAGAGCCTCGGATCATCAACGTCGAGATCTCCACATCAATCGACCTATCCATTACCTATCGAAAACTTCCTATCACCCGCACAAAGCTGAACCCAGACAAGTGCGTCTTCAGGGTTAGCTCCGGAAAGCTTCTTGGTTTCCTGGTAAACCATCGGGGCATAGAGGCAAATCCGGTGAAGATTAAAGCCATTAAGGAGATGCGGCCACCTGCTCGCATCAAGAACGCCTAGAAACTGACTGGATGTCTAGCCGCCCTCAGCCAGTTCATCTCAAGACTGGCGGAACGAGCGCTACCCTTCTTCAAGTTATTGAGGAAGTCCGAACCATTCCAATGGTCTGAAGAAGCAGAAAAGGCGTTCCAGGAGCTAAAGCCCTCACCACTCTACCAACCTTGGTAGCTCCGAACCCTGGTGAGCCTTTACTGCTTTACATTTCAGCAACCGACGAGGTTGTCAGCATGGTCCTGGTTGCGGGGAGACCAGAACCATCCCAAGCTCAGGAATCTAGACCCCTCAGGGAGGGTCCGGAGGTTCCTGCAGATGAGTCTGGGTCCCAGCCCCCAGACTTGGATCTACAGGGAAGTATTCCAGAAGATCTGGACCCCTCCGGGAGGGTCCGGGTCGCTCCAGTAGAAGCTCCGGGTTCCTCCAGCAAGGACCCGAAGTTCCCCGAAGCAGGTCTGGACCCCTCCAGGAGGGTCCGGGTCGATGTGGAGGAAGCTCCGGGCCCCTCCGGGAGGGTCCGGACAGTCTAGCGCCCAGTGTACTTCATCAGTGAAGTACTACATGATGCCAAGACTCGATACCTAGAGGTAGCTCTACGCAGTTCTTATCGCCTCCAGAAAGCTTCGCCATTACTTCCAAGCTCACAGGATCTTAGTGGTGACCTCTTATCCACTGCGTGCGATCTTGCATAATCCCAACTCAACTGGGAATATTGCAAAGTGGGCAGCGGAATTGGCCGAATTCGATCTTGAATTCGTCCCAAGACAAGCTATCAAGAGTCAAGCACTGGCGGACTTTGTGGCGGAATGAACCCCCTCTCCATCAAACCCTGGGGGCCCTAGTGAGCAGAAGCTGGAACTCAAGGCTCCGGTCTTCACCGAGCCTCACTGGACCCTCTACTTCGACGGCTCCATGCAAAAGCAGAGGGCCGGAGTTGGAGTCCTTCTCCTCGCTCCAACCGGGGAGAAGGTAAAATACATGGTACACCTTGACTTCAAGGCGACCAACAACATGGCAGAGTATGAAGCACTCATTTATGGACTAAAGGTGGCACTATCATACGGTGTCAAGCAGCTGTTGGTCAAGGGAGATTCGCAACTCATCATTAAACAGGTGAAGGGTGAATGCTCCTGTAATAATCCTCAACTAGCTGCTTATCTCCTTGAAGTCTAGAGGCTTCAGAAGGACTTCAAAGTCCTGGATCTTCACCATGTCCAGCGTGTCCATAACGTTGAAGCTGATGAACTCTCGACGAAAGCGTCAACTGGAGCTCCAGCTCTTGAGGGAACCTTCGTCCGGAGGTTGTCAAAACCCACAGCTCAGCCTACCGAACTAAGCGAAGGGTGCGAGACCAGCGTCCCGAAGCTGGCGGTCCTGATGGCCCTGTTACCATGGCAGCCATCAAGGGTCGTAGGTGCTGCCGGAAGCTCCGAGCAACCCAACACGTAAGACTCAAATGCTCAAGCAAGCTCCAATGCATGGATCTCAGAGATCCGGAGCTACTTGAAAGACAATATCCTTCTTGATGATGATGTATCCGCCTACCGGGTAGTCAGATTGGCTAAAAGATACACGTTGGTAGAAGGGGATCTCTACCGGCTCGGTGCCAATGACGTCCTAATGCGGTGCATCACAAGGGAAGAAGGCTGCGAGCTCCTCACAGAAATCCATGGAGGCGAGTGTGGGAACCACGCGTCTTCCCGCACGCTGGTCGGTAAAGCCTTTTGGCATGGCTTCTACTGGCCTACAGCGCTCCAGGATGCAACTAAGCTGGTGATGAAATGCGAAGCATGCCAGTTCCATGCAAAGCAAATTCACACACCAACTCAACCTCTACAAATGATACCTCCTACATGGCCTTTTGCTGTGTGGGGGATGGACATCTTGGGACCTTTCCCAAGAGCCGTCGAAGGTTACAAGTTCATGTATGTTGCCATTGACAAGTTCACCAAATGGCCAGAAGCAACTCAGTTGTGACAATAAAAAAGCAATCAGCCATCAACTTCTTGCAGTCCATCGTATGCAGATTGGGATTCCCAAACAAAATCATAACAGATAATGGGACCCAATTCACAAGATCTTCTTTCCAAAGATACTGCAAAGACCTCGGCATACAAGTCAGCTATGCCTCCGTAGCTCACCCGACAAGCAATGGCCAAGCTGAGAGAGCAAATGCAGAAATCCTGAAAGGACTCAAGTCGCGCACATATGAGCGCCTGAAAAAACATGGAGCCAACTGGATCGAAGAGCTTCCGCCCACTCTATGGGCCAACAGAACAACTCCAAACCAATCAACTGGAGAGACACCCTTCTTCCTGGTGTACGGAGCTGAAGCAGTCCTTCCTCCGGAAATCACCTTGGGGTCGCTTCGGGTCTGGACCTCCGACGAAGCCATGCAGGACCAGCTCCGGCGTGAAGACCTTGACCTCCTTGAAGAGGGAAGGTCCCGAGCAGCTGTTCGAAATGCCCGATACCGCCAAGCTCTTCGGCGCTATCACCAAAGGCATGTACACAACCGACAGCTCAAGGAAGGCAATCTGGTGCTACGGAGAATACAATCCAAAGAAGGGTTAAACAAACTCTCCCCCAGCTGGGAAGGACCCTTCTGAGTGATCAAAGTATCCCGTCTCGGATGCATTCGCTTGGCAACCGAGGATGGGACACCTCTCCCAAATCCTTGGAACATTGAGCACCTCCGTAAGTTCTACGCTTAATATCATGGAGGTGAGTCTGTAATTACATGTGATGTATGTTATAGAGTCATTGTACAGAGTCGGGTATCTCCTCCGGGAGGGCAGCCGGACCTAACCTGTTAGGTCCGCAACGTCCATGCAACACTTGTCACAGTCTCAGAACCAAAAGTGTAGCTAGCTACCTTGGGTTAAACGAGAAATGAAACACACTTAGCCTGGTTCCATACCCTAAGAGTGTACTTGTTTCCCCTGTACCCCAGACCTATAATGAAAGACATCATTGTGTGAAAACAGACTCCACGTGCATTTACTTTGTACAGACTCAATATTTTTCTCTTTCTTATCTATAACAAAGTTGTGCAGTTCTTAAGAAACTTTAACTCGACCAGTTCATGTGCAATTCAAGTTGCATTGTCTATCCTCCCGGGTTCAAACATTGTTGATGGTCTATTCGTCTGAACGCCGCCAAGCCAATCTAGGGTCGGAGTGTGCTATCGACTTAGCCTGGTCATGCACCCTAAGTACGCCACTCTACCTACACCCTGGCAGGCCGAAGTAAGGCGAGTCCAGAAACGATCGGACCTGAAGGAAACAAGACAGAGCTCTTGATCGTATTTAGAATTGTGTTCGACCTAAAACTTTCTCGGGAATAGTAAGCCACAATGAAGTTATAGATAGGAAACAAATTTTACTATTTTTCTTGACTTCAGTGTGCAGGAAAAATAAATATTTCCTGATGATGGTGAATGAAGCTGGAGCTGCCAAAGCTCCGACATCCTCTAGGCGGCTTGTGGTCGATGTTCAAACATTGACATCGAGCATCTCTGGAGCTACTCAGTTCTGGTAAAGCTAGGGGGAAAGCCGTTAACGTGAAGATGGTGGAAAGACTCTAAAGTGGAGTCTGACGTTAACACAACACGTGTTGATGGAGGTCACTGCCGGAGCTGCCAAGCTCCGACACCCCAGAGGGCTAACCATTGATGCTTTACGCATTGATGGAGACTACTGCCGGAGCTACTAAGCTCCGGCGATGGTCAATGCCGGAGCCACTAAGCTTCGACAGCCTCAGGGGGCCTACACTATCGAAGACTTCGGACCTACATTCTACAAGTTCGAAGCATGCAAGTCTTCAACAACCGTTACATCCTCTTGGTACATGTTCACAATCAAATTGTGTAAATCTACCAGGGGGGCAAGTGAAACAAAGGTGGTGTTGAAGACAAAAAATGATAAAAAATGAAATTCGAATTCACAAAAATTTGGATTTCATTCATCTAGAGACAAGAGATTACAAAATTGGAGAAGAAGAAGAGAGAATACAAGCGGGAGCTACAGAGGGATGGTCCTAGACCCTATGAAAGAACTGGGCGACCTTCTGGGCCACCTCCGACACGCTGGCTCGGGCGGCTTCACCCTCCCCTTCGATGGGGCCTTCAAGCACCGGGTCCAGAGGGAATTGAGTGCCCCGACTAGTGTAGCACGTAAGCACAAACTCTGCGATGTTCTTCACAAGGGACTGACCCTCTGTTTCCAACTGGTCCGCGATGACATCGCCCATCTTGGCAAGCTTGTTGTCTGCTGAACTCAGCGCCTCCAACGCTTGGTCCAGCTTCGGCTCTGGATCATCTGGACGCACGGGACTGAAGCCCATGGGCGTCAGCGCGTCGTTGGCCTTGCCTAGGAAGTCCCAAACTTGTTTGGACTCCGCAACCCTTGCGCTACGCATCTCCTCCAGGGATCTTTTGGCCGCCGCAAGCTCCAAGATCTCCCAAGCAAGACGCTCTACCTCTTTGGCATTCTGCTGAATCTTTTCAGCAACTCTCCTTTCGAGTTTGCTGAGCTCTTCCTCCCGGAGGTGGATCTCATTCCGGCAGTTGACCAGATCTTTCTCTCGGCCCCACACTTTCTTCTCCTTGGCGGCGAGGGCATTCTCCTGCTTGTAGAGATCTTTCCCTCACTCCCAGGCCTTCTTCTCCTCCTCCTCGCAACGCTCCTCCAATTTCTTGGTGCGTTCTTCGAGGCTCTTATCAGCCAGAGCTATCTTTTGGACAACCTCTTCCTCCCTCTTCACGAGGCCATCCTGCAGCTCTAGGAATTTCTACTCTTCATCTTCGAGCCGTCTCTCCCGCGCTTCAAGAGCCTCCCGACACTTGACGAGACTATCGTGGATGGCAACGAGCCTTTCCTGGCGATCATCCGCTGCGCTATTTGCAGCCTTGGCCTGCTCATAGATGGCCCGAGACTGGTTGTCGAGGATTCGCATCATGCTTTCCCTCTCATCCAGCAACTTACCCCAGTACTCCAGGCGGACCTTCTCCCTTTGTACCCACTCCTTGTCGTCAGCCAGCCTCGACTGCGCCAGCTTGGTCTCGAAATGGAGTCGGTTGCGCCACCTCCTAAGGGTTTGGTGCTCCTCCTCAAGGGCCTTGCTGTTGTGGTAGAAAGCTAGCTGGACCTGGCGAAGGGTGGAGCAGGCGTTGTCAATAGACAACGATAGGGGGATCGGGTCTGGACCTGCCGGGGTCCTCTCCGCTGGCTCCAGCGGATCTTCAGCAACAAAAAATGGGTCCCACTCTACAAGAGCGGTTCCCTGAGCTTCCACGGCACTAGGGCCGTCCTCCGGGATAGCCTCGGCCACCGCTAATGAAGTACTTGCAACAGAAGCTCCGACCTCCAGAATCGACTCCGAAGGTCCCGCCGCCAGGTCATCAACAACTGGCCCCTCAGGCGGGGGGCCGACAGCTTCATCTTGGCACCCTGTCTCAGCAGTGGGCACCTCCGGGATCACCGCTTCCGGAGCGGGTGTTGAAGGTTCGGTCGAAGCAGAATCTACTTCTGGCTCCGGCGCAGGCTCCTCCTCTACCTCTGGCTCAGGTGCTGGTGCTTCGACCATCATGGGCTCGGGCGCTGGCGCTTCGACCACCATAGGCACAGGCGCTGACACCTCCGCAGCAACTGGCTCGGACGATAGAATCTCTTCAACGGCCGGCTCCACAGCCGAAACTTCTGCAGCAACCGGCTCTACCGCTGAAGCTTCCTCGACAACCGGCTCAAGTGCCGGAGCTTCGTCAACACCCGGCTCCACTGCTGGGACCTCAACAATCACCGGCTCGACTGCTAGGGCTTCAACAACACCCGGCTCTAGGGTCGGAATCGCAGCTACCTCCGGCTTTGTGGCCGGAGCATCCAACATCTCAGCATCCAAGCCCGAAGCTTCAACCTTCGGGGCTGGCGCCACTGGTACATCTTCATTCCCGTGGTCTAGTGCTACCACGGGAGCTTCTGGGGATGAGTCGAGGTCCAAAACCATGACAGCCAGTGCCGGGGCTGCCGCAGCCTCAGCCACCTCTTGGGGCGGCGCTGGAATCGGAGCTGGAGCTTCAGCCTGCACAGCCTCAACCGCTGCTGCAGGGACTGGAGCTTCAGCCCTCTTCTTAGGCACGCTGTGGATGAAGGATGAAGACACTCAAAATACAGTTAACAATAAAACAACTAACTGAGGTAAAAAAATAAAAAATTACCTCGAAAGGCTTCCGCACCAGTTAGCACGGAACCTCTTCTCCAGGCGCTCCGGACTGGCCCCAGCCGCCTCTGGCGTGGTAGTCCCGGAGGGTCCCCCGTAGCTTGCTGCTGCTATTGGCGTTGCCCTGGTCGAGGCCCCCCTTGATTGGGAAGGACCTCCAGACCCAGAGCCTCAGCTGGCCCTGGTACTGGAGTCACATGGCCTGAGCTAGCACCCCGGGAAGATGCCGTTGCTGGAGTAGATGCCGCCGTTGTAGACCTCCCCCTCCGGGGAGAAGGAGCCGCCGCAGAAGAAGTAGGCCTGATAGTCCTTCTGTCAGCATGCTTCCTCTTACGGCTCGAGGGCTCGTCCAATTCCTTGCCCTTGCCGACGACTTCGGTTCTTGGCTTAGGGGCGGGAACGGAGCCGCCTTCAGGAGCTTCGGAGTTCGCCAACCCGGTGGTCGAACGTCTCTCAATGACACCAAGGTCGTCAAGCACCGGCATCGTCCGCCGGAGCTCCCTGCTGAACTCACCCTCCATGTTCAGAGGGAGGAAAGCTACCGGCGGAGCCAAATCGTCACCCTTGACGTCGATGCCATGCTGGAACTTCTTGAGGTGGAACTCCAAAGTTGCACCCTCCATGTTGGACTTCAAACCGGTCTCGATCCGGTCGTCGTCCAGCATACTGTTGAGGGCCCAAGCAAGCTTCTCCCTCCTCTTAAGCAGAGCCCACCTGTTGGTCAGGAAGTTGCAAAACACCGCCTGAGGAGTCACCCCTCCTTCCACGCACAATTCTATCCTGGTCAGAGCAGGGTTGAAGGCGTCCGACAACACCGGAGCTTCACTCCAAACTACAGTGTCGATGCTGGGGAGGCCTTCCGGCAGCTCCAGCTTCTCGTGCTCCTCCACCCTGATAACAATCCAATCCTTCTTCCAGTTGTCCCACTTCCCAGAGGGGAACGACCACAAGTACTTGTACAGGCACTTCTTGCGCTTCACAAAATAGTAGAAGCCAAGGTACTCGTCACTCCTGCCTGTAGTTTGGACAGTGAAGAAGGTGCGGAAGAGCTCAATGCAGGGGGGAATGCCCACCCACATCTCGCAGAAGTGGACAAAGATTGACACCAGTATAATGGAGTGGGGGCCAAGGTGGTACAGTTGCAGACCATAGAAGTCTAGCAACATCAAGAAGAAAGAGCCCCACCATGGCGTACGCGGAGAAGTACACCATGTCTCCGGCGTGTTCCTTCTCAAACGGAAGCTTGTCGGTGCGGACCAAGTGGTTGAAGAAGTCAGGGGACCACCCCATGAGGGCCTGGACCTTCTTCAAATCATCATCGGACTTCAGTCGGCTCTAGCGGAGACCCAACTCCATCGCGGCATAGCGAGGCAACAGAGGAAAAGCAAGCGAAAGTTTGGAAGTTTTGAGCGCAAGTTCGAATGAAAGGCGTAAAGAACCCCAAATGGTGCATGCTTTCCTTCTTAAGTAAGCCCCCGCAATGCCTGGATGGAAATCGCAGAGGAACCGACGATACTAGTCAAGAACTTCGACCCGCCAATGACAAGGGGGCCCGGGGCCACCCCGACGATCAAGTCGAGGTTCTTACCCCAGGAGAACGGTTGTCATCATGAAAGGCGGGAAACCCGAAGGCGGCGGCCTGACAGGGCGCGTGGAACCGATACGATTTTTGTATTGGGAACTGGCGACCTTCAATTGCGTGAGATCCGCACGCTGAGATCTCACCTGCCGCCTCCTGGATATGCCACACAGCGGAGGTATAACTGCGAACTATCGCCAACGACACATCCGAAGACCCTTGAAGATACGGCTCAAAAACCGAAGAATGGACCCACCTCCAGTGGAATGACTTCATCCAAAAGGTCTCTCCCGGAGGTGGGCCCAGGGGGCCACTGTCGGTACCCTCCGTACCGGATATCCCTTGGGATTGCAAAGATCACAAGGAAACTCCATCTGCCAGATTTGAAGACCTTTGAAGGCCCCACATGTCAGGTGGAACCAGACCTGCTTCCCCAACATGGTTAGTCCCAGGGCCGCCACGTGTATCACAAGATCGGAGCTATCGCCCACACATGGGAAAGCTCTGGACTAGATACCAGTATGGCATCCCCGGACCTAACCCCAGACAGAGGGAAGCTCCGGTACTGACACGTGTCCAACAGCACCAGACCTACCCGTCCACGACGGTAAGTTCCGGAGCTGCCACATGGCGACCGCTGGACCTTCGACTTCAACAATCAGATTGGTGAACCCTCCAATAGCTCCAAACCTTCAAGGAGCAATCAAAGACTTCAAGACCTGATTAAGTGTCATTAATGCCATATTAATGACACATGATCGGATGGCCTTTAATACTGGTAACAACACTGTTAAGGCCTGTTACCAGGCTATTAAGGGTAATTAACCTCATTAATTGTGTATCAAGCATGTGTAACCACCGGGGTCACATGTCGGGCCAGGCCAACGGTGTAACGACCAGTCCTTGTACTATAAAAGGACTGGTCGGTGATACACAAGAGACGGTTCGAGACCAGGACTGAACTCCCTGAGCTAGACGAGCTTCTTCTTCTGGAGCTTCTTCTAGACTCACACGCTCAATACAACACCATCACACCCTGTGGAGTAGGGTATTACGCTCAGGCGGCCCGAACCACGTAAATCTCTGTGTACACGTGTCTTTCACCTTCTTGAATCTCTACGCGCCCATTACCGAACTACAACTCCTTGATCTACCAAAGGTAGTGTCGGGAGATCTGCCTGATCCAAACACCGACAGGGGGGGGGGACTCCGAATCTCCGCATTTAATTTGAGGCATCATAATATATGTCAAAGCAAACAAATCATCAAGGACTTCTCTAAGATATTGAGGCACAACTAGCAATGAAGGAGAGACAGTTCAAGTAGACTCAGGCTTGTTAGGACAGCATTGAGGAATTGAAGAAGATATTTATGACTACACCGCTGTTGGTATTACTAGACGTGAGCAAGAAGCTTGGATATATAAGATAATTCAAGACAAGGACTTGGGTGCGTGCTCATGCAAGAAGGCCAAGTGGTAGCTTATGCATTGAGACAATTGAAGAAACATGAGCTGAATTATCCTGCACATGATCATGAACTTGCAGCCGTAGTGCATGCCTTGAATATATGGAGACATTACATCCTTGGACATAGGTGTGAGATTTACACGGATCACAAAAGTGTCAAGTACATATTAACACAAACGGATCTTAATTTGAGGCAACGATGATGGTTGGAGCTTATTAAGGATTACGATGTGGGAATCAACAATCACCCAGGAAAAGCCAATGTAGTGGTTGACACATTGAGTAGAAAAGGAGCAAGCCACCAACTCACGGTTCGAGAGTTGCCATCCGAGCTATGTAAGGAGTTTGAATGGTTGCATCTTGGATTCGTGAATGAGATGGGAATGATGGAGTTAAATCCGTCCCTAGAACAGGAAATTTGAGAAGGTCAGACAAAGGATGAGGAAATCCAAGAAATCAAGGAAAAGATTCAAGAAAGGAGAGAATTCAGATTTGATGAAGATGACCATGACTCTCTATGGCTTGGGAAAAGAATTGTTGTTCCTAAGGTGAAGCATCTCCGGGAGACTATATTGAAGGAGGCACATGACTCGCCTTACTCCATCTATCTCGGCTGTACAAAGATGTACAAGGACTTGAAAACTTGCTATTGGTGGGATGGGATGAAGAAGGACATAGCTACATATATTGCATTATGCGACGTATGCCAACGAGTGAAGGTTGAACATCAACGACCAACTGGACTATTGAAACCGCTGAAAATACCCGAGTGGAAGTGGGAAGAAATTGGTATGCACTTCATAGTTCGATTCCCGCGTACCCAGTCTGGCTATGACTCCATATGAGTTATTGTGGATCAGTTGATGAAATCAGCTCATTTCATTCCTATCGGTACCACATATACAACATCAAAGCTCACAGAACTGTATATGGATCATATTGTATGCCGACATGGAGTTTCGAAGAAAATAGTCTCAAATCGATGTTCTCAATTCACCTCTAGGTTCTGGGAGAAACTACATGAAGCTGTGGGTACCAGCTTAACTTTCAGCTCAACATATCACCCATAGACCGATGGGCAAACTAAGAGGACAAACCAAATATTAGAACATATGTTGAGAGCTTGTGCCTTGAAGCATGGACGCAGCTGGAACAAGAGCTTGTTGTATGCTGAATTCTAGTACAACAATAGGTACCAAGCCAGCTTGAAAATGTTGCCCTATGAAGCACTATACAGGAGGAAGTGTAGGACACCTTTGTTTTGGAATGAGACAGGAGAGAACCAAGTATTTGGGTCTGATGTGTTACAAGAAGTTGAAAAGCAAGTTCAGTTAATCCGCGAAAACCTAAGGGCTGTTCAGTCACGACAAAAAGGCTATGCGAATAATAGGCGAAGAGACTTAGCTTTTGAAGTTGGAGACTTCGTGTATCTCGAAGTGTCACCTATGAGAGGTCATAAGCGATTTAACATAAAAGGCAAGTTAGCACCTCACTATATTGGACCATTCAAGATTTTGGACAAACATGGAGAAGTGGCATATAAATTGGACATGCCAGCAAGACTTCCTGATGTTCATGATGTATTCCATGTTTCTCAGATCAAGAAGTGCTTAAGGGTACCAGAAGAACAAGTACCAATGGAAGAATTAGAGCTTGAGGCAGATTTGACATATGCTGAACAACCTATCAAGATTTTGGAAATGAAGGAGAAGGTCACAAGAAACAAGGTGATTCGATGGTGCAAAGTACAATGGAAGCACCATGATGAGTCTGAAGCGACTTGGGAGCGAGAGTAAGAACTCAAGAAAGAATTTCCCTATCTTTTCCCTTCGACGTAAAATCTCGAGGGCGAGATCCATTTTAAGGGGGGTAGGTTTGTAACACCCTCATTTTCATCCATCATGCATTGCATTCATTTTTATATATGTCTAGCATAATGCAACACAAAAAAGAACAAGATTAAAATGAATTAGAACTAAAACAACAATTAAAACCTGGCTTACTGCGGACTTGTCCGGATTGGACCCCGGACTAGTCCGGTTTAGCTATTGTTGCCCCTTGGACTTTTCTGCTAATTGCTACGGATTAGTCCGTAAATCATTTTTGATGTTCTCCGAACTTGTCCGTTAATTCTTGCGAACTAATCTGATTTTGTTTCTGTACCCGTCCAGACTTGTCCGTTGCTTATGTGGACTAGTCCGATGATCTCTGCTGGAAACTCCCAAAAACTTGGTCCGAATTTGAAACTGGACACCCCACGGTGTCGAGGCTACCAACGGGAGACCTCAGAGTGGAGCTCAACCGCCGTTATGCAGAGCAATATGGTCGATTCACCATCGAGCGTAACCGCGAGAGGTGATGCAGGTGGTGGCTATTCGGCGCTTGTGCCACATCTTTGTATGGTGGACTGGCCACCCAAGTTTTGGCCTCATTTGCCAGAGAAGTACACCGGTACTGTCAACCCCATCAAGTTCCTGCAGATCTACTCTACTGCCATCCTTGCTGCAGGAGAGAATGAGGCTGTTATGGCAAACTACTTCCCAGTTGCCTTCACCGGAACTACACGGTCATGGTTTATGAGCTTACCCCCTAACTCAATCTGTAGTTGGGGAGAGCTATGCCGCCAGTTCACTGCCAATTTCGGGAGTTCTTATACTCACCCTGACACTGAGCTGGACCTTTTTGCCGTATGATATAATTTGGAAGAGTCACTACATTCATTCATCCATGGTTCTCCCAGGTACGAAACACTATATCTTCTATCCCGAACGCCTCTGTTGTTGTTGCCTTCCAACAGGGTGTAAGGGACAAGAAGATGTTGGAGAAGCTGGCCATGAAAGACATCCATGATGTCACAGAGCTCTTCAGTCTGGCAGACAAATGTGCCAGAGCTGTTGAGGGGCACAACTAGCACCCCAGACCAGCCGCGGAGGCAGGTGCACCATTTGCTTCCAGGGCGGAAACCACTGGCCAAGGTAGTGGAAAAAGAAGAACAACAAGACATGTGGTAAAAATAAACCACTGGTCGGCACACTTACAACTGTAGCCGCAATGACTCCAGGTGGCTAGGAGTTGCACCCCGACAAGCGCCCACGATCGTCATCTAATGACGACGACAACAAGAAGTGGTGTTCAATACACAATAGTTTGGGTCAAAGTCTCGAGGACTGCCGTGAAGTCAAGAGGCTGGCGGAACGTGTCCAACAGAAGCGCTGAGAAGATCCACCCTTCTGCCAGCGGGAGGATAAACAGAAGGTCGACTCGAAAGCTCCAGAGCAGGAGTTGGGCTTCCAAGATGCCAAGAAGGCGTTGAAACCAGTCTACAACAATGTCGACGACTCTAACAACAACTCTGGCAACGAGCAAAGGAGGACTCTCCATATGATGTATGGAGGGTTGTGGGACATTACTTCCCGATGCGTAGTGAAAACTTTGCGTTAGGAGGTAGCTGCTGTAGCTCCCACCATCAATGCGGAGCCCCATCGGAAGTGGATGGACACTCCGATCACCTTCAGTGCCTTCGGCTGCCCTAAGAACATGGCGGGAGCTGGGCAACTTCCACTGATAGTCTCCCCGACTATCAACAACCTGCAACTCTTTCACGTTCTGGTTGATGGCGGGGCGACACTCAACCTCATCAGCTTCGATGCTTTCAAGAAGATGTAGGTCCCCATGTCGGACCTTAAGCCCTTGCGCCCATTCTCTAGAGTGGGTCCGTGAGCTATCACACCGCTCGGTTGTCTCTCCCTCCCGGTAACATTCGGGACGCATGAGAAATATCGTTCGAAGAAACCGATCTTCGACGTGGCGGAGATCAGTCTTCCCTTCACGCCATCCTCGGTGTTGAAAGTTCTTAAGTAACACCAACAAATCATCCCTGGCAATGGTGCCTATAATGCTTGTTGACGGCTACTAACATCACTGATAAAAATCCGCAAGCACATGGAAGCTATCGATGTAGCATTTCCCCTTTTAGAGTATTCCCAAAGGGTGTCATTTATATTCTCTCGAAGGAATGCTAGATGGAAGCAAAGCAATCATCAAATGGAGAGGATAGGTTGGTCTAGGTAGGGTTCTAGCAAGGATGGGTAAATGATATTTGGAGGTAGTGTGACACACACAAGAGCATTCTATCCTAAGGGGGTAAATGAGGTAAAGACGGACTAGGCTAAGAGTTATGTAGATACTCGTATTGTGCTTCTAATATACATATACATAGACTAATTTAGTCACTAATGATCATATTAATTATGAATTCTCATGCTATGTTGATTGACAAATCGGGCACGGGTTTACCCCCAGCAACACTAGGGCGACTCCTGCCAAGAGCCTGTGGCATAGTAGAACGTGGAGGATTACAAAGGACAGATAGCGCTGTCACCACCTACTGCCCACCTCTTCATTCCTTGAGTCTACGAGATATTCAACGCTACTCATATATCGTAGCACCATGCTAGCATATTAAGTAGTTACCCTAAGAGCCTAGGCACAAGCCATCCTAAGGCAATGAACTAAATCATCGTTGAACCAATGTAATACATAGCATAAGTGATTCATATTAACAGAATCATGTAATAGCTAATTAAACTATAGTGGGGGTTTGTAGTGTTTATGATGATATAAAGAGAATGGTATAGCATAATCATAAATACTACTCCTACCATACGTGGAATCCACAATCAAACAATAAACGCTTCATCCAAGTATATGGACAATAGACGACTAAAGATAACATCTTTATGAAGAGCAAAGTCACAAATACAAATAGGAATATGAGAGCCATACCTTTCCCAATTAGGAATTGGGAAGAGACTCCTTCTACTCCTCTCCTACTAGGACTATGGACTAGAGGCTCTCCTCCCTACATCCTAAACTCCTCTAAACCTATGGAGAATAGTCGATACAATAGAATGAATACTCAAGTGATGTGTGTGTGAAGTGAAGGTAGGGGGTCCTATTTATAGGTGGAGAAGGCTCGGTTCCCGCCACCAAAAGCGTGCAAATCAATAGCCACTGACTTCAAGCCGGGAGGAGCCAACATGTGGAAGTTGAATGGGTTTGGCACCAGGAAGGGGTCTGCCAAACCACCAGGTCGGCCCACCTGGTCCTGCCTCAAACAGCCCGTGCTTTCTCTAGGTGGCTTCCAAGTGGGTCCCATTGACTGATATAGGGTGTACACTGTTGGATGGCCTCAGATACTTCTGTTTGTGGGCCATTTGATCCAGGTGGTGCCACATGTCAATGCTTGATTGGCTGGAATGATATTTTATAGGATTTCTCCCCCTCTTTTACCTCATTTCCTGCAATAATTCCCTACATGCACTATTTCTCCAAGGACAAGTGGAAATAGGTTAAATAGAAAGGTGATGTGTGCAAGAAATGACAATTCCTTCACATAATTGAGTTATATTGACAGGTGAAATTGGTATATAATAGCTATCAACAAACTCCCTAAAGCTTATCCTTTGCTCGTCGCGAGCAAAGTCAAGACTTTAGGTTGATGATCAGAAGTTGTTACAATGTTCTACTTTTCAAAAGTACTATGTGCACAACAAAATACTCTACCTAGTACTGTAAAAATTGGCACGTACTTCACCCATCTCAAGTCATTATGGGACTTATGCCATCTCCTATTCATTGGTGGTTCAAAAATAGAACAACAACTGTAGCACACATACCCTAGAAATCAAGTTCCACTCAAATTTCGTAGAGTTCAATTTAGATTCTAAGTACCTCAATTTGATTCTCTCAGTCTCTCCTTTATGTGTAGTTGAAATATGTCCTGACCAAGGCATTTTGCCTAAACTCATCCTACCTCTACATAAGGCTTGTATGTGGAGCTTGGTAGGGAATATAGTAGGCATATTTGCAACACGTAATATTGCTAAGTCAAAAAAGCAAGCCTTAAGAAAAATCAATTCAAAACTATTTGATTCAAGACTAGTGCATGTTTGATGGACTGGAGGTGGATGTGGATATTTGAGATGACTCTTTTTTGAGTGGACTCTCTGTAACACCCTTATTTTCATCCATCATGCATTGCATACATTCTAATACATGTCTAACATTAATCCATATAAAATGATCAAGATTTAAAATGAATTTAAAGCAAAACCGCACTCAAAAGTTCCGAGGAGTGCGACCTAGTCTGTTTTTGGTGCGGACTAGTCCGATTTCTCTCTGACCTTCTTCGGACATGTTCGTTTTTGCTGCGGACTAGTCCAGTTTCATTTGTGTACAGTTTTCAGACGTGTTCGGTCCATTGCGGACTAGTCCGATCATCCCAATTCCTTGAAATTTCGCCAAGTCCCTAGACTTGTTCGGACTTGTCCGACATCTAGCGAACTTGTCTGTTTTTCCCTCTGACTAAAATCAGACTTGTCTAGTTTTGGCCAGACTTGTCTGTTTTCCTCTGACTAAGTTTGGACTTGTCCGATGTCTAGTCCGGACTTGTCCGATATCTCTCTGACTAACTTCGGACTAGTCTGACCCTTTTCGGACATGTCCAGTGACCGCGATTCCGAATCGATCTTTTGTTTCACGACGTGTTTTGGGATTTCACCTTAAGTGGGCCTAAGGATGTCATGTCTAACTCTTTTTGGAGCCCATGTGGGACCCCACACCGGCCTTTACTTTCCCCAAACTCGAAATCCATCAAACCCTAACTCTCCACCTCTATATAAAGAACCCCACCCCTTGACTTTACATCCTTTTGCCTCCATTGAAAGTCCACAAACCCTAGTTCGTGGAGAGCCGCCATCAAGGAGGGAGAAGGAGATCCCAAGCAAGAAGAAGAAGAGGAGGAAACGAAAGAGGATCAAGAGATCTCCATCTAGTTTTCATTCTTTATCAACAATCCACCATCAAGTTCCTTCATCAACCCTAGATCGTCAAGATCCAAGTGTTGCCTCTGAAACCCTCGATTCATTGGAGTTCTAAACACCTAGTATACCTTCTACTTCCTCTTTCTCATGTGAATTCAACCTTGTTTCTCCAAATTCACGTCGATCTAGAAAACCCTAGTTCACTGTTTCTGCAGAGGGCAGACTAGTCCGACACTGCAGCGGACTAGTCTGATTTTGCTGTATGTTTCCTGCTGAATTAAATCTAAATTGATTTGAATCAATTCCAAACCTGTACAAACTTGTTAAAAGCTATTAGAACTAGTTAGTAAACATCATTAACAACTCATAACTAGCTTTACTTCGCATTTGCATTAATCATGCATGTCATGACATATTGAGTAATATATGTGCACTTATTGATTGTAATTCTTGTTTTGTATGTTCGTTGCGCGGTTTAGACAGATTTGCGCTAGAGTGTGCCGCGGAGGACTTCCAGCACCAGGAATTTGAAGTATTTGATCCCAATCAAGCCCAAGAGCAAGGCAAGTGTCCTTAAACATATTGATCCTATTTCGACAATAAATGTTTTGTTTTCAAAACTGCATGCTTGTGTCAATTTGATGGGAATTCCTATGATAGGAAGTTTACTAGCTTTGTTAACCACCCTTTTCACCTGGGATACATGGTAGAGAGTCGGGAAGGGCTTTTACCTTTTTGCTTCGCTTAATTAATTGGGATGGGAAAACAACTATACTATTTAATTATGCATTAATGAGATTATGGTTAATATGAACTGGTCAATATGATATGGTAATGAGTGACCTAAGCAAGCCTGGTATGTGTATGGGTTGGAAGACATGGTGGTTGCTTACCTTAGATCTAAGGACTGTTTCATGCGAGAATAGGCCAGACAACAGTGCCACCACGAGGCCAAGTATGGGTGCGGCGTAGATGATTAATTAGGGTATTACTAGTTTTGCATGGATCATTTGGCACACCGGGGAAAGGGAGTTGGATTGGGTTTTGGATTTGAGGCGGGACTCCCTAGGATCCGAATGGCAGAAGATGGGGCCCTTGGTTGAAGATGTGCTCAGTTGGAGACAGTTTCACCGGTGGTGATGTCTCCAACTGAGCACATCTTCAACCAAGGGCCCCCTCATGTGCCATTCGGATCCCAGGGAGTCCCGCCTCAAATCCAAAACCCAATCCGATTCCCCTTCCCCGGTGCACCAAATGATCCATGCAAAACTAGTTCCAGCTCCCAAGTTGCCTCTGATTCTGTGTGATGCTTCCATTGAACTTTACACCATCTAATAATCTTGTTTCTTGTGACCCTCTCCTTGGTTTCCAAGATTTTGACCGGTTGCTCGGCATAAGTCAAATCTGCCTCTAGTTCCAGTTCTTTCATCGGCACTTGTTCTTCTGGTACCCTCAAGCACTTCTTGAGCTGGGAAACACGAAACACATCATGTACATCGGAAAGATGAGCTGGCATCTCCAATTTATATGCTACTTCCACTCTTTTGTCCAAAATCTTGAATGGCCCAATGTATCGAGGTGCTAGCTTGCCTCTTATGTTAAACCTCTTATGACCTCTCATGGGTGATACTTTGAGATAAAAAAGTCTCCGATTTCAAAGGCTAGTTTCCCTCTCCTATTGTTCGCATAGCTATTTTGCCTTGATTGAGCAGCCCACAAGTTTTCACGAATAATCTGGACTCGTTTCTCAGCTTCTTGTAACATGTCAGGTCCAAAAACTTGATTTCCTCCTATGTCATTCTAGAACAAAGGTGTCCTACACTTCCTCCCATATAGTGCTTCATACGGTGACATTTTCAAGCTTGCTTGGTAACTATTGTTGTATGAGAATTCTGCATATGGCAAGCTTTTGTCCCAACTCCTTCCATGCTTCAAAGCACAAGCTCATAACATGTCCTCCAAAATATTATTGGTCCTCTCAGTTTGTCCATCCATTTGAGGCTAATATGATGAGCTAAAATTCAACTTCGTTCCCAACGCTTCAAGCAATTTCTGGCAGAACCTAGAGGTAAATTGAGAACCTCTATCTGAGACTATTTTCTTCGGGACTCCATATCGACACACAATGTG
This sequence comes from Tuctoria greenei, assembly GCA_036927565.1. Lineage (NCBI taxonomy): Eukaryota > Viridiplantae > Streptophyta > Magnoliopsida > Poales > Poaceae > Tuctoria > Tuctoria greenei. The sequence continues at coordinate 93,451,732 of JAYESD010000010.1, forward strand.
CTGCATATATAGGTCTGCCAGTTGTATTGCAGTATACTTGATCTTGACAGGGATGAAGTGAGCTGACTTGGTCAATCAATCCACAATTACCCATATTGAATTGTAATCGGACTGGGTACGTGGCAAACCAACTATGAAGTCCATTCTGATTTCTCCCCACTTCCATTCCGGAATCTTCAATGGTTGCAATAGTCCAGCTGGTCTTTGATGTTCAGCTTTAACTCGTTGACACACATCACACAATGCCACATATTCAACTATATCCTTTTTCATGCTAGCCCACCAATAACATGTCTTCAAGTCCTTGTACGTCTTCGTACATCCCGGATGAATTGAGTACAACACTTCATGTGCCTCCTTCAGTATCATCTACTGAATATGCTTGTCATTGGGCACAACAATCCTCTTTCCAAGCCATAAAGTACCATGGTCATCCTCATCAAACCCGAATTCTCTTCCCTTTTGGGTTCTTCCCTTGATTTCTTGAATCTCCTCATCCTTGACCCGTCCTTCCCAAATTTCTTGCTCCAAGGTCAGATTTAACTCCATTATCTCCATCTCATTCACAAATCCAAGGTTCAACCGTTCAAACTCCTTACATAACTCGAATGGCAATTCTCGAACTGTGAGCTAGTGACTCACCCCTTTTCTACTCAATGCATCGACCACTACATTAGCCTTCCCCAGATGATAGTTGATTCCCACATCATAATCCTTGATGTGCTCCAACCATCTTTGTTGCCTCAAATTCAGGTCCGTTTGCATGAATATGTACTTGAGACCCTTATGATCCGTATAAATTTCACACCTATGTCCAAGGATATAATGTCTCCAAATCTTCAATGCATGTACCACGGCTGCAAGTTCCAAATCATGGGTTGGATAATTCTGCTCTTGTTTCTTCAATTGGCTCGATGCATATGCAACCACTTGACCTTCTTGCATCAATACACATCCAAGTCCTTGTCTCGAGGCATCACAATAGATATCAAAGCTCTTGCTCACATCTGGCAATACCAAAACTGGGGCTGTGGTTAACCTTTTCTTCAACTCCTCACTTTCTTAACAAGCTTGAGTCCATTGGAAAGCTTTCCACTTCATTAGCAACTTCGTCATGGGCTTGGATATCTTGGAAAAGTCCTTGATGAACTGACAATAATATCCAGCCGTTCCAAGAAAACTCCATATTTCCTTCACGTTTTGCGGTGGCTCCCACTTTAGCACATCTCTCACTTTTCCTGGGTCAACCGATACTCCTCCTACGGATATGATATGACCCAAAAATGACACCTCTTTCAACCAAAACTGGCACTTGCTGAATTTGGTGTACAATTGATGCTCCCTCAATTTCTGCAGTGTGAGCCTCAAGTGTTCCTCATGCTCCTCTTCACCCTTTGAGTAGATCATAATATCATCAATGAACACCACAACAAACTTATCCAAGTATTCCATGAGACCTTATCCATGAGGTACATAAAGTACGCAGGTGCATTTGTCAATCCAAAGGACATAACTGTATACTCATAGGATACATATCGTGTTCAAAAAGTTGTCTTGGGTATGTCCAATGGTCTAATCTTCATTTGAAGGTATCACGACCTCAAATCAATCTTGGAGAAGACACAAGCACCCTTCATCTGATCAAACAAATCCTCTATGAGGGGAAAAGTATACTTGTTCTTGATGGTCACCTCATTGAGAGCTCGATAGTCCACACACATCCTTTGGGATCCATCCTTCTTGTCCACGAAAAGAACGGGCGCTCCCCATGGTGAAGAGCTTGGGCGAATAAAACCCTTCTCTAGTTGCACTTGAATCTGCTTCTTGAGCTTCGCTAACTCCTTAGGAGGCATCCTGTATGGCCTCTTAGCTATAGGTGCAGTTGCAGGTATTAATTCAATAACAAATTCAATGTCACAATCAGGTGGCATACCTGGCAACTCATCTGGAAACACGTCGAAAAATTCACAAACCACTGAAATCTCCTCAATCGTGGTACCATCCATGTGATTTAGTTCCAACTACTTTGGTGCATGTTGAGATGCTTCAAATTCTATGGTAATGCCTTCCTCATTGGTCAACTTCACCGTCTTCGTGGCACATTCAATGAATCCATTGTGCTTTCTCAACCAGTCCATACCAAGTATAATGTCCAATCCTTGAGAATCCAAAACGATGAGGTTGGCAACAAAGTCCACCCCCCTTATTCTAAGGCTTACTTTTGGACATACTATATTTGTCCTCATCTCTCCTCCAGGATACTTAACCAATAGAGTAAACTTCACATGAGAGATAGGCAAACTATACTTGGCAACATATTTTGATGCAATGAATGAATGTGATGCTCCAGAATCAAATAACATAGTCGCTGGGTTGGAGTTTGCGAGAAACATACCAATAATCACGTCTTTCGCTTGTTGAGCATCCTCCGTAGAGACATGGTTCACGTTGCCACGAGCAAAATCCTGCTATCCACGGTTCCCTTGCAGTTGTCCTCCATTGGGTCTTGGATTTTGTCTTAGAGCATTGCTTCCTTGACCAAGGCCTGACTTAGGACATTGATGTGCAAAGTGTCCCGCTTCTCCACAAGTATAGAACTTCCTTGCTGCACCAGAATTATTTGGACGAGCTTGATTTTGAACATTTGCACCAAGAAAATTTACATGAGGTGCATAAGGCATTGGAGGCCTAGGTGCTTGCATGACAGGGCCTTGCTGCACAAACTAAGCTGGGCGCAGTGCATAAGAAGGGCGTTGAGCAGGCACAAAAGAGCTGTAATAAGGCGCATTAGGTGGTACAAAGCGAGGGCGCACATTACTTCCTTGTTGTCCTTGATATGGCGCCTTCCTCTTGGTGTCTAGCTCCATCTCACGAACTTTGTTCTCCACAACAATTGCTTTGTCTACTAGCTTCTGGAAGTTGGTATAATCACAATTCAGCAATTGCACTTGGATCTCATTGTTCAAGTCCCTCATGAACAAGTATTGCTTCTGACTGTCCCGACTCACATCCTCAGGTGCATATCTTGAAATTTGTGTGAATTTATTTAGGTATTCACTCACACTTGATCTTCCTTTCCTCAGGTTCTCAAATTCTTGTCTCTTCAATATCATAACACCTTCCGGCATATAATGAGAACGGAAGCTCTCCTTGAATTCAGTCCAATTAATACTCTCGTGGTTCTCATGGGCGTTGCATAGCGAATCCCACCAATCAGCTGCTGCCCCAACAAGTTGATGAGATGCGAATAACACCTTCTCCCATCACTGCATTGGACTATTGCAAGTTTCTTCTCCACGGACTTGAGCCAATCATCGGCATCCATAGGGTCAACAGCTTGAGCAAAAGTCAGCGGTCTAGTTCTCATGAACTCTCCCAACCTGTTATGAGGAGGCGGGGGTGGCGGTGGAGGCATGTGGGGCTGATTATTGTTGTTGCGAGTCTGCAGCTGTCTGATAGTCTGTATCATGGTCTGCATGAGCTGGTTCTACATAGCCAATAGCTGCTCAATATTGATAGCTCCCTGAGCAGGTCCTTGTCCATTTATGTTCTGAGGTGCTCCATTGTTCTCCTCCTCATCATTACCATCCCTCTGGTTGCGAGTCCTTACCATCTGAAGAAAAGCAAGAGATAAGGATTTAGAAAACGTCCCCAACTATATGCATCAAGGGGTATGAAACTAAGCAACTACCTATACTAGCCTATATGGACATGTCAATGCTAAAGAATCCCAAAATCCTCTACGAAGCACACAAGCAGCAATACATAGCAAACAACACACCGAGCAAAAACACATTGATTCCTGAGTGCTCCTATGTGCTCTAAAGTGTCCATTCTACCTAGGCTGCGTCCTATGGTCAACATGTGGCTCTGATACCAATTTGTGACACCCAGTTCCGAAAATGAACCAAGTGAAAACATATGTGTGTCTAGAACGTTCAACACACATACACAAGTGCATTCACAAAAGGATATACAGAAAACTACATAGAACAAGATTAATTAAGCACTTTTATTACAAAATTCAGAATATCATCGAATACAAGCTTTAATGAATATTAACGACAAGTTTGAACTAATGTAGCGAAAGTAACTAAATAAGCAAACTAAGCAGCTAAGCAAATAGGGTAGCGCAGCTCCAAGCAACACCACATGCAAAGCTGACGGCAGACACAGCCTAGAACTCTGCATTATCATCGTTATACTTCCAATTCTGACCTGCAACTGTTGGTGGGGGAATTGCAAGGGTGAGTACATGTCGTACTCAGCAAGTGTGGAAAGTATGACATGTAGCTAATTCAAATGACGAATATAATAAAGGCTAAGTGCTGAAAAGTACATTAAAATATTGGAAAAGCAATATATTATATGTATGTGAAGTAAACCCATCATAAACCATGTAGTTATCATAATACCAGTCCATATTTCATTACCATCATCCATATATAGATTTCTCATTACCATTGAACATATCCATTACCATAAACCATAATACCATCCCATAACCAGTACCAACCATCTCAATACCAAAATTACTCTGATCATGTAGGTAATCTAGGTGCTCTTAACCGGGAGCACGACTATCATGATAGTTTTAATACACTGCAGAGTTTGTACCACTTTACCCACGTGTTTGTGATTTCATCACCCGTCGGCGACTAAAGAAGACCTTCATTATGCCAATTACACTTCCTTTGGTGTATGGCCAAGAGATCACAAAATAGCCTTTACAAAGGGACTACTGGCATGTACGGACCCATTGAGGTTTCACTGGTGGCGATGTCTCCAACTGAGCACATCTTCAACCAAGGGCCCCCTCTTGTGCCATTCGGATCCCAGGGAGTCCCGCCTCAAATCCAAAACCCAATCCGACTCCCCTTCCCCGGTGCGCCAAATGATCCATAAAAAACTAGTAATACCCTAATTAATCATCTACGTCGCACCCATACTTGGCCTCGTGGTGGCACTGTTGTCCTGACCTATTCTCGCATGAAACGTTCCTTAGATCTAAAGCAAGCAACCACCATGTCTTCCAACCCATCCACATACCAGGCTTGCTTAGGTCATCCATTACCATATCATATTGACAAGTTCATATTAGCCATAATCTCATTAATGCATAATTAAATAGTATATTTGTTTTCCCATCCAAATTAATTAAGCGAAGCAAAAAGGTAAAAGCCCTTCCCGACTCTCTACCATATATCCCAAGTGACAAGGGTGGTTAACAAAGCTAGTAAACTTCCTATCATAGGAATTCCCCTCAAATTGACACAAGCATGCAGTTTTGAAAACAAAACATTTATTGTTGAAACAGGATCAATATGTTCAAGGTCACTTGCCTTGCTCTTGGGCTTGATTGGAATCAAAGACTTCAAATTCCTGGTGTTGGAAGTCCTCCGCAACACTCTCTAGCGCAAATCCGTTTAAACCGCGCAACGAACATACAAGACAAGAATTACAATCAATAAGTGCACATATATTACTCAATATGTCATGACATGCATGATTATTGCAAATGCGAAGTAAAACTAGTTATGAGTTGATGTCTACTAACTAGTTCTAATAGCTTTTAACAAGTTTGGAATTGATTCAAATCAATTTAGATTTAATTCAGCAGGAAACATACAACAAAATCAGACTAGTCCGCTGCAGAGCCGGATTAGTCCGCCCTTCGCAGAAATAGCGAACTAGGATTTTCTAGATCAACGTGAATTTGGAGAAACAGGGTTGAATCCACGTGAGCAAGAGGAAGTAGAAGGTATACCAGCTATTTAGAACTCCAATGAATTGAGGGTTTCAGAGGCAACACTTGGATCTTGACGATCTAGACATGAATTATGAGAATAGCACGTTGGTGAATTATCACTTTTGCAGCTCAGAAAAATTGATTTTCGAATAAAAACTCTTTTTTCAAAACCCAACAATTTTCTTTTTGTGAAAATAAAGAAATAAAAATGATAATTGAGAATAGAAGATTCTCAACTTGCTAAGAAAAACTAAATATGCAGTGGGGAAAAATCAAACTAAATGGGAAAAACCAAATGAAGAGAAAAGAAAAATCAAAGAAAAGGATAACTACCAATTTAACCTATTTGCTAGGTCTCACCACCGTCCGATGAGATGGACATTCCTCCTTTATTTCTTGACATCCGGGCCTGGAGGGATGGGCTTAGACGACTTATCTTGCTTCTTCCGCCATTCCTTCTTTGGCAGCTTGGTGGACTTCGGCCTTTGGGGAGGTATGGACCTTTCCGTCTTCTTGGGGTGTCGTCGTGGATGATAATAGGTTCTCTTCATAGATCAATTTTCCACCTTTGGAGGTGTGATTTCGACCTCTTGAATTTGCTTAACATTCATCCCAATGCAAATCATGGAGCATTGCTCCAACTTTGGGCGAAAGTTAAACTTCTCCTCCTTGCCATTGATATTGAAGCAGATTTCTCCAGCTCCCACATATATGCGAGCCTTCGTGGTGCTAAGGAATGGTAGCCCAAGGATGAGCGGCGTATCCTTCTCGACCTCCATGTCGAGCACCACGAAATCCACGGGTATGAAGCAATTCCAAATTTTCACCGAAATGTCTTCAGCGATACTCGCCGTATAACGGACTAAAGAATCAGCCAGTTGGAGCTGCATTGGTGTTGGAGTAAGCTCCATGAAGTTCATCTGGTCGAAAACCACCTTGGGCATCACACTCACGCTTGCTACAAGGTCACAAAGGGCCTTGTCAAAGTGGTGAGCCCCAATTGAGCATGAAATTGTAGGACATCCACGGTCCTTCTTCTTTTCCGGAAGCCTGTTGAGGATGGCTACACTGTAGTCTTCCGTAAGCTTGACAACCTGAGTGGTGGGTAATGGCCGCTTGTTATTCAATATGTCCTTGAGATAGCGAGCATAAGTGGGTACTTGCATTGCATCAATCAAGGGCACATTGATGTGGATTTTCTAAATAACCTCAACAAAGCGGTTGAATTACTCATCCATTGTTGACTTCTTTTGCCTGTGAGGCAATGACAATAAGTTGGTGTCTTCAAATTGCTTGGCCATTCTCTCACTAAGTGGTTCACTTATGCCAACTGGGACACCCACCTTCTCTTTTGTAGTTGTCCTCTTCTCTTGTGTGGGATACAGTGGGTCACGAGTGGTCTTGCCACCTCTCATAGCCATTGCACTCACATTTTCCACTAGAGGAACAACTGCAACAAGTTGAGCCAACCGAGTTTCCAACATCTTGTTGAAACTCAATTCATTCTTGAAGGCCAAGGATAGTCCTTCAATCTTGGCATTAATGCTCTCTAGGGTCTTGTCATTAGCTGACACTTTTTTGGATAGAGCATTATTGATCTCCAGCTAGCTAATGGCAAGCTCTCTCAAGTTGGGTTGATTTCCATTGTTGCCATTGTTGTTGTACCCTCCTTAAAAGAATGGGTGTGGTTGGCCCCACCCTTGACCTACTGGACGATAGCCATTGTTGTTCTCATTGTTGGCTACGTAAAGGGCATCCTCACAGATTTCTAGGCAGTCATTGCCCAAACGGCCCGTGTTGCCACAGACTTCACATGTGATGTGAGAGTCTAGGGCATAGGCCTTACCACACACCTCACCATTGGCTTGTCCATCTATATTCTTCATAAGGAGGTCCAATTTGGCAACAATCATGTACCTCCTTCAAGGTGTGCATACCTCAGTGGCGGGTATGGAGACGCCCGTCGCTCCAACCCGTGTTTGACACCATTTTCTCAATCAAATCTTTGGCTTTGGGACCATCAATGAGAAGAAGGCTCCTCCAGCAGTAGCATTAACATGGTCACGAGCAGAAGGGATCAACCCATTGTAGAAGTTTTGTATAATGAGCAAATCATCAATCCCATTGTGGGGACAGGCCAGGATGTACTTCTGAAGCCTTTCCCAAGCCTCGAAATAGACTCCTTGACATCTTGTTGGAAGCTGGAAATCCTTCCACGTAGGGCATTGGTCTTGCCCAAAGAAAAGAACTTGACGAGGAATGCCGTAGACCACTTTTCCCAAGTGTCGACAACATTTCAGTTCACGTAGAACCACTATTTCACTTCCCCAAGAAGAGAGAACAGAAACAGCCTAAGACGGACGACATCAGGAGATACGTCCTTGATCTTAAAAGTGCTGCAGATCTCAAGTAACTGTTGGAGGTGAGAATTGCATCCTCGTTAGCCTTCCCACAAAATGGGTTGGCTTGCACCATAATGATCAGGCCAGTCTTGATTTCAAGGTTCACGTCTCCCATGTTAATAGTGGGCCCAACAGGCACATTGTTAGCAGAGGGAGCTGAAAACTCATGAAGGGTCTTCTGGGCCATTGGCGTTTCGGTTGTTGGTGCAGTTACGCTGGCTTGCCTTGCCGCACGAAGCTTCTGAGGAGTAATGACATGAGGTCAATCTCTCAGAAGGGATTCGAGATCTTCAACAAAGTTTCTCGACAAGCGAAAACCAGACATACACTACCCTGTTTTCACATAAAATGTGAAAACAAGAAGCGTTATCCTACTAAAACCTACCCAGAGTCCTGTCCTATTCACTCAATCATGCAATACTTCGACTGCCTTCCCCGACAACGACATCAAAAATGCTTGTTGATAGTTCTTAAGTAACACTATCAAATCATCCCTGGCAATGGTGCCAGAAATGCTTGTTGACGGCTACTAACATCACAAATATAAATCCGCAAGCGCACATAAGTTATCGATATAGCATTTCCCCTTTAGAGTATTCCTAAAGGGTGTCATTTATATTCTCCCAAAGGATAGGTTGGTCTAGGTAGGATTCTAGCAAGAATGGGTAAAGGATATTTGGAGGTAGTGTGACACACACAAGAGCATTCTATCCTAAGGGGGTAAATGAGGTAAGAGGGACTAGGCTAAGAGATAGGTAGATACTCCTATTGTGATTCTAATATACATATACATTGCCTAAGTTAGTTACTAATGATCATATTAATTATGAATTGTCATGCTAAGTTGATTAACACATCGGGCACAAGTTTAACCCTAGTAACACTAGGACGACTCCCGCCAAGAGCCCGTGGCATAGCCAAACGTGGAGGATTACAAAGGACTGATAGGGCTGTCACCACCTACTGCCTACCTCTTCAATCCATGGGTCTACTAGACATTCAACACTACTCATCTATCCTAGCACCTTGCTAGCATATTAAGTAATTACCTTAAGAGCCTAGGCACAAGCCATCCTAAGGCAATGAACTAAATCATCGTTGAACCAATATTAATATATAGCATAAGTGATTCATATTAACATAATCATGTCATAGCTAATTAGACTATAGTGGGGGTTTGTAGTATTTATGATGATATAAAGAGAATGGTACAACATAATCATAAATACTACTCCTACCACATACATGGAATCCACAATAAAAAAAGAAACGCTTTATCCAAGTATATGAACAATAGAAGACTAAAGATAACATAAGAGACTCCCTCTACTCCTCTCCTACTTGGACTATGGACTAGAAGCTCTCCTCTCTACAGCCTAAACTCCTATAAACCTATGGAGAATAGTGGATACAATAGAATGAATACTCAAGTGGTGTGTGTGTGAAGTGAGGGTAGGGGGTCTTATTTATAGGTGGAGAAGGGTCAGTTCCCACCACCAAAAGCGCGTGAATCAGTCATCATTGACTTCTTCAAGGCGGAGGAACCAACACGTAGAAGTTGACTAGGTTTGGTGCCAGGAAGGGGTCTGCTGAACCACTAGGTCGGTCGACCTAGTCCTGGCTCCAAATGACCTGTGCTTTGTCCAGGTGGCTTCCAGGTGGGACCCATTGACTGATATAGGGTGTACACCATTGGATGGTGTCAAAGTGTTTGATACGACACTTCCCCCGTATCCGCTGAGAAGCAACCCGCAAAGGTTCTTTTTATGGTTGGGGCACGCAAAGATGAAGATCAAGATGATGACCTCAGGGATTTACGTTGTTCGGGCCGCCTGAGCGTAACACCCTACTCCACGGGGTTTGTGTAATTGTATTGAGCGAGTGCGTTCGCTTGGCTCAGGTCCAATCAGATCAGATTGGCCTAGCTTAGCTTGTCTTCGATATTCACGCGGTGCAGCCCTTTTATAGTTCTAAGGACTGACCGTTACAAAGCTGGTCTGACCCGACATGTGGCCCTGGCGTGCTTAATGACCTAATACACTGTCTAAAGGGTATTAAGTACAATTAATAGTGTGGTAATGTGCCTTCATGGCAGCGTTACCCCTATTAATGGTGCACTGATCGTGTGTCATTAATATAGCATTAATGACACATTATCAGACCTTGTAACTGCTGCTTTAACCGTCCTTGAATGTTTGTAACGGACGTAATCTGCTCGTATTTCTATTAGCAATGAAGGTCCGGAGGCTCCACACGTGGCAGATCCGGAGCTTTCCCTTGCGGGAGGGTAGGTTCGGGTTTGCTGTATACATGTCGGTACTAGAGCTCCTCTCTGACGGGGGCTAGGTCCGGGGCTGTTGTACACGTGTAGTCACCGGAGCTTCCCTTGGTTGGGAGTTTTTTTCCAGTCTTACTTTACACGTGTTAACCCTGGCGCCAGCCATGTGAGGGGAGCGTGTCCGGTACAACGTGACATGTGGGACCTGCTAGGGCCTTCGACTCTGTCGGGTGGAACTTTCTTGCACTTCTTGCAGTATCGTGGGATACCCGGTAAGTAGGGTACCGACAGTGGCCTCAGATACTTCTGTTTGTGGGCCATTTGATCCATGTAGTGCCACATGACGATGCTTGATTGGCTGAATGATATTTTATAGGATTGCCCCCCCTCTTTTACCTCATTTCCCTCAATAATTCACTGCATGCACTATTTCTCCAAGGACAAGTGGAAATAGGTTAAATAGAAAGGTGATGTGTGCACGAAATAAAAATCCCTTCACATAATTGAGTTATATTGATGAGTGAAATTAGTATATAACAGCCGTGAACACTCGGCAGACAGGCTCTGTACCGGTTCATGGTGGTAGCCCACTATGGATATCTGGTGTTGAAGATTCCGACACCTACGGGCGTCCTCAAGACTCGAGGAGACCGTACTGCAGGTGTCACTGCATTGGAGAAGCTACATGCGCTCGCTAATGCGCAAGAAGCTGATGCCAAAAAGGAGCAATCAGCTCAACAACCTCCGAGCACGAGCCACTACGGCTCAACATCTGCACCCCGTGTGCAGCTAAGCAGCAACGACAATGTACCTATCAAACTTGTCCAAATTGGTTCCGAAGCTGCTCAGACCACTCGCATAGCGGGAGGTCTGGGTGACAAATAGGAACTCACATTCATCACCTTCCTACGGGCTAATGTCGACGTGTTTGCATGGCAACCATCACAAATGCCTAGGATCTCTAGGGAGGTGAATGAGCACCATTTGAAGATCTACCCCGACGCACGGCCAATTCAAAAAAAGCCCCAAAAGTAGTCCATCGAGCAACAAAACTTCATCCATGAATAAATCAAGAAGATGCTCGATGTTGTATTCATCCGGGAGATTCACCATCCGCGATGGCTGGCAAACCCAGTTGCCCCCAAGGCTAGTGGGAAGCTTCAGATGTGAATCGACTACACCACTCTTCCAATTCCAATAATAGATTGAATAGTGGATTCTACTTCTAGTTGTGAATTATTATGTTTCCTAGATGCATATTCTTGTTTTCATCAAATACCAATGTCTAAGGAAGATGAAGAACATACAACCTTTATTACAGTAGATGGTATGTACTGCTATACTGCCATGCCATATGGTCTTAAGAATGCTCTCTCAACTTTTGTGCGAGCAATGCATAAAATGTTTGGGGAACTTACCCGGGATCTTGTGGAGGTGTATGTTGTTTATATTGTTGTCAAAGTCAAGACCATAGACTCTTTTGTGGACAATCTCCAGTCAGTCTTTGACAAGTTGCACATGATGCGCACAAAGCTGAATCTTGACAAGTGTGTCTTCGGGTTTTCCTCTGGAAAGCTTCTTGGATTCCTGGTAACACATCGAGGAATTGAAGCCAATCCAGAGAAGATAAAAGCTATTGAAGCAATGCAGTCTCCTGCCTGTATCAAGGATGTACAGAAGCTTACGGGATGTCTGGCCTCACTCAGCCGGTTTATCTCTAGACTGGCTTAGCGGGCTCTTCTCTTCTTCAAGCTCCCGCGGAAGTCCGGACCATTTAACTGGTCCGAAGAAGAAGACAAGGCGTTCTGGGAGATCAAGCAGTCTCTCACAACACTGTCAATCATGGTAACTCCTGAGCCAGGTGAGCCTTTACTGCTTTACATTGCTGCAATGACAGAAGTTGTCAGCATGGTCCTGGTCGCGGAGAGGTCAGAAGCATCTCCGAATTCTTCTACAGAAAGGCTCTGACCCCTCCGGCAGGGTCCGGAGCCACCTGGAGGAAGTAACAATCAAGGTGAGTCTGGGTCCCATATCCCAGACATTTTATAAGGTCCTGAAGGCTGGAAGCCTCCAGGATTTCCTCTATAAGAATACATGTTGGACCCCTCTGGGAGGGTCCCGACTACACATGAAGAAGACCCAAACCCATGTGAGAGGATCTAGGTTGATGGAGAGGATGGATTGGACCACTCCTGGGGGGTCCGGACTGTCCAACGACCTGTCTACTTCATCAGCGAGGTCCTCCATGATGCCAAGACAAGATATCTTGAATAACATAAGCTGATATATGCAGTTCTTATCGCGTCAAGGAAGCTGTGCCATTATTTTCTAGCTCACAAGATATCAGTGGTAACCTCTTATCCACTGCGGGCTATACTCCATAATCCCAATGCAACAGGGAACATTGCCAAATGGGTTGTAGAGCTAGCAGAGATTGTGCTAGAATTTCTACCTCGACATCAAATCAAGAGTTAGGCGCTAGCTGACTTTCTGGCAGAATGGACTCCATCTCCATCTGGTCTAGGAGGCCTCGATGTCGATATGCTGAAACATAAGGTCCCTGTCTTCACTGAGCCCCAATATACCCTCTTCTTCGACGGCTCTGTGCATAAGCTGGGGGCCGGAGCTGGAATTCTGCTCCTCGCACAAACCAGGGAGCAAGTCAACTACATGGTCTGCCTTTATGAACAACATGGTGGAATATGAAGCTCTCACCTTCGGATCGAAGACAACACTATCGTTCGGCATTCAACAGATGCTAGTAAAAGGGGATTTGCAACTCATAACCAAACAAGTTAAAGGTGAATGTTGTTGCCATAATCCACAACTAGCAGCATATCTACTTTAAGTCCAGAAGATGCAGAAGGAATTCCAGGTCCTGGACCTATGCCATGTACAGCGTGCCAACAATGCTGATGAACTCTCAACAAAAGCTTCTACCGGGGCTCCAACCCCTGATGCAGTTTTTGTAAGAAGACTACTAGCACCATCCGCCCAGTTTGCCGAACTGGGTGAAGGGGGTGAGACCAGCACCTCAAAGCTGGTGGTCTCGGTGGCCTTGTTACCATGGCGTCCACCAAGGATCGTAGGTGTCACAGGAGTCTTCAAGCAACTTAGGTCGCAAGATCCAGAAGCTCAAGCTAGTCTTGATGCATGGATCATAGATGTCCGGAACTACTTGAAAGCCAATATCATTTCTGAGGAAGATGTACCTGCTGAACGGATTGTCCGAATGGCTAAGAGATACACGTTGGTAGAAGGGGATCTCTATCGATGTGGTGCCAATGGCATCCTATTGTGGTGCATATCCCGGGAAGATGGTTGCGAGCTCCTCGCAGAAATCCATGGAAGCGAGTGTGGGAACCATGCTTCATCTCGCACGCTGGTTGGTAAGGCCTTACAGCTTGGTTTTTACTGCCCTGCGGCTCTCTAGGATGGAGTTGAGCTGGTCAAGAGATGCGAGGTGTGCCAGTGTTGTGCTAAGCATATCCACACACCGGCGCAATCACTAAAGATGATTCCACCCTCATGGCCCTTCGCTGTATGGGGGCCGGATATTCTGGGACTTTTTCTTAAAGCCGTCGGAGGTACCGGTTTCTTTACGTCGCCTTCTACAAGTTCACAAAGTGCCCGGAAGCAACTCCTGTTGTAACAATAAACAAGCAATTAGCCATTAAGTTCTTGAAGTCCATAGTCTGCAAATTTGGAGTCCTGAACAGAGTCATCAGTGACAATGGGAACCAATTCACAAGTGCAACATTCTAAGAATATTGCGAAGACCTCGACATCAAGATCAGCTACGCATCAGTAGCGCACCCAGCAAGTAATGGGCAAGCCGAGATAGCAAATGTTGAGATTCTCAAAAGACTCAATACCCGCACCTATGAACACTTGAAAAAGCATGGTGCCAATTGGATTGAGGAGCTTTCATTTGCCGTGCGGGCTAGCCGGACAACATCCACCCGAGCTATAAGAGAGACACCCTTCTTCTTGTTGTACGGAGTGGAAGCTATCCCCCCTCCAGAGATCGCCATGGGTTCTCTTCCAGTCCAAACCAACAACGAAGCCTTGCATGACCAGCTCCAGCGCGATGATCTGGACCTTGCCAACAAGGCAAGATGCCAAGCAGCTGTCCGAAATGCGCGGTATCCCAAGCGCTCCAGCACTATCAGCAACGGCATGCGGTGCATACTTTCTCGAAAAGGAGCGAAAAGCTCTCTCCCAGCTGAGAGGGCCCCTTTTGAGTGATCAAAGTTTTCTGCCCTGGATGCGTATGCTTGGCTACAGAGGAAGGGACACCGCTTCCCAACCCCTAGAACATTGAACACCTCCGTAAGTTGTACACTTAGCACAGAGGTGAGTTTGTTGTTATTATAGTATTTCATAGTGTCCAAGAACAAGTGGGGTTGGTGCAAAGATGTACAACATGCTTAGTATGGTTTCATACCGTAAGTGTGTATCCTTTGCCTCCTCTGTTATCCAGAATTATTATGAAATGCTATAATATGAAATAGACTCTACGTGCATTTACATTGCGCATGTTATTATTTACTTGCTCCCTTATACCTTCTTGCCAATAGTAAAGTTGTGCAATCCTGTTGCAAATTGGTTTTTGAGAATTCATGTGATATATTTAAGTATTTTTGGAAGTCCGATCTCCCAGACTAGTTCTGTATATAAACAACAACAGTTGTTTTTTAGAAGCTTTGATGCATCTTATGTTTTAATGAGAAATAATTTTGGAAAAGTTTATGCTCATTATGTTGGGACACGCCACGGGAACATCAAGTCTCATGTATGGGTGCCCAAATCCCTTGTGACTAACCTAAAAGGACCCAAGCAAGCTTGGGTACCTAAAACCAAGGCATGATTTGTTTTTGTAGGCCTATTCCTCCGGTGGATCTAAATGGGTGCTTGACAGTGGCTGCACCAACCATATGACCGGAGAAAGAAGAATGTTCGTTGAGTATGAAGAAAATGAGGATCCAAGCGAGGGCATATATTTTGGAGACAATAGTGAAGGAAAGGTGCTCGGTACCGGTAAAATTGCCATATCATCTCAACATACTCTTTCTCTTGTGTTACATGTTGATTCCTTAGATTATAACCAACTGTCCATATCTCAATTATGTGATAAAGGTTATAATTGCTTGTTCACTAATGAGGGTGTGACCGTCTCTAGGAGGAGTGATAGTTCCATTGCATTCAAGGGTATGTTAAAGGGAAAGCTTTACCTTGTTGACTTCAACAAAGATAAAGCTTAACTTGACACATGCTTGATTGCAAAGACCAACATGGGTTGGCTGTGGCATAGACGGCTAGCGCATGTTGGTATGAGGAATCTTCAAAAACTCCTCAAGGGCGATCACATATGAGGTTTGAAGGATGTCGTTTTTGAGAAAGACAGACCTAGTAGCGCGTGCCAAGCCAGGAAGCAGGTTGGAGTACCCCATCCCGCTAAGAACGTCATGACTACAACAAGACCGCCCGAGCTACTTCACATGGACTTATTCGGTCCAATTGCTTACATAAGCACCGGCGGTAACAAATATGGATTAGTAGTTGTTGATGATTTTTCTCGCTTCACTTGGGTTTTCTTTTTACATGATAAGTCAGAAACACAAGGAACACTCAAGAAGTTTTTCAAGCATGCTCAAAATAAGTTTTCATTGACAATCAAGAACATTCGAAGCGACAACGACACAGAGTTCAAGAACACACAAGTTGAGGAGTACCTAGATGAAGAAGGCATAAAACATGAGTTTTCAACAACCTAACCCCCTCAACAAAACGAAGTTGCCGAAAGGAAGAACTGAACCCTCATAGAGATGGCAAGAACAATGCTCGATGAGTACAAGACCTCAGATCGATTTTGGGCGGAAGCGGTTAACACCGCTTGCCACGCCATAAATCGACTTCATCTCCATCGACTACTCAAGAAGACATCCTATGAGCTACTCACCGGTAACAAACCTAATATTTCATACTTTCGAGTTTTCGGTTCCAAATGCTATATTTTGAACAAGAAGCCTAGGACTTCAAAGTTCGCTTCGAAGTCCGATGAAGGGTTCTTGCTTGGTTATGATTCGAACTCCTACGTCTATCGTGTCTTCAACAAGACCTCCGTACTTGTTGAAGTAGAACGTGACGTAGTGTTCGATGAAACTAATGGCTCCCAAAAGGAGTAGGTTGATACATGTGCACTAGATAGAGAAGAAGCTCCTTGTCAAGCACTGAGAAGAATGACATTGGGCGAAGTTCGACCACACGAACGATCTCTACATATGCATGAGGAAGATGAACCACAAGGGGAAGCCAATGATCAAGGGGGAGCTTCCATAAAATACCAACCTCAAGAAGATGAAAATGATCATCAAGTCAATGAGGGCAACCATCTAGGGGGAGAAGAAGAAGATGACCTTGAAGATTCAAGACAGCAAGTGCCTCACCCAAGAGTACACCAATGCGTCCAAAGGCATCACCCAATCGACAACATCATCGGTGACATCCAAAAGGGAGTAACTACTAGATCTCGCACAGCTAATTTTTGTGAGCATTATTCGTTTGTATCCTTTTTGGAACCGCGCAGGGTTGAGGACTCGTTGAAGGATCCGGATTGGGTAGTGGCCATGCAAGAAGAACTCAACAATTTAAAACGAAACGAGGTGTGGGAACTAGTCAAAAGACCCAAGTCCAACGTCGTCGGCACCAAATGGGTTTTCCACAACAAACAAGACGATCACGGGGTGGTGACAAGGAACAAGGCACGACTTGTGGCCAAAGGATATTCACAAGTTGAAGGTTTGGATTTCGATGAGACCTTTGCTCCCGTAGCTAGACTTGAGTCTATTAGAATATTACTTGCATATGCTACTCACCATGAATTCAAGCTCTATAAAATGGATGTGAAAAGCGCCTTCCTCAATGGACCAATCAAGGAGGAGGTGTATGTGGAGAAACCCCCTGGATTTGAAGATGAAGAGTTCCCCGACCACGTATTTAAACTGCGTAAGGCTCTCTACGGCCTCAAACAAGCTCCTAGAGCTTGGTATGAGTGTCTTAGAAATTTCCTAATTGAAAATGGTTTTAAAATCGGTAAAGTAGATTATACATTGTTTACAAAGAACTTTTTCAATGATATCTTTATTTGTCAAATTTATGTTGATGATATAATCTTTGGTTCAACTAACAAATCTTTTTGTGAGGAATTTAGTAAAATTATGACAAATAGGTTTGAGATGTCTATGATGGGAGAGCTAAAGTACTTCTTGGGATTCCAAGTGAGGCAACAAAAGGAAGGGACGTTCATAAGCCAAACTAAGTACACTCAAGACATACTCAAGAAGTTTGGAATGAACAAGGCGAAGCCCATAAAGACTCCCATGGCAACGAATGGCCACTTGTATCTCAATGAAGATGGACCAAACGTCGATCAAAAGGTATATGGCTCCATGGTTGGATCTCTACTCTACTTATGTGCATCTAGGCCATACATTATGTTGAGTGTATGATTGTGTGCAAGGTTTCAAGCCAACCCAAAAGAGTGTCATTTGACAGCCGTTAAGAGAATCTTGCGGTATTTAGTTCATACACCCAACCTAGGCCTTTGGTGCCCCAAAGGTTCCAAATTCAATCTCATTGGTTACTCCAATGCAGATTATGCCGGATGCAAGGTAGATAGAAAAAGTACCTCCGGTACATGCCAATTCCTAGGAAGATCCCTTGTCTCTTGGTCGTCCAAGAAACAAAACTCCATTGCCTTATCCACGGCCGAAGCAGAGTATGTTGCAGCCGGGAGTTGTTGTGCACAACTCCATTGGATGCGACAAACTCTAAGGGATTACAGTTACAATATGAACCGTATTCCACTCCTTTGTGATAATGAGAGTGCCATTAAAATTGCCCATAATCCCGTTGAGCACTCTAGGACCAAACACATAGACATCCGACATCACTTTTTAAGAGATCATTCAATGAAGGGAGATATAGCCATTTCACATGTCAATACCGAAAAGCAACTAGCTGATATATTTACCAAGCCACTTGATGAAAAACGCTTTTGCGAACTCCAAAATGAACTAAATATTCTCGATGCTTGGAGTGTGGCTTGAAATCTTGTATACCTGAATGCTATCTTCAAAATTCATTGATTATGTTGTGAAAATCATCTCTCTCGATTTTTCCAAAAAACTATGTCAACTGCTAGATCTTGGTGAATTATGATCATTGCTTGATTGTTGTATGCTTACTAATCATATTCATCAAGATTATTTGATTTGCTTTGCCTCCCAATTTTCTAAATAAGTACCTTCGAATATATACGAATGGGCTAAGTGTTGACGGTCCTTAAGTACCACATTTTGACCGTCAATTCACCTCATAATGTGCATAAAAGAAACACAAAACATAGTGGTAGGGTTATACACTAACCCAATTCCACAAGTGTTGGTGTTTATTTGTATGCAGGTGAATTATTACCCAAAATACCAAAACATGCAGGGATGAATCCATGAAAATGGATTTCAACGAATCAGGCGATGACATGTGGCAACACATGGATCAAATGGCCCACAAACAAAAGAATACGAGGAGATCCAACGGTGTTGCACCCATATATATCAAGGGGGCCCACCTGGAAGCCACCTGGAGGAAGCACTCCCCGAGGGGAGGCTTGACCAGGTCGGCCGAACCAGGGGTTCAGCCGACCTCTTCCTGGCGCCAAACTCAGTCAAATGAGACGTGTTGGCTCCTCCCGACTCCCTGGAGTCAATGGTGACTGATTCACATGTTAATTGTGGCGGGAACCGACCCTTCTCCACCTATATATAGACCCCCTCACCTCACTTCTCACACACACCAAAAGTTGAGAATAGTGCTACACTCCAAAGGTTTAGAGAGTAGTCCTAGAGGCTACCAAAGTAGAAGGAGAGTGTGGTGAAGAGTCTAGGAGAAGGAGGCTTGGGCTTGTCAAGTCCCTCTTCTACACTTGTACCCCAACCAATGTTTTACTCAATCAAGTAAGCCTTTGTGAATTCAATACAAGTTTGATCTTTTATTCTTAGTAGTTTGCACAAGTAGTTACTTGTGGGTTCACTGCTTTAATTCATTAGAGGCTCTAGTTGTAGCTTTGTGTTCAAAACAACTAGAGTAGTGATTTAGAACGTAAGCATGATGCTTAGGTTATAAATCATAAGTGGATATCTCGTAGACCCATGGATTGAAGAGGTAAGCAGTAGGTGGTGACAGCCCTATCTGTCCTTCGTAATCCTCCACGTTCGGCTATGCCATAGGCTCTTGGCGGGAGTCATCCTAGTATTGCTAGGAGTAAACCCATGATCGAAGCAAGCATCTGCTGCAAACTACCTTGAATTAGGATCAATACTTTGAATTCCTCTTCGTTCCTTGCCTACCAAACAACTTTGTGTCCTTGGGTGAGTTAGTTCGATAGATTAGCACAAACGTTCTTTGGATTCGATACCCTTGGGAATACTACTTAAAGGGAAGTGTTACAACAGTATTTTCGTGCGCTTGCGGATAACTCTATGGTGTTAAGAAATACCAACAAG
Organism: Tuctoria greenei; assembly: GCA_036927565.1. NCBI lineage: Eukaryota > Viridiplantae > Streptophyta > Magnoliopsida > Poales > Poaceae > Tuctoria > Tuctoria greenei. The sequence continues at coordinate 93,471,727 of JAYESD010000010.1, forward strand.
CATTTCTGGCACCGTTGCCGGGGGACGATTGATGTTAATCTTCGAACCAAGATCACCTCGTATCATATCCCCCTTATCTATCATCTTACCTTTCTTATTCTTACCTTACCACTACCATATAAATGGAGCAACCCACCATTTTTTCTTACTTTGCTCCGAGGAACCTATTTGTTCAATCAGCTATGAACTTCGCCCTGGCTTTATAGCCATGGTTCGGGAACAATCCTTCTCAGGAACGGATTGTGAAAACCCTTACCACCATCTATGAGAGTTCGAACAACTGTGTTCATGCCTTCTAATCAAAGGTATGACACATTAAACTCTCAAATGGAAGTTGTTTCCCTTTTCCCTCAAGGAAAAAGCCAAACAATGGTACAACCACTATGTTGGGAAGACAAACGGTGATTGGAGTGAATTACGAGACAAATTTTGTCTTGATTTCTTTCCCATTGCCCGAATTGTTTCCTTATGAAAGGAAGTACTATGCTTCCATCAGATGGAGAAGGAATCCATAGGTGCAGCTAGGGACATATTTTCTCTTTTTAAAAATTCTGGCCCAGATTTGTTAATCCCTGATCCAATGCTTTTGCAACATTTCTTCATGGGATTACACAAAGAGTCTGCCCTATATCTTGACATTACGGCTGGAGGATCTTTCCTCCATAAGACTCCAGAAGAAGGCAAGGATCTTCTGGATAGAATTCTAGAAAATTCTTCCTTCATTATGGGTCTTAATGAGCCTCCCCAAGAGGAAGTCGTGTCAAGAACGGAGGATACACACTTGGACAAGGATGAACCCACTTCTTGTTTACCCAAGACTTGCCAGAGGAATCCTCTCCCGAACCTGAGACTACAAATGTAGAAGAAATTCAACCCTCGCAGTTTCCATTTTACTTCGAGGAAGAGCTTTTTGAAGATTATGAAAATACCTCGAAGTATTGTTGCTATAGGAAACCTTCATTGCCACCAACTCCACCTGAACCACCTGACGGGGTGTTCGTCTGTCAGACGATCAAGGAGTTGACCTCTATCCTGAGCAGAGAATGGACAGCTGAAGTCGAGAATTCACCCGAAATTCTTCAGATGACCTCACCTTTGGCTACCATTTTATGTTCTATTAGAGGGACACCAATGAGAATCCTATACAACCCTACTGTTGGAGCAAATCTCATTTCTGATTCTTGTGCTCTTGCCATTCTTGGCAATGTGCCATTGGCACCAACACGCAAATCCTTTCGAGATTCATTTGGAACCATTCTTGAAGGATGTGGGGTTCTGCAACAAGTGTCTGTTAGACACAAAGATGTTGAAGCTCTCCTAGATTTTCACGTGTTTGAAATCAAAGATTTCGACATCATGATAGGGATTCCCATGGAGAAATTTCTCATGGAAGTTCCTTTGGAAGGAAGCCTCAATATCAATCTTGGAGGGAGAAATTTCTCCATGCCTATTATGTGTTCAAAGAACACGTCTGCAGAATCTCCCATCCAAGATGAGCCAATGGAGGAGGTTAGGACTCTTCAATTTTTAGAACCCCCTAAAATTGAAGGAGAAGAAGATTTCATCCAAGAGGACAAATTTCAAGAGGAAATTGAATTGCCAAAAGAAGAGCCCTCTCCAAAACCTCCTGTTGAGCTCAAGATTCTACCTCCAGGCCTATGTTATGCCTTTCTAAATGGCAATTTGGAAGCCCCTGTCATCATGAGTGACAAACTTTGAGATGATGAAACACTCAAACTCATAGCCATGTTAGAAAGGCATAGAGTTGTTTTTGAATATTCACTTCAGGATCTCAAGAGGATTAGTCCAGCGTTATACACCCATCGTATTCCTATTGACCCTGAGAGTGTCCCCTCAAGGGAACCTCAAAGGCGATTGAACAATGCGATGCAGGAAGTTGTCAAGAAAGAAGTCTTGAAACTTCTGTATGCCGGGATTATTTACCATTTTCCTCATAGTGAATGGGTAAGTCCAGTTCAAGTAGTGCCTAAGAAGGGAGGTATGACGATCGTTCAAAACGAGAGGAATGAATTAATTCCTCAACAGACCGTCACTGGATGGAGGATGTTCATTGACTACCAAAAACTTAACAAGGCAACAAGGAAAGACAATTTTCCATTGCCCTTCATCGATGAGATGTTAGAGCGATTGGCAAAATACTCCTACTTCTGGTTCCTTGATGGGTATTCAGGATATCATCAAATTCCTATCCATCCCGATGATCAAAGTAAGACCACGTTCACATGCCCTTACAGGACCTATGCCTACCGGCGTATGTCTTTTGGACTATGTAACACTCCAGCCTCTTTCCAGAGATGCATGATGTCTATATTTTCAGACATGATCGAGGATATCATGGAATTTTTCATGGACGATTTCTCCGTCTATGGAAAAACTTTTGATCATTGTCTAGAAAATTTATACAGGGTCTTACAAAGATGCCAGGTGAAAGCATCTAGGCCCCCATGAGGTATGGTTTCGGTGATTAATGACAACCTTTGGATTTTACTAATGAATTTGTGGATGCAAGGTCTCCCATATCACTCAATCAAATGAAATCTATATGAATATGAACATCAACCACTGATCATTGGAGACCCCTAAACAATCACTTTATGAGATCAATCAATGTTATGAAGATTAGAAGTAAAAGCTCATATGTCAAAGTCATTCAACCATAATTGACAACACTCAATGCTTGAAAATCATTAGAAGTATATTTCCAACAAATGTCTAAGAGGTCAATCGAGCAAAATACAAAAGAATCACTTAGAACAACTCGAAGCAAACAAAATCAACTCATCGAATCAACCGATGTTTCCAGAGAACAACACATCGGTCGAGTTGATTCAGCAGAAGAAGAAGACCTCAGAACAAAGTACTCACCGGATCATTCGATGTTAAGGGCAATGTTACATCGGTCCATCAGTACAGTATGCAATATCCTTGGACCAAGTGTAGCACTGGATCATCCGATGTACAACAATATACACATCGGTCAATCACTCCAGTAAGCATCAAGTTTGAACCAATTCTGGAGGAAGTGCCACCAGATCATCCGATGAGAAGATAATTGCAACATCGGTCTAACAACGGTCATATCTGACACAGTGATATCAGCTAATTTGGCTTTGACCGATGATAACTGAAGGGGAGACATCGGATCATCCGGTGTTCGCAGAGCAGTGATGTCAGCCTACTTTTCCAACAGCTATTTCGTGGAGGCTGGCTATTTATACCCCTTCAACCTGTCAAATCGACAAGTCTTGACTACCAGACATACTCTACACATCCCCAAGCATTCAATACATAGAGCTACCACTTCCATATCATTTTCACCACTTGTACACCAAGAGATAGGCTAGAACTAGCTAGAGATAGTGCTTGTGTGCCTCCATTCTTGGTGATTGGAATCTCTAGTGTAGTGAGAGCTGTAAGGGAGTGCCCCTTGGTGCTTGTAATTGGGAGAGACTTCCGGAGCTTGCCAAGACGATTGTGGAAGCCCGGAGGATCCAAGTTGTACAAGGCTTGAGCTCCACCTTGCCGAGGTTGGCGAATGGAGAAGAATAGTGAAGATCCCTAGTCTCGGTGACTTTGGTGTGGCTATACCCTTTGGTGGGTGCCACAACGTGGATGTAGGAAGATCTTGACGATCTTGCCGAACCACGGGATAAATCTTCGTGTCTCCTCGGGAGTTTTCATTCTCTTCCCCTCACCCTACACTTATGCATTTTATATACCGCGAAGTTGCTATTTACTTAAATGCATAGGTTGTTTGCGTAGGAAATTGGGCTCTTAGTAATTAAGTTTTATTGTCTTAATTTTTGAAAAGAAGCCCAATTCACCCCCCTCTTGGGCATTCGATCCTTACAATTGGTATCAGAGCAAGGTTGCTCATAGGATCATTCTAGCCTCATCGCTAGAGAGCTAAACTGGCCAAGGTTGGGGGTTCAGTTCCTATCTTTGAGGGCAAGAACTTTGCCTATTGGAAAGCACGCATGCGTGCTTATCTAGAGGCTATTGATCCCAAAGTATGGGAAGCGACCCACACGGGGTTTGGTGAGCACAATTATGTTGGTGATCAAATTAAATGGGATGCTAAAGCTAGGAATGCAATTTATGAATGCATTAGTCAAGATGTGTTTGCTAGGATTGCTAGCAAAGAGAAAGCTTGTGAAATTTGGGCTTGCTTGATAGAAATTCATGAGGGTTCTTCTCGTGTCAAAGAACTAAAATATCATATGCTTAAAGCCAAATATGATGAGTTCAAAATGTTACCTCATGAAAATGTCAATGAAATTTTTTCTCGGTTAAATGTGCTTATTGAAGAAATTAATGCTCTTGACATTGCTTCTCTTGGTAAGGGACTCATCAACCGCAAGATTCTTATGCTCCTCCCTAAGCCAAAGTACAACATCATCAACTCCATGCTCCAAAAAGAATCTCTTGACCACATTGAAGTTTCAGAACTCATTGGAGAGATTCACGCTTATGAGATGAGTGTACTTGGGATGATAGAGCAATCATCTCCAAATACAATTGCTCTAAAGGCCTCCACCAAGAGAACAAATCTCAACAAAAAGAAAGTGGTTGAGCCTAGCCCAAGTGAAGAAGAGCAAGTATCAAGTGAAGATGACAATGATGAGCTTGCATCAATGATGAGAAAGTTCTCTCGCTTAAACTCCAAGATTGCCAAGAAGGGATACACCTTTGATCCCAAAAAGAAAGCATTTCTACCAAAGAGAGATGACAACAAGACTTGTTATAATTGTGGTGATCAAGGTCATATCTCCTATGATTGTCCAAAACCGGACAAAAGAAGAGAGAACCACAAGAGCAAGCATCGCAAGCTTGAAGATAGTGAGGATGATGAAGAGGACAAGCCCAAACCAAGATCCTTTGGGTAGAAGAGACATGACAAGGGCAAGAAGGCAAAACTCTTCCCAAAGAAGAGAAATGGTCCGCAAAAGGTGTTCATGTGTGAGGCAAATGAATGGGTCACCAACAAAGAATCAAGTGATGAAGAGAGTGAAGCGGAAGAAGAAAGTTTGCCGGCCTCGCCATTGCCAACAATGATGACTCACCTCTTCATCAACCACCCATGTTCGTCATGGCTAAAGGTAACACCAAGGTATGTGATGATTCTAGCAATGATGAGCTTTCCCCCGATGATTTAACTTCATTAATAAATGAATATCATACTATCATTAAGAGGGAAAAGAGCAAGGTTAAAGCTCTTGAAGAAAGTCGTGCCAAGCTTAAGAGTGCTAACCTCGATTTGCTTGACAAGTATGAAAGCATACTTAAAGAGCATGACACGCTCAAATCCCATGTCAAGCAAATTGAGGAGGATAAGGCTAAAATCAAGCTAGATCATCATGAGCTTAACTTAGCACACCAAACACTCTTGGGAGAGCACAACAAGCTAATACAGGAACATCAAACACTTAACATTGCTTATGAAGTGCTTGATCAAGAGTTGAAAATATAAAGAAACAAACTCTCAATGACAATGTATCCATTGCTTCTCATACTACTAATGTCTTGTACAAGTCTTTGCCCTTGAAAAAGAACACTAGGGAGAAGGACTTGTTGGAAGAAATTGAGAGTCTCCGCACTAGTGTTGCTAGACTATCAAAAGGAGAAGTCAAGCACAAGGAAATCCTCTTCCAACAAGCAAAGGCCTTCAACAAGAGAGGACTTGTATCCTTCCCGGTGCCTAACAAAGGAAAGGTGCCCTCACCGGAGCTTAGAAAAAGCTTCATCAAGGAAGTTGGTTCTTATTGCCAACATTGTGAGGTCACCGGTCACCACACAAGGGAGTGTCCTCTTCCTAACCGACCTTCTCCAAAATTGCCTACTAACTACAAATCTACTTTCAATGATCATTATTATCTCTTAAGTAAAGTAGATAGCAAGGTGAAGGCAATGTTCATCGGCAAGGACATAAAAGGCATGAAGGGGAAGCTCCCCAAGCAACTTTGGGTCCCAAAGACACTTGTATCACACATACAAGGACCTAAGTTGGCTTGGGCGCCAAAAATCAAAAATTGAATTCATGTGTGTAGGTGAACTACAAAGCCGGTGGAAAGCATTGGGTACTCAATAGTGGGTACACTCAACACATGACCGGCAATGATGGTATGTTCACCTCCATAGAGGACCCCCGACAATCATGAACAAGTCACCTTTGGTGATAATACTAAGGGGAAGGTAATTCGGTTGGGTAAAATTGTATTTTTTATGGTTTATTCATTTCAAATATGTTGCATGTTAAGTCACCTAGTTTCAATTTGCTTTCTATTGCACAAACTTTGTGATTTTGGGCTAACATGCACCTTTAGCAAGAATGATGTTATGACAAGCCTAAAGTTGAGGAGAGCCATGATCAAGGGGGAGCTTCAAGTTCCAACATCTACACATCGACGGAAAATTATTCATTTGTCAAATTTATGTTGGTGATATCATTTTTGATTCAACTAACAAAGCTCTTAGCCATGAGTTTGGCAAAATGATTTCTAGGGAATTCGAGATGTCAATAATTGGAGAGCTCAACTTCTTCCTTGGATTCCAAATCAAGCAACTTCAAGAGGGGACCTTCGTCTATCAAGAGAAGTATACCAAGGACCTCTTGAAGAAATTTGAGATGGGAGATCGTAGCCCAAGAAGCACTCCAATGGCAACAAATTGTCATCTCGACGTGGATAAGGACGGTAAACCTATTGATCAATCCAACTACAGTTCTATGATTGGTTCATTGCTTTATCTTACCGCATCTAGGCCCGATATCATGTTGTGCCCAATTCTTTATATGAAGCAAACCCTTTTGGACTTTGGTGTTAAACTTGGTTGTGTGCCTCTCCTTTGTGACAATGAAAGTGCGGTTAAGATAGCTAAAAACCCCGTTCAACACTCCCGCACTAAGCACATTGATATTCGCCATCATTTCTTGAGGGACCATGAAGCTAAGGGAGACATCTCATTGCGAGGTGTTAGGTCCGAAGAACAATCGGCGGATATCTTCACTAAACCACTTGATGATAAAACTTTTTCTAGGCTAAGAAGTGAATTAAATGTGCTAGATGCATCAAACGTCATGTAAGAATGCATCTCATGTAGGACTTGTCTAACTTTCAAAGGATAGGGGTGAGCAAGGGTTAGCTTGGGATGGAGGTTCTTTTGGGTTTCCCCAAGGCTTGGAGAGTGGCTCTCCCTGAAGAAGCCTTTGAAAGGTTTGTAGGATCGAAGAGCACGTGAAAAGCTACCAGAGGGGGGGGTGAATGGTAGATTTAAAAATCTTACGCAGCGGAAACAATAAAACCCTAATCCCTTTGGTAGAAAAACGATCTGTTAAATAAATCGTGTATGAGACTAATCTAAACGTGTTTCACCGTGACAAAAGTGATAGATATCAGAGAGAATCAAGTCACGAAGACAATACAAAAAGAATTACTCAAATCCGTTGAGAACAACTCAAGTTATGATCAAAAGATCAAACACTGGTCAATCTGACCTACTCGAGAAAAGCAGTTTCTGGAATGCTGAAAAGAAACTCGTGTAGCACAAAAACCACAAATCCAATGACCGTGAAATTTTGGCAGATGATAGTTAATCAAGTTGTGAAGACAACCGAAAAAGAATCACGTCAATTGGATCAGTAAAACTCGAGTTATGCTAAAACCACCGTCGAAAGGTAGTGCTGTCCAGAAACTCGACGAGTAAAACTTGTCTGGAACAAGTCGGACGAACAAGGCACAAAAGTTCCTTCAAACTATGAATTTTATTCAATAGAACACAAGAGGAACAGCCCCAAAGTCGTCTACCACGAGCTTTGGCCTTCCCTTGCTTATATAACCAGCCCTTAGGCCATCCCAATACAACTAGAACTCTAATCCTAATCCGATCACAATCGGAACTTACCATAACTGCTCAAGATTCTTCTATACGCAGATAGAAGCAATCTTAAGACTTCCAAACACCTTAGGAACGTATCCCACATTCCTAAACAACTCAAATTCGTGATACACACGAAATCCTAACATAACCAACTCGATACTTCCCATACCGAGCCATAACCAACTCTGCCGCAGCCAAAGTCTTCAACCGATACGATCCGATCCTTCCAATCAGATCTTCCTCCCATAATCCGTCTCTAGAAGCATATTGCCACGTCATGCACCGCATGCATACGTGCGAACACCTTCCTTCGACCTTCATATGCACTGCCCTTGATTCAATCATCCTGCGCGACCTCCTGACCCGCTCAACCACAGTTCCTCCCGAACTTGGTTGTTGGAACCTCATCTCCTCCTGAGACTAGTCCAATGGATCCTGTCACCAGCCATGACTTGAAGTCAAGCAACACCTGCACATGAATAAACAAACAATCCATACGAGCCCAAGTCCTCGACTTGACTCACGTTAGTTCCGAACACAACACCTTACGTGAGAACCTCACATAAGCATGTTGCAAAACCACAGTAGAAAACGATATCAACCGTATCATCCAAAACGCACCAAAAACTTAGCAAATGAATACTAAGCAATCTTTCCAATCTTGTAAAGCAAGTACGAAACATTGCAAATAAGCAGTAGAAGCACTTTGGTCAAGTTCCGGACCTTGCCAGAGCAACCCGGAGCTTGAGCCGGAGCTAACAAGAAACACTGCAGTCAGGTTCCGGACCTTGCCAGAGCAACCCGGAGCTTGAGCCGGAGCTAACAAGAGCTAGTGAACCTAGCGCCGGAGCTTACCAAAACTAGTAGATCCTGGATCCGGAGCTTACCAAAACTAGTCGGAACTAGTCAACCCAAAACCGGAGCTAGACAAAGTAATTCGGAGCTTAGCAAAAACATGTCGGAGCTATCAGATATATGCCGGAGCTATCTAAGACATGCCGGAGCTAAACATAAAGCTCACCGGAGCTAACTAAAGCTGGTCAGACCTTACCAAGAAGCCGGACCTAGCATCTAACGTAGCCGGAGCTACCCAAAACAAGCCGGACCTATCGTCGGACCTTGCTGTAACTCGGAGCTAGAGTCGGACCTTGATAAAAAGGTGTTTTGGTGATATTTAAAACTTTTATCATCAAAGCCAAGTGTATTCACTACAAGCCAATGTATTCAGCACACATAGGTCTTACAATCTCCCCCTTGATGAATGCATTGGCAACACCATTTAAAATCCGAACATTGGCTTATTCACATAAAAGTTTTGAAAACAACTTCTCCCCTTTTGTAAAACAAACGTAAATGAAAATCTCTCTCCCTTTTGAAAATGAAAATGTCTCCCCCTTTATTATCTCTCCTTTTTTTTTTAATGTGTGATTAATCTCTCCCCCTTTGACAATGTATTCAGCAAGGTAAAAGAGAAATTTTAATTGTTATGAGATATAAACAAATTATCTCTCCGTCTTTAGTTGTTATAACATATACTTATAAACAAAGCTCATCCAAGTCATACTATCAAGGAACTTACACTATCACATCAATGAGATACATAATGTAGTGTAAGCCATGCTAGAGAGCAAGTGTGATTTTCAATTTTAGCAGGTCATGATCTCACAAACTTAACTATTTCAAAACCTGAAAGCATGACACAAGTTGCTGTATTTTATTATTTTCAAAGCATAAATCTAGATCATATGATATTTGCAAGAGATTATATGCGCATCTGCCTTATTCTAACCAACCAAGCCAAGCCTATGTCATTTGACAATCAGAAGCTTAAGGACATGGTTTTAGTCATACACAACTTCTTCCAAGTTCATATCTAAGTGCAATGACAAGCCATCTCGAAAGAAGAAGTGCGATGCATGCATATTCTCTTGATCTTTTCTCAATTTATATTTGTTCATAAAAACTCAACATGTGAGTTGATTACTTGATAAATTCTTAATGATTAAAAGCATTTGTGAGCATGTAACAAGTTCAAAACAGCAAGAAAGTTCGACCATGACCAGATTTAGTGTAAGTAATTATTCCAATTACTAGACATGGCAAAAACTACAAAAAGTATAACACGAGTAATGTAGTAAGAACTTTCAGCATGTAGAAGGAATCACAAAGTCATATATGTATGAAATAATATGCTCATATTATCTTAATTTCAGATTCACACATAGACTTCCTAAGTTTCAAAAACTCCCCCTCAATTTAAGCCATGAGGATGCATAACCCCTATTTCACTACGAATGTAACAAAAACGAGTGAAATCCAAAGGTTTTGTAAAAATGTCAGCCAATTGTTGTTCGGTATCTACATGGTGAAGCACAATGTTCCCTTTTTCAACATTATCACGGAGAAAGTGATACCTAATGTCAATGTGCTTAGTTCTAGAATGTTGCACGGGGTTTTTAGCAATGCAAATAGCACTAGTGTTATCACAGAACAGTGGAACACAATTTAGATCAACCCCATAGTCCTTAAGTGTTTGAACAATCCAAAGAATTTGTGAACAAGCACTAGCAGCAGCTACATACTCAGATTCGGCTGTGGATTGTGCAACTGAACTTTGTTTTCTAGAGGACCAAGCAACAAGAGAATTACCAAGAAAATGACAAGCACCGGAAGTACTTTTCCTATCAATCCTACAACCCCCAAAATCAGCATCCGAAAAAGCTTTCAAAGAAACGATTGAGGAAGAAGGAAGAAAAATGCCAAATTCTTGAGTTCCATGTAAGTACCTGAGAATCCTTTTGACGGCTTGACAATGTGAAACACGTGGGGAAGCTTGAAACCGTGCACAAAGACATACGCTGAATTGTATGTCCGGTCTTGATGCCGTAAGGTACAAAAGTGATCCGATCATACTTCTATATTCTTTTTGATCCACGGATTCACCATCTTCATCAAGTTCAAGTGTTGTTGCTGTTCCCATTGGTGTCCGAAGAGGCTTGCTTTTGTCCATGTTGAAGCGTCTTAGGAGATCTCTGGTATACTTTGTTTGATGCACAAAGGTACCCTCCTTGGTTTGCTTGATTTGCAGCCCCAAAAAGTAAGTGAGTTCACCCATCATACTCATTTCAAATTCGGAACTCATCATTGCTGAAAACTTGGACACAAGATCATGAGAAGCACAACCAAAGATAATATCATCCACATACACTTGAACGAATAATGAGTCATTGCCATGATTAAGCACAAAAAGAGTTTTATCAACCTTTCCCATTGTAAACCCCTTTTCAAGTAAGAATGTTTTTAACCTATCATACCATGCTCTAGGGGCTTGTTTGAGACCATATAAGGCTTTGGACAGTTTGTAAACATGATTAGGAAAATCTGGATTTTCAAAACCTGGTGGTTGTTTGACATAAACCTCCTCATCTATGTAGCCATTAAGAAAAGCACTTTTAACATCCATTTGATATAGCTTAAAACCTTTAGATGCTGCGAAAGCTAACAAAATTCTTATGGCTTCTAATCTAGCGACAGGAGCAAAAGTTTCATCAAAATCTAGACCTTCAACTTGAGTGAAACCTTGAGCAACCAACCTAGCCTTATTCCTAATCACAACCCCATCCTCACTTTGTTTATTTTTATATACCCATTTAGTTCCAATTAAAGTGTGGCCTTGAGGTGGAGGTACAAGTTTCCAAACATTATTTCTTTCAAAATTTTCTAACTCTTCTTGCATGGCAATAATCCAAGATTCATTAGTGAGTGCGTGTGATATATCTTTAGGTTCAAAAGAGGCAACAAAAGCAGAATGAGCATGAGAGTTTGGATCGCAAAACCTGGACCGTGTGACTCGTTCATGCAAGCTTCCAATCATCTGTTGTGGGGGATGATCTTTGTAAAAACGTAGGGGAACAGATGTCTCACAAGCTTCTTTTTCATTAGGTTCATTGTAGATTGATGAGCTTGTGATTTGTGGATGATCAGGACCAGCAGAGGTGACAGCCGGAGCTTGTTCAATGTCCGGAGTTGGACACGTGTCAACTTCGGAACTACCAGGCAGTATCACCGGCTCTTCTTCATCTTCGAAAATACCCTCCCCCTGAGAATATGAATCTGGTCCTGCAACACCGGAGCTAGTACCTGGGCTAGCTTCATCAAAAGACACTTCACAAGTCTCCACAATTTTGTTAGTGTCAAGTAAAAGAACACGGTAGCCTCTAGTATGAGATGGATAACCAAGAAACGTGCCATCATTGGATCTAGGTTCAAATTTATCAAGATTACCATGTTTCTTAACAAAGCATTTGCAACCAAAGACCCGAAAGTGTGTAACACTAGGCCTATGTCCAAACCGGAGCTCATATGGTGTTTTACCTAGCTTAGTACGCAAGAAAACACGATTTGAGACATAACAAGCAGTTGCTAATGCATCAGCCCAAAATTTCCTAGGGGTTTGATATTCATCAAGCATAGTCCTAGCCATCTCAACTAGGGTTCTGTTCTTTCTTTCTACAACACCGTTTTGTTGAGGTACATATGGTGAAGAAAATTGATGATCTATTCTATTTTCATCACAAAAGTGATCAAAGAATTGATTTTTAAATTCAGCTCCATTATCACTTCTAATTGCTTTTAATGATCCTGGGTGATCAATTGATAATCTAAGAAATAAAGTTCTAAAGTGACTAAAGACTTCATTCTTAGACGCCATAAAATACACCCAAGAATATCTAGAATAATCATCAACAATAACAAGAGCATACCATTTACCTCCGAAGGATTGAACACGTGAAGGTCCTACGGTGTCAAGATGCAAAAGTTGACATGGTTCAGTTGTCATGATCATTGTGAGAGGAGTATGTGAACCTGCAACCATCTTAGCATGTCTACAAGAAGAGCACACAATTTCTTTGTCCCCTTTTAGCTTAGGCAGCCCACGTATGCGATCAAGAGTACTAACACGCGTTAGGTGATCAAAGCCTACGTGACCAAGTCTACGATGCCAAAAATATAAGTCATTTGAGTCATTTGCAACTAGACACCTATGCTTAGAAGAAGACATACCAAACTCAGCTTTAAAAACTCTTCCAAACCGAGACATGTTAAAAATAAGCTCACTATTTGAATCTACAACTTTGCAGCAGTTTTTATTGAAAATAATTTCTAGATTTTCATCTAGCAATTGTGAGACAGAAAGCAAGTTATATTTCAAATTTTTGACAAGTGCCACATCCTTCAAAGTGTAGTTATCATTTACTCTAACCGAACCCTTAGCAATTATAGGAGTTGAAGAATTATCGGCAAAAGTAACATTCTCTACACGTGACACAAAGGTGAGGGAGGAGAACCAATCTTTGTTACCGGACATGTGGCGTGAGCAACCTGAATCCACAATCCAAATATTCTCCTTCCTCAAGCGTGTAACCTACATAGAAGCACAATACGTCGATGACTCAATACTGGGGTTAGTCAAAAGGCATTTAGGAATCCAGTACTGAGTCATGCGACGTGCACCAGGAAAAACACGCGAATGCTGAGATAAAACAGCAGGTTTATGAGTCAAAGATTGAGGTTTTCTGTTCTTAATAGTTGATTTAGAAGTTGTTACTTGTTTAGAGTGAAAACCGGTAGCTCCGGATAAAAAGGCAGAAGGTCCGGGGGCAAAAACTGAAGCTCCGGAGGGAACAACAGAAGATCCGGTAACTCTCGGAGCTATCATAACTACCGGAGCTGCCTTTGTAGATTTCTTACCAGAAGGTCCGGAAGCTACCTTTCCAAATTTCTGACTCACTAAAGCAGGTTGTGTTTTTCTAATTGCACGGAAGTTATAAGATCTAGCAATTTTTCTTTCCTTTTTCTGTTGTTTAGCTAGTCTATAACAAAAATCTATGACATGACCATCTCTACCACAGAAGGTACAATGAAATTTAACTTTGTTCTCATGTCTAGATGAGCAAGCAATATTTTTATTTGAAATCGAATGAGGCAACACTCCTGCAGATTTAAAAACCACTTCTTTTTGCTCAGGAACTGTTTGAATCAAACCACTTCCTAATGACCTTACAATTTTAGGTGGATGTGCCTTAGCATGAACATGAGAATCAAAACCTAAACCAGTTTTATCTTTGCTAGACTTGGAAGAATTCAGCAGCAAGTTTAGATTCTTATCCCCATTACAAAACCGACCTAGTGTCCTATTCATGTCATCAAGTTTCTTGGACAAGTCTAGGCAGTTTTCACATGAAGTTTTTCCTTTTAGTTTGCAATTGGAACAAAATTTAACTTCATGAGAACGTAAAGCATTGTTCAACATAGAAATTTCATTCACAGCATCTTGCAGTTTCTTATCAAGATTTTCGCATGCAGAACAATGCAAGTCAATTGTAGAACAAGAAGCATCTTTTAAGTTTTTATCATTAAGTGCAGCAAGCTTTTTGTTCTTTTCAATTTCTTCATCAAGTCTGTCTAGAGTGGAAGAATGTGCACTTCTTAGAGAGGACAATTGTTCATAGATCAAGTCACATGAGGGACATGCATCATCACTAGGAATCAAAGTTTTTAAACGGTTAATTTCAGATTCTAGTGATTCAATTTTAGCAGCACTATCCCTAAGCTTTTTGTCCTTTTTCTTGACAATAATAGTTGCACGAGAAATAGCATCACACATTTCATTGCAGGTAGAACATACCTCATCATCGTCACTGTTGTGTTCTGCTTCCTCCTGACTTGATCTTGATCTTGCTTTGCCCGCCATGAAGCATAAGTTGGCCAAGTCATCATTCTCTTCATCACTTTCAAAATCAATGTCACTTGAACTGAGCTCTTGAAGCGCGGTGATGAAGCTGTTGATCATCTTGCGTCCTATGGTACCCTTCTTTTTCTTGTTGGAATTTCCAGAGGAGGTCCGGACCTTGCTTTGTTTTTCTTCCCGGGTGGTCGGACCTGAAAGGTTAGGGCATTCTGTACGAAAGTGTCCTATTTTACCACATTCAAAGCAGCGTTGAGGTCCGGAGCTTCCTCTCCTTCTAATTCTCACATTTTGCAATGCTTTTGAGAATCTAGTAGAGATGAGTGCCAACTCCTCTTCTGGAATTTCTTCGATCTGCTCCAGGGTTAGTGAGGACAATAAAGCAAGAGTATTGCAAGATGATGATTGGCCGGAGCTAGACATATCACGTTGTGAGACAAATGCAATAGACTTGTTTGGGTTCTTACGTGCTAGGATGTCAATTTCATGAGTTTTTAGTTTAGAATAAAGTACATCTAGTGTAAGAGAACTCATGACAGTTGATTCACGAATGGATGTCACTTTCATCTCCCAAACTGACATGTCTAATGCACTAAGAAGTTGTCTAGCATTTTCAGCATCAGAAAAATTAACATTGACACTACGTAAGTTGCTGAGAATTTTATTGAAACGAGCAAAGAGGTCATCGATAGACTCACCTGGTTGCATCTCAAAACGCATATACTCCTTTTTGAACATATCTTGTTTTACCTCCTTGATTGTGTTGGAGCCTTCATGATAATCACAGAGAGCTCTCCAAACGTCGTATGCTGATCGGAGGTGCGCGACACGATCAAAGTCGCTTTGAGTGAGTCCTTGGATGATCAAGTTTCGGGCTTTGTTGTTGTTGTCGACGTCCCGGAGGTTCGTGGCCGTGACTTGATCATTGGGTGGCACTTCATAAGGCTTATACACCTTCTCCCATATTGCAAAGCCTTGTGCCTGGATAAAAGCCTCCATGCGTGCCTTCCAAACCAGAAAATCAATACCAGCAAACACACAAGGTTTGGCGGAGTACTTCTCCATGATGATTAGTCAAAAACACGTGCAAATCACAAAGATTAGAGCACCGTGGCTCTGATACCAATTGTAGGATCGAAGAGCACGTGAAAAGCTACCAGAGGGGGGGGGTGAATGGTAGATTTAAAAATCTTACGCAGCGGAAACAATAAAACCCTAATCCCTTTGGTAGAAAAACGATCTGTTAAATAAATCGTGTATGAGACTAATCTAAACGTGTTTCACCGTGACAAAAGTGATAGATATCAGAGAGAATCAAGTCACGAAGACAATACAAAAAGAATTACTCAAATCCGTTGAGAACAACTCAAGTTATGATCAAAAGATCAAACACTGGTCAATCTGACCTACTCGAGAAAAGCAGTTTCTGGAATGCTGAAAAGAAACTCGTGTAGCACAAAAACCACAAATCCAATGACCGTGAAATTTTGGCAGATGATAGTTAATCAAGTTGTGAAGACAACCGAAAAAGAATCACGTCAATTGGATCAGTAAAACTCGAGTTATGCTAAAACCACCGTCGAAAGGTAGTGCTGTCCAGAAACTCGACGAGTAAAACTTGTCTGGAACAAGTCGGACGAACAAGGCACAAAAGTTCCTTCAAACTATGAATTTTATTCAATAGAACACAAGAGGAACAGCCCCAAAGTCGTCTACCACGAGCTTTGGCCTTCCCTTGCTTATATAACCAGCCCTTAGGCCATCCCAATACAACTAGAACTCTAATCCTAATCCGATCACAATCGGAACTTACCATAACTGCTCAAGATTCTTCTATACGCAGATAGAAGCAATCTTAAGACTTCCAAACACCTTAGGAACGTATCCCACATTCCTAAACAACTCAAATTCGTGATACACACGAAATCCTAACATAACCAACTCGATACTTCCCATACCGAGCCATAACCAACTCTGCCGCAGCCAAAGTCTTCAACCGATACGATCCGATCCTTCCAATCAGATCTTCCTCCCATAATCCGTCTCTAGAAGCATATTGCCACGTCATGCACCGCATGCATACGTGCGAACACCTTCCTTCGACCTTCATATGCACTGCCCTTGATTCAATCATCCTGCGCGACCTCCTGACCCGCTCAACCACAGTTCCTCCCGAACTTGGTTGTTGGAACCTCATCTCCTCCTGAGACTAGTCCAATGGATCCTGTCACCAGCCATGACTTGAAGTCAAGCAACACCTGCACATGAATAAACAAACAATCCATACGAGCCCAAGTCCTCGACTTGACTCACGTTAGTTCCGAACACAACACCTTACGTGAGAACCTCACATAAGCATGTTGCAAAACCACAGTAGAAAACGATATCAACCGTATCATCCAAAACGCACCAAAAACTTAGCAAATGAATACTAAGCAATCTTTCCAATCTTGTAAAGCAAGTACGAAACATTGCAAATAAGCAGTAGAAGCACTTTGGTCAAGTTCCGGACCTTGCCAGAGCAACCCGGAGCTTGAGCCGGAGCTAACAAGAAACACTGCAGTCAGGTTCCGGACCTTGCCAGAGCAACCCGGAGCTTGAGCCGGAGCTAACAAGAGCTAGTGAACCTAGCGCCGGAGCTTACCAAAACTAGTAGATCCTGGATCCGGAGCTTACCAAAACTAGTCGGAACTAGTCAACCCAAAACCGGAGCTAGACAAAGTAATTCGGAGCTTAGCAAAAACATGTCGGAGCTATCAGATATATGCCGGAGCTATCTAAGACATGCCGGAGCTAAACATAAAGCTCACCGGAGCTAACTAAAGCTGGTCAGACCTTACCAAGAAGCCGGACCTAGCATCTAACGTAGCCGGAGCTACCCAAAACAAGCCGGACCTATCGTCGGACCTTGCTGTAACTCGGAGCTAGAGTCGGACCTTGATAAAAAGGTGTTTTGGTGATATTTAAAACTTTTATCATCAAAGCCAAGTGTATTCACTACAAGCCAATGTATTCAGCACACATAGGTCTTACAAGGTTCAAACTTGGCAAGATATATTTACTTTATGTCTTGCATGATACTTGCCATATAGACTTGCACCCATACTTAAATCTCATGCATTATAAATTGTTTGGCATTGCATACGATAGATTGTCACAAAGGAGAACCCACCTCATGAGAAAGAGACTTGTTTGAAATGCAATATCTCAACTCATATGATGTGGGAAGAACAAAATGTTAGGTGCGTTAATGCCTAAAGGAACATGCTTTTAAAGAGATAGAAGGCTTCATCCTCTAGCTCACAAAGCATGGGCCTTACATTTTATTTGGATAATTTCCTTCCTATTTTCTCGATGTTCTATTTGCTTTAAGGCTTAGCCAAGTTATTGGAAATCAGCATTTTTGAGGGGTAAGGGGTCGCCCAAAAAGTCCTAAGACATGTGTTTATCATTGTTTGTTTGTTTGGTCAAAGGACATATATGGGATGTTGCTGTTTTATAGTCATCGGAGTATCCGATGCTTAGGCCAGACCATCATCGGATCAGTTGGTGTTCAACAACCAAGGGTCAACACAGTCAGCATCTCAAATCAACCGACGGGTTCATTTTGAGAAACATCTGTCCATCCGATGTTCACATTTCTAGAACTGTGCTAAAATCCACCGATGCTATCCCTTCCCACGTCGGTCCATCCGATGTCAACGATACCTTTTTGAATATCCTTACCGTGCCATTTGACTGATGCTCCTATCTTGTAATGTCGGTCCATACGGTGTTAAATTTTCATCTAGGGTTTGGGACCCACTATTTAAACGCCCCTTCACCTCCCAGTTTTCTCTCTCCCCGACCCCGACGCTCCCTCACCTCCGGCCGCCGCTCCTCTCACCCAAGCGCCGCCACCACCGCCTCCGGCCGCCGCTGCCCTCCGGCCGCCGCCGACCCCCGGCTGCCGTCGCACCGCCGCTTCCTCCAACGCCGCCGCCGCCGCTTCCTCCAGCGCCGCCGCTGCCGCTTTCTCCAGCGCCGCCGCCGCCGCTCTCCTCCACCGCCGCAGCCGCTCCACCCAAGCACGCCACCCTCGCGTCGTGGTGCCTCCCTCTCCGGCCGCCACTACGCCGCTAGGGTTTCCAGCCGCGACGATCTTCGTGTCGCCGTTCCGTGCGCTTGACATCGTCGACTCCATTCACACGCATTGCCTCATCGCAATGGCTCGTGACAAGAAGAACAAGGGCAAGGCCATTGTGGAGCCGACCGCAAAGAAGCAAAAGCTATCGAAGGAGGAGAAGAAGGCGTTGATGGCCGCTCGTGCCGCTGAGGAGCGAGAGCGTGGCCGTGGAGGATCATTGAGGATCCGCGAGGCTCGTCCGAGGCAGCCTCCCTTGCTAGATGAGTCCGAGGAAGAAGAAGAGCCAGAAGTGCCACTTGTTCGCCGGCGCTCAGCCAGGACCCGTGGGGGTCATCCCGCGACAGCACCACGTTCGAGACCAACTGCTGCCGATCTCCGAGAGGACAGGGCGGCCCAGAGAGTCATCTACGAGATGGACACCACTGTCCGAGTTGGTGAAGGTGTCCGGTTGACCGATTTCAGGAAGATGAAGGCCAAGCAGCTCAGAAGACTCAAATGGAGCGTTTTGCTTGAGGAGTGGTTCCCGCAGCCCAGAGAGGCACTTGTGGACAGCTGGTTCTGGACCTTGACTCAGGCGTCGCTGTACGAGACGTATCGACGCCGAGGCCACAAGCTCTTCTAGCACAACTTCTTGGACTGGGATCAGCTTGCACTAGCAGCCGAGACGGAGATACGCCCCTACTTTGAGAGGTACAGAGGGCTGGTGGAGCTGATGTCCTATGAGAGGAGTGCCTACGTGGAGGACTAGGTCCGCGTTTTCTACGCCAACCTCTACGTCTCTGAGGGCCGCAGGTCTATAGACTTCATGTTCATGGGCCAGCACCACCACCTGACGAGACAGACTTTGGCACAGCGGCTAGGAGTGGATCTCCATGACACTTGCCTGCACGAGAGAGTGTATGGACAGGCAGACCCGCCGAGGAGGCCGCTCACTGGAGGAGTGGCACCACCACTGGAGGAGATACGATCTCTGTTTGCACCGTCCTTCTCTCCAGACCAGCAGAGGGTACCGGCATTGCTGACTCCAACTGCGCGCACAGTGCACCTTGCCTTGCGTCGCACACTTTTGCTGAGGTCCGGGTATCTAGAGGGGTTCACCAGCCTGCAGCAGACCCTCCTGTTCTACATCATGAACGGGATGGAGTTCGATATTGTGGACATCCTCATATGTGAGATGGAGGACGTGATCACCGATGGAGTTGGCATGATGAGGCAGCTTGTGTTTGGACACTGGATCAACTACCTGCTCTCCATGGTTGTTCCTGAGGAGTCCGTCGTGCATGACCGTCTCACTGACGAGAGTGTCACACGGTTCAGCCACTACCGTGCTCCAGCTCCTGGAGACCGCCGCCTTGGCCGTCCAGTCGAGCGTCAGGTCCGTGCTCGGCTATCAGAGGAGGATTGGTCTGACCTGGAGAAGGAAGACGAGAGGCTTGCACAGGCAGAGGCTCAGGGTGAGGACCTTCAGCACATTTGGTCCGAGAGTGACACAGACGACAGTGTTGAGGAGTACTTCCCACCTCCTTCCTCACCCAAGCAGCACGACGCGGAGGCTGGAGGCTCGACCGTGCCACCACCTACTCCACCTCCTGTCTCAGAGGCACAGGTGTCTCAGCCATCCGAGCTCACATCCCTCCTCCAGCAGATGGTTGAGCAGCAGCGCCTGGACCGGCATGCAGCTGAGCAGGCCCGAGCTGAGCAGACAGCACGTCTTCTGGAGCTCCAACAACAGCAGCAGGAGATGCAGCGCCAGATCGCCCGCGAGAGGCGAGAGGACACTGACCGGCTGACGGGGCTCATAGATCAGATGCACCAGCGCTCCCTCGACCAGCAGCAGCAGACGCAGCAGGCCATGATGGGCATCCTGGGGTTGATCACCAACCTCTACACCCAGACCGGGATTGCCCTGCCGTCGTAGCTGCCAGGCTTTGCTCCACCTTCGCCTGTCCTTGCTCCAGCTGCAGCTCCAGTGCCGACCACGCCGATCCCAACGATCAGCATGTCTACACTGCTGGCTCCAGGCGCACCGATCGACTCTCCGCTGCCGGCTACGATGTTGTTCCAGCAGACGCCGGCATCCGTTGTCAGTGCCCCGTTGCCAGCAGCTCCGACACAATAGGCACCGACAGCGGCTCCTACGGCTCCTACAGCTCCCTGCACTTCCACTCCAGCTTCAGTCGCAGCAGCTGGCAGCAGCTCCGACGACAGCACCCCCGACGGTGACCAGTTCGTCATCGCTCCGAGCACTCAGGGCTCTTAGGCACTCGGATCCCTTTTTGGTGTCTTGATGCCAAAGGGGGAGAAGAGTTAGAGTAGAGTCAGGGGGAGGATAGCCTAGCCTCAGGGGGAGTGTCTTAGTCTCAGGGGGAGTCTCTATCTATATCTTTTGTAATTTGGTGTTTTTGCTACTCATTTGCTATTCATTGAGTATTCTTGTGCCACTTATTCTCTTGAGTTATTGATCAATTGAGCTTTCGAGTTATTAATCTCTTTTGAGTCTTCAAGTTTAACGTGCCATATCTTGTGCTCATTGCATATCTTCTTGAGTATCGTACTATCAAATTCATTATTATTATGCTTCACTTGTTGTGTTGTCATCAATCACCAAAAAGGGGGAGATTGAAAGCATCTAGGCCCCCATGAGGTATGGTTTCGGTGATTAATGACAACCTTTGGATTTTACTAATGAATTTGTGGATGCAAGGTCTCCCATATCACTCAATCAAATGAAATCTATATGAATATGAACATCAACCACTGATCATTGGAGACCCCTAAACAATCACTTTATGAGATCAATCAATGTTATGAAGATTAGAAGTAAAAGCTCATATGTCAAAGTCATTCAACCATAATTGACAACACTCAATGCTTGAAAATCATCAGAAGTATATTTCCAACAAATGTCTAAGAGGTCAATCGAGCAAAATACAAAAGAATCACTTAGAACAACTCGAAGCAAACAAAATCAACTCACCGGATCAACCGATGTTTCCAGAGAACAACACATCGGTCGAGTTGATTCAGCAGAAGAAGAAGACCTCAGAACAAAGTACTCACCGGATCATCCGATGTTAAGGGCAATACTACATCGGTCCATCAGTACAGTATGCAATATCCTTGGACCAAGTGTAGCACCGGATCATCCGATGTACAGCAATATACACATCGGTCAATCACTCCAGTAAGCATCAAGTTTGAACCAATTCTGGAGGAAGTGCCACCGGATCATTCGATGAGAGGATAAGTGCAACATCGGTCTAACAACGGTCATATCTGACACAGTGACATCAGCTAATTTGGCTTTGTGTGCTCTTTATTGTATTGATTTGTGGGAGCCTCAACTTGTGAGAAGCCCCATCAAACTTGGTGATTACCCACTGATATAGTGGAAACCAAGCCGGCCATCGTGGTGGCTTGGTGAGAGAAGGGTCAAGTGAGACCCGGTCCTTGTGTGGACTTCTCAATGTGGATGTAGGCTTCTTCGTGGAGCTGAACCATGGGATAAATCTTGTCTCACTTTTCTTTTACCTTTTGTGATCACTAGTATTTCTATTAGGGTTCATATTGTTCATATTGCCTTTCACTTTTGATCTTTGTTAAAATCTTGTGATCTAAGTGCTTAAATCTTCCAATCTTAGTTGTACCAAGTTACTATACATTGTTTATATCTTGGTTGAACTTAAATTCCACAAATAACTTGTCAAAACCAAGTTTTTAGGTTTTCTCTCCGTGCTGAGCGGACTAGTCCGGCCCTGTCCAGACAAGTCTGGCCTCAGGAGTTTAATCTCGTTCGATTAAGTCATTTCAGGTCCTATTGCCTATTCACCCCCCTCTAGGTGACTTTCAATTAGTATCAGAGCAGACTTCTCCACAAGAGTCTAACAACTCGGAGAAGTAATGGTCGGAGAGGGTGACAACGAGGTTCTGGTAGTCGTCGATGACACCAAGATGAAGAACGACGATGTTCTTCAAGATGATCCAAACGACGATGAAGAAGGTCGGATGCTCAAGGCACGACTTCATGAGAAGCTCAATGTGACCAATAAGGAGATCAATCCAACTGCTCCGATCAATGTCGACAATGGGAGTAGTTCACAAGACTACTCCCGGTATCCTTACAATTATGAGCAACTTACCGCGAGCAATCATTATTTGTCTATTCCCATTGGCAAACCTCCTCAGTTCGATGGAAATGATTACTCTATGTGGAAGTATAATATGAAGATGCACCTCATATCCTTAAACCCTAGCTTGTGGCAAATTGTTATGACAGGTGTTCATCTTCCGAAGAATGAGGAAGACATCACTCCAGAACAAGCCGTTCTTCTCCATCGTAATGCTCGAGCCGTTGGAGTGATTACGCCCTCATTGACTCAAGAGGAGTTCAACCGCATTGAAGGGTTAGAGGTTGCCAAGAAGATATGGGATACCCTCAAGACAGCGCATGAAGGCAACCGCGTCATTAGGGAGGTGAAGATCGAGATGATCGAAGGAGAGCTTGGGAGGTTTACCATCATGGATGGTGAGTCCCCCCAAGACATGTATGACCGCCTCAAGATTCTCATCAACAAGAGTTAGTCTTATGGAAGCACCCGATGGACCGACCATGAGGTGGTAAAGAGGATGATTCGAGCATTCATGCCTCGAAATGTCACTCTTTGCCCACTAATTCGTGAAAGTCCGGGGTTTCATAAGATGACTCCCGAAGAAGTGCTTGGAAGGATCATCAGTCATGAGATGATGGAGAAAGAATCTATGTTGTACAATGATCTACAAAAGCTTTCCTCCTACAATAAAAGGGATGTCGCATTTAACGCAACATCCTCAAGATCACAAAAAAGGAAGAGAGTGATGAAGAGAGTCCCGATACCGATGAGGAAGAGGCTCTCTTTATCAATAACTTTAAGAGGATGTTTAGAAGGAAGAGGGGGAGCTACCAAAATGAAAGAAAGAGCAAAGACAAGCCCAAGACAAGATCAAAGAGGGCTTGCTACAGGGAGTATGGCCACTTCATGTGGATTGTCCACATGAAGAAAACAAGAATAAGGAGGGAAAGTCCAAGGAGAAGAAGTACTTCAAAAAGAAGAATCATTCCGGACATGCCCACCTTGGAAAGGAGTGGGATTCAAATGAGGAATCCTCCTCCGATGAAGAACAGAAGATACCAACTATTTCTATGAAAAAGACAACTACGGAGAACAAGCTCTTCTCTAACTTGGAGACTTCAAGGCCAACTTATCTCATGGCCAAAGAGGGAAGAAAGAAGGTTAAATCTAAACCATCCTCTTCAATTTCATCTCATGATGATTTTGGTAGTAGTAGTGAAAATGAACACATGCTTAAGGACATGAGTAAAAGTACTTTGAAAAGATTGAGATTGTTAATGGAGGAGATATTTGAGAAGGAAGAGCTCATCAACCGTCAAGAGGACATGCTCATCCAACAAAAGGAGAGATGTCAAGAGGTTGAGGAGCTCTTGGAGCATGAAAGAGAAAGAAGCAAGGCACTTGAGCGTGAACTCGCTTTGAGCAAGGAAACTTGCTCAAACCTTGAGAACACTACAATTTTGCTCAAGGATGAACTTGTTAGTTCGACACAAGCTAACAAGATCCTTGAGACACAAGTGAAGTCACTCAAGGTCAATGCACCTTCTTCCTCTACAAGCTCATCTTCCACAAATGTTAAATCCGAAGCATCTCAACCTTGTAAATGCTCAAACTTGATCATAAAGCTTAAAGATGAGCTTAAGTTGTCACAAACCAATCAAGAACCAAAGGGTGGCATCTTTGACAAGGAGAAAGTGGCATATGCACGTAGTGCATATACCAATACAAGACATCCCCTGGGTCAAGTATGGTCTTGGTTATTCTAGGGAGATGAGGCAAAACGCCAAAACTCCCAAGGATGGCAAAGACTTGATTGTTTTTGTCAAAGGAGGCTCATACAACAATAAAGGGAAGAACATTGCTACTTCACCCAAAATTCCTAAGAAAGAACCTCATCCATTGTTCCATGATTTCAATGCATCATATGTTTTATTGAGGAAAAAGTTTGGAAAGGCCTATGCTATGTATGTTGGGCCACACTGCAAAAGTCCTAAACCTTATGTGTGGGTGCCCAAGTGCCTCTTGGCTAACATCAAAGGACACAACACCGCTTGGGTACCTAAATCCAAGGCTTAAATATTTCTTATAGGCATACTCCTCCGGAGGAACCAAATGGGTTCTTGATAGCGGGTGCACTAATCATATGACCGGAGAGAGGAAGATGTTTGTGGAGTATGAGCTAAATGAAGATCCAAGTGAAGGAATATATTTTGGAGACAATAGCCAAGGAAAAATCCTTGGCACCGGTAAAATTTCTATATCCCCTAATCACACTCTTTCAAATGTTTTACACGTTGATTCACTTGATTATAACCTCTTGTCCATATCACAACTATGTGACAAAGGTTATAATTGTTTATTCACTAATGAGGGTGTGACCGTCACAAGGAGAAGCAATGGCTCCATTTCCTTTAAGGGTGTACTCAAGGGAAAGCTCTATCATGTGGATTTCTCTGCGGATAAAGCCCAACTTGATACATGCTTAATTGCAAAAACTAACATGGGATGGCTGTGGCATAGAAGGCTAGCCCATGTTGGGATGAGAAATTTGTAAAAACTCCTTAAGGGCGAGCACAACCGTGGTTTAAAGAATGTTGTTTTTGAAAACGATAGACCATGTAGCGCATGCCAAGCCGGAAAACAAGTTGGAGCACCACATCCATCCAAGAACATTATGACAACATCAAGACCATTGGAGCTTCTACACATGGATCTCTTCGGTCCAATGGCCTACATAAGTATTGGCGGTAACAAATATGGTCTTGTTTTTGTTGATGATTTTTCACGTTTCACTTTGGTATTCTTTTTGCATGATAAGAGTGAGACTCAATGTGTCCTCAAGAAATACTTGAAGAGAGATCAAAATGAGTTCTCCTTAAGTATCAAGACAATAAGGAGTGACAATGGCACCAAATTCAAGAATACTCAAGTTGACAAATTTTTGGATGAAGAAGGCATCAAGCATGAGTTCTCGGCCCCCTACTCCCCTAAACAAAATTGGGTGGCCGAAAGGAAGAATAGAACTCTAATTGAGATGTCAAGAACCATGCTTGATGAGTACAAGATGTCGAACCGGTTTTGGGCAGAAGCGGTCAATACTGCTTGCCATGCCATAAACCGGTTGTATCCTCACCGCATACTTAAGAAGACATCTTATGAGCTCCTAATTGGTAACAAGCAAAACATTTCCTACTTTCGTGTTTTTGGGAGAAAATTCTACATTCTTAACAAGAAGCCTAGGACTTCGAAGTTCGCTTCTAAGTCTGATGAAGGTTTCTTGCTTGGTTATGACTCAAACACCTAAGCCTGTCGTGTCTTTAACAAATCCTCCAGAATTGTTGAAGTAGCACGTGACGTGGTATTTGATGATACTAATGGCTCCCAAGTGGAGCAAGTTGATCGTCATGTGTTAGATCAAGAGGAAGCTCCACAAGTGGTGATAGGAAGGATGGCGCTTGGATATATTCGACCACAAGAACAACCACAACACTCAAGTGATCATCCTACACATCAAGCAAGCTCCTCCTCAAATGATCAAGATGAAGTCCCCCAAGATGCGCTCCAAGAAGATGAAAATGGAGGCATCAATCAAGGGGGAGACAATGAGGATGAGTAAGACCAAGATGATGACTCAAGACCTCAAGCGCCTCACCCAAGAGTACATCAAAGCGTCCAACGGGACCATCCCATTGACAATATACTTGGAGACATCTCCAAGGGGGTAACTACTCGATCTCGTGTTGCAAACTTTTGTGAACATTTCTCTTTTGTTTCTTCCTTGGATCCCCACAAGGTTGAAGAAGCACTACGAGATTCGGATTGGGTAATGGCCATGTAAGAAGAGCTCAACAACTTTGAAAGAAATCAAGTATGGGATCTTGTGAAGAGGCCTAATGTGAATGTTGTAGGCACCAAATGGGTGTTCCGCAACAAACAAGATGAGCACGGGGTGGTTACAAGGAACAAGGAACGACTTGTGGCCAAAGGGTATTCACAAGTCGAAGGTTTGGATTTCGAAGAAACCTTTGCTCCCATAGCTAGGCTTGAATCAATTCGTATATTACTCGCCTTTGCTACTCACCATGATTTTAAGCTATATCAAATGGACGTCAAGAGCACATTCCTCAATGGTCCAATCAAGGAAGAGGTGTATGTGGAGCAACCCCCCGGATTTGAAGAATTCCCAAACCATGTGTACAAATTGCGTAAGGCTCTCTATGGACTCAAACAAGCTCCTAGAGCATGGTATGAGTGCCTTAGAGATTTTCTAACTCAAAATGGTTTCAAAATCGGGAAGGTGGATTACACTTTATTCACTAAGCACTTCAATGATGATTTGTTTGTTTGCCAAATATATGTCGATGACATTATATTTGGTTCTACTAACAAAGCTTTTTGTGATGAGTTTTCTAAGATAATGACGGAAAAATTTGAGATGTCCATGATGGGGGAGTTGAAGTTCTTCCTAGGTTTTCAAGTGAAGCAACTCAAGGAAGGCACGTTCATTAGTCAAACCAAGTACACACAAGATATACTCAAGAAGTTTGACATGGACAAAGCCAAACTCATCAAGACTCCTATGGAAACCAATGGGCATCTTGATCTTAATGAAGATGGTCCAAGTGTGGACCAAAAGGTATATCGTTCCATGATAGGCTCATTGCTTTACTTATGGGCATCTAGGCCCGATATCATGATTAATGTGTGTATGTGTGCTAGATTTCAAGCTGTTCCTAAGGTGTGTCATTTGACTGCCATTAAGAGAATTCTTAGATATTTGGTTCACACACCAAGCCTAGGACTTTGGTACCCCAAAGGCTCTAAGTTTAACCTCATTGGATATTCCGATGCGGACTATGCGGGGTGCAAAGTTGATAGGAAGAGTACATCAGGAACTTGCCAATTTCTTGGTAGATCTCTAGTGTCTTGGTCCTCAAAGAAACAAAATTCCATTGCTCTTTCCACAGCCGAAGCGGAGTATGTTGCCGCCGGAAGTTGTTGTGCACAACTTCTTTGGATGCGACAAACTCTTAGGGACTATGGCATAAACTTGCGCCATATTCCCCTCCTGTGTGACATTGAGAGTGCCATCAAAATAGCCCATAATCCAGTTGAACACTCAAGGACCAAACACATCGATATTTGACACCATTTCTTGAGAGATCACTCCATCATAGGAGACATTGAAATTTCACATGTGAGAACCGATAAACAATTGGACGATATATTTACAAAACCCTTAGATGAGAAAAGATTTTGTGATGTTAGGAGTGAGCTTAATATATTGGATTCTCGAAATGTGGCTTGAATCTTGCACATCTGATTGTAATATTCAAAATTCACACATGCTTGCGAAAAACTCATTCTCCTCAATTTTCTGCAAATTGTTTTGAAATTATTGAATCCTTGTTAACCATGGTCATAGTTTGATTGTTGACTGCTTACTGACCATGTTTACAAAGATCTTTTGTGAAATCTAGTACAAAAGGATCAAATCTCCACTGAAAACTCAATATATAGGAGTTTTCAGCCCTAGGACCGGACTAGTCCGCCCTGTGACCGGACTAGTACAGTGGCTCAGAGTAGTCCGGATCGAGTCCGTTAGCCGGACAAGTCCGGGTCCCTGACCGGACTAGTCTGGCCCTTGGGTACTTAACCTCCCCAGGGAGCCCTCGACCTCTTCACTTCCACTCAAATCCTCTCTCTCCAAAAACGCACGAAAACCGCCCCCCAAACGGCGATTTTTGATTCCCACCAACAAATCTCGACTCCAATCCGTGGATTGAAGCCCTAGGGTGCTAGGGAACTATTCCCCAAGCATCGGAGGTAAATTATTCATCCACATTTCATCGATTTGAAGATTTGAAGAGGTATTCTTGACCTAACCCCAAAACCCTTAAAATTAAATTCTTTTGGGTATATTGATAGAAACTTCTTCACAAATGTTGTTGTGCACATCATTGTGATCGTGTAGCTCCATTTTTGTGGTAGGATCTGTAGTTTTCAATAAATTTCTCTAGATTAGGGTTGTTGTTGTGTGAACCGGACTAGTCCGGCTTCAGGGCGGACAAGTCCGGTTGGGTGCCGACAAGTCCGGTTGGGTGCGGACTAGTCCAACCCCTGGGAGGACAAGTCCGGATTACATAGCGAAAACCCTAAACTTGATCGATTCTACGAACTCTACCACTATGTCTTGACTCCTTGGACTCATACACATTCCTCTGCATCTCTTATCAGCAACCATGTCAGATTTCGAGTATGTTCCTCTTTCTGACTCCGAGGCCGAAGCAAGAAGGCAAGCTCTTTACCGCCGGAAACGCGAGGAGCAGGAAATGGCTGCTGCCTTCTTTGAATCAAGGAAAGCAAAGAAGACGCAGCGAGAAGCCCACAACTCTCCTGCCGCTGAGGCAGCCCCAAGGAAAAAGAGACTTGTGACATTGGGAGATCAAGCTAGAGCACAGGAGGCGAGGACCTCCAAGGACAAGGGAAAGGCCCCAGCGGATGCTGCACCCAAAAAAAGGGTCATAGTGGCCAAGAAGGCAACAAGCAAGGCCAAGAAGGGTGCCTCTCAACCCATTGGCCCCTTGAAGATGTCATCTCCTGCACAGAACCCAAACCGTGCAGCTGCCTTCAATGCCAACATTTTCAAAGGCAAAGGGGCTGAGAAAGCAAGAAAGCTCCAGATGATCAATGTCTATGAGCGGGACAGGAGCACAGTGGATCCCCGCTTCTGGTGTGACTTCCACTGTGACTACTACCAGACTGTCTACATGTCCAAGCAAACCCCAATCACCGATGCTCAGTGGATCGACTGGAACTACATGGCTCAGAAGGATCACGTGTCCTTCAATGTTGTGATTGAGGCCGTAGAGCGCCATGGTCTGAAGAAATTCATGGCTTTTCAGTATGACTGGAATGTGGAAGTTATTACTCAATTCTATTCCACTATCTACTTCCACACTAATGGGTATAGGAGGATCACCTAGATGACCCATGGAGAGCAATACTCCACCACCTACTGGGAGTTTGCTTAGATACTTGACTTAGAGGATCATCTGGACAATGAAATCATTATCTCCAACTTAAGGCCAGTTGATCGCAATACCCTAAAGTACATGTATCCTAGCCATGTACCCTTTGAGGCCGGCCATATAAGGAACATCAAGCCCTTCTACAGTGTCCTCAACAAGGTGCTCCGGAAGACCATTGCCCCCAAGGATGGAGATGCGGGGATTATTCAAGGAAATCTGAGGCACTTGATGGTACTCATTGATGGAGATGTCCACTTCAATGTGGTTGACTACATCTTTGACAACATCTTCAACATCTCTCATACTCCAAACCAATCATGTGGATATGCTCCTTACATCATGTACATGATCGAGAAGGTCTCCAGACTCAACTTCAAGAAAGACCTCACTCACTGGAGGCTTCGACCTCAACTCCCTCCTCCGGAGCCTGCTGCCCCTAGGAGGAAGAATGCGGATCCTCCTGCTTCTTCCTCTCGCTTTGTGCCATCTCCCCCGCCACCTCTGCCTTCATCACAATGCGGGAGTGGATTCTTCAAGTGCTTCAAAGCTCTTTTCTCCTCTTGCCGGAAGACGAAAATTCAGCAACATCACATGGAGCATCGCAACGAGAAGTATCTCAAGGTGATGTGTGGCAAGCTGGACATCCCTATGTCTCCCACCGAGGAGAGTGATGGTGAGCTCACTTCATTCCCGGAGTTCACCGCCGAGGAGCTCGCTCAATTTGGTGAAGATGGCACTTCCACTGTGGCCCCACCCGATGATGACACTCATATTGATCCGATGATGCCAATGATGATGACGAGTAGACCTAAGGGCTCTTCCTTCCTTCTTTTCCTTTTTGGTTTCTTGATGCCAAAGGGGGAGAGATTGGTGGATGCGGCACTTAGATAGGGGGATAGTTCTACTTAGGGGGAGAGTTCTACTTAGTTATATGAGGGAGAGATTGATTGATCTAAGATGGACTTATGTTTTTATGTTTAAAACCCTCACTTCAATTGTTATAAGACTTAATTCATATCAATTGTGATGTTATGCTTGAGTTACATGTTTATCTTGCATATTTGTTGCTTTATCACAATTTATAAGCACATCACTTACGCACCCACCATAACATGTATATGTATGAGACCTCTCTCAATTACTCTTACTCATGATGCATACATTGAGGGGGAGTCACTCATAAAAATACATGTTATGAAAACAAATTATTATCCTTTTTATCGAAGTCTTAATGTGTTGTCATCAATCACCAAAAAGGGGGAGATTGAAAGTGCATCTAGGCATCCCCGTGGGTTTTGGATGATTGATGACGACAATTAATAGTCTAATGAGCTAAGTTGATCTTAAGAACAGGTACAATGATTTAAATGAGATGAAACCCTTCAAAAAGGAAAAGGATATAACGGGCGTCAAAGGATCAAGAGTAGAAATTAGGGTTTCTATGATGTTGAGCTTATATGAGCCGTGTCATGTGAGAGGGTGGATGTATCATGTGCATTGAGATCATTCTAAGGGGCTCAAAGTGGGGATTGAGGGAAACACCTAAGTGAGAAGCCAAAAATGAGAAAATACCCTTGGAGGCCGGACTAGTCCAGCCAGACAAACCAGTCTGTTTTTAGATGGACCAAACGTCTCTAGAGTGATTCTTAGTGAATTTTGGAGCTAAGTCCCAGAAGTTCGGACTTGGCCGTTTTTGGACGGACCAAAGCTCTCCGGAAAGGTTCGGACTTGTCCGTATGGGTACGGACAAGTCCGTTTGAGACTTAGTTAGATAAACCAAGAGAAACCCTAGAGGGCCGGACTCGTCCGCCCCCAGTGGCCGCACTAGCCCGGGCCTACCCAGATGAGCCCATTTTGGGCCAGACTAAACCCTTCTGTCCTACTTCGGACTAGTCCGTTTTGGACCGGACTAGTCTGTTGTTTAGTGACCATTTGAATTTGGAAATTTCACGGGTAGCATGGCGATCATCCTGCAGTGTGGCAGTTGTCGGGACCTGACTAGAGGTCAGTGGTCCCATTGGGCCGGACTAGTCTGGGGCCAGTGGGCGGACTAGTCCGCCCTTCTGCTGAGGTCAGCAGATGGGGCTCGAGACCCCTATAAAAAGGGGACCCTGACCTCATTTGAATAAGTCTTGAACCCTAGTGCCGCCACAAGTGACCAAGAGCCTTCCAAAGCCTTCTACTCATCCTACTAGCCCTCTAAGACCAAATCTTGAAGAGATTAGGGTTTGGGGAGGAGAGTGAAGGAAGATAATCGCGCTTAGGCTCTCGGTTTGATCTCTTTGCACATTGTGATTGTGTTTTGTGTCTTGTGTGAGTTTAGCTTTGTGTGCTCCTCATTGTATTGATTTATGGGAGCCTCAACTTGTGAGCAGCCCCATCAAACTTGGTGATTACCCATTGATATAGTGGAAACCAAGCCGACCATCGTGGTGGCTTGGTGAGAGAATGGTAAAGTGAGACCCGATCCTTGTGTGGACTTCTCAACGTGGATGTAGGCTTCTTCGTGGAGCTGAACCACAGGATAAATCTTGTCTCACTTGCCTTTTAGCTTTTGTGATCACTAGTATTGCTATTAGGGTTCATATTGTTTATATTGCCTTTCACTTTTGATCTTAGTTAAAATCTTGTGATCTAAGTGCTTAAATCTTCCAATCTTAGTTGTACCAAGTTACTATACATTGTTTATATCTTGGTTGAACTTAAATTCCGCAAATAACTTGTCGAAACCAAGTTTTTAGGTTTTCTCCCCGTGCTGAGCAGACTAGTCTGACCCTGTCCAGACAAGTCTGGCCTCAGGAGTTTAATCTCGTTTGATTAAGTCATTTCAGGTCCTATTGCCTATTCACTTCCCCTCTAGGCGACTTTCACGAACTCTCACGATGTCCCTCTTGCTCATAAGCTTGGAGGGGAGAAGGTCGGGATCCATGGCTGTTGTCGGTACTCTCGGTACTGAGTACCCCAGTGCACAGGATGAAGCGACTAAGGACCTTGCCTCCCCCGCAGAGGCGAGCTCGATGCAGCCACGTGTCCCGCGGAGTTGGACCTCATCTTTCCTCATAGGTGGGCTCCGGATCTGCCGCGTGTCCCGCGGAGCCGGACCTCGTCTCTCCTTAGAGGTTGGCTCCGATCCTGCCACTTTTCCTGCAGAGCCGGACCCCGCCTCTCTTCAGAGGTGAGCTCCAGACCCACCATGTGGCCAAGGGCTCTCTCTCTCTCTCTCTCTCTCTCTCTGAGCAGTAGGTTGCGGGAGTTAAGAGTGGCATGCTCTATCCACTCACACATTGAAGACACGCGCCTTTCCTAAGTGCACAGGTGTAGCCCAAGCCCTGTCAGGTACCGCTATGTCTAGTCACATCGCAGTAAAAGCGTCGTAGGCCTACCGCACTCTGCCAAGTGGGTAGCTTACAGCAACAAGACAAATGGACAGGACATCCCCTGCCACCATTAATGACTATGCATGGGCAACTGGCGTCTGAGGTGATAAGACAACGAGTCTCCGAGCATAGGTCAGAGGCAGCATAGCGGAGAAGCCTTAGATCTTTAGGGTAAGATCGCCCCGAGGCCACCTATCGGGCACCGAACCCCACTTATAAGTTGTCTGACCTTGGACTATAAAAAGGCCAGGCAACCACCAACTTATTCATATGCTCCCTGGTCCCTTCGAATTAGGGATCTCAACTCATACACACGCTACACACACATTCACACCAGCAATACAACTCACACCGTGGAGTAGTGTATTACGCTCCAGCGGCCCGAACCACGTAAAACCACTGTCTCACCATCTTTCATACACACAATCTCTCTTGAGGACTAAGCCATGCTGATAAAGAACCTCCGCGGGCTGCTTGCATAGCGGGTCCAGGGGAAGTGTTGCAAGAACACTTCAACATTTGGTGCACCAGGTAGGGGCTTTTTCTCTTAGGAAGTTGCGCCTCCATCGCCGCTAAAGCACCCAACTCCGACACCACCCTGGAGGCCAGCCATCGACGTTTCTTAGCATTGATGGTGGGCGCCAATGGAGCATCCAGCTCTGGCACTGCCCAGGAGGCCCGTCATCGATGTTCCTTAGTGTTGATGGTGGGCGCCGCCAGAGCATCTAGCTCTGGCACCTCCCACGGGGCTCGTCATCGACGTTCTTCATGTTGATGGTGGGCGCCGCTGGAGAATCCAACTCCAGGACCTCCCAGGGGCCCGTCATCGACGTTCTTCGCGTTGATGGTGGGTGTCACCGGAGCATCCATCATCGGCACCTCCTAGTGGGCCTGCCGCCAACATTCTTTGCGTTGATGGTGGGCGCCGCCGGAGCATCTAGCTCCGGCACCTCCCAGGGGGCCCGCCGTTGATGTTCTGCACGTTGAGGGTGGGCGCCACCTCGGTTCGACGGATACCTCATCTCCATCACCGACGAATACTTCTTCAATGAAGAACACACATCTCGATTTAAGTTTGACGCTCCTTAGGGGGCCCACTGGTGTCAACTATCCAAGCACTCGCGCTCCACCACGGGCCCGCTGATGACATCCTGTGACTAAGTGGTAGGCGTGCCCAACCAGTTAGCCACACCTACCAGGGGGTCTCTAAGGGGTCTCATGGGTAGGATGTCAAGCGGCTTCCCGCCACCACGGCGACAACAACGTCACCAAGGCATTACGGTAAGGTCTAACCATGACGCTGTGGGAGGTCCGGAGTGTACAACATGCTTAGCCTAGTATTGCACCCTAAGCGTGTACATTTTGCTTCCCTAGCGTTACCGCTATAAGTTTTACTTTTGGCACGGTGGAAGGTCCAATGTATGCAGCCTGCTTAGTCTCGTCCTGCACCCTAAGCGTGTACATTTTTCCTCCCTAGCATCACTTCGGTAAAGCTTCACCCTGGGCGTAGTGGTAAGATAGGTTTTTTTTTGAAAAGGGTATCATAGCATCTAGGAATAGTGCTCAAATCAGCTAAGCTTCGGAGGATCCAGTCTAGAGAGTTCAGCCTACTTAGCCTGGTTCCAACCCCTAAGCCTATACACTTTGCCTCCCTTATCATTCAGAGCGGGTCGTTGCCTTCTTGTAAAACACGCCTCCTCCTATGATTACCAACTTAGAAGAACCACTATCTTGCCCTATGCTCCGTTTATGTTCATTTAATTATGCATTAATTATATGATCATCAAATCATGCTCGCTCTCGCATATTCTCTGTCATATTCTTGGTCACTCTCTCCCTATCTCGTGCCTAGTGGAGTTACGCAATCCTGCCACAGGCGGGCCTGCTTGAGGTACCTACAACCCGTTTGGGGTCTCTAGGTCACCCCCATGTATGGGGTCCCGTGTCGCCAGACGGTCTCCCCCACGAAAGGCCTACGCCTAGCCGGAGGTCCAGGGTGTGTAGCCCGCTTAGCCTGGTTCTGTACCCTAAGCGTGCACACCCTGCCTCCCAGCGCTACAGCTAAGTACTAGGGGCCAGACGACTCACACCCTGAGTAAGGCAGGAACCGAGCCCCGGATGCTAATGCCAAGCTAGACATCCAGGGTGTGCAGCCTGCTTAGCCTGGTTCCGTATCCTAAGCTTGCACACCTTGCCTCCCAGTGCTAACAGCTGAGTACATGTGGCCGCACGGCTGATGCCCTGAGCAAGGCAACGATCATACCCTGAATGTTGTCGCACCGAGTTACCCATGCCCCATATCTTAGCTAATGACCGTAAGCCTTAACGAAACTAAAGAGCAGGGAAGTGGTGACCGACGAGCGAAATTACTTTCTCTCTATCATGTGTGCAGGTCATACAGGAACTGGCACCGGTGTCGCTATTCCAAGCTTCGGCGCTTCCCAAGGGGCTTTCGGCGTCGCTTCTTCGAGCTCCGGTGCCCCCAAGGGGGCCGCCTAATGAGGAAACCACTACCATTGATACTACCACAACAACAGACCATTCACCACTTGTGGCTAATCAAGGTCCAATGACATGCGCTCGTGCACGTGAACTTAATTATCAGGTGAATTCATCCCTGGCCATTAAAACTAATTATCCTTCAAATGGAGAACTATTAAGGCAATGTTATGACCTTGTTATTATTAGGTTCTTGGGAATTGATCTAGCTACAAGGAATGGAGGGATTAATGCAATGAAGACTGCTCCACCCGAGGGGTCCTCGTAACTGCAGCAAGTACAAGCTTAAAAGGGGCATAACTTTCAACTCTCAAGGTTGTTTAATGCAAATAAGTACTTGCTAGAAAGGTCTCTTCGTCTACATTCCATTGGATCAAGAATCAAAGGCAGATGACACTTGAGATTCCCAGAGGCCAAACAAGACTCGTGACTCCATCCTGAGTTCTAGTCTTCCTCCTCTATATAAGCAACTAGCAGCCACAGGATGAACTTGGGTTTTGTTTTCTGTAAGTTTAGCCATTGCTACTTCCTTGTAATGCAGGTGTCGACGAGACCTTCCGATTACTTGAATTAGAACTCCAACTTATCACACCCGTGAGTGTTTGCTTGTTATCTTGTTCTTGCTTGTTCTTCGATTGCTTGCATGTTCAAGGCTGTTCTTGGCATGGCAAGAACAGCAACAACAGGAGCCAGTGTAACTATCACTAAGGCACATCACCCTTGTGGTTGTTGTAGTCGGGTAGCACAACATCGACCTCCATCCAAATCGTTGTTATCAGGAGGCGGTGTAACTATCGCTCAAGGCACCACACCATTCTGGTTTTGGTAGTCGGGTAGCCAACGTCGACCTCCACCAAATTCGTTCACCACCAACATCTCTCATCGACACATAGGACATCCCCGTACCCGTTGGGTTCATCAAGTGGTATCAGAGCCAAATTGCTTGATGAGAGATTTCCTTCTCCTTGTTCTTCATTTACATAGAGTCCACTTTTGCCTACAAAAGTTTGCTCTAAAAATCCTAAAAACACTTTGAGCCATTTGCTTGGCTACTTAGCTCTCGACTTGTTGAATTCACAGCTGACTTTTTGTGTTGAGTTGCTGGTCCTAAGTTTTTCACCGCTATAGTTTCGAGTTCGTGCAACTTTATTCTTAGTCCATTTTCATTACCTACCCAAAGTTGAGAAAAAGGCAAGTGCAAAAGAAAAGCCACACGGATCAGCAAGAAAAAGGCACATGCAAAGAAAGAAAAGCCGCACTGTTTAAAATTGCTAGAAAAAGTTTCCCGGTACAAAAAAAAAATAAACAGTTTGTGTAACATTTGTTTCAAGATTTGGAGTTCAACTTGCTATTTTGAACGTTTTGTTAAAACACAACGTTCGTGCTGTCCGAACTTTTCTACTACAGTAAATTTAACATTACGTGGAGTAACGGCTCACATCTCTACCACGGTTTAGACTAGAACTAGCACAGTACCATCATGGAACGTTTATTCAACTTGTTGTGACTAATGTGGTACTAGTTGTTCCTTTGTGCAACTCATTTCTAGAAGCCACCTACAACTCCACAAAATCATCTACAACACCACAGAATTGTGCTGACAGCCACTGTTTGTTGTTGTTCTTGCTGTTTGCCGGCGCCCCTGCATCGCGTGGTAAGAACATGTAAGTGCTTGATTTCTTGCTAGTGAGGAAGTGATTGTGTCCTACCACCTCTTAGTAACTGCTCGGATGAATCTGCTTGCTGTTGTATTTCCTTTCTATACTAACCATGTCAGCTGATGCGAATGAGACATCTCCACATCCACCACGTATGAGGGGCATCATTCAACATTTCGAACGCCAAGTAAAGCTGCACGCGGATGCCCTCAACAAGGATATTGAAGTCACCAATGAACGCATTGGTCAATTAGAGTCGACGCGGATTTTCACCAACACCAAGCTGACCACATTAGAAAGCACTGTTGGAGCTATTAACACTTCTCTTGCAACAATCATTGAGCGATTGGATAGGATGGAACAGGTTAGACACGAAGAAAGGCAAAGGCATGTTGATGACAGCCACAACTCCGTTGGCAACGCTGCAAGATATGACGAGGCGGAGTATTTAGCGGATACCGAGCTTGATGATGGACCTTTCAGGTATCGATAGCAGCCACGTCGTGGCCATCGTGGTATGGGTGGTCGAGCCCTACGACGTGAGGTATGTGACAATGACGATTCCTACGCAGCATTAAATTCTCCATACCACCCTTTAATGGGAAATATGATCCGGATGCATATCTTTCTTGGTAATTATCAGTAGATAAAAAATTTGCATGCCATGATTTCCCTGATGATAAAAAGGTTGGAGATGCCACTAGTGACTTCACTGACTTTGCTTCTGTTTGGTGGCATGAGTATCAAATAAAAAATCCAACTACTGTACCACAAACTTGGAATGCCTTGAAACGAATCATGGGTCGTCGTTTTGTTCCTTCCTATCATGCTTGTGACCTGTTGCATAAATTACACAACTTAGGCAAGGCAACAAATCTGTTGAGGAATACTATCAAGAACTCCAAATAGGCATGATGTGATGTGGCCTAGTTGAAAATGAAAAGGCTGCAATGGCTAGGTTTATAGGTGGTTTAACAAGAGAAATTCAGGACATATTGGCTTACGAGGAATACACTAACATCACTCGAATATTCCATCTTTGTCGAGGTGTCTAAACTGACACCTCCTCCAGACCTACTTGGGAGCGGTCCGTGGAGGTTCGATGTGTTTTCGGGGGGCTATTCCTAGCAAGATCGAGCGCAGAGAATGATGAACGCAGGGGATTTACGTCGTTCGGGCCGCCTGAGCGTAAT
Source organism: Tuctoria greenei (assembly GCA_036927565.1). Taxonomy (NCBI): domain Eukaryota; kingdom Viridiplantae; phylum Streptophyta; class Magnoliopsida; order Poales; family Poaceae; genus Tuctoria; species Tuctoria greenei. The sequence continues at coordinate 93,510,364 of JAYESD010000010.1, forward strand.
ACCCTACTCCACGGTGGTTTGAGTGTTGTATTGCTTGAGTATGAGAGAACTCTGGGTCTGAGTGAACGTGTCTTAGTCGGTTGCCGCTCGGTCCTTTTATAGTCTAAGGCCGAGCGACTTACAAGTTGGACCCGGGGCCCTACATGTGGCCCTGGGTATACCAAATCCCTCCTAAGATTTGGGTGTAAATGCTATCCCCTGATAATGGCTTCAATGTGCCGCCTTGCCATGCCCTGCTGTAGGGCTACACATAGCCCCTCATCATGGCAGGCGATGTCCCATCCGTCCTGTCGCGACCTCTCATTCGCCCGTCGTACGTAGTAGTTCGGCGCCAGTCTGTTATCAACGGGCTTGGTACATGACTTTTGACTTATGAGTGCAAGCTCCTGCTTGCCTTGGGAACATACGCATCTTTCCCGTTTAGGTGCACTGGGCTCGTCCCACTTTATTGCCACTATTATATGATGAGCTAGGTGCAGTGCTGCTTGCCACGTGGCGAGTCCGGACCTTCCCTCTGCCCTACGGTTGGGCCCGGAGCTTCCGGACACGTGGCTGCATCGGACCTTCTTCCTGCAGGGAGGCAGGTCTGGGGCTCCCGATCTGATGAGCACGCCGGAATCCTCCTTGGCTGGGAGGTGGACCCAGACATGTGGGACACGTGGCAGCGCCGGACCTCCCTTCCGTGAGGGAGATGCACCTGGAGCTGCAGGACTCGTGGCTGCGTTGGGCCTCCCCTCAGTGGGGAGGCATGGCCATGCCGCACGCCACGCGACACCCTGGGACCACGTCAGGTCCTGCCCCCACGGGCAATGGGACCTAGCGTGCCTCCTTCCTTGTATCTAGGGGTACTCGGTTCGCCAGGTACCCACAATCTTGCTTGTAAGGCTAAAAGAGAAGTGCAGGGACGATGCACAAGAACTAACATTTCTGCAGGTTGAACTACCTCATGGCAGTCCCGCTCAAGTGTTGCTGGTCTTAAGCATGATTCTCCGAACGATGCTTCCAATTGGTTGCCCAGGACTACATCAAAACCAGCACCTTCGTGTGCTATCGAGACAACAAAAGGATCCACCCAAGTTGCAGCCAACACTTCTTATTCCATCGCTTCCACCGGGAGAACAAAAGACATTCAATGCCCCTAGTGCAAGGGTTTTGGGCACCTACGAAGGACTGCCCAAGCAAGCGTGTGCTGATTGTATGAGAAAATGGTGAGTACTCTTCCGCTAGTGATTTAGATGATGAAACATATTCCATGCTTGCTGCACAAGATGCAGGAAAAATAATGGAGATGAAGAGCATATTGGGGCTGATCATGCTGACCACTATGACAGTCTTATTGTGAAGCGTGTCTTCAGTGCCCAAATGATCAAAGCTGAACAAAACCAGCGACACAATCTATTCCAAACTAAGTGTGTAGTTTTGGAATGATCGTGTCGCATTATTATTGATGGAGGAAGCTGCAACAATTTAGCAAGTTCTGCCATGATAGAGAAGCTTGGGATGACAACACTTCCACATCCACATCCCTACTACATCCAATGGTTCAACGACAGTGGTAAGCTTAAAGTAACACGTTTGGTTCATGTTCAATTTTCAATTGATTCCTACCATGATTACATTGATTGATGTGGTACCTATGCAAGCTTTCTCTATGCTATTTGGTCAACCTTGGCAATTTGATAAAGATACATTACATCATAGTAAATCAAATCAATACTCTTTCATGCATAATGAGAAGAATCTTGTTTTGGACCCTATGTCTTCCGATGCTATTTTAAAGGATGATATGCTAGAGCTTGTAAATAGAAAAATAAGAAATCTACTCTGTAGGATCGAAGAGCACGTGAAAAGCTACCAGAGGGGGGTGAATGGTAGATTTAAAAATCTTATGCAGCGGAAACAATTAAACCCCAAACCCTTTCGGAAGAAAAATGATCTGTTAAAGAAATCGTGTGTGAGACTAATCTAAATGTGTTTCACCGTGACAAAAGTGATAGATATCAGAGATAATCATGTCAGGAAGACAACACAAAAAGAATCACTCAAATCCGTCAAGAAAAACTCAAGTTATGATCGAAAGATCAAACAAGGTCAATCTGCCCTACCCGAGAAAAAACAGTTCTGGAATGCTGCAAAGAAACTCGTGTAGATCATAGACCACAAATCCAATGACCGTGAAATTTTGACATATGATAGACAATAAAGTTGTGAAGACAACCCAAAAAGAATAACTTCAATTGGATCTGTAAAACTCGAGTGATGATAAAACCACCGACGAAAGGTAGTGCTGTACAGAAACTCGACGAGTAAAACTTGTCTGGAACAAGTCGGACAAAAAAGGCACAAAAGTTCCTTCAAACTACGAATTTTATTCAATAGAACACAAGAGGAACAGCCCTAAAGTCGTGCACCACGAGATCTGGGCTTCCTTGCTTATATAACTAGCCCTTAGGCCAACCCAATATCAACTAGGACTCCAATCCTACTCAGATCACGAATTGTAACTTTCCATAACTGCTCAAGATTCTTCTATACGCAGATAGAAGCAATCTTAAAACTTCCAAACACCTTAGAAACGTATCCCACATTCCTAAACAACTCAAATTCGTGACCCACACGAAATCCTATCATAACCAACTCAAATCTTTCCATATTTGAGTCAAACCCGACTCAGCCGCAGCCTGAGTCCATAACCTAGTCGGTTGGACCTTTCCGACCAACTCTTTACGTCCACATCTCTTCATCACGTCTCGGAACCACGTAGCCACATCCATGCACTCCTTGCATACGTGCAAACATCTTCCAACGACGTCCACGATACCTTCATATGCATTGTTCTTGATTCAATCATGCTGCGCAATCTCCTGATCAGCTCAACCACAATTCCTATTGAATTTGGTTGTTGGAACCTCATATCCTCCCTGAGACTAGTTCAATGGATCCCGTCACCAGCCATGTCTTGAACTCAAGCAACACCTGCACATGAATAAACAACCGATCCATACGATCCTAAGTCCTCGACTTGACTCAAGTTAGTTCCGAACACAACACCCTACGTGAGAACCTCACATAAGCATGTTGCAAAACCACAGTAACACGATATCATCCATATCAACCAAAACGCACCAAAAACTTAGCAAATGAATACTAAGCAATCTTTCCAACAATGTAAAGCAAGTACGAAACATTGCAAATGAAAAGCAGAAGCACTACAATCAAGTTCCGGACCTTGCCAGAGCAACCCGGACCTTGAGCCGGAGCTAACAAAAGCTAGTAGAACCTAGCGCCGGAGCTTACCAAAACTAGTACAACCAAGCTCCCGCCGGAGCTTACAAAACTAGCAGGACCTAGCGTCGGAGCTAATCAGAACTAGTCGGAACTAGTAATCCCAAAAGTCGGATCTAGAAAAATCAACTTCGGAGCTTAGCAAAAACATGTCGGAGCTATCAAAAACATGACGGAGTCATCAAAGACATGCCGGAGCTAAAAACAAAACTCATCGGAGCTGACCAAAGCTAGTCGGACCTAGCATCGAACATAACCAGAGCTACCCAAACCAAGCCGGACCTACCGTCGGACCTCGCTGTAGCTCAGAGCTAGAGTCGGACCTTGATAAAAAGGTGTTTTGGTGATATTTAAAACTTTTATCATCAAAGCCAAGTGTATTCACTAAAAGCCAATGTATTCAGCACACATAGGTCTTACAATCTCCCCCTTGATGAATGCATTGGCAATAATTCAAGATTCATTAGTGAGTGCGTGTGATATATCTTTGGGTTCAAAAGAAGCAACAAAAGCAGAATGAGCATGAGAGTTTGGATCGCAAAACCTGGACCGTGTGACTCGTTCGTGCAAGCTTCCAATCATCTATTGTGGGGGATGATCTTTGTAAAGCCATAGGGGAACAGATGTCTCACAAGATTCTTCTTCATTAGGTTCATCGTAGATTGATGAGCTTGTGACTTGTGGACGATCAGGACCAGCATAGGTGATAGCCGAAGCTTGTTCAATGTTCGGAGCTGGACACGTGTCAACTTCGGAACTACCAGGCAGTATCACCGGCTCTTCTTCATCTTCGAAAATACCCTCCCCCTGAGGATACGGATCTGGTCCTGCAACACCGGAGCTAGTACCTGGGCTAGCTTCATCAAAAGACACTTCACAAGTCTCCACAATTTTGTTAGTGTCAAATAAAAGCACACGGTAGCCTCTAGTATGAGACGGATAACCAAGAAACATGCCATCAATGGATCTAGGTTCAAATTTATCAAGGTTACCATGTTTCTTAACAAAGCATTTACAACCAAAGACCCGGAAGTGTGTAACACTGGGCCTATGTCCAAACCGGAGCTCATATGGTGTTTTACCTAGCTTAGCACGCAAGAAAACACGATTTGAGACATAACAAGCGGTTGCTAATGCATCAGCCCAAAATTTCCTAGGAGTTTGATATTCATCAAGCATAGTCCTAGCCATCTCAACTAAGGTTCTGTTCTTTCTTTCTACAACACCGTTTTGTTGAGGTACATATGGTGAAGAGAATTGATGATCTATTCTATTTTCAGCACAAAAGTGATCAAAAGATTGATTTTTAAATTCAGTTCCATTATCACTTCTAATTGCTTTTAATGATCCTGGATGATCAATTGATAATCTAAGAAATAAAGTTCTAAAGTGACTAAAAACTTCATTCTTAGACGCCATAAAGTAAACCCAAGAGTATCTAGAATAATCATCAACGATAACAAGAACATACCATTTACCTCCGAAGGATTGAACACGTGAAGGTCCTACGGTGTCAAGATGCAAAAGTTGACATGGTTCAGTTGTCATGATCATTGTGAGAGGAGTATGTGAACCTGCAACCATCTTAGCATGTCTACAAGAAGAGCACACAATTTCTTTGTTCCCTTTAAGCTTAGGCAGCCCACGTATGCGATCAAGAGCACTAACACGCGTTAGGTGATCAAAGCCTACGTGATCAAGTCTACGATGCCAAAAATATAAGTCCTTTGAATCATTAGCAACTAGACACCTATGCTTAGAGGAAGACATATCAAAATCAGCTTTAAAAACTCTTCCAAACTTAGACATGTTAAAAATAAGCTCACTATTTGAACCTACAACTTTGCAACAGTTTTTATTGAAAATAATTTCTAGATTTTCATCTAGCAATTGTGCAACAGAAAGCAAGTTGTATTTCAAATTTTTGACAAGTGCCACATCCTTCAAAGTGTAGTGATCATTTACTCTAACCGAACCCTTAGCAATAGTCGGAGTTGAAGAATTATCGGCAAAAGTAACATTCTCTACATGTGACACAAAAGAGAGGGAGGAGAACCAATCTTTGTTACCGGTCATGTGGCGTGAGCAACCTGAATCCACAATCCAAATGTTCTCCTTCCTCAAACGTGTAACCTAGATAAAAGCACAATACGTCGATGACTCAATACTGGGGTTAGTCATAAGGCATTTAGGAATCCAGTACTGAGTCACGCGACGTGCAGCAGGAAAAACACGCGAAAGCTGAGACAAAACAACTGGTTTATGAGTCAAAGTTTGAGATTTTTTATTCTTGACTACTGACCGATAAGGTGTTACTTGTGTAGCACAAAAATCAGTAGCTCCGGAGGCAAAAACAGAAGGTCCGGAGGTAAACTTTGAATGTTTTTGACTCAAAACAGCAGGTTGTACATTCGGTTCAATGTGTGCAGCAAATTTTGCATGAAAGTTATGAGATCTAGCAACCATTCTTTCCCTTTTCTGTTGTTTAGCTAGTCTATAACAAAAATCTATGACATGACCATCTCTACCACAGAAGGTACAATGAAATTTAACTTTGTGTTCATGCCTAGATAAGCAAGCAATATTTTTATTTGAAACCGAAAGAGGCAGCACTCCTGCAGATTTGAAAACAACTCCTTTTTGTTTAGGAACTATTTGAATCAAACCACTTCCTAATGAATTTACAATTTTAGGTGGATGTGCCTTAGCATGAGCATGATAATCAAAACCTAAACCAGTTTTATCATTGCAAGACTTGGAAGAATTCAGCAGTAAGTTTAGGTTCTTATTCCCATTATAAAACCGATCTAATGTCCTATGCATGTCATTAAGTTTATTGGACAGATCAAGGCAATTTTCACATGAAGTTTTTCCTTTTAGTTTGCAATTTGAACAAAATTTAACTTTATGAGAACGTAAAGCATTGTTCAATATAGAAATTTCATTCATAGCATCCTGTAGTTTCTTATCAAGATCATCACAAGTAGAACAATGCAAATCAATTGTAGAACAACTAGCATCTTTCAAGTTTTTATCATTAAGTGTAGCAAGCTCTTTGTTCTTTTCAATTTCTAACTCAAGTTTATCAAGTGTGGAGGTGTGCGCACTTCTTAATGAGGACAATTGTTCATATACTAAATCACATGAGGAACATGCATCATCACTAGGAATCAAAGTTTTTAAACGGTTGATTTTAGATTCTAGTGATTCAATTTTAGCAGCACTATCCCTAAGCTTTTTGTCCCTTTTCTTAACAATAATAGTGGCATGAGAAATAGCATCACACATTTCTTCTCAAGTAGGACATACCTCTTCATTGTCACTGTTGTGTTCTGCCTCCTCCATACTTGATCTTGACTTGCCCGCCATGAAACAAAAGTTTGCCAAATCATCTTCATCTTCATCACTTCCAATGTCCACGTCGCTTGAACTGAACTCTTGAAGCACGGTGATGAAACTGTTGATCATCTTGCGTCCTATGGTACCTTTCTTCTTCTTGTTGGAATTTCTAGAGGAGGTCCGAACCTTGCTTTGTTTTTCTTCCCGAGTGGTCGGACCTTAAAGGTTAGGGCATTTTGTACGAAAGTGTCCTGTTTTACCACATTCAAAACAGCGTTGAGGTCCGGAGCTTCCTCTCCTTCTAGTTCTCACATTTTGCAATGCTTTTGAGAATCTAGTAGAGATGAGTGCCAACTCATCTTCTGGAAATTCTTCAATCTGCTCCAGGGTTAATGAGGACAACAAAGCAAGAGTATTGCAGGATGATGATTGGCCGGAGCTAGACATATCACGTTATGAAACAAATGCAATAGACTTATTGGGGTTCTTACGTGAGATTATGTCAATTTCATGAGTTTTTAACTTTGAATATAGAACATCTAAAGTAAGCGAACTCATGACAGTAGATTCACGAATAGATGTGACTTTCATCTCCCAAATTGACATATCTAATGCACTTAGCAATTGTCTAGCATTTTCAGCATCTGAAAAATTAACATTGACACTACGCAAGTTACTGAGAATCTTATTAAAGCGAGCAAAAAGGTCATCAATAGACTCACCGGGTTGCATCTCGAAGCGCATGTATTCTTTCTTGAACATGTCTTGCCTTACCTCTTTGATCATGTTGGATCCTTCGTGGTAGTCACAAAGTGCTTTCCACACATCGTATGCAGATCGGAGGTGTGCAACACGACCAAAGTCGCTTTGTGTTAATCCTTGTATGATCAAGTTCCGAGCCTTGTTGTTGTTGTCGACATCTCTCAGATTTGTAGCTGTAACTTGATTGTTTGATGGCACTTCGTAAGGCTTGTATACCTTCACCCATATTGCAAAGCCTTGTGCCTGGATGAAAGCCTCCATGCGTGCCTTCCAAACCTGAAAATCAATACCAGCAAACACACAAGGTTTGCCGGAGTACTTCTCCATGATGATTAGTCAAAAACATGCGCAAATCACAAAGATTAGAGCACCGTGGCTCTGATACCAATTGTAGGATCGAAGAGCACATTAAAAGCTACCAGAGGGGGGGTGAATGGTAGATTTAAAAATCTTACGCAGCGGAAACAATTAAACCCCAAACCCTTTTGGCAGAAAAAAAATCTGTTAAAGAAATCGTGTGTGAGACTAATATAAACGTGTTTCACCATGACAAAAGTGATAGATATCAGAGATATCAAGTCACGAAGACAACACAAGAAGAATCACTCAAATCCGTCGAGAAAAACTCAAGTTATGATCGAAAGATCAAACAAGGTCAATCTGCCCTACCCGAGTAAAAACAGTTCTGGAATGCTGCAAAGAAACTCTTGTAGATAATAGACCACAAATCCAATGACTGTGAAATTTTTACATATGATATACAATCAAGTTGTGAAGACAACCCAAAAAGAATCACTTCAATTGGATCTGTAAAACTCGAGTTATGATAAAACCACCGATGAAAGGTAGTGCTGTACAGAAACTCGACGAGTAAAACTTGTCTGGAACAAGTCGGATGAACAAGGCACAAAAGTTCCTTCAAACTACGAATTTTATTCAATATAACACAAGAGGAACAGCCCTAAAGTCGTGCACCACGAGATCTGGGCTTCCTTGCTTATATAACTAGCCCTTAGGCCAACCCAATATCAGCTAGGACTCCAATCCTACTCAGATCACGAATCGTAACTTTCCATAACTGCTCAAGATTCTTCTATACGCAGATAGAAGCAATCTTAAGACTTCCAAACACCTTTGGAACGTATTACATTCCTAAACAACTCAAATTCGTGACCCACACGAAATCCTATCATAACCAACTCAAATCTTTCCATATTTGAGTCAAACCTGACTTAGCCGCAGCCTGAGTCCATAACCTAGTCGGTTGGACCTTTCCGACCAACTCTTTACGTCCACATCTCTTCATCACGTCTCCGAACCATGTAGCCACGTCCATGCACTCCTTGCATACGTGCAAACTTCTTCCAACGATGTCCATGATACCTTCATATGCATTGTTCTTGATTCAATCATGCTGCGCAACCTCCTGATCAGCTCAACCACAATTCCTCCTGAATTTAGTTGTTGGAACCTCATCTCCTCCCTGAGACTAGTCCAATGGATCCCGTCACCAGCCATGTCTTGAACTCAAGCAACACCTGCACATGAATAAATAACCAATCCATACGAGCCCAAGTCCTCCACTTGACTCAAGTTAGTTCCGAATACAGCACCCTACGTGAGAACCTCACATAAGCATGTTGCAAAACCACAATAACACGATATCATCCATATCAACCAAAACGCACCAAAAACTTAGCAAATGAATACTAAGCAATCTTTCCAACAATGTAAAGCAAGTACGAAACATTGCAAATGAAAAGTAGAAGCACTACGGTCAAGTTCCGGACCTTGCCAGAGCAACCCGGACCTTGAGCCGGAGCTAAAAAAAGCTAGTAGAACCTAGCGCCGGAGCTTACCAAAACTAGTACAACCAAGCTCCCGCCGGAGCTTACAAAACTAGCAGGACCTAGCACCGGAGCTAACCAGAACTAGTCGGAACTAGTAATCCCAAAAGCCGGAGCTAGAAAAATCAACTTTGGAGCTTAGCAAAAACATGTCGGAGCTATCAAAAACATGTCGGAGCTATCAAAGACATGCCGGAGCTAAAAACAAAACTCATCGGAGCTGACCAAAGCTAGTCGGACCTAGCATCGAACGTAACCAGAGCTACCCAAACCAAGCCAGACCTACCGTCGGACTTTGCTGTAGCTCAGAGCTAGAGTCGGACCTTGATAAAAAGGTGTTTTGGTGATATTTAAAAATTTTATCATCAAAGCCAAGTGTATTCACTACAAGCCAATGTATTCAGCACACATAGGTGTAGGGATCGAATGCCCAAGAGGGGGGGGGTGAATTGGGCTACTTCAAATTTTAAGTCAATTTAAAGCTTAAGTGAAATCTAGTTCTCTAAGCAAGCCAACAGTGCAATTAAGAGAAATGAGTGCGGAATTGAGAATTGCGTAATCGTAAAGGAGTAGGGAGGAGGAATGCAAACGCTCGAAGACACGGGGACACGTCGATTTTTCCCGTGGTTCGGTGAGATCACTAGGATCCACCTACGTCCACGTTGTGGCACCCACCTAAGGGTATCGCCACTCCCAAGTCACCGAGACGAGGGAATCCACTATCTTCCTCCGTTCGCCATCCTTGGCAAGGTGGAGCTCAAGCCTTGTACAACTTCGATCCTCCGGGCTTCCACAATGGTCTCGGCAAGCTCCGGGGCGATCTCTTCACTCTCCTATTGATACAAGGTGAGTGCAATCACCAAGAATGCACTTTCTCACGGCTCTCCCTACTCTAGAGTCTCCACTCACCCAGAGAGGACGCACACAAGCTTAACTCTAAGAGGAACTAGCCTATATCTTGAGGTGTGAAAGGATTACAAGAGTGTGAAAATGAGTATTCTAAGTCTTGGACACTTGGGGAATGTGTAGTGGTGCTCTTGTTGTTCAGCCTCTTCGAAATGACTGGTGGGAGGGGGTTAAATACTCAGCCCAACCGAATTAGCCGTTGGAAAAGTAGGCTGATTACTTTTTCTGTGTACATCGGATGATCCGATGACCCCCTTTTATGAGCATCGGTCTAATTTGATTAGCTGACGTCATTCTGTCAGAAATGACCGTTATTAGACCGATGCTTCACCTCCTTCATCATCGGAGGCTCCGATGAATAGATCTTCAATCTGGTTGAGCTGATAATTTGCTTCTGTTGTAATCGACCGATGTGCATCTGCCTTCAACATCGGATGATCCGGCGTTCAGTCCTTCAGAACACTTCAGAAAATTTGCTTACTGTTGTATTCATCCGATGTTCACTTGATACACATCGGATGATCCGGTGTGTACTTCATTCTGAGGTCTTCTTCTTCTGTTGAGTCCAAATCGACCGATGCAGTCATTCTTCAGATCACCGGATGATCCGGTGTATACAATTTTGTTTCCTTCGAGTTGAGTTGGACTGATCTTTTGGATTTTGGACTTGTGACCTCTTGAACACTTGTTTGTATGGCTCTTCTGATGGATATGAGGCTTCTTGTGTTGCCAATTTTGATAAGGTTGCGTCGTTGTACGAGTTCTTCATTTGTTTCCGATTAACCCCTTAGGTTAGTTCGTTGAGGGGTCTCCTTTTGCATCCAATGAGCAGTAGATGACATTTATGATTGATTGATAGACGTTTGATTCATTGTACATGAAACCTCGCATCCACAAACTCATTAGTAGTAAATAACGGTTGTCATTAATCACCGAAACCGTACCTCGTGGGGGCCTAGATGCTTTCAATCTCCCCCTTTTTGGTGATTGATGACAACACAACGAGTAGAGCATAAAGGTAATGAAATATGAAATGCAAACGCAATGCTCATAAAGAAATGTAATCGGAACAATATGCAACACAAGGAGCTCGAAGGCTCAAACAGTGATCAAATATAAATCATAAGAGTGAAGTAGCATACTGAATTACAAATAGTAGCAAATGATAACAATCAAGTCTCAAATAGAAGCAAATAACAAGCTGAAGGCAAATAGATAACTAGCACTCCCCCTAAGCCCAAGACACTCCCCCTAACTCTAACTCTTCTCCCCCTTTCGCATCAAGACACCAAAAAGGGAAGAGGAGTACCTAGGACTCCGGAGCTCTCGGGGCGACGGTGAAGCGGACGACGTCGGCGGTGTCGGAGCTGCTCGAGGTAGACGTCGCCGGAGCTGGTGCTGGAGCGGGAGGAGCCGGAGGTGCTGACGTGGCTGGAGCTGGAGGCGCTGGAGGGTCCGCTGGAGCTGGAGCTGCTGGAGGAGAACGCACAGCCGGGAGAGGCGAGAACTGGAACGGCACCGTCGAAGCCAGCAGTGGAGACATGCTGTAGCTCGGGATCGGCGACGCCGGTGCTGGAACTGAAGCTGGAGCCAGAGGGGGTGCTGCTGGAGGCTGACTAAGACCGGTGGGCTGTGGCGGAAGGGCTATCCCGGTCTGTTGGTAGAGGTTGGTGATCAACCCCAGGATACCCATCATCGCCTGCTGGGTCTGCTGCTGCTGGTCCAGTGTCCTCCGGTGCATCTGGTCCACCAGACTCGTGAACCGGTCCGTGTCCTCACGCCTCTGGCGGGCCATCTCTAGCTGCAACTCTGTCTGCTGCCTCTGAAGCTCTGCGAGCCGCGCAGCCTGCTCGGCCCTGGCCTGCTCAGCAGCGAGCCTGTCCTGGCGCTGCTGCTCGATCATCTGCTGAAGAAGCGACGTCAGCTCAGACGGCTGCGTCACCTGCGCCTCGGACACAGGAGGTGGTGTCGGTGGCGGAGCAGCTGATCCTCCGGCCTCGGCGTCGTGCTGCCTCGGTGAAGGTGGAGGAGGAGGGAAGTACTCCTCGACACTGTCGTCTGTGTCGCTCTCGGACCAGACGTGCTGTAAGTCTCCACCCTGAGCTTCTGCCTCAGCCAGACGCTCATCTTCCTTCTCGAGGTCAGACCAATCCTCCTCAGTCAAGCGCGCCCTGACCTGGCGCTCAACTGGACGGCCAAGGCGGCGGTCTCCAGGAGCGGACGCACGGTAGTGGCCGAAGCGGGTCACGCTCTCGTCAGCAAGCCGGGCCTGTGCTGAATGTCTCTCTGGCACCACCATAGAGCAAATAAAGCTGATCCAGTGCCCATAGACCATCTGCCTCATCATGCCCACTCCATCTGTAATGACGTCCTCCATCTCGTAGAGAAGTATGTCTATGATATCAAAATCCATCCCGTTCATTATGTAGAATAGGAGGGTCTGCTGGAGACTCGTGAACCCCTCCAAGTAACCTGACCTCGGTAGGAGCGTGCGGCGCAAGGCGAGGTGCACAATGCGCGCAGCTGGGGTCAGGAGTGCTGGGGCTCTCGGCTGATCTGGAGAGAAAGTGGGGCCAAACAAGGAGCGGATCTCGTCCAGCTGAGGTGCTACCCCTCCAGTAAGTGGCCTCCTCGGTGGATCTGCCTGCCCATAGACCTTCTCGTGAATGCTAGTGTCGTGCAGGTCCAAGCCAAGGATGTGCCCCAAAGTCTGCCTCGTGAGATGGTAGTACTGACCATTGAACATGAAGGCAATTGATCTTCTGCCCTCTGAGATGTACAGGGTCGCGTAGAAGACACGGACCCATTCTTCCACATACGCACTCCTCTCATAGTCCAGTAGCTCCACCAAGCCTCTATATCGCTCAAAGAAGGGGCGGACATCAGTTTCTGCGGCCACTGCAAGCTGCCTCCAGTCCAAGTGGTTGTGCTGGAAGAGCTTGTGCCCCCAGCGCTTGTAGGTCTCATAGAGAGACGCCTGGGTGACAGTCCAGAAGCGACTGTCAACAAGCAGCTCTCGGGGCTGTGGGAACCACTCCTCAAGAAGAACACTCCATCTGAGCTTACGGAGTTGCTTCGCCTTCATCTTCCGATAGTCCACAAGACGGACTCCTTCACGGACTAGGACGGCCGTGTCCTCCTCATGGATGTCCCTCTCAACCTCCCTGTCCTCACGACGGTCGGCAGCCGTCGGTCTCGGATGAGGAGCAGCCTCGGTGTGACCCCCACGCGTCCGGGCTGAGCGCCGGCGGACGAGGGGCTCAACGGGCTCCTCTTCGGCGTCGGAGTCGTCGACCACTGGAGGCGGCCTCGGACGGGCCTCACGGATCCTCAAGGAACCCTCACGGCCGCGCTCACGCTCCTCGGCGGCGCGAGCGGCCATCAAGGCCTTCTTCTCATCCTTCGAAAGTTTCCGCTTTTTCGCGGCGGGCTCCGCGATAGCCTTGCCTTTGCCTTTGCGATCACGGGCCATCTTCAAGAAAATCGAGAGCAAGGGTAAGCGAAAGGATGACGGGAACAATGAAGGACGTCGCGCTGCACGGAACAAACCTCGTCGACGAAAAGACACGAGATCGATGAAAGGCGACGAACGGCGACGATCGATGGCTCGGGCGAGAAACCCTAGCGGGGAGAACTGCCGGCGTTGGAGGCTGGTGGAGGAGGCGGCGGTGGCGCTTGATGGCGGCGCTGCGAGGTGTGGCAGCCGGGGACGCTCGGCGGCGGCGCTTGGGGAGGCGGCGGCGGCAGCGCTGTGAGCGGGAGGAGAGGCGGCGGCGGCCGGCGGCGGCGCTGCAGGTGGCGGCGGTGCTAGGCGGCGGTTAGGGCGGCTGGGTGCGGCGGCGCGGTGGCCGACGGGAGGAGGCGGCGGCGGCGGCGCGCGGTGTAAAGATCGATCGGGGAGAAAAAGAAACGGCGGCGGCGCTCGAGTTTAAATAGTGGGGCCCAAACCCTAGCCGTTTTTTACACACCGGATGGACCGATGATAGATGCAGTGAACATCGGTCAATTGCAACAGTAAGGATATTCAAGAATCGCTGTTGACATCGGATGAACCGATGATTAGGGTTTTGAACATCGGTCGAATAGCACAGTAAGGGTGTTCAACCGAGTGATATTGACACCGGATGATCCGACGTTAGAGGGAGGTAGACATCGGTTGAATGGATCACAGCTCCAGAAGAGTGAACATCGGATGGACCGATGTTTCCCAGGATGAACGCGTCGGATCATTTGAGGTTCTGACAGAGTTGGGCTTTGAGGATTGAACACCTATTTGACCGATGAGAGATTGACAGGGGCATCGGATAATCCGATGGCAACAGAACGAAAACATCCCATATATGTCCTTCGACCGAACAATCAATTTAGGAGAAACACATGTCTTAGGACTTTTTGGGCAACCCCTTACCCCTCAAGAAGCTAATATGCCAATAGCTTGGCTAGACCTTAACACAAACGGAACACCAAAAAAAATGGAGAAAAAAATATCCAAATAAAATGTAAGGCCCATGCTTTGAGAGGTAGAGTATGAAAACTTCTATCTCATTAAAGCATGTTCCTTTAGAATTTTGCTCTTTCCACATCATATGAGTTGAGATATTGCATTACAAACAAGTCTCCTTCTCATGATGTGGGTTCCCCTTTGTGACAATCTACCGTATGCAATGTCAAACAAGATAATGCAAAATATTAGATGAATGCAAGTCTATATGACAGGAATCATGCAAGGCATAAAATAAATCTGTCTTGCCAAGTTTAAACCTTCCAAAGGCTTCCTCAGGGAAAGACTATTTCTAGCTCACCCCTATCCTTTGGGAGTTAGGCAAGACCTATATGACATGCAACCTTACATGAACATGGCAATTTACATGACGTTAGATGCATCTAGCACATTTAACTCACTTCTAAGCCTAGAAAAAGTTTTCTCATCAAGTGGTTTGGTGAAGATATCCGCCAATTGTTCTTCGGACCTAACACCTTGCAAAGAGATTTCTCCCTTAGCCTCATGGTCCCGCAAGAAGTGATGGCGAATATCAATGTGCTTAGTGCGGGAGTGTTGAACGGGGTTTCTAGCTATCTTAACCGCACTTTCATTGTCACAAAGGAGAGGCACACAACCAAACTTAATTCCAAAGTCCAAGAGGGTTTGCTTCATATATAGGATTTGGGCACAACATGCACCGGCCGCTATATACTCCGCTTCCGCGGTGGACAAAGCCACGGAATTTTGCTTCTTGCTCGACCAAGAAACTAGGGAACGCCCAAGTAAGTGGCAACCCCCGGAGGTACTCTTGCGGTCTACACGGCATCCGGCAATGTCCGAATCCGAGTAACCTAAGAGATGAAAACTAGCGTTCTTGGGGTACCACAAACCTACACTTGGGGTATGCTTGAGATACCGAAGTATCCTAAAGACCGCCTTCTTGTGCGATTCTTTAGGTGCCGCTTGAAAGCGAGCACACAAGCACACACTAAACATAATATCGGGCCTAGATGCGGTAAGATATAGCAATGAACCAATCATGGAACGGTAATGAGATTGATCAATAGATTTACCGTCCATGTCCGCGTCGAGATGACAATTTGTCGCCATTGGAGTGCTTCTTGAGCTACAATCTCCCATCTCAAATTTCTTCAAGAGGTCCTTAGTGTACTTCTCTTGATGGATGAAGGTCCCCTCTTGAAGTTGCTTGATTTGGAATCCTAGGAAGAAGTTGAGCTCTCCAATCATTGACATCTCGAATTCCCTAGACATCATTTTGCCAAACTCATGGCTAAGAGCTTTGTTAGTTGAGCCAAAAATAATATCATCGACATAAATTTGACAAAGAAATAAGTCTCCGTCGATGTCCTTGGTGAAGAGTGTAGTGTCCACCCTCCCAATCTTGAAACCTTGCATGACGAGGAAGTCCCTTAAGCGCTCGTACCATGCCCTTGGAGCTTGCTTGAGTCCATAGAGTGCTTTGTTTAGCCTATAGACATGGTTAGGGTTTCTTGGGTCCTCAAACCCGGGAGGTTGCTCAACAAACACAAGTTCATTAATATAGCCATTGAGAAATGCACTCTTAACATCCATTTGATAAAGCATGATATTATGATGAGAAGCAAAAGCAAGGAGTATGCGGATAGCTTCTAACCGTGCTACCGGGGCGAATGTTTCCCCAAAATCCAAACCTTCAACTTGAGCAAATCCCTTCGCCACAAGCCTAGCTTTGTTGCGGACCACCACGCCATTCTCATCTTGCTTGTTGCGGTAGACCCACTTCGTTCCAATCACATTCTTGTCCTTGGGTCGCTCCTCCAACACCCAAACTTCATTGCGGGTGAAGTTGTTGAGTTCCTCTTGCATAGCCATCACCCAATTGGAGTCTTGGAGAGCTTCCTCAATGCTTTTGGGTTCTACACACGACACAAAAGAGTAGTGCTCACAAAAGGATGCAACATGACGTGAACGAGTACTTACTCCCCGTGAAGGACTTCCAATGATTTGATCCATTGGATGTGCCTTGGAGATGCGCCCATGTCTCATCAACGGTTGTGAGTCACTTGGTGGTGGTGAAGCATCTTGCTCATCTTGTGGTTGGACTTCATCTTGGACTTCATCTTCTTCTTGGTGTTGTGTGGCTTGTTGGTCTTGCATAGGCAGTGGATCATCTTTGTCTTCTTCTTCATCCACTTGAGGCGCCATGGAGGTATTGATGTTCGGACTTGAAGCTCCCCCTTGATCATGGCTCTCCTCAACTTCGGGCTTGATGTCTCCTATGGTCATGTTCTTCATAGCTTCTCGTAGAGGCTCATCATCTATATCATCATGACCAAAACTCTCCTCTTGGGAGCCATTAGTCTCATCAAACTCAACGTCACAACTTTCTTCAACTAACCCGGAGGTTTGGTTGAATACTCGATATGCCTTTGAGTTTGACGCATAACCAAGGAAAATACCAACATCGCACCTTCTTTCAAACTTACCAAGTCTTTTCTTGCGGTAGATGTAGCACTTGCATCCGAAGACCCGGAAGTAGGAGATGTTGGGCTTTCTCCCAATGAGGAGCTCGTAGGGAGTCTTTTGGAGAAGTCGATGAAGGTAGACTCTATTTGCGGCATGGCATGCCGTGTTGATCGCTTCCGCCCAAAACTTCTCCGACGTCCCATAGTCATCAAGCATGGCTCTCGCGAGGGTGATTAGTGTCTTGTTCTTTCTCTCAACAACACCGTTTTGTTGAGGGGTGTATGTAGCCGAAAATTCGTGCTTGACTCCTTCACGGTCACACCACTCCCCAATATTGTAGTTCTTGAACTCGGTGCCGTTGTCACTCCGGACCTTGATGATGGGAAGTTGGAATTCCCGTTGAGCTCGTTTTGCAAAGGTCTTGAAGACTTCCGGAGTTTCACCCTTGTCACCTAAAAACAAAGTCCAAGCATAGCGAGAGTAATCATCAACAATAACGAGACAATAGAGATTACCGCCAAGGCTTTGGTAGGTGGACGGTCCAAAGAGGTCCATGTGAAGTAGTTCGAGCGGCTTGGAGGTAGACACCATTGTCTTCATCGGATGGTGCGAAGCCACTTGCTTCCCGGCTTGACATGCGCTACATAGCTTGTTCTTTTCAAACGTCACGTCCTTTACGCCGGTCACCATCCCTAGCTTGAAGGACTTCTTGAGCTTGCTCATTCCTATGTGAGCAATCCTCCGATGCCATAGCCACCCCAAACTTGTCTTGGTGAAAAGACAAGTGGTTAGGCTTGCGCTCTTGTTGGAGAAGTCCACCAAATATAGATGACCATGCCTAAAGCCCTTGAATATTAGCTCTTTGCTAGCTACACTAGACACCACAACACCATCTTTGTCAAATGTGCACGTTAGTCCGAGATCACAAAGTTGAGCAATAGAGAGCAAATTAAAGCTAAGAGACTTAACGTAAAGCACATTCGAAATGGACAAGTCATTAGAAATTGCAATTTTACCTAAACCAATTACCTTCCCCTTTGAGTTATCACCAAAGGTGACTTGTTCATGATTGCCGGGGTCTTCTATGGAGGTGAACATACCATCATTGCCGGTCATGTGTTGAGTGCACCCACTATCGAGTACCCAATGTTTTCCTCCGGCTTTGTAGTTCACCTACACACATGAAGTTAGTTTTTGAGTTTAGGAACCCAAGCCAACTTAGGTCCTTGTATGTGTGATACAAGTGATTTTGGGACCCAAAGTTGCTTGGGGAGCTTCCCCTTCATGCCCTTGATGTTTTTGCCAATGAACTTCGCCTTCACCTTTCCACCTACTTTGCTCAATAGATAGTGACAATCATTGAAAGTAGATGAATAGTTAGGAGGTAATTTTGGAGAAGGACGAGTGGGAAGAGGGCACTCCCTAGTGTGATGTCCGGTGACCTCACAATGTTGGCAATAGGATCCCACTTCCTTGATGAAGCTTGTCCTAAGCTCCGGTGAGGGCACCTTCCATTTGTTGGGCGTAGGGAAGGTCCCAAGTCCCCTCTTGTTGAAGCCTTTAGCTTGTTGGAAGAGGATCTCCTTGTGCTTGTCCTCTCCCTTGGAAAGTCTAGCCACACTAGTGCGGAGACTTTCAATCTCGTCCATTAGCTCCTTCTCCCTATTAGCTTTCAATGGCAAAGACTCATGCAAATTGTTAGTGGCATGTGAACTAGCGGGTGTTTTGCCATCAAGATTTTCTTTCTTCAAGTTATTCAATTTTAGTTCTATTGCTTCATAGGAAAGACTAAGTGTCTCATGCTCTTGAACTAACTCGTTATGCTTAGCCAATAGTGCCGAGTTAGCTAAGTCAAGCTCATGGAACTCAAGCTTGATTTGAGCCTTCTCCTCCTCGATTTGCTTGACGTGTGACTTGAGCGTTTCATGCTCATTAAGTATGGTGACATACTTGTCTTGCAAATCGAGGTTGGCACCCTCTAGCTTAGCGCGAGTTAGCTCAAGTGCCTTAACCTTAGCCTTTTCCCTTTTGATAATGGCATGATATTCATTAATCATAGATGCTAGTTCATCGGGGGAAAGTTCATCATCACTTGAGTCATCACATACCTTTGTGTTACCTTTCGCCATGAGGCACATAGGAGGTGGAGGAAGGGGTGAGTCATCCTTGTTGACGATAGCGAGGCTTGCCAAGTTTTCTTCCTCAACTTCACTATCATCACTTGTTTCTTCATCGGTGACCCACTCATTTGCTTCGCACATGAAGACCTTTTGAGGTCCTCTTCTCTTCTTTGGAAAGAGCTTGGTCTTCTTGCTTTTGTCAAGTTTCTTCTTTCCAAAGGTGCGCTTGGGCTTTGCATCTTCATCATCATCACTCTCTTCTAGCTTGCGATGCTTGCCCTTGTCCTTCCTCTTGTCCGGTCTTGGACAATCATATGATATGTGGCCTTGATCGCCACAATTGTAGCACGTCTTGTTTTCATCTTTCCTTGGCAAGAAGGCTTTCTTCTTGGGATCAAACGAGTATCCCTTCTTGGCAATCTTTGAGTTGAGACGTGAAAACTTCCTCATCATCAATGCAAGCTCATCATCATCATCATCTTCACTTGTAGCTTGTTCTTCCTCACTTGAGCTAGGCTCAACCACTTTCTTCTTCTTGGTATGTGTCTTCTTGGTTGAGGCCTTGAGAGCAATGGTCTTTAATGATGATGACTCCTCCATCATTCCAAGCACACTCATCTCATGAGCATGTATCTCTCCAATGAGCTCCGAAACCTCAATGTTGTCAAGTGACTCCTTTTGGAGCATTGAGTTGATGATGTTGTACTTGGGCTTGGGAAGTAGCATGAGGATCTTGCGGTTGATGAGTCCCTTGCCAAGAGAAGCAATGTCAAGAGCATTAATTTCCTCAATGAGTACATTTAAGCGAGAAAACATTTGATTAACATTCTCATGAGGAAGCATTTTAAAATCATCATACTTGGATTTAAGCAAGTGATATTTGAGCTCTTTGACACGAGAGGAACCCTCATGGATCTCAATCAAGCAAGCCCAAATTTCACAAGCTTTCTCCTTACTAGCAATTCTAGCAAATACATCTTGACTAATGCACTCATAAATAGCATTCCTAGCCTTAGCATCCCATTTTAGTTGATCACCAATATATTCATGGTTGCCAAACCCCGCATGGGTCGCTTCCCACACTTCGGGAGAAATTGCCTCAAGGTAAGCGCGCATGCGTGCTTTCCAATAAGCAAAATTCTTGCCCTCGAAGGTAGGAACCGAACCCCCATTCTTGGCCATTTTTGCTCTCTAGCGGTGAAGCTAGAATGATCCAATGAGCAACCTCGCTCTGATACCAATTGTAGGGATCGAATGCCCAAGAGGGGGGGGGGTGAATTGGGCTACTTCAAATTTTAAGTCAATTTAAAGCTTAAGTGAAATCTAGTTCTCTAAGCAAGCCAACAGTGCAATTAAGAGAAATGAGTGCGGAATTGAGAATTGCGTAATCGTAAAGGAGTAGGGAGGAGGAATGCAAACGCTCGAAGACACGGGGACACGTCGATTTTTCCCGTGGTTCGGTGAGATCACTAGGATCCACCTACGTCCACGTTGTGGCACCCACCTAAGGGTATCGCCACTCCCAAGTCACCGAGACGAGGGAATCCACTATCTTCCTCCGTTCGCCATCCTTGGCAAGGTGGAGCTCAAGCCTTGTACAACTTCGATCCTCCGGGCTTCCACAATGGTCTCGGCAAGCTCCGGGGCGATCTCTTCACTCTCCTATTGATACAAGGTGAGTGCAATCACCAAGAATGCACTTTCTCACGGCTCTCCCTACTCTAGAGTCTCCACTCACCCAGAGAGGACGCACACAAGCTTAACTCTAAGAGGAACTAGCCTATATCTTGAGGTGTGAAAGGATTACAAGAGTGTGAAAATGAGTATTCTAAGTCTTGGACACTTGGGGAATGTGTAGTGGTGCTCTTGTTGTTCAGCCTCTTCGAAATGACTGGTGGGAGGGGGTTAAATACTCAGCCCAACCGAATTAGCCGTTGGAAAAGTAGGCTGATTACTTTTTCTGTGTACATCGGATGATCCGATGACCCCCTTTTATGAGCATCGGTCTAATTTGATTAGCTGACGTCATTCTGTCAGAAATGACCGTTATTAGACCGATGCTTCACCTCCTTCATCATCGGAGGCTCCGATGAATAGATCTTCAATCTGGTTGAGCTGATAATTTGCTTCTATTGTAATCGACCGATGTGCATCTGCCTTCAACATCGGATGATCCGGTGTTCAGTCCTTCAGAACACTTCAGAAAATTTGCTTACTGTTGTATTCATCCGATGTTCACTTGATACACATCGGATGATCCGGTGTGTACTTCATTCTGAGGTCTTCTTCTTCTGTTGAGTCCAAATCGACCGATGCAGTCATTCTTCAGATCACCGGATGATCCGGTGTATACAATTTTGTTTCCTTCGAGTTGAGTTGGACTGATCTTTTGGATTTTGGACTTGTGACCTCTTGAACACTTGTTTGTATGGCTCTTCTGATGGATATGAGGCTTCTTGTGTTGCCAATTTTGATAAGGTTGCGTCGTTGTACGAGTTCTTCATTTGTTTCCGATTAACCCCTTAGGTTAGTTCGTTGAGGGGTCTCCTTTTGCATCCAATGAGCAGTAGATGACATTTATGATTGATTGATAGACGTTTGATTCATTGTACATGAAACCTCGCATCCACAAACTCATTAGTAGTAAATAACGGTTGTCATTAATCACCGAAACCGTACCTCGTGGGGGCCTAGATGCTTTCAATAGGTCTTACATACTCAAAATGAAAATTCAAATGTTGCGGAGGAATCGGCACAACCTAAGACTGACAGATCCAAATCTGCTCATGTGAAGAAGAATGAAATAAAATTTAAGAGTGCTTGTTTTCTTGCTTCCAAATATGATTTGTTTGAATTAAAAAATAATGCTGCAATCTGCTATGGGTTTGCTTGCAAAGAAGCTTTGTTCTCAGTTCACAACATACCATGTGCTTTGCCCTTAGCTGTCACTAACCTTTTGCAGGAATACGCTGATGTGTTTCCACAAGAGGTACCAGCCGGGCTGCCACCATTGAGAGGGATTGAGCATCAAATTGACCTCATCCCCGGAGCTTCTTTGCCAAACCTAGCACCATACAGGACCAACCCGGAGGAGACTAAGGAGATTCAGCGACAATTAAAGGAATTACTCAACAAAGGTTATGTGCGTGAGTCCCCTTAGTCCTTGCTCTGTTCCTGTTCTTTTGGTCCCAAAGAAAGATGGATCATGGCTTATGTGTGTAGATTGTCGAGCAATTAGTAACATTACCATTAGATATCTTCATCCTATTCCTAGGTTATATGATATGCTTGATGAACTTAGTGGCTCGATGATTTTCTCTAAAATTGACTTGCGTAGTGGATACCACCAAATTCGCATGAAGCTAGGTGATGAATGGAAAATAACGTTTAAAACCATGTTCGGTTTGTATGAGTGGTTAGTCATGCCTTTTGGTCTCACTAATGCACCTAGCACTTTCATGAGATTAATGAATGAGGTTTTAGGTGCTTTCATTGGAAGATTTGTGGTAGTATATTTTGATGACATCTCCATCTATAACACATCTCTAGAAGAGCATCCTGATCATCTCCGTGTTGTTTTCAATGCTTTACGTGAGGCACACTTATTTGGTAACATTGAAAAGTGCACCTTTTGCATAGATGGAGTCTCTTTTCTTGGCTATGTTGTGACACCACAGGGAATTGAAGTCGATCAAGCCAAGATGGAGGCGATACAGCTGGACGACTCCTACCACGGTCACACAAGTGCAAAGATTTCTCGGACTTGCTGGATTCTATCGTCATTTTGTGAAGGACTTTAGCACCATAGCATGCACACTGCATGAGCTTACAAAGAAGGGTGCTCCATTCACATGGGGCAAGGCGCAAGCGGCTGCATTTGAAACTTTAATGAATAGGTTAACTTATACACCCCTTCTCCAATTACCAGATTTCAGTAAGACTTTTGAATTGGAATGTGATGCTAGTGGTACTGGATTGGGAGGTGTCTTGTTGCAACACGGGAAACCTATTGCTTATTTTAGTGAGAAACTGAATGGGCCTAGTCTAAACTATTCCACTTACAATAAAAAATTATATGCACTAGTACGAACTTTGGAAACATGGCAACATTATTTATGGCCTAAAGAATTTGTTATACATTCTGATCATGAATCTTTGAAGCACATTAAGAGCCAAACTAATCTGAACCGTAGGCATTCCAAGTGGGTAGAATTCATTGAGTTCTTTCTTATGTCATCAAACACAAGAAAGGAAAAAGATAATGTCATTGCGGATGCCTTATCTCGCCGTTATAATATGTTGTCCCAACTTGATTTTAAGATTTTTGGCTTGGAAACAATTAAAGAACAATATGCTTTTGATGCTGATTTCAAAGATGTGTTACTGCAATGTAAAGAACAATATGCTTTATCTACCATGCTTAGGGCTTTTCTGAAGCATAACATCAAATTATGGGAAGAATGTTTGCCTCATGTTGAATTTGCTTACAATCACTCGTTGCGTTCTACTACTAATTTGTGCCCTTTTCAGATTGTATATGGTTTTATCCCCCGTGCTCCCATTGATCTTTTGGCTCTGCCACCTTCAGAGAAATTGAATTTTGATGCTTCCCGCCATGCTGAATTAATTCTTAAAATGCATGAGCAAACTAAAGAAAACATTGAGAGCATGAATGCTAAGTATCAACAAGCCGGTAGCAAGGGTAGAAAGCATGTTACTTTTAAACCTGGTGATTTTATTTGAGTGCATTTGAGAAAGGATAGATTTCCTGATTTGAGAAAATTTAAATTGATACCTAGAGCTGCTGGACCCTTCAAAGTACTTCGAAAAATTAATGATAATGCATATGAAATTGAGTTGCCTGCACATGTTGGGGTTACTTCCTCTTTTAATATTGTAGTTTTGAAACCATGTGGGCGAGGAAGATACGTTTGAGTCGAGGACGACTCAAGTGCGAGAATGAGAGGATGATGAGGACATCGCTACCATTGATACAACCACAACAACAACCCATTCACCACTTGTGGCTAATCAAGGTCCAATGACACGCGCTCGTGCACGTGAACTTAGTTATCAAGTGAATTCATTCCTGGCTGTTAAAACTAATTACCCTTCAAATGGAGAACTATTAAAGCCTTGTGATGACCTTGTTATTATTAGGTGCTTGGCAATTGATCCAGCTAGGAGGAATGGAGGGATTAATGCAATGAAGACTGCTCCACCCGAGGGGTCCTTGTAACTGCAGCAAGTACCAGCTTAAAAGGGGCATAACATTCAACTCCCAATGTTGTTTAATGCAAATAAGTACTTGCTGGAAAGGTCTCTTCGTCTACTTTCCATTGGATCAAGAATCAAAGGCAGGTGACACTTTAGCTGCCCAAAAAAGGCCAAACTAGACTCGTGACTCCATCCGTAGTTCGAGTCTTCCTCCTCTATATAAGCAACTAGCAGCCATAGGAAAAACTTGGGTTTTGTTTTCTGTAAGTTTAGCCATTGCTACTTCCTTTTAACACAAGTGTCAATGAGACTGTCCGATTACTTGAATTAGAACCCCAACTTATCACACCCGTGAGTGTTTGCTTGTTATCTTGTTCTTGCTTGTTCTTCGATTGCTTGCAGGTTCAAGGATGTTCTTGGCACGTCAAGAACAGCAATAACATGAGCCAATGTAACTATCGCTAAGTCGCAACACCCTTGTTGTTGTTGTAGTCGGATTGCACATTGTCGACCTCCACCTAAATCATAGTTATAAGGAGACGGTGTAACTATCGCTCAAGGCGCCACACCATTCTCGTTGTGGTAGTCGGGCAGCCAACATCGACCTCCACCAAATTCATTCACCACCAACATATCTCATTGAAAGATAGGGCATCCCCCGTACCCGTTGGGTTCATCACCGCCGGTTTCACTTTTTTGAGCTCCGGCACCCCCCAAGGGGGCTGCCGATGTCACTTCTCCAAGCTCCAGTGCCTACCAGGGGGCCGCTGGTGTCGCTTCTTCGATCTCTAGCGCCCTCCAAGGGGGCCGTCGGCATCACTACTTTGAGCTCCGGCACCCCTCAAGGGGCCACCGGTGTCGCTTCTCTAAGCTCCGTCGCCTCCTAGGGGGCCGCCGACGTCGCTGAAAGTGCATCTAGGAATTCCCCTGTGGGTTTTCGATGATTGATGACAAACAAATGAGATTCTAATGAATTCATTGAGATGAATGCAGGTCAACAATGATTAGATATTATGGTGCAACCAAATAGGTGAAAAATGAGAAGTGAGAAAGGAAGAAGCCCAAATGTTCAATGGAAGCGCAAAGTAGACATAATTGTATAGGATGTGTGTGAGAGACACATCCCAAGAGCTCACGTCTTTGCGTAGAGGGTAAGGTCTAAAATCAATCTAAGCAATTCACTGAGCACCAGACTAGTCCGAACACCAACCTAACTTGTCTGATTAACTTTTTGATGTAACAGTTCACTGAGCATCGGACGAGTTCGGACATGCACTGGACAAGTCCGTTAAACTCTCTGATGTTTTAATTCACCTTGCACCTTACAAGTCCGGACACAGAATGGACAAGTCTGTTCAATTTTCTGATGTTTCACTCAAACAAGTTGGAAAAGCACAATTCACATTGCACCGAACAATTGCGTCAAATTGCGGACTAGTCTGATCAACTTTTTGTAATCACAACAGACTAGTCCGATGAACTCTCTGTTCCAATACGGACAAGTTTGGTATAACTCACACAAATTAGAGTTTTTAGTGTGCTGCACATTCCACGCGAATTTTACACAGCACACCAGACAAGTCCGGTGACCAGAGCGGACTAGTCCGGCCATGGGGTCCCTAACAGTAATATTTTTGGAAACACTATAAAAAGGTGATCCACGACCCCACAAACACAAGCACCGTACACAACTATCAAAAACATAAACCCTAGCACCGCCACTAATCCCAAGAGCACAAAAACAAATCTCCCCACACATCTAAAGGCCTAAAGAGTCAAATCTTTTAGGTATCCAGATTTAGGATATGGAGATCGTCGTCTACGCATCGTTGATCTCTTGGGGTTTGATCTATTATACACTCGTGCATTCTTTGTAATTTTTTGAGTGTATTAGATCATCTTTTTCTCGCCATAATTTTGTGGGAGCCCTCAACGTGTGAGGTTGCCCACCAACTTGGTGATTACCCCGTTATAGTGGAACTCAAGTCGGCCTTGTGTGGTGACTTGACGAGGGAAAGGGTTTGAAGAGACCCGGCTCTGTGTGGGCCTTCTGAATGAGGAGTAGATCTCTTTGGTGAGATCGAACCTCGGTAAAAATCTGTGTCTCGCATGTTCCATTCTTTTACTTTTGCAAGTTCCATTATCTAGGGCATTAGAATTGATCAATCAAGTAATTTGTGTTCTATGTGAAAATTAAGCAATCATATCTCTTGTTCAAGTTGTATGAATAGTAATTACATTCCGCTGCGATTTCATTTTAAAGTTCTGCCTAAACTCGGTATTTAACATATTTGTTAAGTGTTGCAGGAAATGTTTTAAAGTTTATTCACCCTCTCTAGTCAACATTCAATTGGTATCAGAGTAGGTTCTCCATTCACGAGACTCACCACTTGGAGAGATCAATGACCTCTGACAAGAACAACGAGATCCCGAAAGTTCCCAACACCGAAGATGAACATGACACCAAGGCATTCAATGTTCTCAAGGAAAACAAACATGATGATGAAGAAGTGTGTCAACACAAGCCATTTCTAAGAAAGAAACTGCTAAGTAAAAAGGGCAAGGAAGAAGACGAGAAGACGACGGATAGTGGTCATCATGACTACTCCCGATATCCTTATAATTACGATCGTCTTAACTCTAACAATCATTGTCTTTCAATTCCTTTGGGAAAACCTACTCATTTCGACGAAAATGATTATACAATGTGGAAGTATAATATGAAAATTCATCTTATCTCCTTAAACCCCAGTCTTTGGCATGTTGTGTGTACAGGTTTAGATATTCCGGATACCAACGATGAACTCACTCTGGAGAAAGAGCAAGAAATTCATCGCAACACACAAGCCGTTGCAGTGATCACTTCTTCCTTGAGCCGATAATAGTTTAACAAGATTGATGGACTGGAAGGTGCTCAGGAAATATGGGATACACTCAAGACCGCACATGAGGGAAATCGCTCAGTTTGTGAAGCAAAAATCGAAATGCTTGAAGGAGAATTGGGGAGGTTTGCCATTGAGGAGGGTGAATCACCTCAAGAGATGTACAACAGAATGAAGGCACTCATCAACAAGATTCGTGCCTATGGAAGCAAGAAGTGGACTTACCATGAGGTGGTCAAAAGGATGATTAGAACATGTTTGCCAAGGAATGTCATCTTGTGCTCTATGATCCGAGAAAGCTCGGGGTTTCACAAAATGACTCCGAATGAACTGTTGGGCAAGATTATCAACCATGAGATGATGGAGAAAGAGGCCCAATATGTCAAAGACTTAGATGAACTTACCTCCTCCAAGAAAGAGGGAAGTTGCCCTCAAAGCAACTTGCAAGCCTAAAGGAAAGTAAGTTCGTGAAGCACAAGATGAAGAAGACACAAGTGATGTGAGCACCGATTTGGATGATGAAGAGATGGCTCTCTTCAAGAAATTCAAGCGCATGATGAGAAGAAGGAAGGGAAGCAACTCAAGTGATGGGAAAAGCAAAGAGAAAGGAAAATCCAATGCACAACGTACCTGCTACAACTGTGGCGAGTATAGTCACTTTATGGTTGACTGCACATATGAAGAAACTAATAAGAAGAAGGAAGTGAAGCCACAAGAGAAAAAGACCTCCAAAAAACGAGGCAAGCTCACCAAGCGCACATTGGCAATAAGTGGGACTCAAACGACGAGTCCTCCTTCGATGAAAAAAGGAGATGGCTACCATTGCTATCAAGAAGTCAACCAAGAAGTCTACGCTCTTCCCGAACATAGGAGGACGAGAGACTCATAATCATACTTGCCTCATGGCTAAGGAAGGCAAGAAAAATGGTTGACTTACACCTCCCTCGCTTGATTCCTCCATTGATGATTTTGATAGCTCCAGTGAAAATGAGAAAATGCTTAAGGGTCTGAGTAAAATTGCATTAAGGAAAATGAAAATGTTGTTGGATGAAAATTTTGAGAAAGAGGAGCTTGTCAACCGCCAAGAAGATATGCTCATCCATGAAAGGAAGATATATCAAGAGGTTGAGAAACTTCTTGAACTTGAGAAGGAGAAAAACAAGGCACTTGAGCATGAGCTAGCCTTGAGTAAGGAAACTTACTCAAAACTAGAAGACTTACACATCATAATCATGGAAGAACTTGCTAACTTGTCAAAAGTTAACAAAATCCTTGAAGTACAAGTTGAGTCACTTAAGCAAAGTGGCACTTTGATAGGATCATGGTTCCTGATCTTTTGATGAGAATAGGAGGGTTCGATTTGTGGAGGAGAAGACGTTGGCGATCCGACTACACCATCCCCAAGACGATGCGCCTTAGCGATCAGTACACCGACTCTGAAGTTGTATTGTTCTTGCTGGCACACAGTCAACCTGACCACGAGGGCCTTTGTTCTTGCAAGCAATCAAAGAACACGCAAGAACAAGAAGAACAAGTACTGATCTATTGAAACAATCAAAAAGTGGGGTTCCGAATACAAGTAGACGGGCGATCTAGTCGACACGCGCGTGTACAAGGAAGCAACAGAAGCTGACTTTCGAATAAACAAAACCCACCATCTAATGAGGGTGGAAGCTACTGTTTAATACCTACCTAGGGTCGTGAGAAACCCTAATCACGAGTCCCTAATGGGATCTTAACGATACATGGGCCATGGGCCCAATGTTGGTGACGCATCACCATGGACAGAAAAGGTCTCGATATTAAAATATTGATGGTGGCCAACTCCGAATAGATATGGATATGAGTTCAGATCCGTTTGAAATTAAACTTGGTAATCTTTCCACTAAGTACTTGAACACCCAGATTGGAGTCCGTATGAAGTAGTGGTGTCCGTCACAATTTGGTGCTGTTCTGCTGTCGAAATCCAGTCCGTGTGAATTCACTTCCCTTTGGCTCCTCTCCATCGTTCCTAAGCAAAACAAGAAAGCACGTGGTTCCACAATCTAGATAAGATGGACATAAGGTCAAGAGTGAGTTCACCTGATAGTTTAATTACGTGAACGAGTGCGAGTAATCGAACCAAAAACCAGGAGTTGAGTGAGTGTGGATGTATCGATGGTGCTGATGTCCTCATCATCCTCCCCTTCTTGTATGAGTCGTCCGCGACTCAAGCTCATTTTCTTCTCCCAAATATGGTTTCAAATCTGCAATGTTAAATGTGGGACTAACCCCAATATTCGCAGGCAACTCGAGTTCATATGCATTATCATTAATCCTTTCTAACACTTTGAATGGACCATCAGCTCGAGGTTACAATTTAGACTTTCTCAAATCAAGAAACCTATCCTTTCGCAAATGTAGCCAAACTAAGTCACCAGGTTCAAAAGTGATAGGTTTCTTTCCCTTACTACCAGCAAGTTTGTACTTAGCATTTATGCACTCTATATTCTTCCTAGTGGTTTCATGCAATTTTAAGATCAATTCAGCATGATGTTTAGCATCAAAATTTACTCGCTCCATTGAGGGAAGAGGTAATAAATCAATAGGAGCACATGATACAAATCCATAAACAATCTCAAAAGGGCATTTCTTCATACTAGAACGTAGGGAGCGATTATAAGCAAACTCAACACGAGGTAAACACTCTTCCCATATTTTTATATATATTTTTAAAACAGCCCTAAGCATAGTAGATAAACTTCTATTCACAACCTGAGTTTGACCATCAGTTTGGGGATGACAAGTAGTTGAAAATAAAAGCTTAATCCTCCATTTTGCCCATAAAGTTCTCTAAAAATGGCTAAGAAACTTAGCATCACAATCTGAAACTATTGTTTTTGGAACACCATACAACCTAACAATCTCTCAAAAAAAATCAGCAACATGTGTAGCATTATCACTTTTATGACAAGGTATGAAGTGTGCCATTTTAGAAAATCTATCCACCACAAAAAATATGCTATCCCTCCCCTTCTTTGTTCTATGCAGTCCTAAAACAAAGTCCATAGAAATATCCTTCCAAGAAATGCTAGGAACAGGAAGAGGCATGTACAAACTATGTGGATTAAGTCGTGAGTTAGCTTTTTGACATGTCGTGCATCGAGCAACGAAGAGCTCCACGTCTCGCCTCATCCGTGGCCAAAAGAAATGACCAGCAAGTATGTCCTCTGTCTTTTTCACTCCAAAGTGCCCCATGAGCCCGCCTCCATGCATTTCCTGTAACAACAACAACTGAATGGAGCTAGCTAGAATGCATAGCTTGTTAGCTCTAAACACATACACATCATTGATGACAAATTTATTCAACGTTCTTCCCTCTTTGCACTTCAGAAATACATCTTTGAAATCAGTATCATGTTCATATTGACCTTTAATCGTTTCCAATCCAAAAATTTTAAAGTCAAGTTGAGATAGAAGAGTATAACGTCTAGATAAAGCATCATCAATAACATTGTCCTTTCCTTTTTTGTGTTTGATGACATAAGGAAAAGACTCAAAATTCCATCCACTTAGCATGCCTACAGTTCAGTTTCCCTTGACTCCTAATATGCTTTAGTGATTCATGATCAGAATGGATAACAAATTCTTTGGGACACAAATAATGCTGCCATATTTCTAAAGTCCGTACAAGAGCACATAATTCCTTATCATAGGTAGAACAATTCAGAACAAGCCCACACATTTTCTCACTAAAATATGCAACAAGTTTTCCTTCTTGTAACAAAACATCACCCAATCCAATCCCACTAGCATCACATTCAAGCTCAAAAGTCTTACAAAAATCAGGGAGTTGGAGAAGAGGTGCATGTGTCAACTTATCTTTCAGTATGGTAAAGGTGTTATCTTGTGTGGTGCCCAAAGAAAAGGGCACTGCCTTCTTCGTAAGGTCATTCGATGGAGCAGAAATGGTGCTGAAATCCTTCACAAAGAGACGATAGAACCCAGCCAGTCCTAGAAAACTCCGCACCTGTGTGATGGTCTTTGGTACATGCCACCCCTGAATAGCCTCCACCTTGGCTTGATCAACTTCAATTCCCCATGGATTAACAATATAGCCAATAAAAGAGATTCGATCCGTCCAAAAGGTGCACTTCTCAAGGTTACCAAATAAACATGACTCACGTAAAGCATTAAAAATAGCACGTAAGTGATCAAAATGTTCATCCATGGATTTGCTGTAAATCAATATATCATCAAAGTACACAATGACAAATTTTCCAATGAATGCACACAAAACCTCATTCATTAATCTCATGAAGGTGCTAGGTGCATTAGTTAACCCAAAAGGCATGACTAACCACTCATATAAACCGAACTTGGTTTTGAATGCAGTTTTCCATTCATCTCCTAGTTTCATGCGAATTTGGTGGTAACCACTACGCAAATCAACTTTTGAGAACACAACAACGCCACTCAATTCATCAAGCATATCATCTAAGCATAGAATAGGATGACAATATCGAATGGTGATATTATTGATTGCTCTACAATCCACACACATACGCCATGATCCATCCTTTTTAGGTACAAGAATAACTGGGATGGCACGAGGACTAAGAGACTCACGTACATAACCTTTGTTGAGTAGTTCTTGTACTTGGCACTGAATCTCCTTTGTTTCTTCCGGGTTTGTCCTGTATGGTGCACGGTTGGGCAATGAAGCACCGATAATGAGGTTAATCTGGTGTTCAATCCCTCGAAGTGGTGGTAGTCCTGGTGGTATTTCACTTGGAAACATATCATAATATTTCTGCAAAATGTTGGCAACAGCAGGAGGCAAAGAATGTTGCATATCGTAAAGGGAAATCAAAGCATCTTTGCATACCAAAGCATAGGCAACAGAGGTGGAAGCAATCAGTGCATTAATACCAGATTTCATAGCAAACAAGCATTTTCCCTTCAGAGATATCTCATTTTTCTTATCAAACATAGATTTGGCATTGTTATTTTTCTCAACATTAGCATGGTTCTGAGATTTAGTTTTCCTAGCTGTAGCAACATTATCTTGCACAATAGTTCAGGAGACATAGGATGCAACACAATTTTTTTATCATGGTAAAGAAAAGAATACTGATTTGATCTACCATGATGCATAGAATCTCTATCAAATTGCCAAGGTCTTCCTAGCAGAATATTACAAGGTTGCATAGGCACAAGATCACATTCAATGACATCCTGATATGATCCAATAGCAAAATTGATTCACAGAAGTCTAGTTACCTTTGCCTTACCGCTGTTGTTTAACCATTGAATGTAATAGGGATGTGGGTGCGGTTTGGTGCTGAGTGCCATCTTGGCCACCATGTCACTGTTGGCCAAGTTGTTGCAACTACCTCCATGAATGATCATATGGCAAGAATGCTCTTTGATGACACACTTTGTTTGAAATAATGTGTGCCTTTGATATTGGTCCGCTTTCTCCATTTGGGCACTAAGCACACACTGCACAAATGAGACTTTCATAGCGTGCTGCATCTTCTGCACCAATATGCTCTTCTTGATGTTCGTCACTACCTGCATAGTTAGCTGCAAGCAAAGCATGTGTATCGTAATTGAAATCACTAGCATATGAGTACTCACCATCATCTTTAACAACTAGAACACATTTGCTCGGACAGTCATGCTGCACATGGCCGAATTCCTTGCATCTGGGACATTGAACGTCTCTAGCTCGCCCTGTAGAGGCTACGGAAGAAGCACTCTCTATGGGCCTTTTGGGTAGTCTTTGCTGCTGAGCTAGTGGAAGGAGCATGTGGCTTGTTGCTGGAGGAAGAAGGTCCGACCCGACCCGTTGAAGAAGATGGCGGGGGAGCATGCCCAATTGGGAGGAGTAGTCATGCGTGGTTGCCATGAGCTAGTCTTTCGTGCAGAAATATTAGTTCTAGAACTAGCTCATTGTCCCTGCGCTTCTCTTTCAGCTTTACAAGCAAGATGAAACAAATGGGCAACATTATTGTAATCTTTATAAGCGAGGATGTCCTGAATGTCACGATTTAAATCACCCAAAAATCTAGCCATAGCTGGTTCCTCATCCTCGCCTAAATTACAACGCAACATACTCATTTGTAGTTCCTAAAAATACTCTTCTACACTTTTAGCTTTCTGTCTCAATTGTTTAACTTATTTAATAGATCACGTGCATAGTAAGAAGGAACAAATCTTGCCCGCATGATACGTTTCGATGCTTCCCAAGTTTGGGGTATGTTATTAGGATTTTTCTTGCCATGTTCTATCCACCAAACAGAAGCAAAATCAGTGAACTCACTAGTGGCTGCTCTAACCCTTGCATTTTCAGGAAATTCGTGACATGCAAAATTTTGATCAACAGAAATCACCCAAGTAATATATGCATCAAGGTCATATTTACCATCAAAAGGAGGTATCTTAAATTTGATTCTGTTAAAAGTATCATCATTATTGTGTACCTCACGCTGACGATTTCCACCCATACCTTGACGGTTGCGTTGTAGTCGGCATCGTGGCCTAGTATCCTCATCTTCCCCAACCTCAGTATCTGCAGGATAGTCAACTTCATTGTCACGTACAATGCTAGGGTCATTGCTCACATGTCCATCCACGGTTCATCCTCGATCCCTCTCCTCAAGGCGCTGCATGATGGCTCCAATAGAAGTGTTCATTGTTCGTATGGAAACCTCCAACATGCTGATTTTGGTGTTGGTCAATCTGCACATTTTCCAATTGACCAAGGCGGTCACTGGTAACACGAACATCCTCATCAATGCTTCTGTGTGTATCCGCACTTGGCGCTCGAAGTGCTGTATAATTCCCCATATGCGAGGTGAATGTACGTATTCATTTGCATTTGCTCCTCCTGCCATGGTTAGTAGAAAAAGGAACAATCCAATATAAAAGGGTAATGTTATCCCTAGCTACAAGGTTGCTGGTCGGGATAGCTCGCTCACTCGCTCAATCAAGCTCTTACCTATTCTTACCAAGCTCAGGAAGATGGTGATTGCAACCAGCAAGTAATGAACAACTTCAAGAGTAGGTGTCAATCTATGGAGCTTTAGGTGGATGATCTAGCACAAGGAGCAACTTTCACCATGTTAGTCACAACAAGCGGAATAAACGTTCTACGACAGTACTGTGCTGGTCTTAGACTAGACCGTTCTAGAGACGCGAGCCTAGACACAAAGGAATTCACACCAGTCACACAATAGCCTAAAACAGCAACAACTGAAGCTCACTTTTTGTTTCTTTCTTTCTTTTCTTTTCTTTCTTTCTTTCTTTCTTTCTTTTTTTTTCTTTTTTTACAAAGCCATGCAGTTCTAAAAGATTACACAAGGATCGGATGATAAGCTACTAAATACCACAGATAGCAAACTTATTTTTGCAGGTTCCTTACAGGTCTTGTAAATATTGCTTTCCAAAGAAAGAAAAAAATACACAGAAGATCTTGAAATCTATTTGGTGATTGCGATGTGCATAGATGGAATTTTCGGGCAAGGTTTGATCCGTTGGAAAGTGGCGAGATCAAACTTTCCAGATTGTGCTTACACTTTCCAAACGCACAATGTATGAAGAAGTTATGACCTTTTTTTTTTCAAAACCAAGAAGATACTCGAAATAAGATCTGATCTGATTATTTCCTCTTTTGGAGATGCAAATTAGGAAGTGAATATATCCCTAATTTCATGATGGTGGGGATGATGGCGTTTTGATTTTCTCTTTGCAGATCAAACATGACAAGAGCTCGAAACTCTAAAGGACTAAACACTAAGACCAGCAACTTGACTCGTCGAAGCAACCATGAACTCAACAAGTCTGAACTAAGTAGTGAAAGTAAAAGGCAATGGTCTAGGAATAATGGAAAAAGAGATCTATTATTTTTTTGGCTTTCTTTGGACTATCGGATGATAACAGCGGAAAGAAAAGCAATGGTAGAACTCTCACCTTGCTCTGATACCAAATGATAGGATCATGGTTCCCGATCTTTCGATAGAATAGGAGGGTTTGATTTGTGGAGGTGAAGACGTTGGCGATTCGACTACACCGTACCCAACATGATGCTTAGCGATCGGTACACTGACTCCGAAGTTGTATTGTTCTTTCTGGCACACAATCAACCTGACCACGAGGATCTTTGTTCCTGCAAGCAATCGAAGAACACGCAAGAACATTAAGAACAAGCACTGATCTATTGAAACAATCAAAAAGTGGGGTCCCGAAACAAGTAGACGGGCGATCTAGTCGACACACGCGTGTACAAGGAAGTAACAGAAGCTAACTTTCGAATAAAAAAACCCACCATCTAATGAGGGTGGTGTCTACTGTTTAACACCTGCCTAGGGTCGTGAGAAACCCTAACCACGAGTCCCTAATGGGCTCTTAACGATACATGGGCCATGGGCCCAACTTTGGTGACGCAGCAACATGGACATAAAAGGTCTCGGTATTAAAATAATGATTGCGGCCTACTTCGAATAGATATGGATACGAGGTTAGATATGTTTGAAAGTAGACTTCTTAATCTTTCCAGGAAGTACTTGAACTCCCGGATCAGAGTCCGTATGAAGTCGTGTGTAAAAGCCCGTTTTTCGGAAGGCTTGGAAATCCAAACTCACATGAGCCATATGAGTTAAACTATGTTCACTAAAAATAGGGACTTGTTAAAATTTTACCTATAGAACATGGTTGATAATGTATTTGGAACTTAAGGTGTGAAATCCTTAATTTCCAAGTCTTCACATTTTCATTGAAAAATTAAAGGAGATAAGAAAACAAAATAGAGGTAAAGAAAAAGGAATTATTCCAATCCTAAAATGGGACATCCAAAAATATTCAAATCTCAGGCCGTAAATTTTTCCATGACCTGCTAATATTCCAAATAGACTCTCGGAAAAGTTTCAAAAATTTTTGAAGCACGTTTCCCATTTATTGGACACGTACTGAGAGTTTAATCAACGTCGACGTCAAATTTAAACTTCGTGCTCAACCTTGTCCAAATCAACTCCAAATTTTTCCTGAGGTCCCTTTTGGTTCAAAAAGGTTAACTTCAAAGTTTCAAGAATTTTGAACCTCATCTACTATTTATTTCCTTGAGTCAAGTATCACCACTTGAATTCAAATTCAAATCTGAGTTCAAATTCAACTTGCTCAGTTTTGAAATCTGATTGCACCATAAAATTCTCCACATTTTATTTAGTCATTGGGCCAAAGTTGACTATTTTTGAAGCATGTTTGCTAGCCTATTTGAATTTTGGAAAGAAGAAGAGGGAAGTGGGTCCCACAGGTGGTCCCCACCTGGCAGGTCGGCACCGGCTTCCTCTCTCCTCCCCTGCCTCCACGCGACCGCATGCAGCGCCACCGCGATGGACGACGTCGGTCCTTATCCCATCTCCCGACTCGGTCCTATCCACGGCATCGCTCCTTATCCTCTCACTCCCGCTCCGCTTCCTCTCCCAGGCCGCACCGCCGCTCGCCCCCGACACTCCTCTCCCGGCCAGCGGCCGCGCCGCACAAGCAGTCCCGGCCGGCGCTACTCCCTCCTGTCGCGCCGCCTGCGCCGCCGCTGGGCTGCTCCCCGCATCACACCGCCGGCGCTTCGCCTCCCCGCTCCGGCGCCCGCCCACGGGGCCACTCCCGCCAGGCCCGCGCGCCACCTCGCTTCGCCGCCGGGCCGAGCCGCCCCGCGCGCCACCCCGCCTCTACTTCGGCGCCCGAGCTGCAGCAGCCGCGCCGCGCCGCTTCTTCGCCTCCCCGCCGGCTTGCCCGCGCGTCCCGGCCACCGACTCCCGCCGCCAGCGCCGCGCCTGCTCCAGGCCGAGCGCCCTGCTCGCGCCCGCGCCCCAGCGCCCGTGCGACCACCGAGCACAGCTGCCCAGCTCCTTGCTCCAGCGCTTCACCGCGCCGCCGACCAAGCTCTCCGCTGTTGCGCCTCTTTGTAACAGCGAGCACGCCGCCCAACTCGCCAGCGCCCTGTCGCCCGTGCACCGGCGCCTTGCTGCTGGCCCGCTGCTCACCTTCGCCATCCTACCGCTGCTGCGTGCCGTTCTCCATGGCTGCACTGCCGTCCACGCCGCCATCCATGACGCCGGCCGTTCACGCCACCACTGCGCCAGTGACGGCCGTTCGCCCTTGCTGTTGTCCAGACCCAGCACCACGCGCATACACTCGGCCGTCGTGTCCCTGCTGGCCGCGCCTTTCAGGGCTGACCGCGAGCACCATGACGCCATGTCCGCGTTCCGCGCCGTGTCTATGTCCTGGAAGCAAAGCGAGTGATGGGTGTGATGGAGGATATGCAGGAACACACCTTTGACACCATGGTATCGACAACTGGTCCAAGGTTAGCTCTTATTTTGCAAGAGTGATTGGATCAGTGATTGCAGTCAAGGTGTTCGATGAAATGGTTACAAGGCGAAACTAAGTGTGTTGCCGTTCAATGCTGGTCTATGGATGCAGGTCTATTCTGGGGTGGCAATTGACAAGTACATGTGCCAAGATACCCTTTGAATGGTGATGACGCGATGGAACTCTAGTACACACCAAGATGTTCGGCGAAATGCATACAAGGTGAGCCTTACCCTGAAATACCTTGCTTGATGTCACCGACGTCCGTTCGTCGTGATCGCTAAGGTTACTCATGTGTCGTCAAGTCGTACATCCAGTTTCCGCATTGATATCATTCCTATAGGAGTCCCTAAGTTGACCTCCTTTATCGTTTGTATCACGTTGGCCTGTCCGTGCGTGCTCGTGATGCTCCACCATGAGCCGCGTCGACGTCGTTGACCATATGACATCGTCGTGACACTCCGAGCCGTTATCGTGCCCTAGCATCGAGATGAAGGATGCCTGTAACGTACATGATGCTGAAACACAACCACGACACAACGGTCGACAATCGTTTAGCCAAATTAGGGTTTGGTCAAGGCGAGACTCGTCGAGTCCTAGGTGTAGCCTAGATGCTAGATGAAGGGCCTTCTAGGTCAAACCAAGTGGTTCGGTGATCACCGATAACTTGGAGTAGAGGTATGCAATAACATTGCGATCAACAAGGAAAACTGGACCAAGGGGGACCTTGGATAAGAGTTCCTTGGTTGTGTCGAGGATGTTCCGTAGCCGATCACAGGGTTGGTTAACTAGGTGTGCCATTTCATTGATGGCAGGTTCGTCGAGTCGCTTATCAACAACCGAGTCGACATCACTAGCCTTAAGACTCACAAGGTGGTGTTCGAGATTCCGCTCACCCCTTTGATGAGCCCGGGTTGTTGTGGACGCCACTAAGACGATCTTCTCGAGATGGCGAAGCATGACCGTCACAACAAGGTCTCGCATCATGTTCGAGTTCTAGGAGCTCACCGAGCTCATCTGGACAATCTTGCAAAGGACACTGCAATAGTGTCACGTAAGCACTTGAACGATGCTCAAGAAGCTTGCCGTAGAAACTACTTTACCAAAAAGTCATTTCAATGTTGTCTTGGTACTCACGTCAGGTTAACAAGGCTCGTTATGATGTCTTAAGTCCAAAGAATGTTGACCTCACTTCACTCCCAAGTGTCGCTAGGGTTTCACCCTGGTTCATCCTTATCAGGACCCTGCGACCACACTTGTCCCGTAATTAGGTTTACTCCTTAATGAGTTTGTGTAACTTCATTGGTCGACTTCTAAGTCACAACCTCTTGTTGCGCAGTTCACTCATGCCTTAAGCTTTCAATGCTCCATCTTGATCGCTTAGTCTTCCTTACATCACACAGTCCAGTAATACTTCTTCACCATTATACCTTATCACTCTTTGTGCGGCATAGCTCCAAGTGTCGAGTGCTAAATTGCGATGTGTCATTACATTGCACCTTTGAGTGCTTATCTCAACACTACTATGCCACCTTGACTCTTAGGTCATCCTTACCCTACCAGTCCAACACTTTCACACCATTCAGCTGTATCGTCCTTGAGTGGCATAGCGTCGAGTGTTGAATGCCAAGTTGCAATGTGTGCTTACATTGCACCTTTCAATTCACATCTCGATACTACTATGACCACTTGACTTCATCCTTTGTTCATTCACACAACAAAGGCATATTTGTCCTTCCTAGTTGAACTCCTCATTCTTAGAGTTTACACAACCCCGTGGAGTCTTTTCTTAAATTACTTAATTACATAATTACTTATATGCATATCATGTCGATAGGAAACGTGATGGTAGGTGATCGACGAGGAGCTTCACTTGGAGGAGAAGGCCGATGTGTTTCCACTGAGGTTCCATGGCAGGTTCTCTGGAGGAAGATCAAGCCCTAACAATTGACATTTGTTCAGTCGCAAACTAAGGCAAGCCCCGGTTTGCATTTAAGTCGTTTATAAACTTTTGCTTTATCACTATGATGAGTAGTATATGAATTGTGCATTATGTTTAGGGTGAATGATACTCCACTTGCATGACCAAAAATCCCAGGGTTTATTTGGCACGAGTTACAGTTTGACCTGTAGTAACTGCTTTGCTAATGCATAGGAGATCCGGTAGAAGTCGAGTAGTTGGAATCTACTCGCGAGAGATGTATCTCACAGGATTGGTTGAATAGAACATGGCTTAATATAATGAAACTGAGACCGGGTAGGGAATGGATAGGAAGCGGCGAGAATTGAGTCTCGGTCGCATAGCCCTGCCTGTGTTGATTAAGGCCCGTCCGTATGCGGCCCCGCTGGACAAGCTTGAATTGTACCGGCAATATAATGGACATATGGAATCCAATAAACTGATGTAACTTGATAACTGGGATGTTGAGACCCATTAACTCACCATCGATAGGGGTGGGTTGAGGACAGTAAGGTGTAAATCGGTCGGCGGACACATGAGGTGTTCCGTGCGGAGACCTTCTGTTTGCGGAGGTGAGACGGGCTCAGCATTTGAGTTTCTTGTGAAAGGTGGCCATATACGCCTAGTACTGAAGTGTTATGTAGGTACAGGTGTGCTCGCTGACACTTCCGAACGACGTATGTGTCGTGTTGTCCGGGTGTATCCTGATTGCAATCACTGTCCCTCGCAGTAATAGAGTACCACTTGTTCACTGTGTCGTGACGTAGTAAATACTAAAGAAGTCAGAAAAGTCATATTGTATTGAATTATAATTACTTTGCAACCTTGTATGATTTAGAGATAGTACAATTAAAAGTTTACAATTTCCCCATACTTTAGCTGTAATAGCACTATGTGCTTTGGGCATGTCATATCATCGGTAAAGCGTTTCTTGTTTGATTGTGGAGCCCATGATGTGCCGTGCTCAGAGAATGTCATTTGCTACTTAAAACTTGATTATAAGGATCCACTTGTAGGCGAGTCATTTATGCTATTCCTTACCTATGTTTAGTGTCCCCTTGCATCTGTCTAGTGAGACGGTTAAGTCTTGCTGAGCCTTATGCTCACGTTTGCGCTTTAACGAATTTTTGCAGGTATTAGTTTTATTTCTGCTGTTCAGGTTGTACATGAGACTCGAGGTGTCGAGATAAATCTCATGTGAGCCACGTCGCTGCTGTATGTTCTTCGTGTTGCTAGTGAGAATCGTCCTAGGGCATGGACGTCTTCTCTCCTGCTTAGTTAGGTGAGATTATGAGTATGTATTTTTCCGCTGCGTGTGTACTTCTTTTGTACACTCTTTTGTAAACTCTTCTTATTATGAAATGAAAACTTTATATGTTTTGGTATCCTTTTTGTGTGTGCTGTTAGGTGCCGCATCGCACGGTACCACCCAATGAGATCCTCGGATGTGTGGACTCCGGTCCCCACAGACATGGTATCAGAGCTTCATTGGGAATAGCACGCTCGAAAAGAGCCTATTTTCGAAAACTCCGAAGTAGTCGAGTGAGGTTTAGCTATATGCCCATTAAGGACTATTACTAGTATAAGTTATAAAGGTGGTGAACTAACTTGTTATATTATTCTGTAACGACGCTCCATCTTCAAGGTAAGAGGTAAGGTACGCCACCGAGAGCGGATCAATCTTGGTAAGCTCAGCATACGAGGAGTGGTATGTGAAATTTCCGTGGCTTGGCACGGAAAGTCAATATGAGTCTTTGAAACTTTCCATGTTTCTCAGAACATATGACACGCGGTACCCCAGCGTGACACAAAATTAGTGGGAGCCCCCGTCGGGTGGTGTATAACCCGATAGTATGTATCTCTAGAACTATTCATGTTCTATGGGATCATGCGAAACACGTATGCCCGAGCGTGTATAAGCCGGTTCGTACGGGAGTCTTTGCTGTACAGACGTATTTACAGCCATGTACCTCGAGACATGACTTCGCTCGAGGGCGACTCACACCAGAGTCGTATGCATTTACTTTTGATTATATCTTATTGTGACTGCCTGTCGTGTTTCCCCGTGCCGCCCTTGAGGTGTGAAGGTGTGAAAGGGGATTGTTTGTCTTCTGCAGGTACACTAACTCCGGTAGCGATCCGTGTAGGAAACGTTTGCGAGTGATCGGTATTAGGACCACCTATAGACGTATCCGGATGTACCGGGTTAGACTTTTCTTTTGGTAAGGCACGTAGTACCGTCAGTATCACAATTGATACTTTGACCATCCCTCACGAGAGAAATGGCTTCATATTCATATTAAGTCCAAGTATCAGTTGCTGATATCTTGTGGACGAAGTAAAATGTTTCTTTTCAAGAGTAGGTGAACCAAAGTCCTTTGCTCCTGGCGAGAGTTTAGCTCGACTTCGCCGGAGTAAGACTTTGATTAAGTTTGAAGATCCATAGTGATATGCTATGGATAAGAAGGTCGTCAAGTCTCTTTTAAGATTCCATTTGGTTCTAAAGGAAATGATTAGTTGTGAATCAAGTTCTAGCCATCGGACTTGAGTTTTGAGCTAAGTTTCAAAATTTGAGTTTGTTTCCAAATTCTTGTGTTTCGAAGCCGGTGAGTTCTGTTTTCGAACAGAATGGACCTGACTTTGAAATTCCATATCTCTTCAACCTGGAGGGATTTGGAGGCAAGTGAATACTTTTTGAAAAACTTTTGAAGTCTTCTAATAGTTTCCTATTGACCTCCAAGCCAAAAGATGCTTTTATGGTGATGAAAATGCACCATAACCACTGCAGCTGCTGTTCTGAAACTGTACAAGACAGTATCTGAACTTTTGTCATAATTCCTTGAAGAAAGCTCTTCTATTCCATTATGATACATTTCTGGAAAGTGGAAAAGCTATTCTACAACTTTGTTATTCAGTGATACCTCAAATTCAGCTTATAACTAATTAGAAAACAGAGTTGAAGATAATACATGTATATAGGTGCTATCTGAAACAGTCGAAAAAATTCTGAACTTTGAACGGACATAACTCTTAAACTAGAAATGCGAACTATGCATGTTTATACATGCCTGGAAAGCTTAAATAGTCCTCTATCAACTTTATATTCAACACAAAGGCTAAAACTCGCAATAACCAAGTCTAAATTGAAGTATCGTTTAAGGTGTCGAAACAGTTCAGAATATGGACCGTTACCTATTCAGTTACTGTTTCTCGCATAACTCGCTGTATAATTGTCGAATGGCTTCGTATTTTACATTTCTGGGATCCTGAGAATGTATGCAACAAGTTTGCTATGTATTACTTTTGCAAATGTTGATGTTTGTATATTTGAAAATTGTGGACAAAATCAGCCTTAAACAAAGGAGGTGCTGTCCAAATTTTCAGAAAAACTGTCAACTTGCAAATGCCGTATCTTCTCAACCAGAAATGCTACGAGGGCAAGTAAATACTATTTAGAAAGGTTTGGAAGTCCTCTACATGTTTTCTGTTCAGCACCAGACCAGAATTCTTTTCTAAATGGGTGAAATTTGGATAATCGCAGAGACTGTCCAGGCATACCCAAACTGGACAACAATCTGTACACCTCTGAATTTAATCCATAACTCGCAGACCCTTGATCCAATAGTGTCACGCGAGTAACTGTTGGAGAGTTTAGAGAGTCAGCTACAATTTTTGCAATTGGCTCCAGACCTGAATCGGTCATCTACCTTTTCCAAATCGAGTTTGAATACAGAGTGGTCAATCTGAACTGAATTCAGTTCTGAATACTGAAATTTTACCTAACTTCAAAAATTCATATCTTTTGAGCTAGAGCTGATATGAAGACAAGTAAGTACATTCTGGAAATCTTATTACATTGGCTACAACTTTGTAAATAAGAATATTTCCAGATTTCCATCAGAACAGCCTGAAAACTTTAGATCAAAACTGCTACTGTTTAAGCAGATTCTGCTGAAAGTGCAGAGAAATCTGCTAACTTTAAAATTGCATAACTTGCAAACCAGAGACGATCTAGAGTCAAACCAATACTTTTTAGAAAGGTCTTGAAGTGTACTTTAACTTTGTTGTTCACCTCAAGATATGATTTTGCCATTTACTTGGCCAAAATCTAAGTTGCGTCCAAGCTGTTCATCCTCCACCAGGATTTAATCGGGTGATGACCCTTTAGGGTGTTTACGGATTTGGTTCTCGAGTTCAACTCGAGGAGTTCCATAACATCCCAGGTGTTGCGACCCAACAATATTTGCCTTTAGAGTTGAGTATTACACTAAGGCAAATCCCTTTTTGCTCGGATGCACATGCTAGTGTTTTGACTATGCAACCTTGCATCT
The DNA here is from genome assembly GCA_036927565.1 of Tuctoria greenei. Classification (NCBI taxonomy): domain Eukaryota; kingdom Viridiplantae; phylum Streptophyta; class Magnoliopsida; order Poales; family Poaceae; genus Tuctoria; species Tuctoria greenei. The sequence continues at coordinate 93,554,315 of JAYESD010000010.1, forward strand.
CACACTTTAATTGTGCATTGAGCATGTATGACACTTCCCTTAGTTGGACGACCCTCCCCATAAATATTGCTTGGAGTAAGTTTCTTGCTCACCTAGCTTGAATCTTAAGGGGGAAGGAGTTCATCTAGTAATTGAAGTGTTACGTTCACCTAGGTGTCATACCAAGGTACATCGACACCGAACCAATGTGCTGGGAGCAATGCTCAAGTAAGTAGGACCGAGTACAACATTGACTCATTAAGTCAATGTGAAGCTTA